>CM077148.1:127015852-127718862 GCA_039583875.1 Platanthera guangdongensis | reverse complement strand
GAAGAGCGAACAACCAAATTTTGTTTTCTTAATCCTCTAAGAAATAAGCTTGCCATCCACAAAGATGGAATATTCACTTGTAGAACTTGCGTCAGAGGAGGAACCTACCCAATCAACATCATAGTACCAGTGAACCTTAAGATGACCATGATCTTATAGATAATGCCTTTTTTGGGGTCTTTTTTTAAGTATTTAAAAATCCGAAGAACAACTTGATAGTGATAAACTTTAGGACCATGCATGAATTGATTAACTAAACCAACAACAAGGTGATGTCGGGTCTGGTAATAGTCAGATAAATCAATTTTCTCACGATGCATTGAAATTCTACTTTTCTCTAAAGATTGGAGAATTATCCTTGTGAATATCATAATTAGGTTTCAACGGGCTATCCATAGGTTTTACTCTCAAATATCTAATATCACTGAGAAGATGTAAGACATATTTGCGCTGAGAAATCATGATTTTTTTTGTCAGATTGAGCAATTTCAACACTAAGAAAATATCGAATGAGACCCAAATCTTTGATTTCAAAAGCAGATGCCAATTCTCTTTTGACAAGAATAATGTGTTGATCATTCCATGTTATAATGATATCATCCGTATATACAATAAGAATAATGATAAATTCCTCTTTCTCCTGTAGACAATGACCGACTGATTATAAGTACAATAAGAAAAATCTAAACTTAATAGTTTGTCAATTATCTTTGCAAATCAGGCTCGGGGTGATTGTTTGAGGCCATGTAAAGCTTTCTTAAGACGATACCCATGTCCTTTAGAAACATCCATTCCTAGTGGAGGAGTCATGCATATTTCTTCCTTCAATTTACCATGGAAAAAAACATTTTTTTACATCAAACTTGTACAAGGGCCAAGACTTATGGGGCACAATAGATAGCAAAATTCTAACAGAATTAAGTTTAGCAACGGGAGCAAACATCTTTTGGAGTCAATTCCATCAATCTGAGTAAATCCTTTAGCAACCAATCTTGCTTTATATCTATCAAGAGTGACATCTTGAAGATATTTAATAGTATATATCCATTTGCTCCCAACAACATGACGCCCATGCATAAGAGGAACAATTTCCCAAATCTTTTGACGTTGGAGAGAACATCCATCTCCTACTTCATAGCCTTCATCCAGTGGGGATTCAAGCTAGCTTCTGAAAAACTATTAGGAATATGAATAGAGGAAACTGATGCCAGATAAGATTTCAAGAAATGAGAGATAGAGTGATACCCAATATATTTATCAATAGAATATCTAGTACGACCACTATGAAGATAGACAGGAGATGTGGTCTCATGAGTGGCATCGTTGTTTGGATCTAGCGGAGTGGGGGTGGGTGATGCAGTATGAGTATGACATTCTTGCTCAATAGTTCTGTTTTGTCTTCTTTGGCAGACTTGTAGCCCTTTATTTTTTTATTGACACGTAGATCATTGGTGGAAACTTCCTTTCTAACCGGAACATCCAAGCTACGAGGAGTAAGAACATCCACAAGAGCAGGTAGAGGCGACACCATATCACTCCCCTCTTCAAATTTCTATTGATAAGTAACACTTTTGCCCTCATCAGAGTAATGTAGAGTGTGCTCGAAGAAGGTAACATCTTTAGATATAAATCTTCTACATAGAGAGGGTAACACCTATACCACTTTTGGTTAGCAGCATATCCAAAAAACACATTTGATTGCTTGAGGGAGTAATTTATCTTTATAAGGTCCCACAATATGAAAAGAAGAACGCATCCAAAAATCTTAGGATGAATGTTAAATAATGGCAGATTTGGACAGAAGTTTTAGGGATACTTTCTGATACGATGCCGCCGCCACATGCTATTATTAGTTTATGTAGCCCATGTGCATTTTTGTAATTTTTATTTCCTCCACTCGCCTATATTATGAGTGGTAATTTCTTTAGATGAGGACTTTTGGAAGTCTAGGGTTTTGACTCTCTTGGAGAGTGGAACGTCAAGGAGGACCCAGCTTGTAAATGTTTGGCGAGAAATCGTTCTCCATTGTATCGTTTTATTGTTTAATGTAATGCAATTTTCCTCTTTTTTATCACTTGCCCCCCTAAAATATCAGAGGCCATCCAATTAATTACGTATATGGACGTGAGAACACCTTCATCCTACAATCACATGGGAATGTGTATCTCTTGTAATAAGCAACAAGTAGTTTTAATGATATGACAGTCTTCCTTTCGGCCACTCCATTCTACTGAAGGGTCCCAAGATAGGAAGTTTTGAAAACAATGCCATAATCTCCCAAGAACCTCTGGAATTCACCACTTGTGTATTCACCTCCATTATCACTCTAAGTATTTTAATCTTAGCCTCAAACTGAGCGTGCACATGATGATAAAATAACTGAAATATTTTACACACTTCATTTTTCCTTTTCATAGATAAACCCTAGTAAAGCATGAGTAATCTTCAATGAAGGAAACAAACTACTGAAATCCATTCACAGAATAAATAGGAGATGTCCAAACATCAGAATGTATCAACTCAAAACACCTCACACTTCGACTCTTGCTAGGAGCATAATTGGCTCTACAATATTTTCCAAATTCATAAGATTGAGAGTTAATGTTAGATTTAACAACATCAAAACAACTCGAGAAAGCAGACTTTAAGGTTTTTCAAGCTAATATGCCCAAATCTCTTATTCCACAACATCAAATGATTAGTACTTGAAGATTTCTGAGCACCAAAAGCAAGACTGATGTCCATAACATACACACCACATGATTTATGTCCACCACCAATCGTCTTCCCACTCGCCAAATCCTGGAAAACATATGAGATGAGAAAAAAAAGTTATAGAACAATTAAGTTGGTTAAACTGCCCGCTGAAAGCAGGTTTGTAGGAAATGAGGGAACAACAACAACAGATTTGATGGAAATAGAGGGAGAGAGTTGTTGAATAATCCCTTTGCCATTCACTGAAGCAAAATCCATCTGCAAGTCTAGCACTGTCAGACATAAGAGAAATATAAGTAATACCCCTAGAAGTTCTGTCGTATGATCGAAGGCTCCCGAGTTAATGATCAAGGAGAAGTCAGCATAAGAGAATATAATTAATACCCCTAGAAGATCCTGTCGTATGATCGAAGGCTCCCGAGTTAATGATCCAAGGAGAAGATGGTTCTATAATAGATAAAGAGCTAGTTTGAACATGAACGACGGTACCCGACAAATCTGTACTAGGATGTCTACCAACACTAGCCTTCAGAGTCTTGAGGTCTCTAGTTAAACTTTCATTTTCCTCCGGAAGGTAACCAATGTTCTCTAAATTACTATACATAGAAGTTTGAGATCTCACATACTTCCCATCAGTACCCCGAATCCAACCCAAAGGAACCAAGTTGGGATGTAAGTCCCAGCACTATCTCTTTCCCATGTCCTTTTTTCTCACAGTGAGGACACTTCATCTTACTCTTATCTTCCTGTCTTATATTTCTTGAATGCCACTTCTTCTGTTCAGCAACAAGAGCAAATTTATCATGACTTGTGTTATCATGGCGCGCGCCTAGGCGCACCTGAGGCGCCGAGCGCACTCCATTGCGCCTCAGAAAGACTTAGGCGGGCGATGTGCGTGAGGCACGCCTAGGCACACGAAGACACACCCAAGGCGCACCTAGGCGCCCAATTCACCGGAGTTGAGAGCTTAAATCCCCAAATTGGTAATTGGAATTGAGCGAATTGGTAATTCGCTGGAATTGAGCGAATTGGTAATTCGCTGGAATTGAGCGAATTGGTAATTCGCGATTGGAATTGAGCGAATTGGTAATTCGCTGGAATTGAGCGAATTGGTAATTCGCTGGAATTGAGCGAATTGGTAATTCGCTGGAATTGAGCGAATTGGTAATTCGCTGGAATTGAGCGAATTGGTAATTCGCTGGAATTGAGCGAATTGGTCATTCGCTGGAATTGAGCGAATTGGTAATTCGCTGGAATTGAGCGAATTGGTCATTGCTGGAATTGAGCGAATTGGGCATTCGCTGGAATTGAGCGATTTGGGCATTCGCTGGAATTGAGCGAATTGGACGCCTAATTCGTTGGAATTCAGCGAATTCGTGGTGAGCGAATTGGGCACCCAATTTGCTCAATCTCAGTGAATTGAGAATTTCAGCAAATTGAGCGACCAATTTGCTGATTTTATTTTTCCCCATTTTCGCGCCTCACATTCCTCAAGCGCACGTCCGCGGCTTGCGCATAGGCTCCAGGGCCCATTTGCGCCTTGGTGCTCCTGCTTGAATAACAGAGTATTGATCAAATTTTGCCCACTTTTAAATCAGTTTACTATAATATTCCTCGAATCACTCATTCCTGTCATGTGTATCTGTTCAGTTTGGACTGAATATATCCTTGCCAAGTCTTTCTTTTTGAATAATTCCATTCAATTAGCTCACACATTTCTTTAGCAGTTTTATAGAAAAAGAATTGACTCTCAATCTTGGGTTCCATAGAGTTGACTAGCGAATTAATCACAGTAAGATTCTCACCTTCCCATTCCTCATACAAGGGGTGAGTCTTGGTTGGGGCGGTGGGGCCGGCTTGGATCTGGCGATAAACCCAAGTATTCGATGGATCCTAATGAATATCCGCATATAATGAGCCTATATGAGATAGTTCCTCTCATTTAGCTTGATATGAGTCACGCCCTGATTGAAGCCTCCTTCACAGTGGAAGCCCCTGTCGTCGCCATCGCCTCCTGCGGACCTGCGGTGGACAGCGCCTTGCTAGGCAAGGATTTCTTTTGTGATGAGATTAGCGAGGACCAGTGCTCCTCCTCTTCTTGTTTCTTATTTCCTCTACCTGAGTTGATCAGCTATTATTATGTAGGTAGTGGGGTAACTGCATTATCTCCGTATCGGTACTCGCTACCGCAGCGGATATTCGGCCAGTTACCTGTGCATCTTTTGCTTCATAGACCCATTAGCTAGAATTTTTTCGTTAGCCGAATAAGTCGTGCTGGGTGGACAATAATCCCAGTACTTATCTAGGAGTAGGTATAGTTAGTTATTTTTTACTGTTTTAAAAATTATTTTGCGTGTTGTATAGCTTAGATTAAATTTGATATTGCCACTGTATATACAATTTTTGCTGGAGCTCTTTTGCAGGTTAGCCCTTCACTTGCGCGACTGAGTGAGTGAAATTTTTGCAGGTTTAGCTTCAAGCTTTCTCGCGTCTTCTGGTATGCTCGTTTGCTGAGTGTGGGGTAACCTCTCCCCCGACTTTTATTTCATTGTTTTTATTGCAAATCTTGTGATAGGTTGCATGGATTAAGTCTGGTGGGGGAGAGACTCGAGTTGTTATCCGCTCACGTGCACATTCCACTCGCATACTAGAAGCTTTTATTGTTGTATCATTTGCATTTGCATTGCAATCCACAACACCCACTTGAGAATGCGTACTTAAGCACTTACTCGCGCCGAGCTTGTTTATCACTTGTGCGTAGAATTAAGAATGTTGTGTTGACTTAGGATTGCATGATGAAGTAAAATGTTGACTCTAAGAGTGTTCCTAGGCGTGCACTCATGCTCACTTAGAGTTTGTGTAGATTAAAATTTTTTATATGCTTATAGTTTCTATTTTTCTATTAGCGTAGATTTTGTTTACGGTACTTTAGTTTTGAATTCGGTTATGAATCAGACGGTGGTGTAGGATTGTGTGTGGGAGTTCAATAGCCTCGTATTGCTCAAGTCGGGAGGAAGGGTTGTCTTTCTCGGTGACTAAGAACTTGCCCATAGCTACTCTCGAAGCATGAGTACATGGTTAGTCAAGTACGCGCGTGATGTAGGCCGTCACTTTGTCTAGTTTGTGTCTTGTACCATTCCCGACGTTTATCCGTTGCTATCCCCGTTGAGCCTGTCCCTTCATTTGACATCCATACACCTCGCTACCAAAGCCATATAGCCTTTCCTACTTGCACATCCGAATGCGGTCGCTCGGTTAGTTTGTTTTGTTGTAGTTTGTATCCGTTATGTGTGACAATTATGTTGGTGTTTGTGCAGCTTGTGGTGTTGCCGTGTTTTTGTATTTTGTTTGGGCTATTTGGATAAAAAGAAAAGGAAAAAAATATTGTTGTTGAGTTGTGAAATTTTGGTATTGTGTTTGTTAGGGAGCTGCACGCACCGTCAAAAGTCCAATTCTGGTGGTGCGCCGCGTGTGTTTGTTCATTGAGTATAGCTGTGAGTGTTTTCGGGCGGTCTCATTTTGGGCGTGCGTGTCCGTCTTGTTTATCTTTGTATACCCCGCCTTCGCCTAAGCCTATATTATACTCCAAGTCCTACGGATTCGCGCTTGAGTCAAACTAGTGTCGTGGAGAGAGTGTGAACGGGCGAGTATATGGTTACCGACATTGGTGGATTCCTTTGGAGATTCTCCTGAGACCTGATCTTTGGCAATGCTCACCTCATTGTCCGTCTGCTTTCGTTCTACGCGCAGCCGAATGATTCACCGTGATTCACTTTAGGAGTATTTGTAATATCTTCTTTACGTTTGCAGGAATTAGAAATTATTATGCATATATAGATGAGTTTTCTACTATTGTTTTTTGTACATGAGCGTATGACTTCGCATGGTACTCTATTTATGCAATTGCTTAGCCAACTAGTTTTCTTTCACTCCGCTTAGAGATGATTTTCTCGGGACGAGCAAATGTTTAAGTCTGGTGGTGTGATGAGTCCGATTTATATAGAGTTTATCGGACTTATCTAGGCTAGTTTTCCCAAGGCAAGAATTCTGATTTGTGGAAAACGCACGGTTGTGCGTTTCCTTACCGCACGTTTTTTGCCCGATCGTGCGTTTTGTTGAGCTGGAGAATAGTCGAGTGGAGCTCGGCGAATATCGTCGAGCTGAGCTCGACGATCTTCACGCACGGTTAACACGGTTTCTTCGGAACCGTGCGCGAAGGAAACACACGGTTTTCCTGTGGCTGCCTTGATTTATTGTGCTTTGTGGTTAATCGTGCGATTTGCTCACGCACTGGCAGAAGTGCCCGTGCGCGAGTAAAACGCACGGTTCCACCTGCTTGCCGAAATTTTTGCTTTCTGTTGTTACCCGTGCGTTTTCCTTCACGCACGGGCGGAAGCGTCCGTGCGCGAGTAAAACGCACGGGTCAACGCTTCTTCCTCGCAGGCCAATTTTCTGCGCGTTAATAACGCACGGTCGTGCGCCAAACCGTGCGTGATAATTTTTCTAACCTACTTCTATTTAAGCACAGATTTTCTTCCAAACAAAAAAATCCGCTTTTCTGCATTTCCTGCCGCCGTTTTAGGGCAAAACTACGCCCTTTCTCCTCTGCCCTTCATCTTCCACTAAGGAGAGAAGCTCTGACCATGCTCGTGAAGCTTACCTCTCACCGTTTCTTGCTCTCGGCCTGCTCCTTCACTTCCTAGCTCTATTGCAAGTTTTGACGCCGTATCCATCAAACAAAAGGGAAGCTTGCAACCTTCTTCCGGATCGTGACACGAAAAAGACGGGTCCATTGGAGGGTAGTGACAACCTTGTCTACCCCGGACGTAGTTAAAGACCGAGCTTGGACGCGGATTGACAACCCAACGATTCCTTCCGCGACTTCTCGATGAGCCTTCAGATTCGGTCGATTTCTTGACTTGTTCTTGCTTTATTGATGTATGTGTGTGGATGAATCTTTATATGTAGTTGATGTGGTACTTTAGTTGTAAGCGTTATTAGTTTCATGTCTACGTGAATCTTTATCGTTTTACCGCTTTAGTTGCTTGTGCAACGCTTATATTTCCGCCCGCCGCCATAGTTGGTTCTGCCGCTCTAGCGATTGCTAGGGGCGCGCGTTGCGACGAGGTGTTTGCGACCCTCAATCCGCCGTTCTATTCACTTCCTACTCCTGTATTTTCCTCCATTCCGCCGAGCGAAGCAGCACATCACTGCCTGCATAGGAGTAGCTTTAATTAGCTTTTATTTTCTTGCTTCTAAATCCAAACCCCTTAGTGACCTCGACCTAAGGATTTCAATCTCAAGTCCTCCTTGAAAGACAACTCCACCTTGCGGTGTTACTTGAGAGATTCGTTACTTGGGAAAGTCTCCCCATTTTATATTACTTATGTGAGCGGTACACTTGCCGTAAACGCATCAGCACTATGTCTCCACGTGTCCCCTGCTTGTTCATCTATAATACGGGATGCCTCTCGGCTTGAGATGCTCGGTGATGGCGTCCTTACCCTTCGTGTCTGGGGGGGGGGGCACGGTAGCTACCTCCTGTGGTGGGGAAGACCTCCTAAATGTTGAGCCGTCAGGTCTAGAGGGACCTTGCCTTGGCCCCGAAGTGTGAAGGTACTACTCATACTCTAAAACGAGTTGATAAATCTGCTCAATGCTCTCGAGGTATTGTGAGATCAACTTTCTACAAATATTAGATCGAAAGTCGACCTTAAAACGAGAGGCGGCAGTGATGGGCTTCTTCGTAATGTCACTACTAACAATAAGCTCATCAAAAAGAGCCATATACTCAACGACGGTGAGCGCCCCCTGGCGTAATCCATACAACTGGTCAAGTAATTGGTCTCTGTAGGACGCATGGAGATACTTGTCTTTTAATCTCTATTTCATATCATTCCATTAGGTGATGGGGTAATAGTCTTCCCTATCAGCTAACCTCTCTATGTTGGTCCAGAATACCTTAGCTTGTCAGTGTAGTTTCATTTTGGCAAACCGACACATTGCTCGTCGCTCATGTCATACCTCTCGAAATATTGGTCCATGTCGAGGAGTCAATCACTAAAAACCTTTGGGTCCATGTGACCATCAAAGGAAGTGACATCGATGCGAATGTCTAGTTGTGTCATCCTCCTTTAGAAAATCACCTATGTGCGACTCCGGATAATCCTCATAATACTCATCGTGTGCGTAATCATGTCGAGCTGGTGGGGGACCCCGCTTTCTATGATTGGGATCATAGTAGTCTTCACGGTCATGATCACGACGACCGTGTGGAGGTGCACGATCTCTATGATCATATGGCAACAAACAGGGCCCGTCGCGGTGGGGTGGATGACTAACATAGGTAGGGCCTTGTCGGCGCTCTGCAGTGTGCTCCAGGGTTCTTCCTCATAGGTGGAGTGGGACCCCGACGGGGAATATCACGATGGTGTCGGTCAAGGGGAGGCTGAACACTCATCATACGCTGTTCAGGACAATGAGGAATGTCGGGTTCATCCTCAAGTGAGTCCTCCTGTCGGGCGGGTGTGTTTCTAAGGTTTTCTAGTTTTTCTAACCGGTTATACATTTCTGCAAGGTCATGACGGAAGTCCTAGAACTATGTTCCATAGTGTCTAAGCGGTCCATGACAAGTCGTTGAAATATGGCTAGAGACGTGCCCGAATTTGAACTCTTTGTTCAGTCATTGGTGATGTGGTTCAGACATTGGGGATCTATAAACCTTATCACTACGGAGTATAGACATGACCCAAACCTACCTTTGATAGCAATTGACTTACGGTTGTGTGTGTGTGTGTGGGGGGGGGGGGGGGGGGGGGGTACAATGCAATCCTAGTGAGTAGGGAGAATGTAAGGTGGGGGGTACAATGCAATCCTAGTGAGTAGGGAGAATGTTACCTTACGACTTTAATAATAAATGAGATGCAATCATGCGAAGAATGATGACAATAATCAAAATTGAGCAATAAGCATTAGCCCACATAAATAAACAAGTGAAAAGCAATATTCTTTTGGACTAGTAAGCAATGGCTCTCCACATAGAGGGTCAAAGGTAAGTGCGCGGCGAATGATTCCTTCATGCTCACACCTACAACAAAATTCCACAGTGCTAAATATCCAAGCAAAAGAGAATTCACAACACCTGATTTTAATTCAGAAAATAAGATCCATACAACAAATAATAACTCAGAAGGTTTGGAGGCTACCGAGGGAGGAGAGACCCGACAAGTTACGATGATGCGGCGGCGGAATCTTAAGGTATAGAGCTGGATCTGGAAGGCGAGAGTTTGGATCTGAGTGGAGGGGGCTGGGTTTGTGTGAAGGGGGACTGGGTCTGAGTATATGGGGATAGATCTGAGTGGGGGGGGGGGGGGCTTGTGAGGGAGTTAATGGCTGTAGGGTGGGGTCCAGGTGGATGATTTCTGGGAAGGAGGCTCACGGTAACAAAAGGAAGGGGGTGATGTGGAAAATTGGGAGGCTGGTGGCTTGATCTGGGAGGCTATGGGAGGGAAGATTGGGTCGGCAAGGCTAGCAACAAGGAGGAAGGGTTTTGACTAGGCTTTGGAGGTGTTTGGGGGTTGCAGCTAGGGTTTTGGGAAGGGAAAAATGAATGTTAGGGATAGGAAATGCCTTAGGGATGCATGAAACCAGCTAGAAGTTGTCAACTAGCGCCCCGATTACATGAATAATATTGAAACATAACAATACAATATATGAAAGTGTATGAAAATGTCGTGCCAGACGCATATGTGGAGTCGAATCGCCGATCTGATCAAGTACTCCTGCGCGAGTATATGTACGTGAGTCCCGTCTCGCGGCATGCTAACTTTGATGGATCCCCATCAGTAGGAACCAGAGCTGATGCAGAGCAGAGACGAGCACGAGCTTTGACCCCGTTATGAGCTGATTTGGCGACTTACCATATATAGCGTGCCCGGATCGACGATCAGACTCCGCGGTTGCGTCCGGCACGCCGCCGCGAGTCAAAAACATATATTAGTTTATTTTTTTTGAGTTTATTTTCATGTATTTAGTGGCCGATCCCATCGGCCAATCATAGCCGTGAATGGTGAAGCCCTAATTTGTTCTCTTCTTATAAATATTGGTCTAAGTGGCTGAACCAAGGTATTACAGATTTTGGAGACATTGAATCCCGGAATCCCGCGATCCCTCCCCGGTGCCGACTCCGTGTAACCCTAGGTGACGACTCCTAGGCCTCCAAACTCCTCCCCAAGGTAATCCCTACCCCCACCTTCATTTTCCACGCCTCAAACCTTCGTTTCACACGCTGCAGCCCGCCATTCCAGCCCCCAAAAAACAGCCGGCCTGCTGCCCCTTTTCCGCCGCCGAACCCGCCTCCTCCCCTCAAACCCGCCGCCTCTCCACCGCCGCTACAGGGCCCCCGCCACCTCTTGTCCCCTCCACACAGCTGGTCGACCAGCCCTCACCTTTCCCCACCGCCGGCCACCTCTTTAAATTGCCCTAACCAACCGCCGGCCTCCACCGCCCCTCCTCCCCAATCCGCCAACTCCCCTTCGTGGATCCATCGTTCTAACACCCCTAAAATCCTAAATCCGTCCAGATCTAGGGTTATAGCCGCCCGATCTGTTATTTTCACCTCTCATACTTTCCATTTTTGCGCGGATCCGACTCTAAATAGCGGATCTACTACTCCCCGGCCCGGATCTACTTATACGTGGCCGGATCCACCGTTTTATTGCCCGTTTTCACCCTTTACCGCCGAGGACAGCCACCACCATTGTCTTCACGTCGCCAGCTCCATCTCCGATCGCCGATCTACACATCCGGCCCTCCAAATCTTCAGTGTCTCGTTTAAGCCCTCTACTTTGTGAGCTTTTGTAGTATTGTACTTGATTCAACATTTTTCATTTGGTGATTTATCATATCTTGTTGCGATTACTGTTTGTGGACTTTGTTTTGGTGCTCTAATAATTTGCAGGAGGAAACATTTGCCGCGCGCTGCGCTTTGGCCCTCCGAGCGGAGGAAAGCCATTAAAATATTGCCTAAAATAAATATTTGTTTGTTCTATTTTAATATCTGCGTGGTGCTAAATTTTCATTGCTTATATTCATTCGTCAAAACACTGATCTTCACATCACATATAGGTTTGGATTAGCGTGTCACCCTTGCACGATCACCTAGCGCTGTAGGTTTTGTGCACCACTAGTCTACCCCCGCATCATTTTGGTATCATAAGTCAAGGTTAGGTCATTTATATATGTAGTGCTAGGTCATATAGAGTCTTTAGGTTCATCCATGACTAATTATTGTCGTCGTTCATCTCCTCACTTTGGAGATTCTGAGTCCGCCTATACCCAATCTCATAGAGCGACTTCAGAGAAATCCCCACGTTATCATGATGATTATTATCGTCTGTGACACACCACTTCTCGAGATCGTGTCGACCCACCGACACAACCTCACTATGCCAGTGACGATCAGTATGATGATTGTCGTCGTTCATATTCCTGCACGCGAGCGGATCGTGTTGATCCTTTGACTCGACTCTATTACCTTAGGGACGACTATTATGAGGATCGTCACTTTGAGAGAGATCTTGAGATTCAGTTTCGTACAGTTTCCCCTTCCTTTGACGGCTCATCGAGTCCCGAGTCTTTCATTTATTGGCTCGTGGATATTGAGTATTATCTTGATCATTTTGAGTTATTCGGTGTGCGTCGCGTTAAGTTTGCGAAACTTAGACTTTTAGATCAGGCGAGGACATATTGAGCTAGCGTTGAGAGGACCCGCGAGCGAGACCGTTTTTGTCGCATCACTAGTTGGGTGAACATGAAGCGTACATTGTGTCAGAGGTACCTACCTTCATCATATCAGAGTCGCTTGCTCGACCAATTAGTTTCCCTTCAACAAGAATCCATGTCTGTCGCTGAGTACAATGATTGCTTTGATGAGTTGGTAGTGAGGAGCGATATCCGAGAGGAGTCAGCCATGACCACTTGCAGATTCCGGTCTGGGCTTCGATCTGACATCCGTACTAAGGTGGTTTATCATAGCTCGAAGTCCCTCGAGCAGACGTATCAGCTTGCCCTTCATTACGAACAATCTGTGAGATCCGCCAGAGTTGGTCGGTTGGACCCTCACCTTGACCTCCGCAGTACGAGTCCTTCTCATACTGAGGTCACCACGGTGCCTACCATTGTCCTATCACTCACGACGGAAGTGATACCTGATACAGATTGCTCTCACCCCAGCGAGATGCTTAGCCCCGTGAGTGACCTATCTCTTGTTTCTGACCCGTCTCTTGTGACTCCGACGGAGGGTGAGCCCGAGCGACCTATTGAGTCTGCAGTGTTGTGCCCCTCACCCACACCTCCACTTTTGGCATGTCCGGGGTTGATTGACACTCATACCCCAGACTCATGTCTTGACACCGCACACGCAGACCCATTCTTTAGCGTAGGTCTATGTCACTTTTCCCTTGGCATTACCCTAAGCCACGTTACGATCGAGAGCTCAGAGCTTGGTGTTGATCTCGTAGTGGCTATGTCACCCATGCACAGGGACACTACCCCTTTTGATGGTCCTCATCGGGAGGACCTTTACCTTAGTGACGAGCCCTATGACGAGCCCCCTGTTGAGCCTCCTGATGATCCGCCACATCTTGGTGAGGATGAGACTCAGGTGAGCCACTCAGGTATGATGCCTCTTTCATTATCATCTGGTATGACGCCTCTTTCATTATCATCTTTGGCCTTACCCCAGAGAAGGGACCTTGAGAGGATCATGACATATGTATGGCCTACCTTGAGTCCACTTGAGCATACTCATATTGTGAGGACCTACCTTCTGACACCTCACACTCTGGATGAGTTTTGGGACACGCCACCCGCTGAACCACCCGATGAGTTCTTTCTTGTCTGGGACGCTCACCATATTCTAGAGTCACGAATTCTAGTCTGTGTGCATAGTTTTCACCCATGTCGTCGTCTTATCCGCGATGACTTGTCGTACACACCTCCTCGTGAGCCCCCTGATATGTTACGTTCCCTGAGAGACATCTGTCTCGTTACGAGCTTGTATTTGAGTATGGTTGTTTCTTAAGATCATTTGAGCACTCGTCTCACACTAGATGAATATTTTTATATTCCACCGAAAGAACCTCCTGATAGGTCACCACATTTTAGAGACATCTCAGACATTATTAGATTTTCCTATAAGAAGTGTACCGTGTCTGTCCTGTTGTCTTTGCATCATTTGCATTACCTGCATGAGTCTGCTGAGTCTTTTGCACGACATTTGCGTAAGTTGCATGAGTCGGTTCGCCGACGAATAATAACAAGCAATGAAAATTATAAAGCCCATGGAAATAAACGAAGACGAGAACGGATATTTAATGAAGGCGAAAGGGTAATGGTACGAATCCGCCCCGAGAGGCTCCCTTCGGGGCTTGCCAAGAAGTTAAACGCTAGACGAATGAGTCTGTACTCTGTTATTAGTCGCATTGGGACAAATGTATACCGGCTCGATATCCCGGCTTGTATGGAAATTCACCTGGTGTTTAATGTTGAGGATCTAACTCCATACTACAAACCTCACGAGTATGTGGACCCGAGCAGTGGAGATACCCAGCCACCCCCACTCTCACTGTCGTTACCTTACCACCCTCATACGTCACCACCGTCTGATGACCACTCCAGTCCACCCACTGTTGACAGCCACCCACCTGGGACTCGTCTTCTCTGGTTTCACCACCGGCACCACCGGCACCACCGATCACACCGGGACCCTCCTTTCGACAGATGAGAGCATCACAGAGTTCAGATTCCACCAACCTGTTCCTACTTCAGATGGGTCGCGCTGTCGCTACTTGGTACATTGGCGGGGCCGCCCCGACGCAGTTGACGCTTGGATACTTGCAGCAGAGCTTGATCGATTCGCCCCTGGACTTCGACTTCAGCACGACCATCTCCATTCACCGGAGATGACATCTTCTCAGTCAGGGGGAGTTGATTGGCGAGGATACTCTTCCGCCGACGACACTTTGACGACTTCCGATAGACCTCTTCGAGTTGTACGTCACGATCAGCGAGAGAATTTCAATCCCAATTCATCGAGAGATGAATTCTTTCAAGCCGAGGAGATTGATGCGGAGCAGAGACGAGCAGGAGCTTTGAGCCCGTTATGAGCTGATTTGGCGACTTACCATATATAGTGTGCCCGGATCGACGATCGGACTTCGCGGTTGCATTCGGCACGCCGCCGCGAGTCAAAAACATATATTAGTTCATTTTTTGAGTTTATTTTCATGTATTTAGTGGCCGATTTCATCGGTCAATCATAGCCGTTGATGGTGAAGCCCTAATTGTTCTCTTCTTATAAATATTGTTCTAAGTGGCTGAACCAAGGTATTGCAGATTTTGGAGACATTGAATCCCGGAATCCCGCGATCCCTCCCCGGTGCCGACGCGGTGGAACCCTAGGTGACCACTTCTAGGCCTCCAAACTCCTCCCCAAGATAATCCCTACACCCACCTTCATTTTCCATGCCTCAAACCTTCGTTTCACCCGCTGCAGCACGCCATTCCAGCCCCCGAAAAACAGCCGGCCTGCTGCCCCTTTTCCGCCTCCCAACCCGCCTCCTCCCCTCAAACCCCCCGCCTCTCCACCGCCGCTACAGGGCCGCCGTCACCTCTTGTCCCCTCCCCACGGCTGGCCGACCAGCCCTCACCTTTCCCCACCGTCGGCCACCTCTTTATATTGCCCTATCCAGCCGCCGGCCCACCGCCCCTCCTCCCCAATCCGCCAACTCCCCTTCGTGGATCCACCGTTCTAACACACCTAAAATCCTAAATCCGTCCAGATCTAGGGTTATAGCCGCCCGATCCATTATTTCCACCGCTCATACTTTCCATTTTTGCCCGGATCCGACTCTGAATAGCGGATCTACTCCTCCTCGGCCCGGATCTACTTATACATGACCAGATCCACCGTTTTATTGCCCGTTTTCACCCTTTACCTCCGAAGACAGCCACCGCCATCGTCTTCACGCTGCCGGCTCCATCTCCGATCGCCGATCTACACATCCGGCCCTCCAAATCTTCAGTGTCTCGGTTAAGCCATCTACTTTGTGAGCTTTTGTAGTATTGTACTTGATTCAGCATTTTTTATTTGGCGATTTATCATATCTTGTTGCTATTACTGTTTGTGGAATTTGTTTTGGTGCTCTAATAATTTGCATGAGGAAACATTCGCCGCGCGCTTCGCTTTGGCCCTCCGAGCAGAGGAAAGCCATTAAAATATTGCCTAAAATAAATATTTGTTTGTTCTATTTTAATATCCGCGTGACGCTAAATTTTCATTGTTTATACTCATTCATCGAAACATTGATCTTCGCATCACATATAGGTTTGGATTAGCATGTCACCCTTACACGATCACTTAGCGTTGTAGGTTTTGTGCACCACTAGTCTACCCCTACATCAAGAGCCCATGAAGAAGTGAATTTTTAAAAAATAAACTCACACTGTTATCATCGGAGAAGCAGGGAAGATAGAACCAGAACCAAGTATCAAAGCCTTAAAAGTACAAAATTAAAGCATAGGCTAGAGGCTAAGTCGTCGATGCTAGGGCACAATAAAGATGTATGGAAGCTAGGGCACAATAAAGATGTATGGAAGCTAGGACATAAGAAAGAGGCGTTGGCGGTAGAAAATGACAGAGCATCGAACAAGAGTGGATGAGAGCATCGAAGCTAGGGATCAAAAAGATGCACAAAATGAAGCACAAAACAAAATATTGCCGATTGGTTGATTAAAAGAAGCGTCTAAAATATTTTTAATACTCACACCATTATATCGGTTGTGCTATATCATCAAATATATTGGGTAAAACTGATATATTGGGCGATATTTTAAAAAAACGGCATTTTTTGCTTAAAATGTCAATATATTGGCGTTTTCTCCCCAAAACTTTTATATAGACCAATATGTCGGACATGTTGGCCGAATCTACAAAATTGACACTGAGAGGGAGGGAGATTGATTTACCCTTTGATCAATGTTTGTAACCATGCTCAATTGGCTTGGACGGAGCGAGTGATTGTGTTGGTTAGTCTTTGTTTCAGTATCAACCATATTCTCGTATAAATTATATATTTTCATTTAGCTGTTTATGCCTTTTTTTCCTTTTCATTTATTCTAATGTTTTTTTCTATGCATGTTCAATAGGTAAGTCCAGTCTTGCATAATACCAATGTCTTTGTATGTTGGCCACCTTTCACCTCATGTTCAACCCGATGAGCTTGAACGTGTTTTCCGAAGGTTTGGGCGTTGTAGTTTTCAGTTGAAAGATGGATATGGATTTGTTGTGTATGAAGTCAGTGCGAATGCAGAAAGAGCTTTGCGGGCTCTTCGTGGCAAACAAATTTGTGGGGAGCAGATATCTCTAAATTGGTCGAATAAACAGCCTAGGCCTTTTCAAAGACCTACAAGGGATTCCAGATTTGATGAACCTTATCGAAGAAGGGTTTTCCGAGATGATAATTCAACCAGGTTTCGGAATTCACAAGACCGAAAGGATTTCTCAACTGACGTTCCTCTTCCAGATTATAATCATGAAGGACGTCGGGTAGATGGTGCATCCGATAAAGAAGCAGGCCTTACCCATGAAGATGCTGATTGTGTTAGAGGAAACAAAGGCGACAATTTGATAGATGCGCTGATGGATGATGAAGATGCTGGTCAACCGAAATCATTGGAACATGACCGCTGGGGAGAGCCTACCATTGAAACGTTGCCTGGTCATGGAGTTGGGAAGGGTTCGGAATTTGACCGTTATGAACCATACCGTGGTTACAACAGGAGAGGTGAAAAAGAAGGCCACCGGAGAGGCAGCTCCGATAGTTCTCCGTATAGATGTCTTCATGGTAAAGGGCATAAAGAGAACTTCCTTGTGGAATCCGATAGAAGATTTGATAAATCAATACCCCATCTGACCTGCTACAATTGTGGCAAAGCGGGTCATATTAAAAGGAAATGCCCGGAAGGCGATGGCAGGAGAGATAGATATAAGTTTGAGCAGATGATGGATGAAATGTGTTTCAGGGATAAGGTAGAGGGAAGATTAAAAAAGTTTCGAGCCAATTCATGGGTAAGGCCGAGCACAAGCAGGGATCCATTTGTCTCAAGGCGCCGTGCTTTTGATAGGTCGGAGTTATTTTCCAATAATGGTGGGAAATCGGAAAGGACCAAAACTTCTCCAGAGCGAAGAGAAAAAAACAGATCAAAGCCAAGTTCCAAGTCTCAAACAAAAAAGGGCACTAAGAAGAAATATTCATCAAAAAGAAGAGAAGGGAAGAAAAGAAGAGCAAGGGTATCAGATACTTCTTCGACTTCTTCGGATTCTTCTAAATCAAGCTCGGGACAATCTGAATCAAGATCTATTTCGGATACAAGATCTCATTCAACATCAGTGTCACCATCTTCTAGATCTGCTCCATCATCATCATCCACTTCAAGGTCCATTTCTATCTCATCTTATGCCAAATCTAAAACTTCTAGATCAAGGTCAAGATCTATGTCAAGACCAAGGGCAAGGTCAACTCCCCGTAGGTCACTATCACTCTCTATCTCATTGGGCTCGAAGTCTTCATCTTCTCCGAAGAATATACACAATTCTATAATTAATTCCCCCATGAAGGACGATTCTGAGCATATGGAAATCCCTGGGTCTAAATCTATCTCTAAAATGAATCACTCTGGTGTAAAGATGTTGGAAAATGAAAATTCATCATCTCCATTCGTAGTTGAGAATCAACCTGATGCAAAATTTTTCGGAAAAACGTCCCATGAATCTGATTTCGAAGTTCGATACAATGAGACTGATGCATGCTTTCATGTGTTCAATGGCGCTGCTTCTGAAAATTTACCAGAGACGAGTGCAGTGGGAGTTGTTTCGACGAAGCCAGTTAAACACGCAGCTGATTCTACAAGGATTTCAACTGGGGAAATGCTCTCGGCCCTTCGTCATTATGGACTGCTGTCAGCCAAGAATGATGAACATGATCTCGATGTTACTGTTGAGAGTTATTTAGGTGCTGCCCGACTATGGCCATGGGAGATGATTTACTATCGGCGATTGAAAAAGGGACCAATTTCCACTGAGAATTATGCCAAGAGGCTCGAGCAAAATAAGGAATTTGGTATTGCGGATAAGTACATTAGAGGCAGTAGTGGATGGGGAGAGCGGCAAAGGGATGCGTAATTGTGACAGACGTACGTAACAATTCCTTTGATGATATCTTTTTGGACGAGCGGACGAGCTCTACATTGTTAGTAAGACGTGTCTTTGTCAGGTAAAGGATTGACGATGCTATTTGCTGTGAAAAAAGCACGGGCATATCTGAGGCAAACATATGTTAATGTTTAAATCTTTAAGAGACTTTCTTATGCTGAATGAAAGTTGCGGGCGTTTTGTGAGTTTCCTCTGGTAGCTCATCTGAAACTTTGTTGTTATCTTTTGAAATTATTAATCTTCAACCGTTGCTTACGGACATTAACTGCTAATTTTTTTTAGTAATTTGTGCATCTAGGACATTATGATCTTCTCCAAAGTCTCCAAATCTGCAGGCATCATATGCTTATTGTGTACACTTGGCGTATCTAGCAACTGTTATGATACAACATATCCTCATCATGACCATCATTAGACTTTTCCCAACTACTTCCGGATCTTGATGCAACTGAACGGGCGAATGGGGGGTTCGAGGACAAATTAATCTTGTTGTACTTGTAGGCATAGAACATGATTGATTCTATGTTCTGTTCTTTATATGCATTCTAAAACAAGTCTTCAGGAGAGCAGCTTCAGTGGTGGTTAATTCAAAAGATACAAATGTTTCAGGAAAGTAGGTTTTTGTCTTTGATTAGCTTGTGCTGCTGTATGTGTAAACAGAATCGAAGACCCGGGCTTCATATTTAAAGAAAATGAGAAGTTAGCTATTCAGATTAGCGATTTTGTTTTTCAAACCCTATCAAATTTCTTATTTTGTCATAAATTTGCTGGAGTTTCATGATCCCGTGGGCATCAGTCCGGGAATGCATTATACGAAGGTAGAGCTGCGCAAAGATTTACCTGCAATTACTAAGGCTTCGTTTGAAAGGACTTATTTTCACCGGTCAAGCGGTTGCGACCGCATGAACCGGTACTTAACTATGGCCCGGTTCATGCGGTCGTAACCGCTTGACCGGTGAAAATAAGTCCCTCCAAACGGAACCTAAGTGTACGCTGACTTTTCTTCATCCGAAATATAGGGAAATTTATTTTTGCAGAGTTTTTTTTTTACTGTCGCAGTTTTGATCCTTCTAAATTCCTGGCTGATAGCCCCATGCAACTGCAATATTAGTCTTGATAAATTAAAATTTGTAGAATTGATGGGGTTTGTCTAAGCTCTGCTGTTCAGAACTTTTTAAAACTGCAAACGTTTGATTTTGAATAGCTTTACCTTCTGAGCTTTTCCCATGGATTTTCTTACTAAATATTTTGCTTGATGGGAAATATTTGGAATAGCTGTTAAAAAGTTCACTTCAGTTTATTATTGCTGGTCTTTAAGTATTCAGAAAGTGTAGCCTAGTCTTAAACATTTAGCATGACAGTGCGTTTGATTGTTTTTGTACTATTTAAATCAAAACTTTGTATTACACCATCAAAATCATGAAAACCGTTGGATCTCTGTAGATCAGTTAGCCCGCTCATTCTCTTTGGTGAGCTCGGGCAAGAAGAGTTTCGAGGGCGGCGGCCTTATGTGCCTCTAGTAGATTATAGTACCGATCTCTTATGTTTGTGTGTTTGTGTTCGAGGATTCTGTGGGGATGTGAGGAGACTAGAACATGAATGTCTTGATAGCGACGGCTGTTGTACTTTTTAACAGCTTAACCTGTACCCATCCTATTCTATGTAGGACTTTGGTTGACGGGACAAAGCTACATTTTTTACGGTTCAGCGTTGTTGATGAAATGTAACGTGGAATTATTTCATGCGAGTAAAAGTGGGTGTAGAACTCAGGTGTGGGTCAGCTTGTATATATGTCTGGCAAAGTGATTATTTGCAAAATCTCAGCTTTACACCGTTAGTGGTCTGTTTGACTGGATTTTGCAAAATTTACAGTCCGCCTCCTCGCCAGATGCCATCTTTTGCACCACCTGCAAAGCAATTATTTGTAAAACCTCTGGTTTGCCCCTGCTGTGGCCATCTTGGAAGGCTTCCTTCCATATCACCAAAACAATGGCGATCCGCAATTTAACACTTTTGTTTCGCCCGGTAGATAGAGTGATTAGAATTGAAATTAGTTTTCACGTTCTTTTACTTAACAGGGGTCGGTCTCGTTGATAACAGAATGGATTTTACTGCGTGTTTTATGTTCTGGATCAAAAGCCCGGGATATTTAGAACATTTGTTTAGGGAATATTTAGGGCATAACATAACAGGGAGCATGATGTACTTAGAACAACATCATCGGGCTTATTATTTATTGTGAAATGGAGAGTGCTGGGTGATATAAATGATGCATAAATTGAGGGGCGGAGCAGTTGATAACCCAGGCTTGCATTTAGTAGAGCCATGCTTGCTTTGCTGTGCTAATGAATGGAAGTGAATAGTAAGTAGACGCACTTAATTTTCCCATTTATCACTTGACGTAATCCTTCATTATGTTCTCAACCGCCTCACTTACTGCTGCATTTAATTTAGTTTTAATTGTTTTAGTTGCATTTCATAACTACTACTCTTCAACCCTCTCTCTCTCTCTCTCTACCACTATTCTCTCTCTATCCCCTCTGCTTATTCAAACTCGAGTACAACATGCATATGCTTCATGCTCTTCATCTAAAATCATGATAGACAATTTCATTTCAACACTTTGAATGAAAGAGAACATAGCTTTCTTTGTGTAATATCATAGCTTGACTGGAGAATTTGGCACAAGGGTAAATAGGTAGGTGGGCACGAGACAAAAGAGAGAGGAGGGGCAGAGCCTACACTAACTAGGGCCGAAATTAACTAGAAGATTAATAATAAGAACAAGCACTGAAACCTATGGCTTGTGGTGCTGTGGGGGTGGCGGCGGCTGTTGGCTGCGGCGGCGGAAATCACTCGATGAAGTGCGCGCATCTTTAGCTCTTCCTTGCCGCCTTGGCGCTCGCGTTGTCGTGGAGGAAGTCGAGGAGCACGGTGCTCTTGCACTTGGGGCACTTGGGATCATCCTCCGACAGCATGACGTACATAAGGCACCGGGGGCATCCGGCAAGCACCATCGACGTGGTTCCCCCCTCGGGGCTGTTGGAGCACCGCAGCCCCTGCTCTCCCTCCGAGGACACGCACGAGCTCGGGCACAGAGCTGCTCTGCGAACCGTCGTTGCTTCTGTCCGGCTGTTCTTTTCCAGCCGCCAGAGCTGTTATGGGTCTGTTTGGGCGCTCCTCCAGTAATCGCTTTCAAAACCCTCGAGCTGTTTTGCGGAAGCCGTTCCCCCCTCAGCGTCACCGCGCATTTCCCCGTGGTTTTTACTCACGAGTCACAGTCCTCCCGATCTCTCGCAGAACCCTAAACAGATCTCTCGCAGCGCGTCAGGTTCACGACACGCCGCGTCTCCCTCCTCGAGCCCTTCGCCGACGACGACCCGTCCCTCTCGACGGCGTTTTCTCTGCTCAGCGTGCGTCCGTCCCTTTTCTCCGCCACCCGAATATCCAAGTATTTCTGCCGCATCTGATTCCCTTCATCTGCGTCGAGTCAGCTGTCGTCTTCCTCTCGCTCAGGTTACCTCTTCTCTTGCTTTGCATTATAGGTTTTTTCCATGTTCTTCCTCTCGATGAGGAAGTGATCAAACTTAGGTTTAACTGCTTCCTCCGCATCAGAGTTTCCTCTGATAACAGGCGTGCAAATATGTTTTAGCACTTTTCATATTGAATCAAACGGTCATGCACAAGGAGGGGGGATTGATAAGTATACCTTAAGAGGTCTGTTGAGGTGGTATGGGAAGGCTGAAGATCACCAGAGTTGTTCGACTGCGGCAGGGGCGGCCGCAGAGAGGAGGGGAAGGAGGAGATGAAGAAGAAGAAGTCTGTTTCCTGATGTGGATGTGGAGGTTGAGAGGCTCTCCTGTGACATTATATAAAAGATTTGAAGGCCGTGGGCTAAGTAGGTCTCCGCTTTTTCTTTAATGCACAGCACAGACAAATACAAATACTCTTTCCCTCCTCTGCCTCTCGCCCCCCTTCAACTCTATTTTATACACAACCTCTCTCCCCGTCTATTCTCTCTATTCAGCTATGTACTGAAGGTGGCTCCCGAAGACACTCAAAACAGCTCTCCGGACAGGCTCAGATTGAATGGTTATTAGAGGCTGCTTCCCGCTCCAGCAGAACTCTCTCTCTCTCCCTATCTTGCAATGACGGGGCTGCCCCCGGTCCCAGCAGGGGCGAAAACGTCATTTTTGCCCTTTGCATGCGGCTGAACTGAAGTCGCCCGCACCGGGCGGGCAACGGAAAGTCGAAAATAGCCTAAGCTTCTTACTTAAGCGCCTCAGACCAGACGCCTCTGCCTTCATTTATTGACCCCGTCTAGTCGGTGAAACATGGTTGATTATAACGTTTACTTTATCCTTCTTAATGGTTAAATTGCCCATTAATTAAATCTGTTCCTCTCTTCTCATTGAACAATTCTCCGGGCGGAAATTAGAATCACATTTATATGCCATTAGAATATTTTTAAATATTTCTTTGATGAAAGACAGAAAGAGAAGACTTTTCATTTTTGTCACAGTGAAATATTTGTTGTTAAACCAGTAGAGGTGAGGTCATAGGCGTGGGGAAGTGCTGGCTTGAAAGAAAGTATTCCAGGTGTCATGTGGGGATTGGAGGAATGAAGTGAGCTTGTGATGGATCCAAATATGGCGACGAAATTGATTTTTTTAAAACTAATTATTTCGTTTATTTTTATTATATTGTATGGAGAATATAGGGGGAGGGGAGAGGGAAAATGGGAATGCTCGGCAGGGGGACATTGATGGATCGTGAGAGATGCGAGCTCTCCCTCCCATTAAATAGTTATTACTCCTAGGTTTTAATTGATGCATAAATGTTGTTCAGTAAGTCGGCCTCATGTGTTTTTCACTTTTTCTTTTGCCCGCTTCTTTTTCAAAACAGCTTATATATTTCATCATGACATTATATTAATTTTGACATTCAGAGAGAGATAGAGAGAGATTTTGGAGAGAGCTTTTGGAGAGAGAGAGAGTTGACATGAGGTTGAGGCTTGCTTGTTGGGAAACTTAGATAGAGACATGAGGGATATTTTATAGTAAAACATATCAGCCAGCTGATTCCATCTTTGTTTTTTTTTTGGACCTTTGAAGAGTGGGAAATTCAGGATGGATATGCATACATATAACTATATAAGTAGTCGTGTTCGTGTACAAGTTCCCTCTCTGTTTAGACAACAACAATAACCCCGTTATTCTTCGTCTTTTAAGGGTCCGTTAGTTAGGTTGAAATTGGAGTAATGAAATTGGAATTCAATTGACAATTTCAATTCCAGCATTCGGCAGACATACAAATATCTCGGAATTTGAATTCATTTCAATTCTCATAAAAATTAGTTATAAAGGAAACATGCCTCCCTCAATTCCTATCACGTGCGGTCTTCATTCGTAATTCTCACCCCTATCAGTGCACCATCGACTGTTTCAAAAAGATCTCGACGTCAACTCTGTTGTTCGTCTGGGGTGCATTTTTTGCCCAAGAGCGAATTTTTGACGGGTCACGCATTTTTTCATCCGGGCGCAAATAGTTAGCACGGGCGTGCATTTTTTTCTCCAGGGCAAGGATTTTTCAGCCGGACTCACATTTTTTCGCTCGAACGCACATTTATCGCTCGGGTAAGAATTTTTTCCCTAAGCGCGCATTTTTTGCAGGGGCACGTATTTTTTGTCGTCCGGGCATGAATTATTCACCACGACGCATTTTTTTCGCTCGGGCACACTTTTTCTCTTGGGAGCATTTTTTATCTCGAGCGTATTTTTTCGCCCGGGAGTGCATTTTTTGCCCGGACACGCATGTTTCGCCCCAAACTCGCAATTTTTGCACGGACACGCATTTTTCGCCCGAACGCTCATTTTTTGCCCAAACATATATTTACGCCCGGGTGTGAATTTTTGCCCGGGCGCGAATTTTTCGCCCGTGCGCGAATTATTCCACCCACGCGAATTTTTCGCCCCGAGTGTGTTTTTTCGCCACAGGTATTTTTTTTTCACCCCAGGAGCATATTTTTTTCTCCCGAACGCATTTTTTATTCCGGGGCTGAATTTTTTTAACCCAAACGTATTTTTTCGGCTTTGGGCGAAAATATCGCGTTCGAGCAAAAATATCGTGTCGGTGCAAAAAATTCCCGTCCATGTGAAAAATTCGCGCCTGAGCGAAAAATTTGCTCCCGGGCAAAAAATTCGCGCCCTGGGGAAAAATTCACGCCCGGATGAAAAATTCGCTGCATTGCGCATTTTTTTCATCCAGAGCGCATTTTTTTTGCCTGAGCGGATTTTTTTCGCCTGGATGCATTTTTTTCTCCCGGAGGCATTTTTTTCATCCCGAACATTTTTTTTTGCCCGAACATATTTTTTTACGCCTGGGCGAAAAAATCGCGCTTGGGCGAAAAAAAACATGTCTTGGGGTAAAATTTGCTCCCGGGCGAAAAAAACGCTTCTGGGCGAAAAATTTGCGTCAGGGAAGAAAAATTTGCGCTCGGGAGAAAAGTTCGCTCCCGGGTGAAAAAAATGCCCCGGGGCAAAAAAATACGTTTGAGCGAAAAAAATCACGGCCGAGTGAAAAATTCGTGTACTGGTGAAAAATTCACGACCTGGCGAAAAACCGCGTCCCGACGGAAAATTTGCGCTCGGGCAAAAAATGCGCTCCTAGGCAGAAATATGTGCGCCCAGACGAAGCTCGGGCGAAAAATACGCGCCCGGACGAAGCTCGGGCGAAAAATACGCGTTTGATCAAAAAATTCCAATATGCAGCCAAACAGTAGAATTATTAATTCCAATTCTTATGATTGAATTCTTCGAACAATAGAATTGAAATTTACTTCAATTTCTACTTTATTCATGCGAAACGAAGGGAACCCAAGAAAAATGTGAAAGTATGTAGAAATTAAGGAGAGGAAAACACACATTTTAAAATAAAATTTTAAAAAAAATGAAAACACACATTAAATCAACTTATACAAAGTTATAATAAAAAAAATAAAAATTTAGAAAATTAAATATTTCTTCAAATGAAATTATTTTGGGGCATGTGTATTGGAAAAGCCAGTGACATAGAAGTACTATTCATCCCAATATAAAATGCAGGAATTTTTGTAAGAGAGATCGTGACATTCACGAACAACGGTTCGTAATCATCACAAGTGTGCTAACAGAAGCCTATTCTAACATTTTTTTGTTGTGTGGGATGCATGCATTTGGTTGGGATAAACTATGCGGGTGAAGAGGGAGGTGTTTGGGCTTTGTTCCCATGAGGATGTTTGTGGAAAACCAGACACATAGTAGGTGTGTGGGTTAGACTAACATCTGTATGATGAATAATTATTATCCAATGACATTCAAGTCTGTGCTAATTGCTTATGTTCAACAAATCCAACTTATCCACTGAAAGAATGCGAATTATAGGGATTAAGAACTTGCGGTTTGATGAGAGACTTCCAAACACTAATTTGGTTTATAAATTGGACTGCAAATTTATGAAATGTTGAAAAATTGGTTTATATATACACTCAGTTCGTTGTATTTTAGATAAGAAGAATCTTAAAATCAATTGAATCTTTGAAATAGAAATTCTCAGGACTTTTGTTAAATTAAAAATCACCAGACTATCATCTTTTGTTACATTAAAAAGCAATCTCAAGGAACACTCAAATCACTTTGGAAGTTTGATGGGTTCCCCAAAAATTAAATTGAGGCCACAACCTTGATCGCTCGATGAGATGATTTCAACAAATTTTGTGTGATTCCGAGTCCGTTTGATTCCTCATATGGTCTTCGAAAAGTTGTGCACCGAAAAATTAGCCAGAACTGGTCTGACCTGGTCAGGACCGGCCCATCCCAGGCTTGTCATCCCTTACTTCGCTAGGGTTTCAGCCCTGGTGTGGGGTGCGGTTAGGGGCGGAGACAATCACACCCTCATTCCATCAACCAATCGGTGGTCGAAAACCACCGAGAAGCTCACCCAATCTCTTTTGTGGCCGAGAGCAACCTCTCCCTTTATCCCTCGTCATCCTTCCCAAAAAACACCAAAACGACCATTAATGGAGAGGAGATTTTTAAAACTCTCGAAGCCCATCTCCCTAATCACTCAACGAAATTTCAATCCAAACATGGCATAAAGCTGCTCTCGAAAAATGCTACGAAATAAAGTATTCAACTGATGGTTTTATTGGAGTTTTAGCGGGGCAACCATTCCACCGAAGCCTCCATTTTGCCGATGATAGAATAGACGAATTATAAACGATCATTAATGGAGAGGAGTTTTAGCTACAGACCTCTGTTCAAGGGAAAATTTTTTGGTATGTGTAGCGTTCCCTGTGCTAGGAACGCGTTTAAATACCACTTTCAAAAAATGCGGGTCCACTTTATTTTTCGGGTTTCCCTCTTCTTCCCTAATGTAACCTAGGCGATTTCCAGGCAGATTTCTTCCTCCTTATTTAGATTTCCAGCATATTTCTTACGAGGCGAACTCCGGTGAAACGTACCTGTTAATGTCGGCGTCACCGACGACCAACTCTTCTTCTCCTCACACTCGCGATCTCCAACAGATTTCCAGGCGCATTTTCTCGTCGACGGCGTCGACGACTTGAGAAGAACCAGGTATGACTTTTTTCCATCGACGATGACCTCATCTCAAGTTAGAGCAACTGTATATAAAACTGTATTTCAGGTATAATATATGACTGTATTTGCATACAGTTTTATATATAATTGTATTCCATATATATTGTAGGACTGTATTTGCATATAGTGTGAAATACAATTGTATTTCAGGTATAATATAGGACAGTATTTGCATATAGTGTGAAATACAACTGTATTTCAGGTATAATATAGGACTGTATTTGCATATAGTGTTATATACAACTGTATTACAGGTATATTGTAGGACTGTATTTGCATATAGTGTGAAATACAACTGTATTACAGGTGTAATATAAGACTGTATTTGCATATAGTGTTATAGACAACTGTATTTAACTTTTAGTAGTAGTACAACTGTATTTTATGTTCAATATACAACTGTATGTACAGTCGTATGTTCAATGTTGAACATATTATCACTCTTGAACCCCATTTGTGTACTCCCCTTCTCCATGGATCCCTACTCCAAAGGGATGTTACTGCAGACAAGAAAGCTCGAAAAACCCATTGAACTTAAAGATAATACGTAAACAGATGCTGGCGAAGGCGACGAGGCCTGGAGAGGAGGCGGCGGGCGGCGGGGGAAGAGATAAAGGGAGGAGGAGATGAAAGTGTAGGTCGGAAGAAGAAAAAACCTAGCACCAAAGCGGAAAGAAGAAGAGAGTTCTGCAGCTCAATAGCGGGAAAGTGAAAATTAGGTGGGGTCCGCACAATATTAATTTAAATGCGTTCCTAGAGAAAGGAACGCTACACATACCAAAAAATTTTCCCTGTTCAAGAAACTATCTCCACTTATGGACTCATGGGACGAGACAAAGCTTCCCCGAAATTTTCATTTTAGATAAATAGA
The DNA here is from genome assembly GCA_039583875.1 of Platanthera guangdongensis. Lineage (NCBI taxonomy): Eukaryota > Viridiplantae > Streptophyta > Magnoliopsida > Asparagales > Orchidaceae > Platanthera > Platanthera guangdongensis. The sequence continues at coordinate 127,690,364 of CM077148.1, read as the reverse complement.
ATAGACGAATTATCTACGTGCCACTCTTAAAATCTAGGAAGGGGCCAAAAATTGGAGAGAGCGAGAAAGTTGTCATCCCAAAAATCCACACACGAGAACTTTAATTGCCACCTCTGCAATGGAGGGTGTCATACTGGAGGATTCCGACCCTTGGCCATGAGCATCTAGTGTCCCCTCCACGATTAGATGAGAATTCCACTCGCTTCACTTATCTCGAAAGGATTCATTGACCCTTGGTTAGAAAGGGCTCATACCCCCATATCGTACGAAAAACTCAGTCCTCTGGTCGAAGAGGGTCTGCTCTCCTTTTCGGGCGTGCTGAAACCATTTTCCACCCATGAATCACCAAAGGATTCGGTGACCCCTGTTGGATCTAGAGGCGCCCTTAGTGGGGGAGGGTGAATAAGGGCAAACTATAATTTTTTGAATTAACAAAATACTTAGCCCAATTGTTCTAGAATCAAGAAAGCTTAGTCACAACCAAATATTTATAACAAGTCACTTTGAGATTTATGACAAAATGAAATGCACGTTTATTTCAAAAGTGATAAGAAAACTACAAACAAAAGATTTTAATAAAGCTTGAAATCGAGGTTGTGATGAAAAAGCTAAAATCTCCGTTTTGAATTTACCGGTCCTTCTCCCAAGAACCGGCCGACTAGAACTTATCTCTTCCTAGTTACAACAACTTGGCTCCCCTAGATCTCACCACGACTTAGTCGTTGCACAAATGGCGGTGATTTACCCCTAAATCACACACGGGCCTAGTTGTCACTCACAAGGCGGCGAATTCTCCAACGATTACAAAGAGAATGAAAAAGGCAAATAATCTGAAATTACCCTCAGGTCATGAGCGCTGAAGAGGTCGGAAAATCCTTGCGACGATCAACAGAGATGAGAAGCACGAACGATCTCTTCTTCGCTCTTGAGATTTCACGAACACTTAGGAAGTTTTCTAGTTGCACGAAGTTATCTGGCCAGAGATGCACGAAATCAAAGCTCCTGGAGGTGTGTAACATCAAATTCCCGAATTCCAGCCCATTTATAGTTTTTCCACTATCGCGCGACGGTAGCGTGATATCGCCTGCGATAACTCTAATGGTTGTCATGTATCCCGCTCTGCAATAATCGCGCCGCGGAACTGGAGGTCGTGTATAGTCGTGGGACTATCGCACCACGATATCACGATATTGTCGGGCGGTATCTCCGATAATGTGCATCGTGACAACCATTCTGAATCGTGGCCTACGTCATGGCTGACGTCATCACGCTAATGCGGGGCGGTAGTGACATCACCAACGATAGCTCAACTTTGTAAAATCTGATGTACGTCGCCCATCCAAAATTATCAGAGTATTATACATGTTATATCTGCACACCGCAAAATATATTATGATCAAATACATTTGAGATTGGTTATTTTCAAATCAAGGAGTGCAGAATGCATGCTCCAACAGTCTCCTCCATTTGATAATAACAAATACTCTTAAAAAGAAAAAAAACGCTATGAGGTGTATAATAGGGTGTACAAAATATGATAAGCAACATAAGTACTTGAAGTGCACATACTCCCCCTAACTGGATGATCTTAATGGTTATTAAATCCAAAGGTAAAAATTTAATATATTACTCCCCCTTAATGTAAGCTACCCACCATTAACAATTAGAGTTCGTGATATTTCTTTCGATATACTCCCCCTTTTGTTATTAGCAAAAGATATGAAAGTGGAAACCTGAGAGAAAAGTACAGGACGAATTTGAAAAGAAATTGAATATGAAACAGTAGAGGAAATATACTAGACATAAAAAAATATGAAAATTTTGATTTGTGATGGCAAACAAAGTGAACAATGTGTATGTTATAAAATATCAAGTAATCAAAAACATTGGTACATCCATGCCAAAAATTTCTAAAGGAAGTATGGAATGATATATATAAATATAAATCATTTTCAATCTAATTCTCATGAGAAGAAATTTTATAATAGATAATGACGTGTACAAGTTGTGATTTGGTAGATAAGAACAAGTGGCGTAATTAAAATCACATGAAATTGTGAAATGTAAACACAAAACAATGACTATACACAAGACAACTTGACGGTCGTGTACGAATTTGTTGCACGTTAGAGAAAAGAAAAATGGCTAGAAATGTGTGCACAAGGCATTTTACGATTCTTTTTAAGATGCTCAACCTCACAATGCTTATGAAGACTTATCAGGAGAGTGAGTAGTGTTTCATGGAGTATCCTGAACATTTTAGTTAAACGTTTTTTATAGCAATTTTTTTGATTCTCTTTTTTTATCTGTTATGTTTCAGGACTCTGAATCCACTTGTATTGCACTACAAATTTTTTTTAATGCCATTTCAAGTAAAATAAAATTATGCAAGATTCAATGATAAACAAGTTGTTGTATGTATAATATATTTGTAATGTTAAACATTAACACATTCATGTAGATGAAAAATTGTCAAACACTTGTTTTGTACCAAAATGAGTAAATGTGAATGTTGAAGCCAAAAACTGGTCTCAACGAGAGTTCGGAACTAGGGGTGTAGCCGACACCTATTTTTCCGAAACCTATTTTTCCGAAACCTCAACACCTGACTAGTGATAAAGGACTAAGAACTGACCCAAAGCCTCAGTTGGGAGGTCCCTCCTCTAATCTGAAAGTTCTCTGAGCGCTTCCACTCCAAAGCCAATTGCTGGGCTAGGAGTACCTCAGAAAACTCTAAAAGGAAAATAGGAGTATGAAAAAAATCTGCCTTTTGAGGTATCCCGTGGGTCTATTTATAGATTTTCAATATCTGGTATACAAATAACGTAATTCCGGTGCTCTAAAATTACTAAAATACCCTGGGCTGCTCTGCCAATAGCCAAACTCCGCTGTTCTGATGAGCTAAATGCAGACCCAGATGTATTTAGATAATTTTAGGTCAGGGTTTAGTGGGAGCGTTGAGTGGAGAAACATCACTCAACGCTAAGGGCTGGAGGGAGCATCGAGTGGAGAAGCATCACTCAACGCCAAGGGCTGGCGGGAGCGTCGAGTGGAGAAGCATCACTCAACACTAAGGGCTGGAGGGAGCATCAAGGGGAGAAGCATCATTCAACGCCAAGTGCTGGCGGGAGCGTCGAGTGGACAAGCATCACTCAATGTCAAGGGCTGGGGGGAGCGTCGAGTGGAGAAGCATCACTCAACGCTAAGGGCTGGCGGGAGCGTCGAGTGGAGAAGCATCACTCAACGCCAAGGGCTGGCCGGAGCGTCGAGTGGAGAAGCATCACTCAACGCCAAGGGCTGGCCGGAGCGTCGAGTGGAGAAGCATCACTCAACGGAAAGGGCTTCCGCCGGCCCGAGGTGGGAGCCCTTTCGCCTACCGAGGTTCAGCTATGGCCTAAACCTAAACCGGCTCAATGAAAATAACTTAAGTCGAAGGCTCAGTTCGACGAATGACGTTCGACGAATAACGTCCGACGAATGGCGTTCTACGAATTAATGTTCTCAGCTCGACAAGCTGAATCTTCTCAGTTCGCCTAATTAGAGTTCGACGAATAGCGTTCGACGAAATGGAATTACTCGACCCTAGATGAGAGCCTTCCCGCCCACTTAAGGCGAGAGTGTTCCCACCCACTTTCTTATCTGACCTAATTTTAGCCCAAAGCTAGCCCAATCCGGGTCGTTGGGCCATCTTGGTCCCACCCAGCAAATATGAGGTTGTACATAATCCCCGCTCTTTGAGAGCTAGCCTTGCGCTCGGAATGACACGTCCAACCCTAATATTCGGTGGGTGCTTGCTGACCTGGCTGGGAATCTTTCTGCGGACCCCACCTCGGTCCTATATATACACCGCCGAGTTTGCTCTCAGGCCATCCCTGTCGTCATTGCCCTCTGCTCGAGCTTCTGCATAGCCCTCAAGATGCACCCCAAGTGTGTCGAAAAATCGCTCTCGCAAGAACTTCAGGCTCGCCTTACCGCGGCCCAGGCGCGGGCTCACGCCAATTGCACCAAGGTTGCTCCTTAGCTGATGGGCAAGAGACCAGCCGACGAGATCTCCCGTCTAAAGAAAAAGAAGAAGGCCAATTCAGTCAGGCGAGACCGCTCAAAAGAGAACCAAGCCTCGCCTACCTCGACCCCTAACTGCGACGAGAACTCTTCTTCCGAACTGGAGGTACTTTTCTCACCTCAGATATATGGTTTTCAGAATATGAAGCGGCAGTCTCTGTCCGACGAAATAAATAAAATTCTTCGATCTCAGTTCGACGAAATATTTTATAGACAAAAGAGTTCGTCGATCTCAGTCAGAAGAAATGAAAACAGTTCGTCGAGCTCAATTTGAAGAAAGTTTTCTGAAGCAAATTCGTCGATCTCCGTTCGACGAATAGAACTTCACACACATAGAGTTCGTCGATCTCTGTTTGACGAATATCTCTAGAACTTTTTCACAGTTCGTTGATCTCCGTTCGACGAACTTTGAAAAATTCGTCGACCATAGACAGAAATTAAATTAAGGCTTCTCCATTGATCATGCCAAGCTGATTTATAAAGAACAGATGGTTCCTCTCATCCAAGGGTTTGGTGAAGATATCTGCTCTTTGCAAATCAGTGTAGATGTAGACAAGCTTAATTTTATTTTTGCTCACACACTCTCTAATGAAATGATGCCTAATGTCTATATGCTTAGTTCTACTGTGATGGACTAGATTTTGTGTAATAGAAATTGCACTTGTGTTGTCACAAAGTAGAGTTGAATTATTTGAGTTGAAGCCATAATCTAGGAGTTGGTTCTGAATCCACAGCATCTGGGAACAGTAACTTCCAGCAGCTATGTATTCTGTTTCAGCAGTTGAAGTAGACACAGATGACTACTTCTTACAAGACCAAGACACTAATCTCATACCAAGGAACTGACATGTCCCTGAGGTACTTTTTCTGTCCACTCTACATCCAGCAAAGTCAGCATCTAAGTATCCAATTAACTCAAACTCTGACTCAGTTGGATACTAGAGTCCTACACTAGGACTGTAACACCCCAGTTTTTGAGAAAGGGGTGATCTGCGTTTCTGGACATTTTTTTTGGTTTCTAGCAGGCCGCACACGGGCATGTCCCAGGCCGTGTCAGGCCGTGTCGACGACTTGGCCGCGTGGTCGACACTTTGCGCTCGATGAAGTGTCGAGTGAGGGCACACGGCTTGCGACACGGGCGTGTCGCAGGGCGTGTCGAGCCCGTGTCGACACTCGGCCTGGTGTGTCGACATTTTCGCTCGACTATGTGTCGAGACAAGGCACACGGCCAAGGACACGGGCGTGTCCAAGACCGTGTGGGTCTGTCGACGAACTTCAGTCGACGATGTTCACTCGACGAGTGTCGAGTGTCGAGTGTCGAGACTGGGGCATACGGCCTGTGACACGGGCGTGTCACAGGGCGTGTCCCGCTTGGTCGACGATCTTCGCTCGACATTTTTCCGCGGTGTCGACACAAAGGCTATCGACGAGTGTCGAGACTTGGCACACGGCTTGGGATACGGGCGTGTCCCAGGCCGTGTCCCTTCTCGGGTTGTTTTGGGGCTGTGTCGCTGGAGGCACACGGCCGACCACACGACCGTGTCAGTTGGGACACGGGCGTGTCGGGTCTAACACGGGCGTGTCGAATGCCCGTGTGCTGTTCCAGGCATGTCGATTTGAGACGGCGAATGGGGGACACAGCCCTGGACACGGGCGTGTGCCAGGCCGTGTTCGGCCCAGGTATTTTATTTTTCAGACGGATCGTGGCCATTCCTTCCCTTATTTTGGGATCTGATGGTCCAAAACTGCTCTTTGGGAGTTAAGTCCGAGAATAGGGTTGGAAACCCTCATTCTTCTTCAAGCTTTTCTCTTATTAATTTCTAGAGAGAAGGGAGAGCAAGGAAGAAGGTGAAGGAGGGTTTGGGCTGTAGGAGAAGCTTCGGTGCTCCAAATCGCGAGCCGAGTCCAGATCCGTGGAGGCTAGGTCGTTGCGAAGGTTTTCATCCGGCTATTTTGCCATGGCAAGGAAGAGGAGTCGGAAGGTAACGACACTTCTCCTCTCGGTCTTAGGATGCATGTCTTTAACATCATTTCTTTTCTAGTTTTGGGCACCAAACACTCAAATGAGAGGGGTTTTGGGTCGCCAAGGTTCAAAAGGAACCTTCGGGTCGATTGAGTCCGTCCCCGGCATGATTTGCATTAGAGATCCGCTCCGTTAGTGGATTAGGCATGGTGGGTGAAGCCGTAGTCGCGACCGTTAGTCCGACTCGGTGGTGTTGCATACGAACTTTAGGGATTCATAGAGATTCCGTTGCGGCAAGATGTCGTTTGTGATGTGATGGTGTTTTCCCCTTTTTCTCGAATGAGTACGTGTAGTCGGAACCGGAAATGGTTAGCTCCTCGTGGCGGTAGATGGTTTCCTTAGTAGATAAGGTTAGCTCCGCATGAGTTGGAGATGGTTTCCTTGGTGCGCGGGAACGCTGCAGTACAAATGAGGGACTAGTGTGGAATTGTCTTGGTTTGTGATGTGCCAAGGCGTGGCTATGTCTTCGTGGTCGGCTGGCTATCCCGTGACGTTCACGTCATGTGTGGAGAGTGTCCCAGCGAGACTAGTCCCCTTCTGTGAGACTGACGAGAATGCCAAGCATGGGGGCAAGCCCGGGCAATGAGGCCATGAGCGGGTGGGGTGTGACAAGGCTTCTTAGAATCGGTCAGTTTTGTGTTTGTTGGAATCCTGACATGAGACGTCAGAGCTTGTAAGCAAGCCCGGGTCTAAGACCTTGAGCGGGTGGGGCCTTTGCAAGAGTTCCACGTGGCGGCCGATGTGCCGTTAGGGGAAATGGTGTGACCCCTTTGTTTGCGGCTTTATGCCAATGGGGAATCGATGAGTACCCATATAATGTGATGATGTGCTAGATGCATACGAGATAGGGTGCCTTGGGTGAAACCCAGGTTGTTGCATACATGATTGCATAAGTAGGCCCTTTTATTATATGCTCAACCAGTAGAGAACATGTCTGATGTGTGTGACATCCAAGCCTGTTTCTGTAGTTGCTTTTCTTGCTTATGATTATTGCATACGAAGTGCTAACTTGCAGGTTGGAGGGGTACCCCGGGGTCCGTTAGGGGCGGCCGGGAGGAGATGTGTTGTTACACAGTTTGAGGTCAGCCTTTGCTGACCCACGTTACTAATAAATTTTACAGGGCAAGGATCGCATGCAGGAGCTAGCTCACCGGCCAGAAAGGCCTAAGCCTCATGAAGTGCTTTTCTCTTTTGTAGCTCTACTTATATGATGTTGTATGTTTGAGATTCATGTTGTCCGGCTTGCATGCCGAGGTAGACTAGGTGTGCTATGCACTTTCTTGACTGTTGTATTATTTGAGTTTGGACACTTGTTGTAAGGCCATAAGGCCATTGTTATTACTCTTCTTGTAGTGGATAACTTCTAGTCTTGCTTTTGTTTCCGCTGTGTTGTGCAAAGTGTTTTGAGTGTGGGTAGCTATATCAACTTATAATACTAAAGCTGTGGCGTTCAGTATGTTGTGGGGCCCCGGCCGGACCCATATTATACGTTCATTACAGGGGAGGTGTTATAATTTGGTATCAGAGCCATGTTAGATTCAAGGTCAATGCATAGAGAAGTTATCCACATAAGAGTAACGCGGGACCATGAGTGTCCTTATGTTTAAGTCTTGAGATTAGAGACTGATTTCTTGCTTCTTGTTTTCTTGAAGAGTGCAAGCAATGAGGCGGGTACGTCGAGAGCAAGAGAGGAACTCTCGGCGAGCAGTGCTACTGCTCCAGGTCTTTTGGGCACGGGTGTAAACCCGGCCGACTTCTGCCGCATGCTTGCAGAAGCGATGGTGGCAGCCCAAGCTGCAGCGGCAGCCCAGGTAGCAACCCCTGCTACACCGGATATGACGACGGCCGTGCCAGGAGGAGAAGCCAGGCGAGTGGAGCCTTTGGTGGAAAGGGTGGTTGTCGGGCATGGAGACCGACACATGAAGTATTTCCTGAGCTTCCATCCCCCGTCATTCAAGGGAGTTGGTACGCCAACGGATGCGGAGGACTGGTGGGTTCGCATTTAAGAGCTTTTGAGGGCGGCAGAGACGCTAGAAGGAAAGAAAGCTGAGTATGCGACTTTCATGTTGGAAGGAGACGCCAAGTTGTTGTGGGTGAGCCATAGCGGCCGCCAGTTCCCTGGACGCACCCCGTCAGTGGAAGAGTTTGGGGATGCTTTTCTTAAGAGGTACATTCCCGTTTCGACACGGTTGGCCCTTCAGAGACAGTTTCTGCATTTAATGCAGCGAGACAAGACGGTGGATGAGTATGTGCAGGAGTTCACCTGTTTGGGTCGTTACGCGGGAACGACGATGGCAGATGATGTAGAGAGGGATAATCTCTTCTATCAGGGGCTGAGGGAGAACCTGAGGCAACCCCTCATTTCCATGAAGAGGGCTGGATTTAATGAACTAGTTGAGGCTGCCAGGATGTTGGAGAGCGATCTGGAGCGAACCCAGCGTCGTAAGAGTTTTACTCCCAAGCAAGGGGAAGGGAAGCCTTCCCAATCCCATGGAAAGACTGAAGGGAGTAGGTGGAGGAATAAGCCTCACACATCCAGGTCCTGTGAGAAGAGCAAGTGGACGCCTGGAGGTTCACACTCTAGGGGACCGCTGACGTGCTACAACTGCGGTAAGGTGGGGCACATAGCTCGTGTTTGTCCCCAAGGAGGAGCAGGGCTAAAGGGCGCATCTGTTGGGAGCTGGACGAAGTTGACTTCATTTTGGTAGCAGCGATTTTACCATTGGTTGAGTTCGATGTCATTTTGGGCATGGACTGGCTTGCAGAGCAGCGCGCCAGTATTGACTGCCTATCTAAGGTAGTGACCCTAAGGAGCAAAGGGCAGGCGGAGGTCAAATTTGAGGGCCTTTGTGGAGTGGCCTGTTCCCTGATTTCGGCCATGCAATTGATGCGAGCGGTTAACCAGGGTGGTGTAGCGCTTGTAGCGTTATTGGAGGTTCGTCTCTCTCACTTATCTATTGAGGAAGTGCCCGTAGTGACAGAGTTCAAGGATGTGTTTCCGGATGAACTTCCTGGAGCGCCTCCTCAGCGAGAGATCGATTTCTTGATCGAGTTAGTGCCGGAGGCTAGGCCGGTGTCACGTCCTCCGTTTAGGATGGCACTAAAGGAGTTGGATGAACTTAAGGTACAGCTACAGGAACTATTGGAGCAAGGGTATATTAGACCCAGTTCTTCACCGTGGAGCGCGCCGGTGTTGTTTGTAAAGAAGAAAGACGGTAGTATGCGGCTATGCATAGACTACCGAGAGCTGAATAAATTGACCGTCAAGAATAAGTATCCGATTCCTCGGATAGATGACTTGTTCGACCAATTGGTGGGGTCAGCGGTGTATTCAAAATTGGACTTAAAGTCAGGCTATTATCAGTTGCGAATTCGGGACGAGGACATCCCCAAGACTGCCTTTGGTACAAGGTATGGTCACTTTGAGTTTACGGTGATGCCGTTCGGGCTGACGAACGCACCATCTGTGTTCATGGATCTTATGAATCGAGTATTTCAGGAATACTTGGATTCTTTTGTGGTTGTCTTCATTGATGACATCCTGGTGTATTCCAAATCGGAAGTGGAGCATGAGACCCACTTGAGAGTGGTCTTGCAAGTGTTGAGGGAGAATCAGTTGTATGCAAAGTTCTCCAAGTGCGAGTTCTGGTTAGAGAAGGTGACATTTTTGGGCCACGTGATTAGTGGGGATGGGGTAGCAGTGGATCCAACAAAAGTGGAGGCCATCAGAGATTGGCCAGTCTTGAGGACCGTGGCGGAAGTCCGAAGTTTTCTTGGACTAGCCGGGTACTAAAGGAGATTCGTGGAAAATTTCTTGCGGATAGCTCTACCCCTCACCTCACTCACTCGTAAAGATCATAAGTTTGTGTGGACTCAAGAGTGCAGCCAAGCATTTGAAGTACTGAAGGAAAGACCGATGATGGCTCCAATCCTAAGTCTACCGCGAGGGACCGAGGGATTTCAGATCTTCAGTGACGCATCGGGATGCGGTTTGGGTTGCGTTTTGGTGCAACATGGCAAGGTGATAGCTTTTGGGTCTAGACAGCTGAAGCCTCATGAGAGGAATTACCCCGTCCATGACTTGGAGTTGGCGGCGGTAATTTTTGCGTTGAAAATATGGTGGCATTATGTTTATGGTGCAAAGGTGGAGATCTTCACGGATCATAAAAGACTGAAGTATCTCTTGGATCAAAAGGACTTGAACATGCGGCAACGCAGGTGGGTTGAGTTTCTTGGAGAATACGAGGTGGCGATTCAGTATATGCCAGGTAAAGCCAATGTGGTGGCGGATGCTTTGAGTAGGAAGTACTCAGGGCAAGGGAATTGGATCGAAGCTCATGATGAGCGGTTGGTACGGGAGTGGGAGTCCCTTGGTTTGGAATGTGTTGCGAGAGGCGAGTCTAGCGTGGCTCGGTTGAACTGGATTGAAGTGCAGAACGACTTGACCGATCGCATTCGGGAAGCGACTCGGTTGGATGTGGAGTTTCAACCTTTTGTGTTGGAGGCTCAAACGGGCGAGAGCAGCGCCTGGGAGATGATTGATGGGATCCTGAAGAAGGAAGGAAGGGTTTGTATACCGCAGTTCGGCAAACTCCATGAGGAGTTGATGTTTGAGGCTCACTTCACAAAATACTCCATTCACCCGGGCAGTACAAAGATGTACTTGGATATGAAGAAATCCTTTTGGTGGCCGGGGCTGAAGCGGGACGTAGCTTTGTATGTGAATCGTTGCCAAACTTGCGCCTTGGTGAAGGCCGAATGTCAGAAGCCGGGCGGGTTCCTGAAGCCCCTTCCAATCCCTGAATGGAAATTTGATGACATCTCCATGGACTTTGTACATGGTTTGCCTAGATCGCAGCAGGGTAATGATGCTATTTGGGTGATCATAGACTGCTTAACCAAGGTGGCCCACTTCATCCCAAATCGGAAAGAGGACAGCGTGGAGAAGCTGGTGGAGTTGTATGTTCGCAACATTGTGCGACTGCATGAGATTCCTAAGAGCATAGTTAGCGATCGAGATGGACGGTTTACGTTCAAGGACTGGAGATTGGTTCAGAAGAGTTTGGGCACGAAGCTAAAGTTCAGTACGACGTTCCATCCTCAAACTGACGGGCAAACTGAAAGGACGAACCGTACTATGGAGGATATATTGAGAATGTGCGTTCTTGACTTCGGCAAGAAGTGGGAGGATCACCTCTTCATGGTGGAATTCGCGTACAACAACAGTTTTCAAGCAAGTATAAAAATGACGCCATACGAAGCTTTGTATGGGAGACAGTGTCGAACACCGATGTCTTGGGCAGAGGCGGGATACACCAAAATTTTGGGAAAGGAGGTGGTAGTCGACGCTTGTGAGTTGGTATGGACCATTCAAGAGCGTATGAAGGTGGCGCAAGACCGGCAAGCAAAGTACTTTAATGCTCGTCACCGGAAGTTGGAGTTCGCGGTAGGTGATTGGGTCTATTTGAAGATCAAACCGTTCAAAGGCGTCTCACGGATTCGCCGACTCAAAAAGTTGATTCCAAGGTTTTTGGGGCCTTTTGAAGTTGTTGAACGGGTGGGAGAAGCAGCCTATCAGTTGGCGTTATCCGCGGAGCTGAGTGGATTGCATGACGTTTTCCATGTCTCCGTCTTGAGGAAAGCCTTGGTGGAGGCTAGTGTGGTGATCGAGCCGGCATCGGTGCCAATTGAGGAAGACTTGAGGATGGGAGTCCATCCAATCGCTATAGAGGATTCAGAGACTCGGCAGTTGCAGAATAAAGAGGTTAAACTCGTGAGAGTCCGATGGGACAACTGCGGTCGTGAGGAACAATCTTGGGAACGAGAGCAAGCCATGCTAGAAGAGTATCCAGAACTCTTCATTTCAGGTATAATTTAAGTTTTTTTTGTCCCTTTTGTTTTGTAATTTCGGGACGAAATTCTGTTAAGGAGGGAGAGTTGTAACACCCCAGTTTTTGAGAAAGAGGTGATCTGCGTTTCTGGACATTTTTTTTGGTTTCTGGCAGGCCGCACACGGCCCGAGACACGGGCGTGTCCCAGGCCGTGTCAGGCCTGTCGACAACTTGGCCGCATGGTCGACACTTTGCGCTCGACGAAGTGTCGAGTGAGGGCACACGGCCTGAGACACGGGCGTGTCGCAGGGCGTGTCGAGCCCGTATCGACACTCGGCCCGGTGTGTCGACATTTTCGCTCGACTATGTGTCGAGACAAGGCACACGGCCTAGGATACGGGCGTGTCCAAGGCCGTGTGGGTCTGTCGACAAACTTCAGTAGATGATGTTCACTCGACGAGTGTCGAGTGTCGAGTGTCGAGACTGGGGCACACAGCCTGTGACACGGGCGGGTCACAGGGCGTGTCCCGCTTGGTCGACGATCTTCGCTCGACGTTTTTCCGCGGTGTCGACACAAAGGCTGTCGACGAGTGTCGAGACTTGGCACACGGCTTGGGACATGGGCGTGTCCCAGGCCGTGTCCCTTCTCAGGTTGTTTTGGGGCTGTGTCGCTGGAGGCACACGGCCGACCACACGGCCGTGTCAGTTGGGACACGGGCGTGTCAGGTCGAACACGGGCGTGTCGAATGCCCGTGTGCTGTTCCAGGCGCATCGATTTGAGACGGCGAATGGGGGACACGGCCCTGGACACGGGCGTGTGCCAGGCCGTGTTCGGCCCAGGTATTTTATTTTTCAGACGGATCGTGGCCATTCCTTCCCTGATTTTGGGATCTGATGGTCCAGAACTGCTCTTTGGGAGTTAAGTCCGAGAATAGGGTTGGAAACCCTCATTCTTCTTCAAGCTTTTCTCTTACTAATTTCTAGAGAGAAGGGAGAGAAAGGAAGAAGGTGATGGAGGGTTTGGGCTGTAGGAGAAGCTTCGGTGCTCCAAATCGCGAGCTGAGTCCAGATCCGTTGAGGCTAGGTCGTTGCGAAGGTTTTCATCCGGCTATTTTGCCATGGCAAGGAAGAGGAGTCGGAAGGTAACGACACTTCTCCTCTCGGTCTTAGGATGCATGTCTTTAGCATCATTTCTTTTCTAGTTTTGGGCACCAAACACTCAAATGAGAGGAGTTTTGGGTCGCCAAGGTTCAAAAGGATCCTCCGGGTCGATTGAGTCCGTCCCCGGCATGATTTGCATTAGAGATACGCTCCATTAGTGGATTAGGCATGGTGGGTGAAGCCGTAGTCGCGACCGTTAGTCCGACTCGGTGATGTTGCATATGAACTTTAGGGATTCGTAGAGATTCCATTGCGGCAAGATGCTGTTTGTGATGTGATGGTGTTTTCCTCTTTTTCACGAATGAGTACGTGTAGTCGGAACCGGACAAGGTTAGCTCCTCGTGGCGGTAGATGGTTTCCTTGGTGGATAAGGTTAGCTCCGCTTGAGTTGGAGATGGTTTCCTTGGTGCGCGGGAACGCTGTAGTACAAATGAGGGACTAGGGTGGAATTGTCTTAGTTTGTTATGTGCCAAGGCGTGGCTATGTCTCCGTGGTCGGCTGGCTATCCCGTGACGTTTACGTCATGTGTGGAGAGTGTCCCGGCGAGACTAGTCCCCTTCTGTGAGACTGACGAGAATGCCAAGCATGGGGGCAAGCCCGGGCAATGAGGCCATGAGCGGGTGGGGTCTGGCAAGGCTTCTTAGAATCAGTCAGTTTTGTGTTTGTTGGAATCCTGACATGAGACGTCAGAGCTTGTAGGCAAGCCCGGGTCTAAGACCTTGAGCGGGTGGGGCCTTTGCAAGAGTTCCATGTGGCGGCCGGTGTGTCGTTAGGGGAAATGGTGTGACCCCTTTGTTTGCGGCTTTATGCCAATGGGGAATCGATGAGTACCCATATGATGTGATGATGTGCTAGATGCATACGAGATAGGGTGCCTTGGGTGAAACCGGGGTTGTTGCATACATGATTGCATAAGTAGGCCCTTTTATTATATGCTCAACCAGTAGAGAACATGTATGATGTGTGTGACATCCAAGCCTGTTTCTGTAGTTGCTTTTCTTGCTTATGATTATTGCATACGAAGTGCTAACTTGCAGGTTGGAGGGGTACCCCGGGGTCCGTTAGGGGCGGCCGGGAGGAGATGTGTTGTTACACAGTTTGAGGTCAGCCTTTGCTGACCCACGTTACTAATAAATTTTACAGGGCAAGGATCGCATGCAGGAGCTAGCTCGCCGGCCAGAAAGGCCTAAGCCTCATGAAGTGCTTTTCTCTTTTGTAGCTCTACTTATATGATGTTGTATGTTTGAGATTCATGTTGTCCGGCTTGCATGCCGAGGTAGACTAGGTGTGCTATGCACTTTCTTGACTGTTGTATTATTTGAGTTTGGACACTTGTTGTAAGGCCATAAGACCATTGTTATTACTCTTCTTGTAGTGGATAACTTCTAGTCTTGCTTTTATATCCGCTATGTTGTGCAAAGTGTTTTGAGTGTGGGTAGCTATATCAACTTATAATACTAAAGCTGTGGCGTCCGTATGTTGTGGGGCCCCGACCGGACCCATATTATACGTTCATTACAGGGGAGGTGTTACAAGGACAACTCTTTATATATCTTAAAATCCTTTTTAAGAAAGTAAGGTGAGATTCTTTGGGGTTCACTTGGAACCTAGCACAAAGACATGTAGCAAACATGATGTCAGGTCTACTTACTGTAAGATATAGTAGGGACCCAACAATGGCCCTATATAGTTTCTGATCAACAGGTTTCTCATGTTCATCAGAGTCAATTACAGCATTTGTAGCCATAAGTGTTTTCTTGGCTGAGGCATCTGACATCCCAAACTTTTTGATAATCTCTTTAGCATACTTAGATTGAGATATAAAAATGCCATCAGGTAGTTGCTTCACTTGGATACCAAGGAAGTAGGAGAGCTCACCCATGCTACTCATTTCAAACTTTGAATGCATGAGGTCAGAGAACCTCTTGCATAGTTTGGAATCTATAGACCCAAAAATAATGTCATCTACTTAAATTTGTACTAACAAAATTTTATCCTTATGGTGTCTAGTGAACAATGCCCTATCTACTATGCCCTTAGAAAACTTATGCTCTATAAGAAAGCTAGATAAAGTTTCATACCAAGCTCCTATAGCTTGCTTTAGACCATAGAGAGCTTTATGCAATTTAAAAACATGAGAGAGATAAGTAGGAGAAATAAAACCTGGAGGTTGTTCAACATAAACCTTTTCTTTAAGTTCACCATTCAGGAATGCACTATTGACATCCATTTGGTAAACCTTGAATTTCTTGAAGGCAGCATATGCAAGGAAGATTCTGATTTCTTCTAACCTTGCAACAGGAGCAAAAGTCTGGTCATAATCAATCCCTTCCTCTTGCCTATAGCCTTGAGCAACCAGCCTTGCCTTGTTCCTTATTATGACACCTTGGACATCAAGCTTGTTCCTGAATACCCATTTTGTTCCAATGACTGGATAGTATTTTGGTCTTGGAACTAGATCCCAAACTCTGCATCTCTCAAATTGATTGAGCTCCTCTTGCATTGCAACAATCCAGTGAGGATCTTGCTCTTTATCTTTAATGGATTGGGGCTCAATTTGAGATATGAAGCAGACATGCATCAAGTCTTGGTTGAGTTGATGACTGGTCTGCACACCAACTGAAATGTCTCCAATCATTTGAGATACAGGGTGATCTCTAAGTTTGACAAATTCAGTAGGTGAAGTTGGTTGAGCAACAGCTTTGGGAATAAATTTCTCTTGTAGAATTATAGTAGCTGTTGGAGGTTCTTCACTGTTTTCAGTGTCTTCACCTTTATGGTCTACAACTTCATTTTCTTCAGTAATGTGTGGAGAAGGATGACTAATTGACTCATTTGTGAGGGTCAGTTCATTTAACTTCTCACACAACTGTGGTTCCTATAAATAATTACTGGTAGAAATTTCTTTCTCCTTGTAAAACATGTTAGATTCATCAAATGAAATATGTACAGATTCTTTAATTTTCATGGTGGATTTATTAAAGACCATATAAGCCTTGCTTACTTGAGAATATCCAAGAAAAATTCCGATTTCAGCATTGGCCTCAAATTTTCTAATGCGTTTCTTATTGTTGTTGTGTATGTAACATAAGCAACCAAATGTTTTGAAATAGTCTACTTTAGATTTCTTCGCTTTAAGTAGCTCATAAGGAGTATTATTCTTAAGTTTGTGTATAAGACTTCTATTCAGTACATAATTTGCTGTGCTCACAATCTCTGCCCAAAAAGATAGGGGCAAATGAGCATCTGCAAGTAATGTACATGCTGATTCAATTAGGGTTCTATTCTTCCTTTCAGCAACCCCATTTTGTTGAGGTGTTCTAGGAGCTGAGAAGCAGTGCCTGATACCTTCCTTCTCACAGAACTCTTGCATAAGAAGAGACTCAAACTCAGTATCATGATCACTTCTGATCAATGCAATCTGAGTAGAGTACTCAATCTGTATGGTTTTGAGAAAATCTGTAAGAACCTTGAAGTTATCAGACCTAGATCTCAGAAAGAATACCCAAGTGAATCTAGAGAAGTCATCTACAATCACTAAAGTATAAGATTTCCCTCCTAGACTTTGTACTGCAATAGGGCCAAAAAGGTCCATATGTAGCAAGTACAATGATCTAGGCGAGTCACTTTTATTTACTGATTTAAAACTATTTTTAGTTTGCTTTCCTAATTGACAAGCCTTGCAAAGACTTTCCTTCTTGTAGGGGCAAGAAGGCAATCCTCTAACAATGTTGTCCCTAGTCCCTAGATAGTTTGACAATGTTTTTCAAGTTTACATGACCTAATCTCCTATGCCAAAGGTCATTGTTATTGCTAGTTGAATTAAATAAGCATATTTCTGTTTTGGGAGATTTAAAATTAATTATATAAATATTTCCTACTCTAGTGCCAGTCAAAACTACGTGATTATCTAGAGAAGTAATAATACAGGAAGTTTTAGTAAATGATACCTGAAACCTTTCATCACATAACTTACTTATGGAGATAAAGTTATGCTTCAGTCCACTTACATATGCAACATTCCTGAAGGTGACAACTCCAATATTGACTTTTCTATAGCCTTCAGTCTGGTCACAGTTGGAGTCACCAAATATTACCTTGGGCCCTAGCTTTGACTTGTAATGAGTTATGTTGGCCTTGTTTCCAGTCATATGTTTATAACAGCCACTATCCAAATACCACTGTTGCTCTGTGGTAGGATAGTCTTTCACCTGCAATAAAACAGATTAGCCATTCCTGACCCAGGTTACCTTGAGTCCTTCTTTCTTCACATAGTTAAAACTGGAATAAATGAATATTCCAGGTTGGCATTTATAACCTAAAGGGTGATATTTTCTAGGTGGTATAATCCATTGATTAAATTGGTTTATGAATGATCTTGGTTGATTATAAGTTTTGAAAGAATTAAAATTTTTGTTAAGTTGAACTGGGTTCGACGAATTCAAGTGAGTTCGTCGATCTGAGTTCGACGAATGGGGGTGAGTTTGTCAAACTCCACTCAGAGAATGAGAATATCCATTCTCTAGGCCCCAAAATCGTCGATCTCGGTTCAACGAACCATACTGGTTTCATCGATCGTTGTTCAATGAATTATTATAATAGAAATCTGCGTTCGGAGTTCGTCGACTAGAGTTCGACGAACTGTACACATTTCGTCGATCTGCGTTTGACGAAATCTGTTGAACATTGTTATAGTTAGGATTTTTTTATTTTTCTTTTTCTTATTCTTTGGTTTTAATTCAGTTTGTTTAGTATTATTATTATTGTCTATTTTTTCTTTTCCTTTTTCTGATACAAATTTTATAGGTGTAGTTAATATATTTTTCTTAATTAGTGGAGGTTGGCTTGATGAAGCACTTAAGCCCAGCTTGCCATTTAACCTGTCATTAACTGTACTTGTAATGTCCATCAACTTGATGCTTCTCCCATTTAGGGATTCTTCAAGTTTCCTAGCCTCAGCTAATTCAGATTTTAATGATATTATTTGTTCTTGAGCTAATGTTAATTCATCTTTTAATTTAATGTTTTCAGAAATATAGTTTTCATGTTCAGATAACTTTTCCCTAAGCATTTTGATTTCTTTTTCAGAGTTTATTAAATCTATATACAAGGATTTAAATTCAGTTTTAAAACTATCAAAATTGTAATCAAAGGATGATAATACCTGATCTGCCTTTGAATCAGATTCTTTATTATCTGACTCTTCTGTTTGTTCCTCAGTATCTGATGGGCTACAAGAGGCATTGATAGCCATGAGGCAAACTTCCCTTGCCTTAGCCTCTTCTTAATCTTCACTGGAGTTGGAAGATGAAGATTCCTCTTCAGTATCACTCCAGGTTTCAGCCACAAAGCCCTTCTCCTTCTTTTTATGCTTGTTGGAGGAAGGCATGATGTAGTGCTGCTTCCTGGAGTCCTTCTCTCTTCTTCTTTCCTTCTTTTGATTCTCAGGACACTCTGAGATGAAATGTCCTGGCTTCCTGTATGCAAAACACACAATTTCTTTAGTGGGTGTTTTGTCATACCTGGGTTTGTCATCATGCCTGGATGATTTTCTCCTGAAGTCCTTTTTTGCCATTTTGTAGAATCTCTTGGCTAAGAGAACCAGGAGTTCTTCATTTGATGTTGGAGCTTCAGTTTCTTCAGCAGCTTTAAAAGCTATATTCTGCTCCTTTATTGCTGGTGGAGGAGTCCTTTGTTCTACAACTTCTCTGGTCTTGATCAACTGTTCATAAGATTTGAGCTTTCCCAGGAGAGATTCTGTGGAAATCTCATTCAAACTCTGGCCTCCTTAATTGGCCATATCCTGGAATTCCATGAGCTTGGGAAACACATGAGAATCTTATCATTGATCTCAGTGAGAGAGATGTCTTTGTCTAAGGTCTTCAGCTCACTAATGATTGTACTTAATCTGTTGTATATGTCATAAAAGATTCATCTTCATCTTTATTGAAATTTTCATACTGAGAGATAAGGGTTGATCTCCTGTCCTTTCTCTCATCAGCAGAACCAGCAACCATCTGGTTTAGAGAGTCCCAGATTGCTTTTGCAGAAGTGCATTCGGCCACTTTTCGAAATATGTCATCTGACATAGTTTGTGCCAATATGTTCATGGCTTTAGCATCTGTAATCTTTGCCTTTTTCTGTGCATCTGTCCACTCAGGTGGTGGAACAACATGAGTGCTTGATGTTGATGTAGATATAACAGTTGTTGGTTGATGAGGACCTGTCAAAATAGAATTATAGATATCCTCATCAATAGAATTCATATACAGCCTAATTCTTGCCTTTTTCTGTAATCTTTGCCTTTTTCTGTGCATCTGTCCACTCAGGTGGTGGAACAACATGAGTGCTTGATGTTGATGTAGATATAACAGTTGTTGGTTGAGGAGGACCTGTCAAAATAGAATTATAGATGTCCTCATCAATAGAATTCATATACAACCTAATTCTTGCCTTCCAGATTGCAAATTTATTCAAATTGCAGACTGGAGGTCTGGTGCTTGGATAATCTTTGTTCTGTGCCATACTGTGTAATAACCAAACTAAGAGAAATAAAGATTAGATCTAACACAGGATCTTTTGGTTCAAGGGTTAGCTTGTACAACCAAAGGAACACTCCTTTGATACCAATTGAAAGATGGGGGTTAGATCTGATTACTCTAGAGGGGGGCGGGGAGTGAATAGAGTATGTTAAAATATTTTTGGCTGTTTAAGATTTTTATATTATCAGAGTAAAGATGATACCAGTAGTAGTAATAGATAAAAAGAAAATGATCTAAACTAAATTACCACAGCACACCAATCTAAACTATCACAACACAACTAGCCTATCACAGCCACAACAAGAACAAAAAGAAAAGGGGCAACCAGATAATAAAAGAAATTTTATAGTGGTTCCCCAACCTGGGTACATCCACTCTTCTACCACCCTGGTAGGAATTCACTAGCAGGTTTTGATCAGGCGACTGCCACCTTTAAGCTTTTGATCAAGTGCCTAAAAACCAAATAAACTTTTGAAGGGAGTTAATAAACCCTTTATATAAGTGGGGGGAGAGAGATTAATGGTGTCTTCTCTTTCTCAAACACCTGAGAAGACAAGTGGATTGCTGTTGTCAAGGCTTCTCCAGAAATCAATTGAAGCCTTGCATAGGGTGTATGTCTTCTTCCTTGACTTGTGATAATCCAGGAACTCCTGACTGATTTGAATATGTTGTCCTTGAAATCTCCTGGAATGGAAGTTGAAGAAGACTCTTGATAGTGATTGTTCTTCTTCTTCTGCAGAAAAATCAAGGAGAAAATAAAGTGTTTTCTTCACAAAGAATGTCTGAATATTATTTCTGTATTCTCTGGTTCAGTATCACTGTGTCTCTTTGACTTCTCTTTTTTGACTGAGAAGAAAATCTCTTTTATATATCTCTGTCAAATTCTCCTTTGAATTTTGAATTGTCTGCATTAATTACTGACGACATGGAGAATGAAGAATCGGCTGGAGAATATTTGCATTGATGAGTTTCCCCAACTATCCCAATTTATTAAGCAAGTAATTAACCTGATGAAGACCATAATCAATGTCGCCAGTAACAACTATATTCAGAGAATATAAGCATTAATTACTCAGGAAATTATTGCTAAATAATATAAGGAATATGGACAGAAAATAAGGAAAACTCTAAGTCTGGAACTGCAACAGAAATCGTCGACCAAAGAACAGATTTCGTCGACCTGAGATCCAAGTTCGTCGAGCTGAGAAATCCTGTTCGTCGACCTGAGAAAACTTGTTCGTCGACCTGAGATCCAAGTTCATCGACCAGAGCTCAGTTAACTACATTCTATGAATAACTTGCCAATTTTGTGGTCCAAGTTCATCGAGCGCAGATTCTGTCTTCGTCGAGCTGAGTTCAGAGAAAAGTTTCCTGGAAAGAATGTGTTGAAGTTGAAATCCAGACTTTGTCGACCTGAGCTCGAATATCGTCGAGCTCAACTTAGAGAATTAACTCTGAGTTTGTCGAGTGGAGCACAACTATCGTCGAGCTGAGTTCGACGAACGTCGAACTCATTTTCTGAACTTGATTTTCTTCTAAGTCTTGAGTCTTCTGCTGGCTGGTCCATGTATGGTTGAACCTAAAGACTTAGCCTAGACTCTAGGGCTCAAAACACATGACCCTGACTATACATTATGGGTCAGACATCCTAGTTAGTGAATCTAGCCCAAATCCAACTAGGGATCCAACATCGTTGTCTTCTAAACCTGAACCATTTGAATCTTCAAATGATGAATCGTCCCAAGTTTTTTCCTTCAACACATTCTTTTTGTTCTTTTTGTTATGCCTCTTCTCTTTTTGCTCTTTCAGATACTTTGGGAACTTTCTTCTTATGTGCCCAATCCTTTTACAATGATAGCACTCCGGTGATGGACGCTCTTCATCTTCCTCAACATCGACTTTTCCTCTATTCTTCTTAACTCTAGAATCCTTTTTGTTAATGTACTTTTTAAATGAGTTCTGCCTCTCTGGATTCCTCATAAACCTTTTGAATTTACTCACAAACAAACTCTCCTCATCCTCTTCATCATCTTCATCCAATTCACTTTCCACTTCTTTCTTAGATTTTAATGCCAATGACTTCTTCATTGACTCCAAGCAGTGCTCTTGTTGTTGAATTTTCAGCTCTACTTCATGAGTTTTCAGATTTCCGATGAGCCTCTCAATTTGAATAATTTTTAGATCATATGATTCGGAGATGTCGGCCACCTTCGTATTGAACTTCGGGGGAAGTAATCTTAAAATCTTTCTTATTAAATCTCTGTTGGAGAAATACTTTCCTAAGACTTTGGAGTCATTGACGATTTTTGAAAATCTTGTGTACATTGAATCAGTGTCTTTGTCAACCTCAGTCCTAAACTTTTCAAATTCTAACTCCAATTGAAACAACTTCAAGTACTTCACCTGCGATGCACCTTCATGTGTAATTTCAAGCAAACTCCAAATATCATAACCAGTTTCACATGCACAAATTCTATTAAATTCAGTTCTATATAATGCGCAAAAAATGAGTTCATAGCTTTAATGTTATTTGTACAACGAAGTTTATCTGAATCGTCCCATTTTTTTTGGTTTATCCATAGTAACACTTCCAACTACCATTGTAGGTGGAGTGTAGCATCGTTCTACCATTCCCCAAACATCTATTTCTAACGCAATAAGAAAACAACACATTCGAGTTTTCCAGTAATTATAATCGGTGCCAGTGAATAAAGGAGGTCTGTTAATTCCTTGTCTCTCAAAAAATGCGTGATCGTTATGCGCCATTTCTCCCGATGATAAAACTATTTCGGAGAAACCTTCCTCTGATACAAAATGTTGGATCTTAAGGTGGCCTTAGAGGGGGGGGGGGGGGTGGTGAATTAGAGAAAGCTATAATTTTTTGAATTAACAAAATATTTAGGCCAATTGTTCTAGAATAAAGAAAGCTTAGTCACAACCAAATATTTATAACAAGTCACTTTGAGATTTATGACAAAACAACATGCAAGTTTATATCAAAAGTGATAAGAAAATTACAAACAATAGATTTCAACAAAGCTTGAAATCGACGCTGTGATGGAAAAGCTAAAATCTCCTTTTTAAATTTACCGGTCCTTCTCCCAAGGACCGGCCAGCTAAAGCCTATCTCTTCCTAGATACAACAACTAGGCTCCCCTAGATCTCACCATGACCTAGTCACTGCACAAACGACCATAATTTTCCCATAAACCACACACGAGCCTAGTCGCCACTCACAAGGAGATAAATTCTCTACCGATTATAAAGAGAATGAAAAGAGAAAAATAATCTGAGAATAAAAACTCCTTTAGGTCTTGAGCGCTAAAGCGGTCGAAAAATCCTTGCGATGATCGCCAGAGATAAGAAGCATGAACAATCCCTTCTTCTCTCTTGAGATTTCACGAACACATTGGAAGTTTTCTGGTTGCGCTGGGTTATCTGGCTGGAGATGCACAAAATCAAGGCTCCTGGAGGTGTGTAACATCAAATTCCCGAAGTCTAGCCCATTTATAGTTTTTCCACTATCACTCGGTGGTAGAGCGATATCACCTGCGATAACTCTAATAGTTGACACATGTCCCACTCTACAATAACCGCACCGTGATGTTTGAGGTTGTATATGGTTGTGGTACTATTGCACCGCAATAACACGATATCGCTGGGCGGTATCTCCAATAATGCACATTGTGGCAACCATTCTGAATAGCTGCCAACATCATGACTGATGTCATCACGCTAATGCGGGGCGGTAGTGACTATCTCCAGCGATAGCTCACCTTTATAAAATCTGATGTACGTCGCCCATCCAAAATTATCAGTGTTCTACCTATTATATCTGTACACCACAAAACACACTATGATCAAATACATTTGGGATTTGTTATTTTCAAACCAAGGAGTGCGGAATGCATGCTCCAACAACTCCTGGCAAGAGAATGGCCACCCCACCCCCATGCAACCTGGGAAACTTATGTCCTTCGGTCAAAGAGAGACTTCACCCCTCCATGACCGTGCAAGAACTGTTGAAGTCTTCGTGATTTAGAAGTATTCAACGAGTTAGTCTTGCTACCAACATAATATGAGCTTACGGGGTACCACATCATAACGTATGAGAAATTGGATAATTTATTGAGCTGACTCGACTCATATAGGATATGAGTCCAAAGGCAGATTTTGTGTCGGCTAAGTCATTTGTCGATTGAATGGTTTGTCGGCTAGAAAGACTTGTCGGATGGATTGTTCAGATGATGCAGTCGATATTTATGCAGATGATACAGTCGACATGGTAAGTAGCTGATGCAGTCGATGCAGTCGTCATGACATACAGCTTGTTGGATCCATTGATCACAATGTCCTAGATTTTCAGAAGGCCCACAAGTTAATGGTATACACATGAATGTATTTGATGCATGCTCTATGTTCAATGTATACAAGTTGTTCTCTGTTGAACTTATTTGACAGGTAGTCTGATTCACAAAGATAGATGGACTTATGACGGGATATTGGCAAAGCAAAAATAAGGTTAAGTGCAGAAGCGTTGAGTGAAGGCAGTTCACTCAACGCTAAGAGACTAAAAGCATCAAGTGAGACTCAGGCAATCAAAGCCTAAGTATTGTCAAAGCAGAAATCTGGTTAAGTCAGAAGCATAGAGTGAAGCCAGTTCACTCAACGCCTAGAACAAAAAGCGTTGACAGAACTACATGTAGTCAAAGCCGTAGTGTTGTTGTCAAGAAATATGTCTAAGGACATAAGCATTGAGTGAAGGCAGTTCACTCAACGCCTACTCAATAGACAATTAAACTAAGTATAAAAGCATTGAGTGAAGACAAGCCACTCAATGCCCTATCAAGAAGCCATGCAAAGGAAGAAAGAGTTGAGTGAAAAAATGCACTCAAATCCTTCATTCAGAGAAATCGAATAAAGTCCAGAAGCGTCAATAAATGAAGGCTCACTCGACACCTAAGCTGTTAGACTATAAAAGTCTATATGTGTTGAGTGATGAAAGCTCACTCAACACATTCAACGCCTGAGATGTAGAATTCTGCTATGTACTTTTGCATTGAGTGACAAGGCTTCACTAAACACTTGAGAGGTTTGCATACATTTTTCTAAGTCCAGAAGCCCTAACTCATGCTGACGTCAACAAAAATTCAAATATCGCGGGATTTGCGTGCTAGAAGACAAAAGGCGCCGCTTGCCTTTGGTACAACTGTAAATGCAAAAGTGATGGAGTAGTTGCCATTTATGGCCAGCCCATACTACGCAAAGAGCCGTTAAGCTACGGGATATAAAAGGATAGTTCCGAGAAATTTAAAAAGAAGTTTTTTGGAGAAAAAGGAACAAGTCGTCTTCTTCCTCTAGACAGAGTTGAAGCTTTCAAAGAAGTTGATAAAAAGTTAATCTGTGATTCACAGACAGAGTTTGTTGTTGAAGGAATTTCTCTCTGAAGATCAAATCAACTCTCGACAATAAGGTCAGGAAGATTTCTTTCTGACTAAGAAGAAGCAACCTTTGTAGTTACTTCTCAGCACAAGCAGAACCTACCTTGAAGATCTTCTCTTGGTGCTGTGAAGAAGATAAGACTGAGTCTTCTCAGTTCAGGAAGAGGCTAACTCAGAGATAACTTCTCTAGAGTTATTCATTACTAACAAACTTATTCTCCCTGTAAGATCATTTCTGATCTGAGTTATAAGCCTGAACTATAAAGGCTGATGTATTATCCTTCTGTGGATCTGAGTGTAGGATCCATTTGTAAACCTGAGCGTAAGATCCTTCTGTGGATCTGAGAGTAGGATCCTTTTGTGGATTTGAGGTACGGCCTGCATTCCTGAGCTGTAGGAGAGTCATTCTCTTGGGTAGGATCCTGTAGTGGTTTTGTGTGTAGGGATATCCTCCTAGCCCGAGTTGTAGGACTTTGATTAAAGTCTGAGGTAGGTGATCTGTGGATCACTGAGCTGTAGGAGCATCATTTGCTCTAAGTGGTAGGGCCTTGGGCCTGAGGTAGGACTTGGAGGAGTCTGAGAGATCCTGAGGGATCTGTGTTGTAAGCTCTTGGAGCCGAGATTGGAGAAGTTGACCTTCTCTAACACTCTGTTAGAAAGGTATGAGGGATATTGGATGTACCTATACCTTGGAGAACCACTATAAAAACTTGTGTGCTATTATGTATTCTTGAAAGCTAACTTAAAACTAAGTCACAACACACAAAAGCTAAAAGATAGTCATAGAAGACATAAAACCTATTCACCCCCCTCTAGGTGCTTAGCTACTCTTGAAATCAAAGAATTTCAAGTGGTATCAGAGGGAGGTTGTTGAAAAAGGACTTAACAGTTTGAACAGATCTCCAAGGGTATCTAAGGACTGTCCGTATAAGTTCAGGAGAGAAACATAAGGAGTTGAGCTCCATGAAGCTTCCAATCTACAGAAAGGAGAATTTTGGTATTTGGAAATAAAGGGTCAGGCTATTCATAAAAGCCTCAGACCCAAGGATTTTCATCACTATCCAGGAAGGACATTTCATCCCCATGAAGGTCTCAGTCTTAGATGCAAATGACCAAACCCCAAAGAAGTACACTTAGATGACCAAGGATAAGGTCATCCTGGAAACCATGGACAAGAGGGCACAAAACATCATTGTGAGTGCCAAAGATGATTCCACATTCTAGAATCTTATTCACTGCAAGACAGCCAAGGAAATATGGCACACCTTGATTATTTACATGGAGGGCATTGAGGAAGTTAGGGTTGATAGGAAATCCCTACTCAATTAGGAATATGAGGCCTTCAGGCAAAGCATCGAGGACAACATAGCTGACTGCTATGAAAAGTTTTTCAGAGTGGTCAATTAGCTAAGGATTTATGGGAGGGTCTTCAGCAATTATGAGTTGAGTAATAAGTTCCTAAGATCTCTAACCAGAGACTAGGACACAAAGATTTGTGCAATTAGAGAAGTGGCCAAGCTTGCTGAAACTCCTACTCACACTCTGTTTGGAAAGCTGCTTTCTTATGAGATGTAGCTAACTGCCAGGATGGAGGAGACCACCATCAGGTCCCATGCCAAGAAGATGACAGTGGCCTTCAAGGTAGAGAGCTCTAAGAAGAGCAAGGAGAGGATTGCCTCACCTCTAGGGAGGCCAACTAATTCAGAAAGCTCTGAGTCCAGCTCATCTGATAGTTAAATATCAGATAGAGAGTTTGCTACCTTCTCAAGGCAATTCCAGAAGATGATGAAGAGGAGGCAGTGGAAGAACAATCCTTCCTCCTTCTCACATTACAAGAAGGATCACAACAAATCTGGGAAGAAGTTCTCCAAAGGAGACATGTATGATTCTAAACCCAGTAAACATACTCATCTAAAATTGTTTATTATTGTTGTAGCATGCATGTGCATGTCATTGCTGATTTTCCAGTCAAGAGAAAAGAGATAGGTGAGACGAAACACCATTACCACAAGGTCAAGAATGCTGAGAAGAGTCTCTTGGACAAGAAGATAGTCAGCCTATCAGACAGTGATTCTGAATCTTCAGAATCAGAAGAAGAGGAGGCCTATATTGGCCTCATAACCATTGAAGAAGATGTTGAACTTCCTGCTACCCCATCTGGCATTAGACCCCCACTGTCCTCAGTTAACAGTGACCGTAAAGAAGATGAGGAGTACTGCCTCATGGCTCTACCAAAAGATAATCAGGACATTTCTATTCCTGATGAGAACATATCCTCGATGGCTATAATCCAGTCATCCAAAGCCATGAAGTCTGCTCTACCATCATAGGTAAGGGTCCTAATCGCTGGAAGTGCGAGATGAAGTTCATCTCTGGTGGCAGCACAGCTGGGGGCACCAGAGGAGAAGGAGGAACTGGAACACCTTGACCCACGGCCGGGTCCTGAACTCTAAGTTGTTGTCCTACAACGACAGTCAACAAGGTTTGGATCTGTGACTGCATCTCCATCATTTGCCTAGGCAAAGCTTCGTTGCTCTGTCACAATCCTTCAATCACAGCCTCGTTCTAAGCACCAGACGACTCACCCTCTGACTCGAGAGTCGACCTCATCGTAGGACGTCTCGACATTCTAATAATTACAACAAGTAACAAGTAAAAACCTAGCTTAACTGCTAGAACCAAAAAACCTAGTACAGACAAAACATACATAAATATTGAAATGCATAAACCTAGAATGACATACCATCATCCTATTAATTCTTGTGCAAAGTCCATGAATGCATGAATTTGTATTCTTTTGACTCAAAACAATGTGTGTACATATGTCATCATATAAATCTTTAGCTTGACACGTGTGCAAATGCTATGTTATGCTATGCATTCTAAAAAGGCCTTAATGCATGTTATGAGCGGCGTACACATGAAATATAATGCATCCCATACTATATAATATCTCATGTAACAAAAAAGTAAAACATGCTAATGGGCACCCATGTGATGATGGTTATGCATCCCATACTACATAACCATCACATGTTGCCACCGATGGTGGATCCATATATAAATACATATTATGCATCCCATACTACATAATATGCCCCATATACTTCTTATCATGCTATGAGTGTAGTGTTCATGCTTCAGCCAAGACATACTGATGACACATCAGTGTGTGTATGAAATGACACTAGACATCTCACACTAACAAAAGAAGGTTGCTCGACCAATTGTCAAAGCAACCTCCCTCTGATACTAACTGTCACAACCCACATTTTCTCAACATTCAAGTTATATCAGACTAAGAGAAAACACACACCGTGATGCCACGCCATGCAGGGGATAACTACAGGAGCTCAGACAAGACCCCAAACTCTACAATTTATGTGAAATTCATAAGTTATTAAGTAAAAATCCAGTTTAAATTGGATGGCCGTATCCCTCGGCACAGTGGATCAACTAGTCCACGAGTAAAAGTATAGTTATATGCCGCGGAAAAATACTTTTGGTTATGTTGATTAACATCCTACATGAGTATAAACATCCCCAAAGGACAACTCATGACATACAAGACTTTAGATCTATCATAAGTATAGAAATGGTCTTTACGTTATCTAGAAAATAGTGTTTTAATTTTAGAAATATGAGATGTATGAAGTACAAGTAGTAATGCTTTTATAAGTGAAAATACCTAACATGCAGCCTAGCATAAAAATTCCTAGAGAGCAAGTAAAAACAACCATAAAATGCAAAACTATCACCTTAGCAGAGTATTCAACAATTCTAAAGAAAACCACTAGTGGTTGTCAACAAACTGACACAGACCCACTGGTCAGTATGAGTGTCTGTATTAAAAAGAAAACAAGGAACTACCTCTTAAGGTAGTGGAAACCTCTATAACTCTACAGTCCACCAGCAAACACCAACCCTAGCAGCTCAACCGGCTATTGCTCAGAACATGAGACATTCAAAGAAAGAACACCTCAGCAAGAAATACAAGTGGCAAACAAGACTGTCAGAAATCAAGGAGTAGCAAGATTACTATTTCCAAACCTGAATACCTGTCAAATGAAAACACAACAAACTATCTAGAGATTAACAACAAAGAGTTAACTTATAAAGTTAAAAGGTAAAGAAATTTGCACCAAGTGCGAACGGAGTTATACTCCAAAAACAATCTACGAGAAAAGGCAAAAGTAGCATAAGTTTAATCTATAGGAAACAAAAACGGGGCAAAGACTCAATAAACATGTGAATCATTAACACCGTAACGCAACCGGATCTGAGTCGGGACCAAACTGGTCAAACCCGAACTAACAGACCCAAACAACTCAAAAACGAGACTGTGGTGGTGGCCATCTGGTCCAACACATCCTAACAACCCAAAAAAATGAGATCCAAACATGCCCGGGTGTAACGATTCACGAAACTAAGCCAACCAAAGCAACCCCATATAACTAAATACCCATAAAACCAAACCCAACAAATTCAGTAGAAAACCGACGATTCTAGCTCGGCAAGATTAAGCCTTAGTGATACATGTCAAATCAATGAAAGAACACAAAGCTAAGGCAAAAGCATCGAGTACACTCGACGCCGCGTCGAGTGAAGTCACCGCACTCGACGCCATAACGCAACACACTCAATGCATAAACACAATAAGAATAGATGAAGGCGTTGTGTGAGTTTAGCTCACTCAACGCCTAAACACCGCACGACGACGTTGAGTGTGTTTTGCTCACTCAACGCTGTCGACGCTTTTACTTAACTTGCTGAAAAAGGTGATGGCGTTGAAACGCTATCAACGCTTTTACACTTAGACTCCAAGATTTCCTGAAGGAGTCGAGTGTATATAACACACTTAATGCTATGTTGAGTGTATACAGACAACTCAACGCCTTCTGACTTAGCGTCAAATTCTGCTGGTGTTGAGTGTTTGTAGCACAATCAACGCCGCGTTGAGTGCACTCAACACACTCAACACTTTTACACTTAGCGTCATAGACCTCACAGCAAGGCATTGAGTGTATTCATCACACTCAACGTCACGTTGAATGCACTCAACGCACTCTACACACTCAACGCTTTCTAACTTGGAGTCAAATTTTGATGGCGTTGAGTGTATGCATCACACTCAACATCACGTTGAGTGCACTCAACACACTCAACATTTTTGGACTTAGGCTTGAAACTGGATTTAGTGCTATGGCTACACTCAACGCCTAAGGGCTATACTCAATGCCTAGGGGCTATACTCAATGCCTAGGGTTATACTCAACGAATCTTGCTCCATTCGACGAAATGGCTCAGCTCGACGAACTCCGTTCGACGAAATTCCTCTGTTTTTCGAACTCCGTTCGACGAATTAGCTTCAGTTCGACGAACACTGGCCACTCCAAACCGACAACTACTCCAAGAAACTAATACATTGATTGATATACAGGAAGAATAGTATGTGATATATATACAGGAAGAACAATATGAAAAATATACAGGAAAAGACAAGCATGGCAAGGGGAAGAAGTCACCACTTGCCTCAAATCGCCAATCCAGCCACGAAAACGCTCCTGAAACTTCCTAAGCAACACTTACTGAAACTTTTGAGGATGAAAGAGGGTCAAAACTGCCTACCTAGACCTCTAAAAATCCAAGAAATTGGAAAAGCTTACAGTAGAAGCGTAGATCTAGGCAAGATCTACCCAGATCGACTCTCCAAAGAAGAAAGCGAGCATCAAAACTCCAGAAATCGGCGGCCGAAAGCTTAGGGAAGTCCGCCGCTCTCGTTATTCCACAACAAGCTGACGGTTTCCACAAGGGAGACAATTGAATACAGTTTGAAGCGATGAGTTTTTATTTATACTACTTTATTCGATTATTTTAATATAGAATATTATAATTCATTAATTAAAAAGTCAAAACGACCGGAAAGCCAAACTTACCTGAAATTTTATGAAAATCGCACCGTAGCTAAATACCGATGCTATGAACCCAACGACGCAGTCAAAATTAAGATTCGATGAACCAAACTCGGGTAAACACCTCCCGAAGCCAAAACACAAGCATTCCCAAAGACGCTCCACCAAGTCACCAAAACATGCCAGACTCGCTAGAAAATCTTGCAAACAGGCTAAACCCAGCCATACACACAGAAAACCTAAGAGATAAAACCACGTTCTAACAATGGAAAATGCCGAAAATGCGTCAACGTAACGCCCGGACGTCATAAACACACCAGATAATGAATTAAACTAAATATCAAAAAATTGGGGGCGTTACAACCCACTCCACCTCTTTCACCTCAAATTCATACATCTCCTCCTCATTCACATATTCAGGAAGATACTATCCTCCCTGATGTCTCAACCTCCAACATTCAAACACTTCCAACACCGTCTATTCCACAGGCATTCACCATCTATCCAACCTGCTCCATGCCATCCTCTTCTACTGCCAACCAGCCTTCTACATCTACTAATCCAAATGATTATATGTATGTTGATTTTTCTTCTATATCAGCTAACATTCTTGAATTCATTACCCCCACATTGAAAAAGCTGATAGATGAGGCCATTGCTCCACTTGCTGCTTCCATCCATACACTTTCTTCACAACTAGCTTCCTTCTCCACAGTCCCTTCTTCTGGGGGCCTTGGTTTAGGTATCTCTGAATCCAGGCAGGGGGAGATGTCTAATGAAGAAGCTCCAGCAATTCATGAAGAAGCTCCAGCAGCAATTCCAGCAGTTAATGAAGAAGCTTTGTTAGTTCCAGAGGTTGCAACAGCAGATACAAAAATGCTTCCAATTTGTACAGAAAAAGAAGCAGTCGATTTTTCCACTCCAGAAATCATCACTGTTGGTGATTTTACATTAATCCCACAGTTGATTTTTCCACTCCAGAAATCATCACTGTTGGTGATTTTATCATTAATCCCACAGTTGATTTTCTTCATTACTTCATTCTTTTGATTCAGTTTCCAACAATAATTTACCAGTTTTTGATAATTACTCTAAAGCTATAGTTTGCTATACAGCACCCAAAGTCCTGTAGTTTTGGAACAACTAAGGACAAGTTTTACAATTATCAAGGATATTACAGAACAAGTAACTGTTATAGAGCCAAAGGATTTCTCACCTCCAACTTTTGGCTCGGCTGAATCCCCCAAGCCCATTCTTGATGATTTCATGATTGAAGACATAGATACAGAAATTATAGAGCCATAGCCTCAGGCTGAAAAGGACGATATAGCTATACAACCACAGGCTGAAATAATAAAGACAGATATACAGCCACAAGCTCATCCAATATTTTCTGCTGAGATGCTTAAACAAATTAATGCTCTCTATGATAATCCTACTAATGAATCTGATGATGATGAAGAGTCAGATGACTCAGAAGATTCTGGTTCTAAAAAGAGAAAACTTAAGAAGAAGGTTCCATCCAGGGCTGCTCCTAAACCTTCTCCTACTGCAGACACCCCTTATTCTGTTCTGCACAACATTACTCTCACTCCAGACACTCCTCACTGGATGAGGTATTCAGAAAATAAGCTAAAAGCTAGGAATAAGAGTAGGAGATACTCTCCACCTCCATAATTTAGGAGAGGTCCTCCTCCTCCTCCTACTGCAGCAGGATCAACAGGAAATGTTTCACAGACTCAAAGGTCTACAACTTTTTTTCATTCCAGACCATCTCAAAGTACCAGATAGTAGCATAGATCCTATGGCAGCAAACAACAACAAAGAAAGCAAAGCAGCCAATAGCAGACATCTGAAGATAATCGGCAAGAAAAATCAAGTCTAGAAAGGCCACTGTCTCCAGTCTATGATCCAGAAATGGATCCTAATTTTAGAATGGCCAGATTCAAGGAAATCATAGCCCTTTCACAGATAAGGAAAGCCAGGGAAGAAGGAAAAAGTCATTTCTCAATATTCAACAATGTCTTCCTACAGAAAGAAAGAGATAGAAAGGTATGAAAAGAAAAATCTTTTTAATGTTGATACTCATACGAGTCTTCATCTAGAAGTAGTAGTGCCTAGAACCATATCAGTAAAGATTCTTGGTGCTAAAGACATGAAGATGACTCAAAGAGAAGCAGAGGACCCAAAAAGAATAATGGTTTTCTCAAAACCTGCTTCAGATCCTTCTTCAGATGCTCCAAAGAAAAACTCATAATTTTCTGCTTATACATTTTAAATTTTATTATTGCTAGATGTATATTCACAAGGCACAATTGTTTATATCTGCTGAAGTTCTATAATTCTGTCAGATATTTATATTGCTTTGTGATTTTATTTATTTTTATAGTGACCTCACCCAAATAGGGGGAGATTGTTGGAACCCTACTTGTGATTTGTGCTAGGTTTACTATTAGGATTGTTAAGATGACCCAACATGTATAGTCTATGGTCGTAAGTTAGTTCCAAGGTTAAGGTCAGTCACATGAGGGTAGATAGTTGGAACCCACCTTCAGAAGACTTCATAGATAGAAGAGTTTAGAGACAAGGTGGTTTAAAGAATGCAAAAAAGGTGTTCGACGATAGCTGAACTCAGCTCTACGATCGTCGATCTCAGATCAACGAACTCAGAATTCCTTCTCTGAGTTGAGCTCGAAGAAAGTCTAGCTGAGATCGATAAACTGTGATCTCATATCAGAAGTCAGCTCGACAAAAGCCGAGCTTCAGTCGACAAACTCCGATCTTTTCTCAAAATCTCAGCGCGATGAAAGCCATCATCAGTTCGACGAACTCTAGGCTCAGGTCGACAAAATGCAGGCGCTGTTCGACGATTTCCAAACAGTGTCTTAGGAAGTTAGCAGAATATTTCCAGGCTCAATTTTAGGATATTCTGAAGGCAGAATATTTTGTAACGCCCCAAATCTCAGTAGTGACTGGGCTGAGAAGGGTTGGCAACACATCCTTGGACACGGGCGTGTCCCAAAGCCGTGTCCTACTCTGTGTGAGGTACACGGCCGGGGAAACGGGCGTGTCCATGGCCGTGTACTGCACTCGAGTGCTGGTATGGTGTTCTCGAGTTAGCTCGGCAAAATGCAGTCGACGATCCTCGAGTTGGGTACACGGCCTATGACACGGGCATGTCCAGGGCCGTGTCCTGCTATGCACTCGATGAGTTCTCGAGGGAGTTCGACGAAATGCGCTCGACGATCATCGAGTGGGCCAAGTTCTCAAAGTGTGAGTTTTGACTGTCGTCAGTGGCTTTTCTTGGCCATGTAGTGAGTAGATAGGGCATTGCGGTGGATCTGTCAAATATAAGAGCCATCTAGGAGTGGTCAATGTTGTCTTCAGTGCCCGAAGTCAGGAGTTTCCTTAGACTGGCAGGCTACTACAGACGTTTTGTAGAAAAATTCTAACAGATCACTTTGCCTCTTACCACGTTGATGAGAAAGGATGAGAAGTTCGTTTAGAAGCCGGAGTGCGCGCGAGCTTTTGAGGAGCTAAAGAGTCGTTTAACCACAACGCCCGTTTTGACATCGCCATGTGGTTCAGACGGCTTTGAGATTTATAGTGTTGAGTCAGGGAGCGGCTTAGGCTGCATTCTTCTTCAATTTGGAAAGGTGATCGCCTATGGTTCATGTCAGTTAAAAGTGCATGAGCGAAACTATCCCATCCACGATTTGGAGTTGGCAGCGGTGATTTTTGCACTGAAATTGTGGCGTCACTATCTATATGGCGTGAAGGTGGATATATTCACGGACCATAAGAGCATAAAGTACTTATTTGATCAGAAGGACCTCAATATGCGATAACAAAGGTGGATGGAGTTCCTCGGGGACTACACTTTTGATATTCACTACACTCCCGGGAAGGTAAACATGGTTGCAGATGCCTTGAGTCGTAGGGCTCCGTCAATGGAAAATTGGTTGCAGATGCATGATGAGCGTTTGATCCAGGAGTTGGAAGCATTAGAGATTTCTTGTGCTGACAAGAATTCCACAGCAAAAGCATGCTTGCACTGGACGGAGGTACAATGTGACCTTGCGGACAGGGTTCGGCGGGAAACGGAACTTGACGAAAGTTTGCAATGCTATGCAGTGGATGGAGTCAATGAAAAATTCTCCTGGGATGACGACCGTTTGAGAAAAGATGGTCGTTTGTGCGTTCCAAGTATGGGTAAGCTAAGAGAAGAATTGATGTATGAAGCTCACTTCACGAAATACTCAATTCACCCAGGAAGCACAAAGATGTACAAAGACATGAAAAAGTTATTCTGGTGGCCAGGATTAAAGAAATACATAGCATATTATGTGGATAAATGTCAGACCTGTGCCTTAGTGAAGGCTGAATGCCAGAAGCCTGGAGGTTTCCTGAAGTCGCTACCTATTCCGGTATGGAAGTTTGATGATATTTCAATGGATTTTGTGCATGGTTTGCCGAGTTCTCAACGCGGTAACGATTCGATTTGGGTAATCGTAGACCGGTTGACCAAGGTGGCTCACTTCCTTCCGAACAAGAGGGATGATTCAATGGAAGTCTTGTCGAAATTCCTTGTTGAGCAAATCGTACGATTGCACGGTGTTCCCCATAGCATCGTCAGTGATCGCGACGGGCGATTCACATCGAATGATTGGAGGCTAATCCATCAATTGTTGGGAATGAAGTTAACGTGCAGTACGACCTTTCATCCCCAAACTGATGGCCAGACTGAGAGGACCAACAGAATGATGGAGGACATGCTCCGAATGTGCGCCTTGGATTTTGGTAAGAGGTGGGGAGATAATATCTATATGGTACAGTTTGCATACAATAATAGCTACCAAGCGAGCATAAGTATGATACCATTTGAGGCTTTGTATGGTCAAAAATGCCGTACACCATTAGCTTGGGCGGAAGCAGGTGAATCAAAACTATATAAGCTTAAGGAAGTCGAATAAGCTAATTCGACGATACACTCTATTCGGGAGAGACTACTGATAGCCCAAGATAGAAAAGCCAAATATTACAGCGCCAAGCACCGAAATGTTGAGTTTGCGATTGGCGATTGGGTCTATTTGAAAATCAAACCCTTCAAAGGCGTGTCCAGGATTCGGCGCTTGAAAAAGTTAAGTCCGAGGTATCTTGGTCCATTTGAAGTAGTGGAAAGAGTTGGTGAAGTTTCTTTTCGGCTTGCTCTTTCGGATGAATTAAGTGGATTGCATGATGTGTTCCACATCTCAGTACTTCGAAAAGCCGTAAAAGATCCAGCTCAAGTGATTGCAAATGATCGTGTACCGATCAGGTTTGGGCTAACGATGAAGGTTAAGCCCATTCGGATCGAGGATAAGGCCAATAAGCAGTTGCAGAAAAAGACAATTAGGATGGTCAAGGTCCGATGGGACAACTGTGGCCGTGAGGAGCTAACATGGGAGCGGGAGCAGACCATGTGTGCTGAGTTTCCCGAATTGTTTGTGTAAACTTGTATAGTACATGACATTAAATGTTATAACACATTTTGTTGAAGATTTTCCTGAGTACTGTATGCAAAATTCAGGACGGAATTTCTTGTAAGGAGGGGAGGATTATAACGACCCAAATCTCAGTGGTGACTGTGCTGAGAAGGGTAGGAAACACGGCCTTGGACACATGCGTGTCCCAAAGCCGTGTCCTACTCTGTGTGAGGTACACGGCCGGGGACACAGGAATATCCATGGCCGTGTCCTGCACTCGAGTGCTGACAGGGTGTTCTCGAGTGAGCTCGACAAAATGCAGTCGACGATCCTTGAGTTGGGTACACGAACTGTAACACGGGCGTGTCCAGGGCCGTATCCTGCTATGCGCTCGACGAGTTCTCGAGTGAGTTCGACGAAATGTGCTCGATGATCCTCGAGTGGGGCACACGGCCTACACGGGTGTGTCAAGGGCCGTGTCCTTCTCTGTGCTTGGACAGTTCTGTGGGGACTGATGAACACGGGCTGGACACGGGCGCGTCCGAAGCCTCGTCTGGCACACGGCCTATGACACGGGCATGTCACATGGCCGTGTCCTGGTCTGGTTAAGTTGGTTTCTTTGCCGCTTAAGGCACATGGCCTGTGACACGGGCGTGTCACACACCGTGTCCAGCCTAGAAAAGTGATTTTTAGGGTTTTTCGTGGCTGTTCATTCCTTTCAACTAGGATCCAATGGTCCTGAGATCTCCCTTCTCTTATAAGGCTATGAGTTGAGGATAAAATCTCTCATTAGCAAAGGACTTTCTCTCTCTTTGGAAAGAGGTAGAGAGTGGGAGAGCAAGGTAGGAGGAGGAATCCGGCTGCCGGTGGAGCTTCAGAGCCCCGAATCGCGTGTCGAGGGAAGATTTGTGGAGGCAAGATCGTTGTAGTGCTTTTCATCTAGCTAGTTTTCCATGGCTCCAAAGCGATCGTCAAGGGTAACAATCTTTCTTCCGTGGACATGTAAAGTCCTTAATTTGGCATATGCATGGGTTTCCCCCACCAAAAGGTGGATTGTTGAGGGATTCCCCTTGGGTTGATTTTGGATATACCCAAGATATCTTGCATGTAGATCCAGAAGTGTGAAGTATGGAATAGACATACTGTGTGAAGCCCATCTGGATAGGTTGGTCTGGATTGGTGACGTTTTATTTTGCACACTGGAGAAGACTCCGCGTATAAATGAATATGTTTGCGGAATCGATGGGTTGTGCCTGTGAAGGATAGTAGCAGGAAGTACTGGAGCGAAAGTCCAGGAAAATACTCGCAAAGTGCTTGTGCTGTATGCTATGAAAGACCAGTATTTCTAGTACTGCATGTAAGACCCCTCCTCCCCGGATCCCAAAACACGGCACGAAGGGGGAGTCTTATGCCCGGAACAGCCGCCTTGCGGTAGCATTAGCACACGGGCTAACCTGTAGCACAAGATGTCTATTCCGCCGGCTACAACCATATCAATATAAATGCCAACCCAACCAAATAAATAAGCAAGAGAAGTCAAAATCCACACTAAGTATATAATGTCCAAAAACATGAAATAATGAGAAGCTAAACATGCTTCTACAAAATATCAGAGTACAACTAATCATTGCCCAAACGGGCTACATCAGAGTAATCAAAATACTAACATCAGTAACCGACGGTATCGACGACACCGTCACATCAGGCCCTGTCGTCCTGGCCTGGCTGTCCTGCTGCGTAGTCTGCGGCTGCTCTACCTGCGGCGTGACCTCCTAAAAATGAAGACGTAGCAACCGTTAGTCGAAACGACTAAGTGGTTTCACATCCGCTCCCCCGGCGACTCCTCGGCACCGGGCGGAGAAAAGAAACAAGAGTATAGTATATAACAAGTATGCAAGTAAAGGAGTATAAGCAGGTGGCAAGGTACATGAATATAATGTATAATCTAGCAGTTCTACAAGCTATCATCATATAACAACAGGTGTAAGGAAATCTACAGCAGGAAAGTAACTTAACTTATAAGAATGCCCATACAAACTTATAAGTTAAGGATCAGGTTACATAAAGTAACTCATCGTATAGGAGTGCCCATACAAACTTATATGATGAGGATCTTGTTATGCAATGTTATGAAATGCTATGAATGCTATGCAATGACTCACCCATGCACACCCATGCAATTACTATGTCGACACAGACTATAGTTCCCACTTTTCGAGCAGGTAGCTAACCTCTCAGGCATCAGCCGCCGTGGCCAGGCGGTGACAGTAGAACGGGCACTTCTACTACTAGGCGGGTATCACACTACTTCACCTAGGCCTCCGTACGCATCAACGCTAAGAGCACAACAGCGGAGCCCATGCGTACTATGACCCAGCGGGGTCTTGGGTAGATGTGCACCAAGAACACAGCCCGAACTGGCCTTGCGTGAACCGGAAGGGGCCTCGGAAGAAGGCACGAGGACACAGCCCAACCGTTCACATGGCCGGAGGGGCCTCGGGACATGAACACCGAGGACACATCCCAAACCGACCAAGTCTAACTGCCAACTCCCGTCGGTGTGACGACTGGCGAGCCCGTAGACCTGCCACACTATCCTTAACCCAGGATTACGACACCGCGTGTCGACTCACACCACATGCAAATACCACATCAACATAACATGGAAGGGGCCTCGGAAGTAAGCACGAGAACACAACCCAACCATCCATCCATACCTTATCACAACACAACCAAAACAAGTGACGGTCAACACCGCACTTACATCCCTTCGCAATACTACCCGTAGGGAGACGACGCTCTAGGTATTGGACTACTAGACTCATTTCATTAACCAATCATACACATGGCCATAATCTATACATCTATATGACTTTCCAAATGATGACAATGTAATATAAACATGATGGGCATATAAAGATCTAACGCACTTTCCATTTGATAATGTCATAATATAAACATGAAGTGCCCAATTATCAATCTTTCAATTTCTACCAATTCAATTCGTTTAAATAAGATTGTTTCACAATTTGATAATATGAAATCTGATTAATAAGCTACTTCAATCATGCAACAAATGAATACTCATAAGAGTTCAGCCAAGCCAAGTATCTTGCATTATTAATTCCACCGAATCAAAATCCATTTTCCATTAAGCCTAGATTTTAGGTGCAGGTTGAATCTGGACAGCAAATTCGACCGGAGATTCCCGAAGCTACATGA
Organism: Platanthera guangdongensis; assembly: GCA_039583875.1. Taxonomy (NCBI): domain Eukaryota; kingdom Viridiplantae; phylum Streptophyta; class Magnoliopsida; order Asparagales; family Orchidaceae; genus Platanthera; species Platanthera guangdongensis. The sequence goes on along the minus strand of CM077148.1, from coordinate 127,650,705 downwards.
ATCCAGTGAAGTCGTGTAACCACACGATGGAAAGGTCTTTCCGTGGTCTACAACTCTCGTATTCAGACCTCAACCCAGATTTGACATTAACCTATTTGAAATCGGACTTGAAGTCCGCTGCGTACAGAACACAGTTTCTGCATACGAGATTTATTGAACACCATTTTCGTTTAGACTTTCCCGTGGCTACAGACTTCTCCAGAAGTCGTGCAACCATTCGTTGGAAAGGTATTTTCAAGGGCGTCAACTTTTGTGTTTAGCCGAAAGCCCAGATCTGGCCATATCATACTTAAAAATGGCCACGAAGTTCGCTGCGCGCAGAATACAGATTCTGCACGCATCTTAAGGCGGAATGAACGGCATCGGTTCATCTTCCTCCTCAAGGCGATTCTTCCCAAATCATTCCAGAAAACCTCCTCCCTTATTCACCCTCAAGAGGCCAATACTCTTCACGAAACCATCCCCCATCATCACATAGAAGAAGAGAGTGGTTGAAGAGATCTAAAATCTAGAACACAAGTCCTAGCATGGCCAAACCTAGAAGACTTCATCTCTCCATCAAGACTCTTTTGAGCCGATGTCTCTCCTAGGAAAATAACTATAGATCTAGCACCAAGGGAGAGGGTAGGAAACTCACATTGGCTCCAGCGGTACCACCATTTCCGGCCATGGATCTCGTAGTTCTCCTTGGCGGCATCTTCTCTTTCACGACGATGGCGGATCTCCTTTGGTAGAACTTGCTCCAGCAGTTTCCCTCTCACCAGGAGTTCTCACAGGAATTAGGGGATGAAATGAACATGAAAACGGCTAGGGTTTTCTGTCCCCCTTATATATAAAAGTGACACGGGTAGGGACACGACCGTGTCCTTACCCGTGTCCTTCCTGGCGAAGCGGCAACGACAGTTTCCATGTCGGTTCAATATTTGACACGACCGTGTTCCTGGCCGTGTCCTTGGCCGTGTCCTTCTCGGGTTGCATCTCGACGATCCATCAAAATTGTCGACTCGACACACACGGGTAGGGACACGCCCGTGTCCCTACCCGTGTCACATGATGTCGACACAACTCGTCAGACTCGACACGGCGTGTCGAGTGTAACTCGACACACACGGGTAGGGACACGGCCGTGTCGCTACCCGTGTCACATGATGTCGACACAGCTTGTCAGTCTCGACACGGCCTGTCGAGTGTAACTCGACCCACACGGGTAGGGACACGGCCGTGTCGCTACCCGTGTCACATGATGTCGACACAGCTCGTCAGACTCGACACGGCGTGTCGAGTGTAACTCGACACACACGGGTAGGGACACGCCCGTGTCGCTACCCGTGTCACTACCCGTGTCACTACCCGTGTCACTACCCGTGTCACTACCCGTGTCACTACCCGTATCACTACCCGTGTCTCTCTGCACTGATTTCTCCACTTCTCCACAAGTGCAGTCCAATTCCCTGCACTTCTTAGGACTCGAGTCAACCCTCCTGACTCAAAAACACACACTAGGGGCCTAGAACGATTCGAGACGTTACAAATCCTATAAACAAAATAAAAGATTTCGTCCCCGAAATCAGGCTTAGGCTGAGGGGAGAAATGCATAACAGGAAATTTAACATATTCTTTTAAATAAGATTACCTTGAGCAAACAACTCCGGGTAGCGTTGCTGCATCAAATCCATTGGCTCCCACGTGTACTCCTCTTTCCCATGATTCGACCATAGTACCTTCACCAAGGGTACACTTTTGCGGCGCAAAGTTCTTGTCTCGCTGTCAACAATCCGCACCGGCTCTAGTCGCACAGACCTATCTGATGCCACTGCACCATCAGTAGTGGGAATATACTGGTCGGGCCGCAACAGTGCTTTTCGAAGCGATGACACATGGAACACGTCGTGGAGATTTTCTAGTTCTGGTGGTAACTCCAACCGATAGGCCAACGGGCCGATCCTTTCTAGTATAATATAAGGCCCAACATACCTTGGGCTGAGCTTTTTCACCCCACGTACCCGCGACACACCATGCATCGGTCGAATCTTGAGAAACACTTTTTCGCCCACTTGGAACTCCACCATCTGGTGCTTTTTATTATAATATTTCGCCTGTCGACTCTGAGCCTCCAACATGCGATCCCGTATCAATCTGACCGCCGCATCAGTATCATCTATGTATTCGTTTCCCAATGCCTTCGGATCTTCATCTTGCACCCAAGACAAGGGAGTCCTGCACCTTCTTCCATAAAGTGCTTCATGGGGCGCCATGCCGATGCTCGCCTGATGGCTATTATTATAGGAGAATTCCACTAGTGGCAAGAGCCTTTCCCATGGCTCTCCTCTGTCCAACACACATAACCTCAATAAATCTTCCAGTGTCCTGATGGTCCTTTCAGACTGCCCGTCCGTCTGTGGGTGGAATGCAGTACTAAAGGTTAGGCGCGAGCCCAAATACGCCTGTACCGCCTTCCACTCATTGGATGTAAACCGACCATCCCGATCCGAAACAATTGTCTTGGGCACGCCATGATACCGTACAAATTGCTCCACAAAAAGGCGTACCAAAACATCCACGTGTGCTTCCTTCTTCATTGGTATGAACCGGGCTACCTTTGTCAGTCGATCAACAATAACCCACACTGAATCATTCCCGGAGCGGGAACGAGGTAACCCATGAACAAAGTCCATGGAGATATCCTCGAACTTCCATTCGGGGATGGGGAGCGACTGCAACAAACCACCGGGACTCCTGCATTCAGCCTTCACTCTTTGACATGCTTCACAATGAGTGACATAATACCGGACATCCTTCTTCATTCCCGGCCAACACATGGTCTTTCGCAATCCGGCGTACATCTTAGCAATACCCGGGTGCACTGAATATTGAGAGGAATGTGCCTCTCTCAAGATATCCTCCCGAATTTTGCCGCCCTTGGGAATATAGAGTCGGCCACGAAAATAAACGAGGCCGTCTTTGAGTGTGTACTCATCGGTGGTCCCATCTTCAATTGCCTTGATTGCTGGGCCAAGGCCGCATCCATTCCTTGCTCCACCCGAATCCGGTCTCGGATATCACAAAAGATGCTCATGTTGGCCAAATACTCCGCATACTCTGCCGAAGGAGCCTTGAATACTAGAGTAATTTCCATCTCCTCGATCATCCGAGCCAACTCCATACTCATCAACCGAGACTCTGGGCTAGAGCCTGGCGCTTTTCTGCTCAAGGCATCGGCTACCGAGTTCGCTTTCCCGGGGTGGTAGTTCATGGTGAAGTCATAGTCGCATAGAAATTCCAACCACCGTCGTTGTCTCAGGTTCAACTCCTTCTGAGTGTGGACATACTTCAAGTTCTTGTGATCGGAAAAGATCTCGCAGTGTACGCCATATAGGTAATGCCTCCAAACCTTCAAAGCGAACACCACTGCTCCCAACTCTAAATCATGGACCGGGTAATTAATTTCATGTTTCTTTAACTATCTTGAAGCATATGCGATCACGTGCCCGTGCTGCATCAATACCGCTCCCATCCCTTGATATGATGCGTCCGTGTAAACTTGGAATCCTTCCTTCCCCGACGGAAGTGCAAGGATGGGGGCGGAGGTAAGCCTATCCTTCAGCTCTTGAAATGCCGCTTCGCATTGAGGTGTCCACTCAAATGGCACCCCCTTCTTCGTCAAGGAGGTAAGAGGAAGGGCAATCTTGGAAAATCCTTTCACGAACTTGCGGTAGTACCCAGCAAGTCCAAGAAAGCTTCGTACATCGGCCGCCGACTTCAAGGGCGACCACTCCTTCACGGCTCGCACCTTTGCTGGATCCACCGCTAATCCTGCTCCACTGATCACATGCCCCAAGAAGGCAACCTCCTTAAGCCAGAATTCACACTTGCTAAACTTGGCATACAAGGCGTGCTCCTTCAATTTCTTCAAAACCAAGGTCAGGTGCTCGACATGCTCCTCCTCCGTCTTTGAGTAGACCAAGATGTCGTCGATGAAAACAATGACGAAGATGTCCAAGTACGGTTCAAACACCTTGTTCATCAAGCTCATGAAGGCCGAAGGGGCATTTGTGAGCCCAAACGGCATTACTGTGAACTCATACAAACCATATCTCGAACTGAAGGCTGTTTTCTGAATGTCCCCTTCTTGTATCCTCAACTGATAGTATCCAGAGCGCAAATCCAGTTTAGAGAACCAATGTGCTCCCACTAATTGGTCGAACAACTCGTCGATCCGAGGTAGTGGATAAGTGTTCCGCACCGTCAGCCGATTGAGTTCCCGATAATCTATGCATAATCGCAGGGTTCCATCCTTCTTCTTCACGAACAGCACAGGGGCTCCCCAGGGTGATGAACTGGGGCGAACGAACCCTGACTCCACCAATTCTTGCAATTGAACTCTAAACTCCGCGAGTTCTTTCGGAGCCATTCTGTACGGAGCCTTGGACACAGGCTTGGCACCTGGTACTAGATTGATCTGGAAGTCAACCTCTCTATGCGGAGGTAATCCTGGTAGCTTCTCAGGAAATACCTCGGGAAAATCCCGCACAACCCGTACATCCTTTAATTCCAACGCTTCCTCCTTCAACTCGAACCAGATCATGAAGACCTCGTCCCCCTTCATATGAGCTTTTACAACTTGGACGGAAGATAACATCATGCGAGGCGCGAAGCCAATACCTTGGAAGATGATGTCAGAGTCTCCATGTCTCAAATAGATCCGCTTCTCCGCGCAGTCGATCCTCGCGAAGTGCCAATCCAGCCATGCCATGCCCAAAATGATGTCAAACTCTGGCATTCTCAGAACCGTGGCCGGCGTATCAAAGGCCTTCCCATCAATAAATAACTCCAACTCGCACTTGGCGGTTGCGATCATCTCCGAGCCATCTGGAAGGCGTACACGTCGGGCTATGCCAGTGAAATACTGTACACCCTCCACGCCTTTTATAAAGTCCTCGGACACAAAGGAGTGTGAGGCACCGGTATCGAACAGCGCATAGGCCGTCTTCCCGCCAATAATCACGGTGCCTAAGTACCAACAACCAAAACTTATTGCTAGTGTCTAGTAAGTTCTAATCAATTCAAGTTAGACCATGCAAATATGTAAATTAATTAAATCATACCTGCAATCACATCTTGTGGGTTCCGTTCCTGCGCCATGTCAAGCGCGTACACCTGATCCCGGACCGGTCCGGGGTTTCCTCTTGGCGGTCCTCGTCCTCGACCACGCATATATCCCCGCCCTCGTGGAGCTGCTGGAGGGAGAGCGGGAGGGAGAGCAGGAGGGACGTTCCCAAATAACTGCGGGCAGAAACGCCGGATGTGGCCCGACTGGTTGCATTCGAAGCACACCAGACCACGACGCCCTTCGGGTTGTTGAAATTGCTGAGGCTGTGGGGGTGGAGGCAATGCAGGCGGCTGCAGAACTGGATGCTCCACCCTATAGTTTCGGTGGACACGCCCTCCACCTCTTTGATAACCTCTTCCTCCTCTGAAGTCCCGTCTCCTTCTATTACTTGGGCCGGCTTCCATCACGTCCTCCGCAGGCCTCTTACTATATCCCATGTGGTCCGCCTCCAATCTTTTCGCCATATCAATGATCTCCGCCAAGCTACCATCCGCTATAAACAAAAGGGACTGCCTTAGGGGATCTCGCAGTCCTTTATAGAAGCGCTTGGCATAACCTCTGTCATCCAACTCATAAGAATCCACAAACCTTGCGAGATGCTGGAATTCCCGCTGGTATTCTGTAACCGACTTTGATCCCTGCTTTAGTAGAAGGAACCTCTGCTCAAGCTCATCTCGGGCCGATGTAGGGATAAAGTGCTCCAAGAAAACACCCGAGAATTCACTCCAGCTTATCTCTGTGTAGATCCGGCCTTGGAAGGTAGAGCCCATGAGGGACTTCCACCACCTCTTCGCATGTAAGTCCAAGACGGACACTGCCAATGTCACTGCCATGTTGGCCGGGCAACGGATACCAGCCAACAACTCCTGTATCGTGTCTAGCCATTCCTCTGTACGTACGACTGACTCCGTCCCAAGGTAGACGGGAGGGGAGAGAGCTCGGAAGGTGCTCAGCCAGTTGGAGCTCGGGGCCTGTTGTTGCACCGGAGCCTGTTGTGCCTTAAAAGCATCAAGAATGGCGGTGAGCGTCTGCCCCAACTCAGACTGTTGGAACTGAGTGGGTATGGGAGGGGTAGGAGTACCCCCCATCGGCCCAACATGCAGTGGAACCTACACATACACGACAAATTTGTGGTCAGGTTGGCTAAACTTAAGGTCAAAGTTGGACAAACTTAATGTGAATTACATATGGGCACACCACTGCTTCCGCTAAGTCAGTTTGTCCCCAAACTGACTAACCAAACGGGGGTGGCACCATTGTTGAATGACTTCTTAGTTGAGGATCGTGGCAAACAGATACCATTTGTAAGACCCCTCCTCCCCGGATCCCAAAACACGGCACGAAGGGGGAGTCTTATGCCCGGAACAGCCGCCTTGCGGTAGCATTAGCACACGGGCTAACCTGTACCACAAGACGCCTATTCCGCCGGCTACAACCATATCAATATAAATGCCAACCCAACCAAATAAATAAGCAAGAGAAGTCAAAATCCACACTAAGTATATAATGTCCAAAAACATGAAATAATGAGAAGCTAAACATGCTTCTACAAAATATCAGAGTACATCTAATCATTGCCCAAACGGGCTACATCAGAGTAATCAAAATACTAACATCAGTAACCGACGGTATCGACGACACCGTCACATCAGGCCCTGTCGTCCTGGCCTGGCTGTCCTGCTGCGTAGTCTGCGGCTGCTCTACCTGCGGCGTGACCTCCTAAAAATGAAGACGTAGCAACCGTTAGTCGAAACGACTAAGTGGTTTCACATCCGCTCCCCCGGCGACTCCTCGGCACCGGGCGGAGAAAAGGAACAAGAGTATAGTATATAACAAGTATGCAAGTAAAGGAGTATAAGCAGGTGGCAAGGTACATGAATATAATGTATAATCTAGCAGTTCTACAAGCTATCATCATATAACAACAGGTGTAAGAAAATCTACAGTAGGAAAGTAACTTAACTTATAAGAATGCCCATACAAACTTATAAGTTAAGGATCAGGTTACATAAAGTAACTCATCGTATAGGAGTGCACATACAAACTTATACGATGAGGATCTTGTTGTGCAATGTTATGAAATGCTATGAATGCTATGCAATGACTCACCCATGCACACCCATGCAATTGCTATGTCGACACAGACTATAGTTCCCACTTTTCGAGCAGGTAGCTAACCTCTCAGGCATCAGCTGCCGTGGCCAGGCGGTGACAGTAGAACGGGCACTTCTACTACTAGGTGGGTATCACACTACTTCACCTAGGCCTCCGTACGCCTCAACGCTAAGAACACAACAGCGGAGCCCATGCGTACTATGGCCCAGCGGGGTCTTGGGTAGATGTGCACCAAGAACACAGCCCGAACTGGCCTTGCGTGACCCGGAAGGGGCCTCAGAAGAAGGCACGAGGACACAGACCAACCGTTTACATGGCCGGAGGGGCCTCAGGATGTGAACACCGAGGACACAGCCCAAACCGACCAAGTCTAGCTGCCAACTCCCGTCGGTGTGACGACTGGCGAGCCCGTAGACCTGCCACACTATCCTTAACCCAGGATTACGACACCGCGTGTCGACTCACACCACATGCAAATACCACATCAACATAACATGGAAGGGGCCTCGGAAGTAAGCACGAGAACACAGCCCAACCATCCATCCATACCTTATCACAACACAACCAAAACAAGTGACGGTCAACACCGCACTTACATCCCTTCGCAATACTACCCGTAGGGAGACGACGCTCTAGGTATTGGACTACTAGACTCATTTCATTAACCAATCATACACATGGCCATAATCTATACATCTATATGACTTTCCAAATGATGACAATGTAATATAAACATGATGGACATATAAAGATCTAACGCACTTTTCATTTGATAATGTCATAATATAAACATGAAGTGCCCAATTATCAATCTTTCAATTTCTACCAATTCAATTCGTTTAAATAAGATTGTTTCACAATTTGATAATATGAAATCTGATTAATAAGCTACTTCAATCATGCAACAAATGAATACTCATAAGAGTTCAGCCAAGCCAAGTATCTTGCATTATTAATTCCACCGAATCAAAATCCATTTTCCATTAAGCCTAGATTTTAGGTGCAGGTTGAATCTGGACAGCAACTTCGACCGGAGATTCCCGAAGCTACAGGAATCCGGTGAAGTCGTGTAACCCCACGATGGAAAGGTCTTTCCGTGGTCTACAACTCTCGTATTCAGACCTCAACCCAGATTTGACATTAACCTATTTGAAATCGGACTTGAAGTCCGCTGCGTACAGGACACAGTTTCTGCATACGAGATTTATTGAACACCATTTTCGTTTAGACTTTCCTGTGGCTACAGACTTCTCCAGAAGTCGTGCAACCATTCGTTGGAAAGGTATTTTCAAGGGCTTCAACTTTCGTGTTTAGCCGAAAGCCCAGATCTGGCCATAGCATACTTAAAAATGGCCACAAAGTTCGCTGCGCGCAGAATACAGATTCTGCACGCATCTTAAGGCGGAATGAACGGCATCGGTTCATCTTCCTCCTCAAGGCGATTCTTCCCAAATCATTCCAGAAAACCTCCTACCTTATTCACCCTCAAGAGGCCAATACTCTTCACGAAACCATCCTCCATCATCACATAGAAGAAGAGAGTGGTTGAAGAGATCTAAAATCTAGAACACAAGTCCTAGCATGGCCAAACCTAGAAGACTTCTTCTCTCCATCAAGACTCTTTTGAGCCGATGTCTCTCCTAGGAAAATAACTATAGATCTAGCACCAAGGGAGAGGGTAGGAAACTCACATTGGCTCCAGCGGTACCACCATTTCCGGCCATGGATCTCGTAGTTCTCCTTGGCGGCATCTTCTCTTTCACGGCGATGGCGGATCTCCTTTGGTAGAACTTGCTCCAGCAGTTTCCCTCTCACCAGGAGTTCTCACAGGAATTAGGGGATGAAATGAACATGAAAACGGCTAGGGTTTTCTGTCCCCCTTATATATAAAAAGTGACACGGACGTGTCCTTACCCGTGTCCTTCCTGGCGAAGCGGCAACGACAGTTTCCATGACGGTTCAATATTTGACACGGCCGTGTTCCTGGCCGTGTCCTTGGCCGTGTCCTTCTCGGGTTGCATCTCGACGATCCATCAAAATCGTCGACTCGACACACACGGGTAGGGACACGCCCGTGTCGCTACCCGTGTCACATGATGTCGACACAACTCGTCAGACTCGACACGGCGTGTCGAGTGTAACTCGACACACACGGGTAGGGACACGGCCGTGTCGCTACCCGTGTCACATGATGTCGACACAGCTCGTCAGTCTCGACACGGCCTGTCGAGTGTAACTCGACACACACGGGTAGGGACACGACCGTGTCGCTACCCGTATCACATGATGTCGACACAGCTCGTCAGACTCGACACGGTGTAACACCCCCTATCCGTCGCATAACATATAGCAGTAGGTCCGGCCGGGGCCCGATGCCATATACCACAGACAGACCGGGTGGTTACTTATGGAAACCATCCAACCAATCTCAACGTCCTACACAGAGCATTCTAGCGGAAGCAGTTAATACAAGTTGTAAACAAGAACCCAGCATAAGAGCACGAATGTCCACTAATACAACATTTAGGAATGTTTACAAAAATACCCAAACATTGGCCTTAAGGCCTTACAAAAAGTTTCACTTGTCCGTTACATGATTTACCAACCTCGGCACGCAGGCCGGCCATACATGAATAAAAATAGAAAACATTTCACTTGGGCCTTCGAGGGCCAGCTTCACAAAAAGGGCTTTAGCCCGCTATTGACCGCTCGGTCCAGCTGCACCTGCAAGCAAACAAACCACCGCACGGTGGCAAACAAAGCAACGGTCAGCAATGCTGACCAAATTATAACGATCCCGCCCCCAACTCGGGGCGACGATGCTCCTTCCCTGCATTTCATTAGCATAAGCGAGCATTATAAATATAGACATTTCATCACAGGCGGAGGCTCAACGGCCACACACCCCGTGCACTCAGGGCACATTCTTGGTGAACGCAGTCTAAGTCTGCCGACTCACCGCCATCCTCTCTTGGACGGCCAAACAATGAGCAGTTTGTCTTCCTGGCATGGGTCACGGTAATTAAAACCATAGACCGCCGAAGACCCTCATCTATGCCAACGGCCCTAATCCGAACGACATAGAGTGGGTACGGTTCCATTTTCATCACAAGTCACATAACCCGGTTATGTTCAAGTTGGCTTCCAAGCCACCAAGTTGGCAAGACCTCGTGTCCGCCCAGTTTTCCGGGTGCACCTTTGGGTTAGTCCCCAAGGCTCCCTGCTGCAATCTACCGCGTAGAAAACCCGAAAACACCAAATAGCACGGAGTCTTCTCCGGCCTTATGCAATGCAACATCACCGATCCGGACTAACATGTCCGGGTAGGCTTCAACCAAAATGCCTATGTCCGTTCTCGCATACGGACGCTAAACAACGGGGACTTTACATATCTACCCGAAGGAACGCCTCCAACTCTTCGCAAACTCGCGAGAGAGGGCTTCCTATGCTAAGAAAGAGAGCTATCATGCTCACTAGTGAGGATCGTTACCCTTGCGTTCCTCTTTGGCGCCATCGAAATGTAATCGGATAGAAATCACCGCACTTGCGTTGCCTCCGTGGATCCGGAGTCGGCTTGCGATTCAGAGCTCCGAAGCTCCTCCAATGGCGGATCTAGCTCCTCTTCCTCTTGCCTTAGCTCTTCTTTCTCCAAGGGTTTGGAGAGATGAAAAGGGGTGAAAAGTGTGGATTTTTCTAAGTCAAACCCGAGTATATACTCTCAGGAACCATCCCCAGCCGTCGGATCTCAACCTAAGAAAACGAGCGGCTTTGATTCGGGGCTGAAATGCCCAATCTGGGCCGAACACGGCCTGGCACACGCCCGTGTCCAGGGCCGTGTGCCGCATTCGCCGTCAAAATCGAATCTTCTGAACACGCACACGGGTATCGAACACGCCCGTGTTCGAGTTGACACGCCCGTGTTCCAGCTGACACGGCCGTGTAACCGGCCGTGTACCCCATGATTTTCCCCCGTTTCCAACCCGAGCACTGCACGAGTTCTAGGACACGCCCGTGTCCTTGCCCGTGTCACATTGACACGCCTGGGCCCCCAGGCCGTGTACACGGGGCATTTCGTCGAGGGGAGAACGACGACTGGATGACACGGCCTTGGACACGCCCGTGTCCTAGGCCGTGTGCCTTGTCTCGACGATCGTCGAGTGAATCTCGACGATTTCACCTTGACGATCGTCGACACGGGTCGACACGCCCTGCGACACGCCCGTGTCGCAGGCCGTGTGCCCATTCTCGACGAATCGTCGAGAATAACTCGACGATTTCACGGCTAAGTGTCGGCACACACTTGACACGCCCTGGGACACGCCCGTGTCCCAGGCCGTGTGCCGTCAGCCAGAAACCAAAACTGGCCCAAAACGTCCCCCTTTGCTCCTTTGAGTTTCGGGGCGTTACAACTCTCCCCCTCTTAAAAGAATTTCGCCCACGAAATTACATAAAGGAAAGATATACAAAAACAGCATTTGTACCTGAGCGGAACAACTCCGGATACTCGTTAAGCATAGTCTGCTCTCGCTCCCAGGAGAGCTCCTCACGACCGCAATTGTCCCATCGGACCTTGACCATCCTGATCTCTTTATTGCGTAGCCGCTTGACCTCCGAGTCCTCAATCCGCACGGGCTTTACCTTTGTCGTTAGCCCACTATCCACCGGCACTTGATCGACCGCGATCACTTGCGTAGGCTCTTGCACCGCCTTCCGAAGCACCGAAATGTGGAATACATCGTGTAAACCACTTAGCTCCACAGAAAGCTTCAACCTATAGGCCGCTTCTCCAACTCGCTCTAGAACCTCAAACGGTCCAAGGTACCTCGGGCTTAGCTTTTTCAATCGTCGCACCCGCGAGACACCCTTGAACGGCTTGATCTTTAGGTACACATAATCACCCACAGCGAACTCCACGTTCCTGTGCTTGGCATTATAGTACTTTGCTTGCCGGTCCTGAGCGATGAGTAACCTCTCCCGAATGGTTCTCACCAAAGAAGTAGCATCATCCACTTCCGATCGCTTATACAACTTCGACTCGCCCGTTTCTAACCAAGACAACGGCGTGCGACATCTTCTACCATATAGGGCCTCGAAAGGTGCCATCTGAATACTTGTTTGGTAGCTGTTGTTGTATGCGAACTCCACCAAATAAAGGTGGTCCTCCCATTGCTTTCCAAAGTCCAAAACACACATGCGAAGCATGTCTTCCATGGTTCTATTGACCCTCTCAGTCTGTCCATCCGTTTGCGGATGGAAGGCTGTGCTAAACTTCAGCTTTGTTCCCAACATTTGCTGTACCAGCCTCCAATCATTGGACGTGAACCGCCCATCTCGGTCACTCACGATGCTACGGGGCACACCATGAAGCCGCACTATGTTATCCACATAAAGCTTTGCCAGCTTCTCCACCGGATCATCCTTCCTATGCGGAATAAAATGCGACACCTTTGTTAATCGATCGACCACCACCCAAATGGCGTCGTTCCCCTTTTGTGACCTTGGCAAACCGTGCACAAAGTCCATAGAGATGTCGTCAAATTTCCACTCCGGAATAGGCAAGGACTTAAGAAATCCTCCCGGCTTTTGGCACTCCGCCTTTACCAAGGCGCAAGTTTGGCACTTCGCTACATATAGCGCCACATCCTTTTTCAAGCCCGGCCACCAAAACAGTTTCTTAACATCACGGTACATCTTCGTGCTCCCCGGGTGAATCGAGTACCTGGTATGGTGTGCCTCGTACAACAACTCCACCCGTAAATTGCCCACGCTTGGGACGCACAGACGACCGTCTTTCCACAGCAATCCGTCCTCTACAACGAATTGGGAATTTGACCCATCCAAAGCCTCTATCATGAACTGCTTCATATGAGCATCCATATCCAAAGCCTGCCGAATCCGATCAGCCAGGTCATATTGGACTTCAGTCCAATTCAGCACTGCTTCAGCGCTAGATTGTCTATCCACACAAACAATCTCCAACGCCTCCAGCTCCTGCACCAACCGCTCATCATGCACTGATAGCCAATTCGCTTGAGCTGGGGCTCGACGACTCAACGCGTCCGCAACCGCATTCCCTTTGCCAGGCACGTAGTGGTTCTTGAATGTATAGTCCCCTAAGAACTCCATCCATCTACGCTGCCGCATATTCAGATCCTTCTGATCAATCAGGTACTTTAGGCTCTTGTGATCGGTGTAGATATCAATCTTCACACCGTACAAATAGTGTCTCCACAGCTTCAAGGCAAAAATCACGGCCGCTAACTCCAAGTCATGGACCGGATAATTCCTCTCGTGCACTTTTAGCTGTCTCGAGCCATAAGCTATCACGCTTCCGTGCTGCAGTAGCACACAACCCAAACCGCTGCCTGAAGCATCGCTATATATCTCATAGCCTTCGGTCCCAACCGGCGAACTCAACACTGGCGCCGTGGTCAACCGACACTTCAATTCCTCAAAAGCTCGCGCGCACTCCGGCGTCCAAACGAACTTATGCTCCTTCCTCGTCAAAGTAGTGAGAGGTAGCGCTATCCGCGAGAAGTTCTCTACGAAGCGCCTATAATAACCGGCAAACCCCAAAAAGCTCCGGACTTCTGCTACCGTAGCAAGCTCAGGCCACTCCCGTATCGCAACAATCTTCGCCGGATCCACCGCAATACCCTCTCCACTCACTATATGCCCGAGGAACGCTACTGAGGATAGCCAAAACTCGCACTTCGAGAACTTGGCATACAACTGGTTTCTCCTTAGCGTCTCCAGCACCAAATGAAGATGCTTGAAGTGATCTTCCTCACTTTGCGAGTACACCAAAATATCGTCGATGAAGACGATCACGAAAAGGTCCAAGTACTCCCTGAACGTCCTGTTCATCAAATCCATGAACACCGACGGCGCATTAGTCAGCCCAAACGGCATGACCGAAAACTCATAATGCCCGTATCTCGTACTAAACGTTGTCTTCGGGATATCACTCTCCCTTATCCGCAGCTGATAGTACCCAGACTTGAGATCTAACTTCGAGTACACCGTCGACCCGACTAACTGATCAAAGAGATCATCAATCCTAGGGATCGGGTACTTATTCTTCTCAGTCAGCTTGTTTAGCTCCCGATAATCAATACACACTCTCAAGCTTCCGTCCTTCTTCTTAACAAAGAGGACCGGTGCGCTCCAAGGCGAAGAACTCGGGCGCACATACCCTTGTTCCAACAACTCTTGCAGTTGAACTTTCAGCTCCGCCATTTCCTTAGGCGCTAGCCGATACGGAGATCGTGACACAGGCTTTGCACCTGGCACTAGCTCGATCGTAAAATCTATCTCCCGTTGAGGCGGGGCTCCAGGAAGATCTGCGGGGAACACATCAGGGTATTCCGATACCACTGAAATACAATCCAACGCGGGCTTCGGCTTTGCAACCTCCACTAGTGTAAAGAACAGTTCTGCTCCAGCACGAACCGCCTTCACCACCTGAAGAGCAGACATCAACGTCTTGCTCGACCCCTTTAAGCCCGTAAAAGTCGTCTCACGACTCGCTCCCAGCTTGACTTCCTTGCTACCGCAATCTATATGGGCCTGCTGCTCCGAGAGCCAGTCCATGCCAAATATGACGTCGAACTCCACTAACGGAAGTAAAGACGCCCGCAGGTCGAACTCCTGCTCTCCAATACGAGTCTTAACCTCGCAGATCCTAACCGCTCGCATCGAACACCCATTGGGCAATAACACATCCAACTTGTCCTTCGCCATCGAAGAAGGGACTCCGATGCGTGATATAAATCCTTCGGACAAGAAGGAGTGTGAAGCTCCCGTATCGAAGAGTGCTCGTGCGGGATTTTCACAAATCATTACAAATCCTAAACAAGCAGTGGTAAGGTAACATATACATAACAAGCATATAAAGGAATTGACTTGCTATAAATTAAACCGTACCTGTCACCACGTCAGCTTGTTTAATGGCCTCCTGTTGGCCAAGATTGTAAACCCTTGGTTGGGCCGGAGCATAGTGAGATGCGGTCGACTCCACCGCCTTTCCCTTCTCTTCGTAGGTAGCTCCTGGCCTCCTTTCGGACTTAGGACGTCCGCTCCAACAATCACGGGCGAAATGCCCCGTCTTGCCACAAGTGAAGCACGCGCCCGGGGTCCGACTCGTAGTCGCCC
Organism: Platanthera guangdongensis; assembly: GCA_039583875.1. Lineage (NCBI taxonomy): Eukaryota > Viridiplantae > Streptophyta > Magnoliopsida > Asparagales > Orchidaceae > Platanthera > Platanthera guangdongensis. The sequence goes on along the minus strand of CM077148.1, from coordinate 127,635,326 downwards.
CAGAAGCACCAGAAGGAGCTGGACCCGAAGTCCTATGCTTCTTAAAGAATCTTTGATAGCCAGACTTTGAAGTAGTCGGCACTTTGAACCCAGATTTCTTCTCGCCCAAGCCTTTCTTCGCTTGTACACTCTTCATGTCCTTCTCCAAGGACCGGGCAGTATTGACCAAGGTTAAGAAACCCTGCGTCATTGGCCCCGACAGTAACAATCTCAGCTCATCCCTCAAGCCTTCATAAAAACGATTAGTCTTGCGCTCCTCATCCATGATGATGGAGCTAGCATAACGACTCAACCGCGTAAACTCGTGGAGGTATTCATCCACGCTCCTCTCACCCTGCACCAACTTCAGGAACTCATTCTCCATTGAAATCCTCTGAGTAGAAGGGAGGTATCTTGCTAAGAACAATTCCGAGAACTCTTCCATCGGAACGTCTATCAGTTGTCTACCTCTCAAATGATGCAGCTCCAAACCTTCCCACCACATCCTCGCTTCCCCATCCAGAAGGAACGTAGCGATGGTGGTCATTTGCCACTCCTCCGTCTCCGTCGCTGTCATGACTCTCTTCACCCTAGAGAGCCAGTCTTCAGCCTGCGATGGGGTTCCCAACCCCGAGAATAACGGAGGGTTAAAGCTCATTACATGCTTCAACTGCCTCTCAGTCGCCCTCCTTGGCACTATTGGTTCTACAACCACTTGCTCCATCCTCCTCGGCTCGGCCTCTTGAAGAGGTACTTGCTCCATCACAGGAGCGGGCTGCTGCGCTTGCCTCCCAGGCTGCGCATTTATCACGGCCAACACCGCTTCAGCCACCAATCGTATATTTTCAGCCGACAAAGGTGTTGATGGAGCAACTTCTGGTGCACTACTAGCCTCAGAACCTCGGCGTTCTGACGGCCCAACACCACTTCGGGTCACCTATAGTGGTACAAAACACCGTTAAGCGACCAAATAACATTGCAAACAGCAATTATAGGAACACGCAGGTTCCTCAAACACGAGTATTTTCATTCCTAAGTGGACATTCATGGGTTCTTTTACCATTATAACGATGACGCACACAATGTGCTCACCACCCCTTAAAAAGAATTCGACCACGAATTCCGTTTAAGCCCGACCAAAACCAGTAGTCTGATACCAAATTGTAACACCCCCTATCCGTCGCATAACATATAGCAGTAGGTCCGGCCGGGGCCCGACGCCATATACCACAGACAGACCGGGTGGTTACTTATGGAAACCATCCAACCAATCTCAACGTCCTACACAGAGCATTCTAGCGGAAGCAGTTAATACAAGTTGTAAACAAGAACCCAGCATAAGAGCACGAATGTCCACTAATACAACATTTAGGAATGTTTACAAAAATACCCAAACATTGGCCTTAAGGCCTTACAAAAAGTTTCACTTGTCCGTTACATGATTTACCAACCTCGGCACGCAGGCCGGCCATACATGAATAAAAATAGAAAACATTTCACTTGGGCCTTCGAGGGCCAGCTTCACAAAAAGGGCTTTAGCCCGCTATTGACCGCTCGGTCCAGCTGCACCTGCAAGCAAACAAACCACCGCACGGTGGCAAACAAAGCAACGGTCAGCAATGCTGACCAAATTATAACGATCCCGCCCCCAACTCGGGGCGGCGATGCTCCTTCCCTGCATTTCATTAGCATAAGCGAGCATTATAAATATAGACATTTCATCACAGGCGGAGGCTCAACGGCCACACACCCCGTTCACTCAGGGCACATTCTTGGTGAACGCAGTCTAAGTCTGCCGACTCACCGCCATCCTCTCTTGGACGGCCAAACAATGAGCAGTTTGTCTTCCTGGCATGGGTCACGGTAATTAAAACCATAGACCGCCGAAGACCCTCATCTATGCCAACGGCCCTAATCCGAACGACATAGAGTGGGTACGGTTCCATTTTCATCACAAGTCACATAACCCGGTTATGTTCAAGTTGGCTTCCAAGCCACCAAGTTGGCAAGACCTCGTGTCCGCCCAGTTTTCCGGGTGCACCTTTGGGTTAGTCCCCAAGGCTACCTGCTGCAATCTACCGCGTAGAAAACCCGAAAACACCAAATAGCACGGAGTCTTCTCCGGCCTTATGCAATGCAACATCACCGATCCGGACTAACATGTCCGGGTAGGCTTCAACCAAAATGCCTATATCCGTTCTCGCATACGGACGCTAAACAACGGGGACTTTACATATCTACCCGAAGGAACGCCTCCAACTCTTCGCAAACTCGCGAGAGAGGGCTTCCTATGCTAAGAAAGAGAGCTATCATGCTCACTAGTGAGGATCGTTACCCTTGCGTTCCTCTTTGGCGCCATCGAAATGTAATCGGATAGAAATCACCGCACTTGCGTTGCCTCCGTGGATCCGGAGTCGGCTTGCGATTCGGAGCTCCGAAGCTCCTCCAATGGCGGATCTAGCTCCTCTTCCTCTTGCCTTAGCTCTTCTTTCTCCAAGGGTTTGGAGAGATGAAAAGGGGTGAAAAGTGTGGATTTTTCTAAGTCAAACCCGAGTATATACTCTCAGGAACCAACCCCAGCCGTCGGATCTCAACCTAAGAAAACGAGCGGCTTTGATTCGGGGCTGAAATGCCCAATCTGGGCCGAACACGGCCTGGCACACGCCCGTGTCCAGGGCCGTGTGCCGCATTCGCCGTCAAAATCGAATCTTCTGAACACGCACACGGGTATCGAACACGCCCGTGTTCGAGTTGACACGCCCGTGTTCCAGCTGACACGGCCGTGTAACCGGCCGTGTACCCCATGATTTTCCCCCGTTTCCAACCCGAGCACTGCACGGGTTCTAGGACACGCCCGTGTCCTTGCCCGTGTCACATTGACACGCCTAGGCCCCCAGGCCGTGTACACGGGCATTTCGTCGAGGGGAGAACGACGACTGGATGACACGGCCTTGGACACGCCCGTGTCCTAGGCCGTGTGCCTTGTCTCGACGATCGTTGAGTGAATCTCGACGATTTCACCTTGACGATCGTCGACACGGGTCGACACGCCCTGCGACACGCCCGTGTCGCAGGCCGTGTGCCCATTCTCGACGAATCGTCGAGAATAACTCGACGATTTCACGACTAAGTGTCGGCACACACTTGACACGCCCTGGGACACGCCCGTGTCCCAGGCCGTGTGCCGTCAGCCAGAAACCAAAACTGGCCCAAAACGTCCCCCTTTGCTCCTTTGAGTTTCGGGGCGTTACACACGGCGTGTCGAGTGTAACTCGACACACACGGGTAGGGACACGCCCGTGTCGCTACCCGTATCACTACGCGTGTCACTACCCGTGTCACTACCCGTGTCACTACCCGTGTCACTACCCGTGTCACTACCCGTATCACTACCCGTGTCTCTCTGCACTGATTTCTCCACTTCTCCACAAGTGCAGTCCAATTCCCTGCACTTCTCAGGACTCGAGTCAACCCTCCTGACTCAAAAACACACACTAGGGGCCTAGAACGATTCGGGACGTTACACTGCAGATGGCTGCATGAATTGCTGGATGGTTGATCCAGATAAGGTTAGGGCTAGGGATGGAAAGTGAGTCCTGTCGCTAACGCCGGGCGAGAGTGAGTGTCGCTGGAGATGTATCCTAGCTAACCTGTAATTGTGAAGCCAGTCCTTCAGGGACAATGTGGCTATTTATGAGCTTTGTGAGCTCTTGAAAAGGCTTCGTGGCGAACGGATAAGGGGATGCTGACCCGCATTAGTCTAGTCATTGAACTAACAATTTGACCAACAGGCAAAGGCTGAACTGTATCCGCATTATGGTTGTCCGCCATGAGTGCCTGGGCGATTAGAATTTGCAGAAATGCATAATGAGAGTCTTAGGCCTGCGCGCCATTAAGACTAAAGTCTCTGGCTGAAGGCCGTGGAGCGGAATGCTCAAGTTTGTCGTTGGGGTTCGAACCTTCGAATGGCGGTGGGACCCTGGTATTTCCGATAGACCAAACATGTGCCTCCAAATGGTGGTGGGACCCTGGCATTTCCAGTACACCAAGCATGTGCCTTCGAAAGGTGGTGGGACCCTAGTATTTTTGGTACACCAAGAATGTGCCCTGAATGGCAGTGGGACCCTTGTATTTCTGGTATACTAAGAATGTGCCCTGAGTGCACGGAGCGTCGGGCCGCGTGATCGACGTTTATGATATATGGATTATGCGTGAATGCACTTTATGTGATATATCTGCTTGTGAAATGCTATGCCTGCAGTGAAGGAATACTACTGCCCCGTGTAAGGGGTAGGGTCATTATAAATTGGTCAGCTGAACGCTGACCGTTGCCTTGTTTACCACCGTTGCGGTGGATTGTCCCGTGTATGTGCAGGAGAGCTGAGCGGAACATAGGGGGTTGAAGCCCTTATTGTTGTTGCTGCTGCTACTATGCTGGCCCTTTAAGGCCAAAGAAGTTACTTTCATATTTGGCCGGCCTGCGTGCCGATGTATGAAATCCATATGTATAAAACTTAACTTTAAGGCCATAAGGCCAGACTTGTTGTGTATTTGGAGAACATTCCGTCGTGATGTTATATATATAAATGCTGATTTATATATTATGGACATTCAGATGAGTTAAGCTCAATCAACTTAAAAGCTTCCGCTAGAATGCTCTGAGTTAGGATGCGCAACTCTGATATTAACCCGTAACTTTGCCGCCTGTTTGTGGCATATGATGTGGGGCCCCGACCGGACCTTCTATTATATGTCATGCAACGGATGGAGTTGTTACATATTTAATGAATTAATTGTAGGCAACCATAACTCTGATATTTAATGCTCAATATTCTTATGAATATAGCTGTTTAGAGGCAGTATTAAATATGGATTTAATCATAGAGTTCTAATATCCATTCTAACCAATTTCCAAGGCAGTTACCTTCTTGGGAATTCTCCAGCCGTTTCAGGATCAATGAATTCAAATATTTGAATTCTTCTCTTGATTAAAAAACCAAGGCTTAGAAGGTTTTCTGCAACAGTAACAGAAAGAGACAGAGACATAAACATCTTATTCATCATCTTCTGTTTCAAGACTTTCTTCCAGCAACACATCTTCAATCTGAGACCAAAATTGCAATCTTTTAGAAACATTTACTGGAAGAAGAAGTTCTCAAAGAAGGCCTACACCCTGAAGCAAAGCTTCCACTCCCGATCAGATTTATACAACTCAGGGGGAGCTTTGACAACATTAACAGATCCACTTGTCTTCTCAGAGATTTGAGACAGAGAAGACAATATCATTTTTATTTTCTTTCACTGTGTACAGGGTTATAACTCCCTTCAAAAGTTAAACCTTTTAGTTCTCAAGTTACCTGATCAAAAGACTTGGTTTGGTGTTTGGGCACCTGATCAAAAGCTCAAAGGGTTGCTAGATCTCCCTTATAAAATAGATCTTGTGGTGACATGACACCTGATCAAAAACCTGTGGTGACAGGGCACCTGATCAAAAACCTATGGTGGCAGGGTACCTGATCAAAAACCTGTAGTGGATTACTACCAGGGTGGTAGAAGAGTGGATGTACCCAAGTTTTTTGGGGAACCACTATAAACTCCTTATGTCGTCTGGTTGTGCTTTTACTTGTTTATTTCCTGTGCTGTGATATTTCTCTATTTATATATATATGTATCACCTATTTTAATCTGCTGTAAAAATAAATTAAAGGTTTTAAAATACTCTATTCAGCCCCCTCTAGAGTTAGTTAGATCTATCCCTCACTTTCATCAACCACAAAAGTAGCTTATGTGGAAGGGCTACAACACAAACTGATAAGCATAATCCAACTATGTAATCTTGGCTATGTCATTATCTTCCACAAGGATGAGTGCCTGATCAAAAGGTCAAGTGACCAAGAGGTTATTTTGACAGGAACTAGGAGTGAGAATATTTACTATTTAAACTTTTTTATGTTTAAGTTCTAACACTCCAGTATGTTTGGTTGCTAATGAGAAAGTCTCTTACTATGTGCATTGGCATAAGAGGCATGCCCACTTGAACTACAAGACCATTAACAAGCTCTTTAGTGAAGAGCTAGTCAGAAATGGACCCAATATAAAATGCACCAAGGAGGACATTTGCTCTGCATGTCAAAAGGGCAAGCAGACCAAAGCATCCTTTAAGAGCATTGGGGCCAAGGATTCTGTGAGGTGTTTGTACCTCATGCATATGGACTTGTTTGGTTTTATACTAGTTCATAGTCTAGGTAGGAAAGTCTACACACTAGTGATAGTTGATGACTATTCTAGATATGCTTGGGTTTTCTTTGTAAAGAAAAGTCTGAAACCCTAGACATCTTTATTATCTTTGTTAGGAAAGTTCAGAATGAAAAAGATAGTTCTGTGGTCAAAATTAGAAGTGACTATGGTACTGAATTTTAGTCTGAAAGCATGACAAAGTTCTGTGAAGAACTAGGGATTTGTCAGAAGTTTTATTCTCCAAGAACACCCCAGCAAAATGGGATAGCTGAGAGGAAAAATAGAACTCTCATAGAGACTTGCAGGACACTACTCAATGACACTTCTCTCCCAGAATACTTTTGGGTTAAGGCAGTGAACACTGCTTGTCATGTCTTGAATAGAGCCCCTATCAACAAATATCACCAGAAGACTCCCTATGAGATTATGAAAGACAAAAAACTAAATCTAGCCTATCTCCGAATCTTTGGAAGTAAGTGCTTTGTGCTTAACAATGGGAAGTCCTACTTGACTAAGTTTGCTGTCAAATCCTATGAAGGGATATTTGTTGGGTACAATAACCATAGCAAAGTCTATATAGTCTATAACTTGAAAATTCAAGTTGTGGAAGAGTCTGTTAATGTAGTCTTTGATGAGTCATCAATGATTAATAATGAGTTGCCAAACTCCTCTAGATCTGCAGGTGTAGAGATAAAGATGGATAAACTAGCCATCAAGGACACTTCTCTAACTACCCTAGAAGAAGGTGATGATGTATACATTTTAGAAGGACAAAGTACACAGGATATAACTGAAGACCAGCAGGATCCAGCCACTGAAGTTCATGATGCTAAAGTAAGAATGCCTCCTGCAGTCAGGCATTTGAGGGATCATTCCAGAAATCAAATCATATGAGATGCTAGCCAAGGGGTTAAAACCAAGAGCAGAGGACTCAACATTGCCATGTACTCCAGCTTCCTATCTCAGGTTGAACCAAAAGGTTTGAATATGCCAATATAGATCCATTTTGGATTGTGGCTATGCAAGAGGAACTGAATCAGTTTAAGAGATGTAAGATCTGGAAGCTGGTTCACAGACCACAAGGACATAACATCATTGAAACCAAGTGGATCTATATAAATAAGCTTAATGAAAATGGTGTTATAATTAAGAACAATACGAGACTAGTTGCCAAGGGATACAAACAAGAAGAAGGTATTGACTTTGATCAGACCTTTGCACCAGTGGCAAGATTGGAAGCTATAAGACTATTCCTTGTATATGCTACACATAAAGGATTCAAGGTATACCAAATTGATGTGAAGTCAACCTTCTTAAATGGTGACCTAAAAGAAGAGGTCTATGTTAAGCAACCCTCAGGTTTTGTCAATCCTAACTCTCCTAATTTTGTATTTAAGCTTAGAAAAGATTTGTATGGGTTGAAGCAAGCCCCTCGAGCATGGTATGAAACCCTATCTAGCTTTCTCATTGAGAACTAATTCTCAATGAGAAAGATAGATAAGATACTATTCCTAAGGGAAGTCAAGGGTAAGATCATCCTAGTCTAAATTTATGTAGATGACATAATTTTTGGGTCTACTGATTATGACCTCTGTAGAAAGTTTACTAAACTTATGCTAGGAAAATTTGAGATGAGGAGTATGTGTGAACTCTAGTACTTCTTGGGCCTCCAAGTAAGATAGTCTGAGAATGGATTATCCATCTCACAGTCTAAGTTCACCAAGGAGTTAATTAAAAAGTTTAGAATGGAGAGTGCCTCCACAATGAAAACTCTTATGAGGTCAAATGTGTCATTAGACAAGGATGCGACTGAGAAACCTGTTGATGAAACCTTATACAAAGGCATAATTAGCTCCCTCCTCTACCTTACTGCTAGTAGGCCAGATATCATGTATGCTATATGTGTTTATGCTAGATACTAGGCTTGCCCTAAAGAGTCATTATTCTGCACCAAAAAGAATTTTGAGATATCTCAAGGGCACACCTGATCGTGGCCTATGGTACCCTAGGAATAGTGATTTTGAACTAACTGGGTATTCAGATACAGACTTTGCAGGCTGCAAAGAAGACAAGAAAAGCATCTCTAGCTCTTGTCAATTTCTAGGGAGGAGGCTTGTATCTTGGAGCAGCAAGAAGCAAACAAGTATTGCAATATCAACTACTGAATCAGAATACATATCTGCTGGAAGTTGTTATGCTCAGCTACTATGGATCTAGTATCAGCTTTAGGACTACAACCTCAAGCTAAGTAGAACTCCCATATTTTGTGATTCTACAAGTGTCATCTCTATTGCGAGGAATCCTATATCTCATAGCAGGATTAAGCATATAGAGATTAAGTATCATTTTATTAGAGAGCATGTGGAATGTGAGGACATCACCCTTGAGTTTGTCCCAATAGATAAGCAGGTGGCTGATATCTTCACTAAGCCACTATATTAAGCCAAGTTCAACTCCTTCAAATTTGAATTGGGTTTGATGAACTTAGTATAACTTCAGTTTCTCTTCATGTATTTTAGTTGCATGTAGTATATACCTATGCAGGATAATAAAGGAATTATGGACTAAGTGTCCAAGCATTGAGTGCATTGAGTCAACATCAGGCGTCAAAAGCGTCAAGTGCGCTGAATTAACATCAAGCGTCGAGAGCGTCGAGTACATTGAGTCCACTCAACACATTCTCCCAGGGACTTCATTTTGCAGCTATCTCTCGGGATTAATCTCAGTCGTTAATCTCATCATGATCATCGCAATAGGTACGCGCCTCTCCACATTCTCAAATTAGAGGTAAGTATAAATAGAATGGTGTATGCTTAGAACAAAATACACTATTCCTTACCCTTCTCTGCCCCCCTATGACTAAATGATGAAAGCTCGGAAAATCTATAGAAATTCACAGAAGCAATGGCACCGAGAGGACTAGATTTCCTATTCAAGGGATCAGAGTTAGTGAGAAATGGGTTCAAGGATGCACCAGAGGAAGTTCAGCTCATTCTCCATCTCCTGCAGGTAGCTAACCTAGAACATGTTCTTTCAGAGCTGATTCTGCTATGGAAGAGGGAAGTACTTGAGTTATACTCAAATGCTAAGGTTGATTCATCCTCCACTAAAATCAGGTCATCCATCAATGGAAATAAGGTCAAGATTACCCCTAAATGATTGAGCAAGGCACTACAACTGCCCAAGTTCAAGCCGTCAGATGAAGAAGAAGAACTGGACCAAACTGATGTCAGATATACCCTGAAGTGGTGTGGACTGTCAAAGCACTCCACTGGATCAATTTTGAGAAACGTGCTGAACCTAAAAGGAAAATTTCTAGTAGATGTTGTTTGGGAAGGCTTTGCTATGCAAGATTGGATCTCATGATAAGATATCCAAAAAGATGTCCGGGTTGATGATAAGAATAATTCGTTGTAAGAAAACTGACTGGGGAAAGGTACTTTTTGAAAGAATAGTAGAATGCATCCCAGAGCCAAACCTGGGAAGGATTCTGTCTCTGTATCTACACAACAATGTTCCAGGTACCCTAAAAATATGGCTAGGAACAAAAATTCATCATATGAGGAGGATAGACTCAAAGATGCGTGATAGGTGTGACAGAGTTCTGTTGTCACATCAACAAACTGTTAAAAAGAATAAAAGGAAAGCAGTCCTAGCTACTAAACACAACACAGATAACAGCTCTTCTGAGAAAAGTGAGGAAGAGCCCCATGATCCCCAGTTGTCTGAGTCTACTGAAGATACTAGAAGGGACATGAGTGCTCAAGTATTAATCTCTTTTGAATCTACTGTAAGGAGCCAATTGGATGGAACACAGTATGAAGAAATCCAAGCTGAATCCATGGACATACTATCTAGCCAGCTAGTAGAAAATATCTGTGCCAATATTGAGGGGGAGAATATCAGGGAAGATGTTCCAGTTGAGGGGGAGCAAGTTCAGTCTGATATTCAGGACAAGCTTGACTCCCTTCTAGAAAATCTATAAAGCAGAATACACCAAATTCCTACTGAGCCTATATGGCAGATTTCCCATACTCCTGTTGAGGATGATCAAGCTCCTCCAATAATGACAAAAGAGGTTCAGGACACTAAAGCAGGAGATCAAATTGTCACTAAGGACAATGCTGAGGCTGAGGGGGAGATTCACTCTGAACACCCTGCTCAAGATACATTGTATGATATTGTCTCCTCCGAATCTGACAAGGACATTGCTGCTACTGATGTGCATTCTTCAGAATTTATGATGGCTGGTTTAGAAGACAGGTTTCCTGCCAGGGATAGGGATGAGGAGGTCTATGACTAAGGCATATAAGGCATATCTGCTAAAGCTGATCAATTGTCATCCTCCTTCCAAGAACAACTAAAAGGTTTACTAGATGATCAGAGATGACAACTAGAACACTACATTGTTGTCTCCATCAAGGGAGTGTGACATTCTTCATGAGGGCTGCACCTCATGCCACATTCACTGAAGGTATACTTCAAGAGACCAGACAAACCCAAAATGAAATTCTCCAGAACCAGAACATCACATCTAACATTTTGGAGATGGTCCACAATGCCCAAAAGACACTAATGGAAGCACACATGATCACAATTGAAAGGAGAATGGATGCATGCACTCAAATTCTTGATGACCGCATAGTTCAGTTCAAAGATGAAAATGTTTAAGTTGTCTAGCTAAATCACCTAGAGGGGGGTGAATAAGTGAGTTCGACGTCTTTTTGCGGAATAAAAATTTGTACGAGCGATGCACAGAAAGTAAATAAGCAACCACAGACGACACCGAAAATTATAGTGGTTCCCCAACCTTGGGTACATTCACTTTCTACCTCACCGATCTAGCAACACACTAGACTCGACTACTCCACTATTCTCTCGGATTGAAAACAATCCTACAACTCAGAACAAAGTTCCTACAACTCGGAGCAAAAACCACTCCTACAACAACTCAGAGAATAACTCCTACAACTCGGAGTAAAACTCCTACAACTCGGAGTAAAACTCCTACAACTCGGAATAAAGCTCCTACAAAAATAAAATGAATTTACTATCAGAAATACACTATCTTATCTTCACAGATCTGGTTGAAACTCGACTTCTTCCTTCTTGAAAAACTGAAAATCCCTTATCAGAAAAGTTGAGGAAGAAATCTGAGAATCCTTAGATCTGAGAACTTAGGTTCACCACAATCAAGGAGAAGATCTGGAGATGTTGAAAATCTTGATCGGTGAACTACTTCTTGTCAGAATCTTCGGATCGAGAGAAGATCAGCGATGAAGAACAGAGCGGCGGTGGCGCTTCTCAATTTAGAAATTTTAGAAAGATTCAGAACCTTGAAAATTATTCTTAGGGTTTGTCAATTATGACAAGACCTTTTATAGACCATTCTTAACAGTCTAGATTACATTAAATGAGAGCCATGTGGACCAATCATGAGTTAACGAAATTTGAAAATGAATCCGTAAAAACTTAGGAAAAATCAGAACACTGAACTTCATTTCTCGAGAGAGGTAAGTGTTCTCGAGAAGAAATTTCTATTTCTCGAGAAGAGTTATGAAGTTCTCGAGAAAAATACTTAAGAAAAATGTGGGGGTAGAACTCTGGTATCTCGAGAAATAATAGACCTGTTACTCGAGAATGATAATGCATCTTGAGAAAAAAATCTCTGGTTCTCGAGAAAAGAATTCTGGGTCTCGAGAAACAACATCTAGTTCTCGAGAAAAGAATTCTGGGTCTCGAGAAATAGAATCTAGTTCTCGAGAAAAGATTCTGGCCTTCTCGAGAAACGTCGTCGGCTTCTCGAGAAAAAGACTTAGAGAAATTTTAGAGCTTATATAAAAGTAACTCGAGAAGAAGAGTTATGATCTACTCGAGTACGCGTGGCTTTCTCGAGAACTGCACTTGGCTTTCTCGAGAACAACTTCTACTACTCGAATACATGACAGAGCTTACTCGAGTACTAAAAATAATTATACTCAAGTACAATAAGTTTTACTCGAGAAAACACTTAGAAATTTTCTGTTATCCTAAAAAATGATTTTCTTCAAGAAATCTAGCAACCAACTTTTCTCCCATAATTTTAGTACTTGAAAATGAAGTGTGTCCCAATAGAGAGGTTACCCATGAGTCAACACCATGGATCACATAATGAGGGATTACATTGTATGTTCCTATGTTTGGTGACCCATTGTAAACTAACATTGGTCCACACTTGCCAATTATAACCTGTAAGCGCTCAACTTGAAAAGACATCAAATATAAACTTAATTCATCTTAGTCTGGGGGGGTGACTTTATACAAATTTAGGTTATTGTGGATACAATACCCAACAATCTCCCCCTATTTGTAGAAGTCAGAACCCTCTACACTAAGGTGAATTATATCAAGGTAAACAAATAAAAAAACCAATAACCATAAAAAGTGGAAGAAATGCAATGCAATAAAAGATATAAATCATCAAAATTTAACGATGTATATATATATAGAAATTGTCCAGGAAAAATCTATTCCACAAAATTTCTCATATATAATACTTTAATCATCTTTTATCCCTTCTTGGTCTATTGCTGTTGCTGCTTCTGAAGTTTGTCTTCTTGTCTTTGGAAATACATGTATGGCTTTGGAAAATACTTGACTGGTCTGGGAGGAGCAGTTGGATCATCTTGACTATACTTTCTATCATGCAATCTTCTGAGAGTCATGGATTTTTCATATTGCATCCATTCAGTATGAGAGTAGTAATCATCCTTATGTCCACTGAATTCTGTAATAAATCTTAAAGTATCAAGAATAATGGATTTTGATGTAGGACTCCAGACCTCAACAAATTCTCTTTCAGCATGCTCTGGCATGGGAGTGGACCTGCTAGCAGAGGCACCATCACTATACTTTCTTCTTTTAGATTTCTATATCTGAGGAGGTACTTGAGTAGGCACATTAACTTGTTCAGAATCCCATACTTGATCATAGGTGTCAGGAGGTGGAGCTTCAAAATGTTCAGGGCCTGTAGGGAATGTAGGTCTATTTACATCCAGGTTGGCAGGAGGGGGTGCAAAGGGATTAACTGAGAAGTCCGGGAAAATCTGATTGTGCATCCATACTGTAGTATCATACGTATAAAGCTTTGTGCTCTTAACTTCCTTTAGCACTAATGCTTGAATTTCTTTCATTTGATCATCCCATTTATCTTTCATTGTTTGTACTTGCTTCTTTAGCTGTTCTTTGGATTTATCCTCCCCTTTCTGACTTCAACAGATAGGGTACTTATAAAATCCTCTTTGAACCTTCCAACTTCTTCACATGTTTTGAAGTTGTGACTTTCAGTACTCTTTTCCAATTGAATTTGATTATTTGCCAGGGTGACTGATTGGTCCATGACATGACCAATACTAGTGATTGTATGGTCTAAGGCTTTCCCACCTATTTGGAACAGGTGTTTGAGAGAATCAGTATTATGTTGTATTTCAACAAATCCTCTGCTCATCAATTTTTCTAGAGCAGTCATTCTGTTAGTGAAAACTTTAAGAGAGTCATCAAAATATGTTCTTTGCTGTGCTAGAATAAACTCAATCTTACCCACGAGGTTTATCTGCAGTATTTGCTTCAGCTGGAGGAGGTAGTATAGGAGCAGTCTAGGGAACCATTTCTTCAATAATTACGGAGCTCTGGTCTCCGATGGTGTGAATCATGACATCTCCTTCCTCACCAATAATAGTAGGGAGGGACAAGTCTAGGCTTCTGAGGGGTGGTTCAACTTCTTCAGGAGAGACTGCTTTATCATCAGAAATAGAAACTGTTTCTTCATTTTGTACATCCTCAATAAGAGATTGGGGGTAAGAATGTTCTGGTTCAAGAGAATTGTATGGTCAGGAGATTGTTCTGGATGGGATGGTTCTAGTTGAAAGGATTTATCTTGCTGAGATGGATGGTCTTCTTCTGGTAGAGGGGATAGAGGCTCTTTGGATGTGAGATCCTCTATCATCTTGTCAATATTCAGCTATAGACAGAATTTGTTCATTTACTTGAGCACTAGTTAGGATTTCTGGATCTGCCATGTCTGTAGGAATAAATCCTGAGTTATCTTCTGGGAGAGAGGTGTCTCTAGAAGCAACAAATGGGCTGAATCTTCTTCTAGAACTGTATTTACAGCAGCAGGTGAAGTGGTGACTTGGGCTGGAATTTCTGTATGTACTATGGCTGGAGTTTAACTTTGAGTAGGCTGTACCAGCGTGGATGGAGCAGGATCCCCCTCAATAACTGAATCAGTTATTTGATGAGAGGGTGGAGATGGAGTCTTGACTTCATCTTCATCTGTTCTTGGTTAGATTTTTGAAGCTTGATCTCCCATCTTTGGATGGATGTGATTGAGACTTTCTTCACGTGGTGAATGGCCATGCCCTTAGCCATGGAAAACACATATGGCTTCATCTGATTCAAATAAAGAGATAAAATTCTGTCATAATTGGGGTTCTTGATACTTGCCTTGATTTTATCAAAAATCATCATGCCCCATTGAAACTTCTTTCTGCATATTACAACAGTCATCATATCGAAGAACTCTGTTGTGATGTAGCTGATAGAACTGGTTCGCAAGAGGAGGACTTTTGCAAGCATATGTGCAAGTAATTTACTTTCTGCATTCATATGTTGTCGGAGGATGGTAACGGTAGAGTTGGGAAGTCCACAAAATCCATAAGCCCTTTCATAGTCTGAGCTTATGAGATCATCTTCAATGTCAATCACTGGTAGTTGCAGAAACTGTGAAACAGAGTGTGAAGTCATATTCACCTTGATGTCCCGAACCCTGGATTTCAGCACTTTCCCATTGCGCTTGATCTTGGCATGCTGGAAAAATTCCTCTACATCAGAAACAAGTACTCTGCAAGGGTGTTCAAGAATGAATGATAATTAGGCAGTGTCGAGCAAGATGAGGACGTTTCTGAAATCGTCAGAAATGTCGCCGATTCCGGTGGAGATGAGTTCGCTGCCGATGCCTAACTTGGATGAGGAGACCATTGATTTTCAGAATGAAACGTCTGCTAGCCAGCGAAAGGAGAAGTAGGGCTGTTTGTGGCAGTTCGGCGGAGGCGGAGAAGTTGAAGAGTCTTTCTCGAGAGAGGGATTTTGAATTTCGAGAATAGGAAATTTCTGGATAATCTATATATATATTTACGATAAATCTTAATGATTAATGAAATAAATAATGCTAAATTACCTGGAGTAAAGTGGCTGAATTTTCACAGGTGCTAATATCAAAAATTTGAACTTGATACCGATTTTCCATTTGATTTCTCGAGTGAGATAATAGTTCTCGAGAAGAAGAAAGTTATTACTCGAGTAGAAGATGTCTTGTTCTCGAGTAGAAGATGTCTCGTTCTCAAGTAGAAGTTGTCTTGATCTCGAGTAGAGCTATTTTTCCAGAGAAGTTTATTGTTCTCGAGTATAAATGATGTACTCGAGAAATGAAGTCCAGACTTTGAGTTTTCTTGATTTTTGAGAAGTCACGCGATTCTGAACTTTGCTGTGTGACACTTTTCTTCAGTATTCTTTGTTGAGCATGCCAAGTTCTGTTTTGAAGAACAAGAACTTGGCCTTGTCCAGTGGCTTCGTGAAGTTGTCTGCAACCTGCCTGTCAGTTAGAACATATTGGAGATTGATATCTCCATGCTCCACATGCTCCCTGATAAAATGGTACCACAGCTCTATGTGCTTTGTCTGGCTATGAGAGACTGAGTTGTTGGCTATTGCAATTGCACTGGAGGAGTCGCAAAATATCAGAATGTTCTTGAACTTCATATTGTAGTCTTCAAGTTGATTTTTGATCCACAGTAATTGTGCGCAACAACTGCCAGCAAAAATATATTCTGACTCGGCCGCTGAAATTGCGACACAATTTTGCTTCTTGCTGCTCCATGAAATGAGTCTTCTTCCTTGTAATTGACAAGTCCCGAAAGTGCTTGCTTTTCATCTTCAAGGAAGTGCTTTTCCTGTCATCTTTGCTTCCTGCAAAATCTGCATCAGACAAACCTATCAGTTCGCTATCATTACTTCTTGGGTACCATAATCCAAGATTTCGTGTACCTTTAAGGTATCTCAAAATCCGCTTTGCAGCAGCGTACTGAGATTCCTTAGAGTTCACTTTAAATCTAGCACACACACATGTTGAAAATATTATGCCTGGTCTACTAGCGGTAAGATAGAGCAAGGATCCAATTATGCTTCTGTACTTGGTTTCATCAAAAGGTTTCCCTTTCTTATCCTTGTCCAGATACATAGCTGAACCCATTGGAGTCCTCATAGAGGTTGCGTTCTCCATTCTGAATTTCTTAATTAACTCCTCGGTGAATTTCGTCTAAGAGATGAAAATTCCATCTTCAGATTGTTTCACCTGAAGTCCTAAGAAATACTTCAGCTCTCCCATACTGCTCATTTCAAACTTCCCTTGCATAAGTTTGGAAAACTTTTTGTAAAGGTTGTCGTCAGTAGAGCCAAATATGATGTCATCGACATAGATTTGCACTAGCAAAATCTTGCCTTTTATTTTCCAAAGAAATAATGTCTTATCTATATTTCCTCTTGTGAACTTATTCTCAAGAAAAAAGTCAGACAGCGTCTCATGCCAAGCTCGAGGAGCTTATTTCAAACCATATAAAGCTTTAAATAAGAGATAAATGTGCTCAGGATGATTAGAATCAACGAAACATATAGGTTGTTCCACATACACCTCTTCCTTTATATCACTATTAAGGAAAGCCGAATTCACATCCATCTGACAGACAGTGAAGCCCTTAAGTGCTGCATATGCTACAAACAACCTGATTGCCTCCAGCCTTGCCACAGGTGCATACGTCTGATCGAAGTCGATTCCTTCTTCTTGTCTCTATCCTTTGGTAACGAGTCTAGCCTTGTTCTTTATAATTGTTCCATCTTCATCCATCTAGTCTTGGAACAAGCTTCCAGACTTGGCAACGCTTGAATTGATTTAGCTCTTCTTCTATTGCCATTACCCAAGATGCGTCTGAGTTTGCTTCCTCAAACTTCTTTGGTTCAACATGCGAGAGGAAACTTAAATAAAGATTTTCATTAGCTGTACCTCTTCGAGTTATGACACCATCCCGGGGATCTCCTATGATTTGATCATGTGGGTGATCCTTCAGGTGTTTGAGCTCTAAAGTCCTTGCATCTGGAGCTTCCTCTATCACTGGAGTGACTTCATCAACTTGGATGACATCTTCATTATTGTGATTAACCTCTCCAATTGGGGTTGGAGTGGTGATCTTGATGAACTTTTGAGCTTTTTCTTCAGTTGGCTCATTGATGCGTGTAATTCGGCAAGCGCACCGGTCGCACAAGTAATAAAGTTTTGGGAATAAATCCCCGAGTGTTGGTCTCTTGAGGAATGCAATTAGCGTAGAACGGCAACAGTACCGAGAATATCGTTATGAGAGTTAAAAATAGAACAAAAAGGAAATAGCGGACTAGGGAGATTGTGGATGTTTGATCTACTGAACTAGTAAAAGCTATGCGGGTCGAAGGCACCGCTTCGCACAGTGGAGTGGATTTGTCGGCCGCAATGCCGAACTTCAGTTGGGCGAGTGGAAGGGAAGCTAATGGATTGCATGTTCTTGTGTGGAGTGCAATCGGACAAGGCACGGGAATTAAGTGGATGTGGGGTGAGCGAGGCGCATTCACAGACAAAACTCACAAGCATAAGAAGATACTAACATTCCATTAACTATAAATAAACTTGATGTTCAGGGATGGAAATGTTCATTACACTGCTCAAAACATTCATAACACAGAGGAAGGGGAAGAGGAGTAAACCAAAAGAGAATGAAGATCCACCGCGGGTCGTGGCCGGAGTAGCGAGTTGTCAATCCGCTTCCGGTCTCAGTCCAAGGAGGCTTCCGGTACCAACGATCTGTCACCTCGAAGGCCTTTAAGTTCGTTCTCTAGGTTATCTACTTCACCAACTCTGCAGGAAAGCTTGGAGTTGAAGTCATCAATGGCCGAGGGCTTCGCCGGAGTGTTGAAAAGCTTCGGGGTAGTTGGAAATGGCCTCCTGACGAAGGTGGAAGTGATGGAGCAGCTGGAGAAGTGAAATGGCGATTCCCGCGCACTCTCCGATCGCAGCAAAATGACAGGCATTGACCTAAAACACGGAGTAGGGCCTTATATACAGAGGCAGCAGAAGCAGTGCGCACGATCAGTGGCGCACGACCGGTGGTCCTGCGCACTGTATGTCGATGATCGTGCGGCTTTTCCAAATAAACCTGCAACCTGGACAAGAAGCATCAGCATATATGCGCACGAGCAGTGGCGCACGACCAGTGGTCGTGCGCACTACGGCCAGTGCTCGTGCGATTTCCAAGACAGGGTTATGAAAAAGGGGATGTAATGCGCACGAACCAGTGCGCACGACCAGTGGTCGTGCGCAGTAAGTCCAGTGGTCGTGCGCAGTATTCCTGCATCGTCGGAGTCTCCCGAGCAGTTCCGAAGCACGCACACGACCACTGTACCAGCAGAAGGGGCAGAAAGGCCACAGAACGTGCACACCACATCCCCGAATAGGGCTAAAGAAACAACAATAGAACACAAAAAGCACACAAAAGCGGGCCTACAGTGCACTTAATCGTGAAATAGGTACATAAGCACAAATAAGCAATAAAGGCTCTCAAGTGTAGTGCAAAGATGATAAAACTAGCCCAGATGAGTCCAAAAATCAGTGTAAAATGTGGACTCATCACACCCCCAGACTTAACCATTTGCACGTCCCGAGCAAATCGTTACTCCGTGGACTCGAAGATAGCTAACTGGCTCAGAAATTTCAACAAGAAGTAAGACGAGAAATCAAATATATCATGGTATAGAAGATATAATAGAAAAACTTTTTAATTATACAACGTAGTTTAAACTATTCGACAGACGTAAATAAATATTGTAATTGCTCAAAATTATAATTCTGGAGAATCTTGCGATCATGTGCAGGAAGAAAGTAGGCAGGCCACTAAGGTGAGCATTGCCAAAGTTCGGGACTCAGGATCACCTCCAAAGGAATCCATCAATGTCGGGGATCATACGCTTGCACGTTCACACTCTCTCCACGGCGCGGGTTAGACTCAAGCGTGAATCAGTAGGACTTGTAGGAGGAAATGGGGCTTAGGCGACGGCTTGGTAGTCAAAGATAAACATGAAGGCTCTATGCAACCAAAGCGAGCGAAAACAACCCAAACAAAAACAGCCACTTAGAAATGAATGGGGCACACGCCCCCAGACTTAGCTTGAAATCCGGGTGTGAACACGGCTGAACCCGACCAAATTCAATAAAGAGGATGGGGATCGAAATCTCAAACCAATTCTTTCATAAATGTTTTTTTCTTTTGCGCGAATCAACTTTTTATTTTCGTAAATTGTTGTTTTCTTTTCTGCGCTAGCAATCCCCAAACAGAGCAATCAAAACGGGAATAAATTCAGCACCCCCCAAAACAATGTCCACTTATCACAACCTCGGCAAAACAGTAAATACAAATCAGCTCAAGCATTTGATTGCGAAGGTGGGTTTAGCTTCAGGCCTTGGTGAAAGTGAGTGGAGCTGGATCAAAGGAAGGGTAGGCACAAATTTGGCATGCAATGGTTAACAGGTAGGAATGGCTAAACAAGGCTCAAACTAGCCAAAATGAAGGCCTACATCATGCTCACGCTTAACTAACCGTGCACCAATGCTTCGAGAGTAGCTTAGGGCAAGTTCTTAGCCACCGAGAAAGATGATCCTTCCCCCCGACTCGAGCAATACGAGTCTAGTGGCGGCTACACACATTCCTACACTATCGTTCGATTATTCCAGATTCAGATTTTGAGCAGTACAAACAATATTTACGTGTGCAGAAAAGAATAAATCTACGAGCATAAAGAAAAAATTAGTTCTATCCTAACTCTACACAAACCATGAGTATTCGATTAGGAGCACTGCATGAGTTTCGAACTACTCAATCCTGAAATCCTAAGCCAGTACCACTATTTTAAAGTTTACACAAAAGCAATAAATTTAACTCGGGTTGTGCGCGTGGGTAAGAGCGCACTCGTGTGGGTGATTCAGTGTGTGCAACATAAAGCAAGAAATAAGTAAACAAGAAACTGGAATGCAACAGAAAGTGCGGTGTAGTGACCACAGGCATACTCCCCCCCCAGACTTAAAGTTGACAACGAGTAAAAATCAGCATTCCAAATAGGATAAATAGCTAGGGTAGGAAGTACCTATGCTCAAAATTGAGCATACCAGTCGGGAAATGTGATGTCCAAGTGCGGCCAAGTTGTCGCGCCTCAAATATTCCTGCACCTGCGATTAAAGGATGCCAGCCAAACAAAATATGGACAAATATATATATGAAGAAATAAACAGAGCTCAAAACACAGCTGGGCTACCACACCCAAATAATGAAATACAAACAAAAATGTAGAAAAAGAAACACTATCCTAGATAACTGTTGGGTTTATTGTCTCCCAACAGGACTTATTCAAAATCTGAGCATCTCCTAACTGATGGGCTAATGAAACAGGAAATGCTCAGGCAGAGGTTCATGGTCACGCTGCGGTAGCGGGTACCGGAACGGAGATAGAACATAAGCCCCAATACCTGTATACGTATACCTATCGGAAATTTCAGGCATGGGCAGAAAGTCACTTGGGAAGCTCATCGGCTCCAACTCCATCTGCATCTGGTTACAATAAGTCCGAGGCCACATTACAGGCCCTTGTACTGATTGGACCAATTCCACAATGTGGTCCTGCATGGAAGTAGACACGAGAGCAGGGTCAAGAAATAAACTAGAAGAATAACATAAACGGACCTCGATCTTGGGGATGATCCCGGAGTCATCCCCCGTCGCCGGAATTGTGGATGCTTCCAAACAGCTATCTAAGCTAGTGCAGGAATGTTCTGAAGCTGCATCTGCCTCGTCCATGCCTCGGGCATCCTCACATGGGATGGAGGTCACAACCTCTGCCACGGAGTCGTCCTCCTCGACTGGATCTAACAGAACGCGGGAAATGCTAATTTCCACCTGCGATTCAATCTCAACAGCACTGTCAGAAGAAGAAAGAATGCTATGCAAAGAAGAAGGTGAAGACACGAAGCTTGGTAGGACGTTGAGCGCTGGCTCTTCACAACTAAAAGATTCTATGTTAGGTGAAGTATGCACTTCAGGAGTATAAATAGCAGTGTCGGAATGAGGATAAGCACATGTATCGGTGCACATACCTGGGATGTCTTCTCCATAACATAGAGATGACAATGGCACTTACCCCGATACAGAAGGGATGTTGCCCAAGGTTGAAGTGGAGACAATCCGAAAATCCGGCTCGTCATCCACCGCTAGCTCAGCTAGGTACGCGGCGCAATCCTTCAATGCATGATCCCAGCTTCGACAAAAAAGGCACTGCTTAGCCGGCTTCGGCGGTGCAACTGGTGCTGAAGCTGAATAAAAGTAGTGCGGCAATGGCTTCGCAGGTTGGTAGCTAACCGGCTTATGTCGACGATATGTCGATTCATGAATTTCCTGGCTACTATACTTCTGAGGGCATCTGTCGCTAACATGAGAGATGTCTCCACAATGACGGCAATTGATATTGAAATTGGCCCACATTGCAACGATTTCAAATATCAGGGATACAACTACTTGGCATAGATTCTGCGAATAAAACTAACAATTACATCTGACGGAATAAAACAACACAAGAGAAAAGGGATCAAAAACAACAAATAACGTATAACTAACGAAATTCTCAGTCATCTGGAGTCGCTCTATCGTTGCATTCCCCAGCAACGGCGCCAAAAACTTGATGCGTGTAATTCGGCAAGCGCACCGGTCGCACAAGTAATAAAGTTTTGGGAATAAATCCCCGAGTGTCGGTCTCTTGAGGAATGCAATTAGCGTAGAACGGCAACAGTACCGAGAATATCGTTATGAGAGTTAAAAATAGAACAAAAAGGAAATAGCGGACTAGGGAGATTGTGGATGTTTGATCTACTGAACTAGTAAAAGCTATGCGGGTCGAAGGCACCGCTTCGCACAGTGGAGTGGGTTTGTCGGCCGCGATGCCGAACTTCAGTTGGGCGAGTGGAAGGGAAGATAATGGATTGCAGTGTTCTTGTGTGGAGTGCAATCGGACAAGGCACGGGAATGAAGTGGATGTGGGGTGAGCGAGGCGCATTCACAGACAAAACTCACAAGCATAAGAAGATACTAACATTCCATTAACTATAAAATAAACTTGATGTTCAGGGATGGAAATGTTCATTACACTGCTCAAAACATTCATAACACAAAGGAAGGGGAAGAGGAGTAAAACAAAAGAGAATGAAGATCCACCGCGGGTCGTGGCCGGAGTAGCGAGTTGTCAATCCGCTTCTGGGCTCAGTCCAAGGAGGCTTCCGGTACCAACGATCTGTCACCTCGAAGGCCTTTAAGTCCGTTCTCTAGGTTATCTACTTCACCAACTCTGCAGGAAAGCTTGGAGTTGAAGTCATCAATGGCCGAGGGCTTCGCCAGAGTGTTGAAAAGCTTCGGGGTAGTTGGAAATGGCCTCCCGACGAAGGTGGAAGTGATGGAGCAGCTGGAGAAGTGAAATGGCGATTCCCGCGCACTCTCCGATCACAGCAAAATGACAGGCGTTGACCTAAAATGCGGAGCAGGGCCTTATATACGGAGGCAGCAGAAGCAGTGCGCACGATCAGTGGCGCACGACCAGTGGTCGTGCACACTGTAGGTCGATGATCGTGCGGCTTTTCCAAATAAACCTGCAACCTGGACAAGAAGCATCAGCATATATGCGCACGAGCAGTGGCGCACGACCAGTGGTCGTGCGCACTACGGCCAGTGCTCGTGCGATTACCGAGACAGGGTTATGAAAAAGGGGGTGTAATGCGCACGAAAAGTGGCGCACGACCAGTGGTCGTGCGCAGTAAGTCCAGTGGTCGTGCGCAGTATTCCTGCATCGTCGGAGTCTCCCGAGTAGTTTCGGAGCATGCACACGACCACTGTACCAGCAGAAGGGGCAGAAAGGCCACCAGAACGTGCACACCACATCCCCGAGATAGGGCTAAAGAATAACAACAAAATAGAAACACAGAAAGCACACAGAAGCGGGCCTACAATGCACTTAATCGTGAAATAGGTACATAAGCACAAATAAGCAATAAAGACTCTCAAGTGTAGTGCTAAGACGATAAAACTAGCCCAGATGAGTCCAAAAATCAGTGTAAAATGTGGACTCATCACTCATCCAAGTATAATTCCTTTAGTCTTGAACCTGCATCTTCAATAAACACACTAGAAGAGCTACCTTGCAGTAAGCTCGTCTCATCAAATACAATATTGATATATTCTTCTACAACCAGGGTCTTCTTATTAAAAATCTTATATGCCTTACTATGGATACTATAACCTACGAAAATACCTTCAAAACTCTTTTCACTAAATTTAATTGTGTAATACTTCCCATTGTTAAGGACAAAGCACTTACTACCAAAGATTCTAAAATATGAAATAGACGGTTTCCTGCCCTTTAGTAGTTCATAAGGTGTCTTATTATGGTTCTTGTTTATGAGTGCTCGATTTTGCACGTGACACACAATGTTGACGGCTTCAGACCAGAAATATTTCGGTAGTGAGGCATCACTCAACATGGTTCTGCAGGCCTCAATGAGTATTCTATTCCTTCTCTCAGCAACTCCATTCTATTGAGGAGCACGAGGAGAGGAAAACTCATGAAAGATACCAAGACTTTCACAGAATTCTATCATTGCCCCAGACTTTAACTCTATTCCATTGTCACTTTTGATTTTGACAACGGAGCAGCTGTGTTCATTCTGAACTTGCCTGTCAAAATTAGTAAAGATATCAAAAGTATCTGACTTGTGTTTTAGAAAGAACACCCACGCAAAGCGAGAGTAATCATCAATAATAACCAATGTATAATCCTTACCTCCCAAACTTCTAATTTGCAGTGGAACGAACAAGTCCATATTAAGTAGGTGTAAACACCTATTAAAGTCTTTGCCCATAATGCTTTTAAAGGTAGCCCTTGTTTGCTTGCCTTTTACATATGCGTGATAAGGTGTATCTTTAACGCACTTAACATTGGGGGCATCACGTACTAAATTAAGAGAAAATAATTTATTACTAGTTTTGTAATTTATATGTGCTAGTCTCTTGTGCCATTGGTCACTAAGAGACACACTATCGTTTTCCAAAAAGCACACTGGCGTAGAAGAGTCAATGCAAATAAATTTAAATAAAATATATTCCTACTACGAGTGCCTGATAGAATCATTTCTAAGTTATCAACCGATTTTATCAAACACTTGTTTGCATGAAATTCTACTATGTAACCTTTATCATAGAGCTGGCTTATGTTTATAACATTGTGTTCCAATCTTTCAACATAAGCCACATCCGAGAAGGATACACTACCATTATTAATCATATCGTAGCCTTTTGTAATTCCTCTGTCAGAACCATCAAAGATGACCTTTGGCCTGTTCATGACTGGAGAATAATTCTGGAGTAGGGTTCTAGTCCCGATCATATACAGAGAGCATCCACTGTCCAAATACCAGATAGGATTTTTGGTGGCCTTTGGACATACCTGCATTCAGAAGTCAGTTTGCCTTAGGAACCCAAACTCGTTTAGGTCCTTGGTGTAACGCCCCTATTCGTCACATGGCATATAACGGTGGGTCCGGCCGGGGCCCTACGCCATATGTCACAGACAAGTAGTGGAATTACTTGTGGAAATCAAATTCTATTCGCATCCTTAACTCAATCCATTCTAGCGCAACATTTTTAAGTTAAAGAACTCAGCTCAGAGAATGTCCACTTCTATATAAACTCCACATTTATATAGCAACACTAGGAATGTATACAACGCACACACTGGCCTTAAGGCCTTACAAATTTATCTTTTCACACAATTACATTTTCGTACATCGGCACGCAGGCCGGCCACACATGAAATCCAAACACACTTCTGCGCATGGCCTTTAAGGGCCTTTAGCAGCAATCCATCCATTCCACTTGACCATTTTACCTGCAATTTTCCATCCAAGACAAAACAGAAAACAAAGTAACGGTCAGCATTTGCTGACCCATTATAACGACCCTACCCCCTACCCGGGGCAGTGGTTCCTTCCCTGTATGCATTGCCATCATCTATCATCAAGCATCATATATATCATTCTCTTTATCAACCTATCAAGCACATTCACATCACAAACGCCGACCGCAGCCAGACGCTTCGTGCACTCAGGGCACCTTACGGTGTACCGTAAACCCGTGGTAACACCACCAACGAACGGTAATTAACTTGTTGGTTGGCCGGTCCTAGTCACCCCAACACGCATGCTGGTTGCATTCTGCCCAAACCAAGCAGAGGTCAGTACCGCATGGCAAACATGAGCATTAAACCATCAGATCGACCCGCTTTTATTTCGGTGTAGCAAGTCGGGCTATCGCACGCTCCCGAACACTGCCACCAATCGATCTCTCCAACATGCCCAGGTACAGGTTAGCCTTGCCCGTGCTCAAATCGTCACTGGCGCACGGTGAAGCGGGTCGGCATTCCCTTCCTGGGTAGCCGCAGCTTTCCACTCTCGCAGAGCAAACGAGCACACGCAGCGCTCACATCCAAAATCATAACCATGGCTAGCTCACGCATGAGCATACCATCCACGTATATCATTCATTCATCCAAAATACAAAGCATATAGCTCCTCTTTACAAACCCACGAAGTCTTCTCCTGTTTACCAATGATCATCACCAATCCAGACTAACGGTCCAGATGGGCTTCACACAGCATGCCTATGCCGTACTCCACAATTCCAGCTCTAGATGCAGACTCAACCACGGAATCACTTCGCAATCCACCTTTTGGTGGAGGATTCCACTCATATGCATAAAGAAAGGACTTCGATGTCCAAGAAGGAGATCGTTACACTCGAAGATCGCTTCGGTGCCATGAAGTAGCTGGATGGAAGTCACTGCCTTGGCTCTGCCTTCACGAATCCGCTCTCGGATCTTCGCTCCGCACTCCGCAGCTCCTCCAGGAGCTGGCTTTACTTTCCTCCTTCCTTCCTTTGCTCTCTCCTTCTCTTTCTCTCTCTTGAAATGAGATGAAGAAGAAGAAGAAAGGGCTTAAAACCTCAGATCTCGGCTAGAAATCCACATGGATAAAGCCTAATCCCTTGGTTCCAGGACAGAGAAATCAACGGCCAGGAAAATGCTGAAAAATCATGTTTCGGCCCTGACACGCCTTGTGACACGCCCGTGTCACAGGCCACGTCCCACAAAGCGGTGCACAAACCGACTTATCCAAACTTATCCACGCCAAGTTGACACGTCCATGTCACGCCCGTGTCAGCATAGTCACGCTCGTGACAAAAGGCGTGTCACCCACTCGACGATCTCCGCTCGACGATCTCCACTTGACGATCTCCGCTCGACGATCTCCGCTCGACGATCTCCGCTCGACGATCGCCGCTCGACGATCTCCGCTCGACGATCGCCGCTCGACGATCTCCGCTCAACGATCTCCGCTCGACGATCTCTGCAAAATCGTAGAACCAATGAGACACGCCCCCTGTCACGCCCGTGTTATAGGATGTGACCACCCAAACACTTCGTCGACCGAAAAATCGTCGACCTCGCGCCTCACGACACAACCCGAGCGGGACACGCCCTGGGACACGCCCTGGGACACGCCCATGTCCCAGGCCGTGTCACCCAATTTTTTGCCAATTTCAGACTTTGGCCTGTTACAACCCTCCCCTCCTTCAGGAAATTTCGTCCACGAAATTCGTACATAGGCAGGAAAACAGCAACCAAATTGTTACAACAACCAAAATCCTAGGTTACAACAACCTTTGTTCTGTACACTTGTGCATATTCATCCATCAATTCAGCAAATAAACAAACATGTTATCCCCTCAAACAACATATATTTATATTATAACACCAAGTATGCACCAACATTACACATATTGTCCACATGATCAGATATATACAATAATCAATACACATATTATCCACGTGATACAAATCACGATTCACTTTCGCTCAGCCTCCTTATTTTGCATTTCTCGCGAAAGAGCCAAATTAAACACTCGAGGCTGAATTTCGCCAATGGAACTCTGTGGCTCTTGCACTTCCAAAGTATGTAATCGAGGCTGCGTCCGGGATGCAGATGACTCGGCCACTGCTTTACCCTTATCTTCATAAAACGCTCACCCGCTCATTTTCTCACTTTAGGAGGGCGCCCGCTTCGATAATTAGAGGCCATTGCCCCTATTTCCGATTTAATAATAGCGTACGTGTCTCAACACGGTCTTTGTCCATACGTTGCTTCTGGACGCCTAGCATTCGAAGAGGTTTGTTCCGGGGCTTGAACCTGGTCCTTTGTATCGTATCTTCATGAAAACCCCTTCCCCTTGTGCCGATACTGCGGAACTTTTTAATTCGGGCCTTCTCACATCGCCAGTCTTCCTTGTTTCCTTGCATGAGCTGTTATCCTTATCCAAGGGGCACTCGGCTGTGTCTACCAACCGCTTGGATCGCCTGGGCTCACCGATACTCGGGTAGTGCTCCAACTTAACTCATCCCAAAGGTCCCTCAGAAAATCTATTGTCTTTCGGGCGTCCTCGGCGAAAGGTGATCCCGCATACCACCCCTAGTTGGTAAATTCATGCAGGTACGTGTCAATATCTGTCTCACCCTGCACAGGACGAATAAAAACACATTCTCCATAGCAATCCGCTGGGACATTGGCAAGTACTTGCTAAAAACAACGGGAAAAATTCTTCCATGGACACCTCCACTAAACCCTCGATCGGGACAAGTAATGCACCTCATCTCATCCACCATAATCTCGCATCTCCTTCTAATAGAAAAGTGACGAAAGTCACTTTCTTCTCCTCCGGCATCCTGATGGCAGTCATGATTCATTTTTACTCTCGCAAGCCAATCTTCCGCCTGCGTTGGAGAAAACTGCTCCGCCAAACATAGGTGGATGAAACTCCATAAATATTTTCGACTGCTCATCAACAGGCTCTTGCCGAACACCAAGCTGCACAGGTACCACTACAGCCTTGCAGGTTGTGTCTGCAATACTGCGAGCACTGTTCCGTCAGCACCCGAATGGTCTCCGCCAAGGAGGCGTAGGCGCTTCAGCCGGTGCTACACTCTCATCTCAGACCGCTGGGGCTCAGACGGCCCAACTTCACTCCTCACCACCTATAAGTCATTGTACAAAACACGATAATCATCCATGGAATAATGGGAATTATACATTGACTACACACACATGTACCGCACGTACATGAAAATACATTCCTAGTGGACATTCGTGAGTTCAATAATGTTCTCTCCCTCCATAACAATCTCAACCTGGCTTTGATACCACTTTGTAATGCCCCTATTCATCACATGACATAACGGTGGGTCCGACCGGGGCCCCACGCCATATGTCACAGACAAGTAGTGGAATTACTTGTGGAAAACAAATTCTATTCGCATCCTTAACTCAATCCATTCTAGCGTAGCATTTTTAAGTTAAAGAACTCAGCTCAGAGAATGTCCACTTCTATATAAACTCCACATTATATAGCAACACCAGGATGTATACAACGCACACACTGGCCTTAAGCCTTACAATTTCTCTTTTCACACAATTACATTTTCGTACATTGGCACGCAGGCCGGCCACACATGAAATCCAAACACACTTCTACGCATGGCCTTCAAGGGCCTTTAGCAGCAATCCATCCATTCCACTTGATCATTCTACCTGCAATTTGTCATCAAGCCATAATAGAAAACAAGTAACGGTCAGCATTTGCTGACCCATTATAACGACCCTACCCCCTACCTGGGCAGTGGTTCCTTCCTGGTTGCATTGCCATCATCTATCATCAAGCATCATATATATCATTCTCTTTATCAACCTATCAAGCACATTCACATCACAAATGCTGACCGCCTCCAGCCAGACGCTTCGTGCACTCAGGGTACCTTACGGTATACCGGATACAAAAACCAGTGGTAACACCACCAACGAACGGTAATTAACTTGTTGTTTGGCCGTCCTAGTCCCCCCAACACGCATGCTGGTTGCATTCCGCCCAAACCAAGCAGAGGTCGGTACCGCATGGCAAACATGAGCATTAAACCATCAGATCGACCCGTTTTTATTTCGGTGTAGCAAGTCGGGCTATCGCACGCTCCTGAACACTGACACAATCGATCTCTCCAACATGCCCAGGTAGAGGTTAGCCTTGTACGTGCTCACATCATCACTAGCGCACCGTGACGCGGGTCGGCCTTCCCTTCCTGGGTAGCCGTAGCTTTCCTCTCTCGTAGAGCAAACGAGCACACGCAGCGCTCACATCCAAAATCATAACCATGGCTAGCTCACGCATGAGCATACCATCCACGCATAGCATTCATTCATCCAAAATACAAAGCATATAGATCCTCTTTGCAAACCCACGGAGTCTTCTCCGGTTTACCCATGATCATCACCAATCCAGACTAATGGTCCAGATGGGCTTCACACAGCATGCCTATGCCATACTCCACAATTCCGGCTCTAGATGCAGACTCAACCACGGAATCACTTCGCAATCCACCTTTTGGTGGAGGATTCCACTCATATGCATAAAGAAAGGAATTCGATGTCCAATAAGAAGATTGTTACCCTCGAAGATCGCTTCGGTGCCATGAAGTAGCCGGATGGAAGTCACCGCCTCGACTCTGCCTTCACGAATCCGCTCTCGGATCTTCGCTCCGCACTCCACAGCTCCTCCAGCAGCTGGCTTTCTTTCCTCCTTCCTTCCTTTGCTCTATACTTCTCTTTCTCTCTCTTGAAATGAGATGAATAAGAAGAAGAAGAAGAAGGGCTTAAAACCTCAGATCTCGGCCAAAAATCCACATTGATAAAGCCTAATCCCTTGGATCCAGGACAGAGAAATCAACGACAAGAAAAACACTGAAAAATTATGTTTCAGCCCTGACACGCCCTGTGACACGCCCGTGTCACAGTCCGTGTCCCCCAAAGCGGTGCACAAACTGACTTATCCAAACTTATCCATGCCAAGTTGACACATCCATGTCACGCTCGTGTCAGCCTAGTCACGCCCGTGACAAAAGGCGTGTCACCCACTCGACGATCTCCGCTCGATGATCTCCGCTCGATGATCTCTGCTCGATGATCGCCGCTCGACGATCTCCGCTCGATGATCTCCGCTCGACGATCTCTGTAAAATCGTCGAACCAATGGGACACGCCCCTTGTTACGACCGTGTTACAGGGCGTGACCACCCAAACACTTCGTCGACCGAAAAATCGTCGACCTCGCACCTCACGACGCAACCCCAGCGGGGCACGCCCTGTGTCACGCCTGTGTCCCAGGCCGTGTCACCCAATTTTTTGCCAATTTCAGACTTTGGCCTGTTACACTTGGTCTCTAGTTAGCATACTCCCCCTACGTGTGTTAACATTGTGAGTGGTCTTTATCACATTATTAACTTGAGGAGTTACATAATATCTGGGTTAAACCAACAATCTATAGCAAAGTGACCAACTTTGCCGCAGCACCAAAAGTCAAACCTGTTGTATCTTTGCCTAAGGTTCTCCTGCTTGACATTTTGAGAGTGTGGTCTAGAAGGGGCAGCAGACTTGGAGGTAGAAGCTTCGTGGTGATAACACTCACATGACTTCTTCTCCTTAAGAGGATTTTCCACAACGGGTTTAACTTTTGGAGCTTTCTTGATGGTATGACCATGACTATAAGGCCCGTAGCTCTGAAGAGTGATCTCCTCATAAGATGCCTTGAAGACACTTTCACCAAAGTTTCGGGGACAGGTCCATCCTTGGTACCGAGACTTGGGCCCTACATAAGTAGGCCTGACAAAGTGACCGTAGGATGAATCAAAATCGAATGCATTTGTTCGGAAGATGACCTTATTAAATGCCATTTGATCTTGAGGAGCTTTCCCCTTTTCCTTGGCAAACGATTTCTTGGCAGCCTTATTTTTTCAGTGAGCTTTATTTCTCCTAGAATATTTACTAGAGCATCCTCATGGCCTAAGCCGGCACCTTTGGCATGAGCAGAGAATTCAGCAACAAATGGTAGGACTATCTTGGGCTTGGAGAAATAAAAAACAAGTTTCTTTTCAGCTGCAAGTTGTTCTTCCAATTCCTTGATGATATTCTCCTTCAGATTTAGGTGCTCGAGAGCTTTATTATATTCTTCAATTGCAGCATTGAATTCCTTTTTGAGTGAGTCCGTCTTTGCAACTTCCTCTCTCAGAGTGCTCTCCTCAGGTTTGAGAGATTTAATCTCCTTGGCCCGAGTTTTAACAACTCTTCGACATTTATCATAAGCCTTGATTAACTCTTTGTATTGAGTCATGAGTTCAGATTCATCATCAGACAAACAGTCCTCATGATCATGGTCAGAAGCATCTGATTCCGAGAGAGGGGTGTGAGAGTTTACCTTCCCAGTGTACTGGGGCTCTTCTTCCTTGTCTGTCTGTGCCATCAGCCCAAAGTAGGATTCCTCTTCCTCACTTGACTCAGATGAGTCAGAGTCACTGAGAGTCTTGGCCTTCTTGGCTACCGGGCTTCTTTCAGTTTTCTTCTTATTATAAGAAGATTTATTCTCCTCTCTTCTTCCACCCTCCTTCTTCTTGTGAGGGCAATCAGCTATAAAGTGTCCTGCCTTATTGCAATCAATAACAAACAATGTTAGAAGAAATATGTTTGTTCGGTTTTGAGTGATACCTGTCATGGCTACTTGAGCCATTCTTGTTACGATCACCATCATGACGTGATCTTCTGGATGAGGCATCTTTGTCGCTCCACTGTTTCTTCTTGTTCAAGAACTTCTTGAACTGCCTTGAAAGAAGAGAAAACTCTCATTCAGATAGCTCTGAGCTAGAGGTACTTAGCTCTGAAGCTTCTTCTTCACTCTCTTCCTGTGCGGGGCAGGAGATGCAGCCTTTGACTTCCTCGAGGTGTCTGCCTTTAGAGCAACAGACTTCTCCTTGCATGTAGACCAACTTTTTTCTTCTTCAGCTTTTCTTGAGTTTATCTGGAGCTCATATGACATAAGCTTCCCAAAGAGATTCCGAGGGCCAGTCTCTGTCAGCTTACCAAACTCCCGGATTGCACAGACTTTGTTGTCCCATTCCTTAGTCAAGGATCTCAGAAATTTGTCATTAAGTTCTCCATTAGTGAAGACCCGGCCATAGACACTTAGGCCGTTGACAATCTTGAAGAAGCTTTCAAAAGTATCGGCAATAGAATCCTTGGAACCTTGTCTGAATGCTTCATATTTCTGATTCAGCAGGGATCTTATGTCATCCCTTACCTCTTTAGTACCTTCCATCAGGATGATGAGTGACTGCCACATTTCTTTGGCAGATTGGCAGTGAATCAGATTCTGCAACATAGAATCATCGATTGTACTTGCGATGATATTCTTGGATTTCTTGTCTAAAGAGACAAGTGCAATCTCATCTTTGTCAAGATCCATATGCTTCTTTGGAACTTGCTTTGTTGGGTCAATGGTGGAGACAGTCATTGGAACATAGGGACCTTCTTCCACTATCATAAAGATCCTTGGATCCACAACTTCCATGAATAATTTTATTCTTTCTTTCCATATAGGAAAGTTAGTCTTTGTGCATAAGGGAAGCTTAACAAAATCCTTGGCTCTGTCCATGCTTGTATCCTCTTAAGACAACTAGGAGCAGATCTGTTCAAGGTGTTAACCTTTTTGATGAACAACCTGCCTCTGATACCATTGAAAATGTTTAAGTTGTCTACCTAAATCACATAGAGGGAGGTGAATAGGAGAGTTCTGAATCTTTTTCCGTAATAAAAATTTGTACGAGCGATGCACAGAAAGTAAATAAGCAACCACAGACGACAACAAGAATTAGTGGTTCCCCAACCTTAGGTACATCCACTTTCCACCTCACCGATCTAGAAACACACTAGACTCTGCTACTCCCCTATTCTCTCGGATTGAAAACATTCCTACAACTCGGAATAAAGTTCCTACAACTCAGACCAAAAACCACTCCTACAACAACTCGGAGAATAACTCCTATAACTCGGAGTAAAACTCCTACAACTCGGAGTAAAACTCCTACAAAAATAAATTGAATTTACAATCAGAAATACACTATCTTTTCTTCATAGATCTGGTTGAAACTCGGCTTCTTCCTTCTTGAAAAACTGAAAATCCCTTATCAGAAAAGTTAAGGAAGAAATCTGAGAATCCTTGGATCTGAGAACTTAGGTTCACCATAATCAAGGAGAAGATTTGGAGATGTCAAAAATCTTGATCGGTGAACTCCTTGTCTGAATCTTCGGATCAAGAGAAGATCAGCGATGAAGAACAGAGCTACGAAGGCGGTTCTCGATTTAGAAATTTTAGAAAGATTCAGAACCTTAAAAATTCTTCTTAGGGATTTTCAATTTTGACAAGACCTTTTATAGACCATTCTAACTGTCTAAATTACATTAAATGAGAGCCACGTGGACCAATCAGGAGTTAATGAAATTTGAAAATGAATCCGTCAAAACTTAGGAAAAATCAGAAAACTGAACTTCATTTCTCAAGAGAGGTAAGTGTTCTCGAGAAGAAATTTCTGTTTCTCGAGAAGAGGTATGAAGTTCTCGAGAAAAATACTTAAGAAAAATATAAAGGTGGAATTCTGGTATCTCGAGAAATAATAGACCTGTTACTTGAGAACGATAATACATCTCAATGAAAAAATCTCTGGTTCTCAAGAAAAGAATTCTGGGTCTCGAGAAATAGCATCTGGTTCTCGAGAAAAGAATTATGGGTCTCGAGAAACAGTATCTGTTTCTCGAGAAAAGATTCTGGCCTTCTCTAGAAAAGTCATCGGCTTATCGAGAAAAAGACTTGGAGAAATTTTAGAGCTTATATAAAAGTAACTCGAGAAGAAGAGTTATGATCTACTAGAGTACGCATGGCTTTCTCGAGAACTGCACTAGGCTTTCTCGAGAATAGCTTCCGCTACTCGAATACATGACTAAGCTTACTCGAGTACTAAAAATAATTCTACTCGAGTACAATAAGTCCTACTCGAGGAAAAACACTTAGAAATTTTTTGTTATCCTGAAAAATGATTTTCTTCAAGAATCCAGTAACCAGCTTTTCTCCTATAGTTTTAGTACTTGAAAATGAAGTGTGTCCAAATAGAGTGGTTACATATGAGTCAACACCATGGATCACACAATGAGGGATTACATTGTATGGTCCTGTGTTTGGTGACCCATTGTAAACTAACATTGGTACACACTTGCCAATTATAACCTGCAAGCACTCAACTTGAAAAGACATCAAATACAAACTTAATCCATCTTAGTCCAGGGGTGACTTCATACAAATCTGAGTTATTGTGGATACAATACCCAACCAAAGAACATGTCACCAAGGGTGTAAACCACCTAGATGTAGAGATAGATGAAGCCAACACCTCCTTGACTAATACTATATCTGAAGAACTCAGAAAGGGGGAGAAAGCAATGATAAAGAGAAATACTAAAAATGCAATTTAGATTACAAACATAATCAGAGGCTCATTGGGACTTGAGCAACTCTCATATGAAAACATTGCCCCTGCTCCAATCCCTGAAGACCTATATGGTGATCAGAGTGGTGTTCAATATGATGATAAAAGTGCTGCTCAATGGGCTAAACCTTCAATTACTGCAGAAATTCCTACATTCAACCCCACTGTAGATCAGATTGTCAGGGCCAAAGGCAAGTCAGTTGCTGAAAAAGAGGAAGAAGTAAGGCTCAACAAGAAAATATATAGAGAAGAAATGGAGACCAGGTCTGACTTTGAGAAGTGGAGTACTCAATCAAGAACCATCATCTTGTCTGCATGGGATCAAATTAAAGACCACAAAATTGATAGGGGAAAGATCTATATCTCCCTAGAATGGGCCAAGCTTGAAAGGAATGATGAACTGAGAAGAAAATTCAGAAGGGAAAGAGAGTCAGGTGCACTACCACTAGATGCTGTGGAGCCTAGCAAGTACTTTCCTAAGCCATACAGTTACTTTGAAATGCAAAAGGAGAAGAAATCTGAAGATCATGAAAAAGCTGCCAAGAAACAAAACAGGGGCATAGTTATAAGGGAACTTGAAACATAAAAATGTTCTTGCTTTCCTTAAAGGCTGTAGGAGAGTGATCATTTTGTTTTATGCACACAGTCTAATCATGATTTCTCCCTTTAATGAAAATAATATTTTTGTGTGTGTATAAATTGTTGCTCTTTTCTACTATGATGTTTATCTACTAAATAAGATAGTGTATATCATTAACTAGGGTTTTGACTTCTTCAAATAAGGGGGAGATTGTTGGGTCCATTGATCACAATGCCCTAGATTTGAAGAAGGCCCAAAAGTCAATGGTATACACATGAATGTATTTGATGCATGCTCTAAGTTCAATGTACGCATGTTGTTCTCTATTGAACTGATTTTACTGGTAGTCTGAGTCATAAAGACAGATGGACTTATGATAGGATGCTGACAAAGAAAAAATCTAGCTAAGTCTAGAAGCGTTGAGTGAAGGAAGTTCACTCAACGTCAAGAGAATAAAAGCATCAAGTGGGGCTCACACAATCAAAACCTCTGTATTACCAAAGTAGAAATCTAGTTAAGTCCAGAATCATTGAGTGAAGCCAGCTCACTCAACGCCTAAAACCAAAAGCATCGACATAACTACTTGCAGTCAAAGCCGCAGTGTTGCTGTCAAGAAATCTATATAAGGATAGAAGCATGGAGTGAAGTCAGTTCACTCAATGCCTACTCAATAGACAATTTAACTAAGTATAGAAGCGCTGAGTGAAGACATGCCACTCAATGCCTCATCAAGAAGCCAGGCCACTCAACGCCTCATCAAGAAGCCAGACAAAGGTAGAAAGCATTGAGTGAAGAAGATGCAATCAATGCCTTCATTCAGAGAAATCAAACTAAGTACAGAAGCGTCGCGTAATGAAGGCTCACTCGATGCCTAAGCTATTAGACTACAAAAGTCTATATGCGTTGAGTGATGAAGGCTACTCAACGCACTAAACGCCTGAGATGCAGAATTCTGCTATAAACTTTTGCGTTGAGTGACAAGGCTTCACTTAACGCCTGAGAAGTTTGACTGGATTTTTCGAAGTCTAGAAGCACTGACTCATGCTGATGTCAACATAAATTCAAATATTGCAGTATTTGCTTGGTAGAAGACAAAAGGCGCCACTTGCCTTTGGTACAATTGTAAATGCAAAAGTGATGGAGTAGTTGCCATTTTCGGCCAGCCCATACTGCGAAAAGTGTCATTGAGCGGCGGGATACAAAATGATAGTTCTGAGAAATTTAAAAAAAGTTTTTTGGAGAAAAAGGAGCAAGTTGTCTTCTTCCTTTGGACAGAGTTGAAGCTTTCGAAGAACTTGATAAAAAGTTAGTCTGTGATTCACAAACAGAGTTTACTGTTGAAGGAATGTCTCTCTAAAGATCAAATCAAGTCTTGACAGCAAGGTCAAGAAGATTTCTTTCTGAGTAAGAAGAAGCAACCTCTGCAGTTACTTCTCAGCACAAGCAGAACCTACCTTGAAGATCTTCTCTTGGTGCTGTGAAGTAGATATGACTGAGTCTTCTAAGTTCGAAAAGAGACTGACTCAGAGATAACTTCTCTTGAGTCATTCATTACCAACAAACTTATTCTCTCTGTAAGATCATTTTCGATCTGAGTTGTAAGCTTGAACTATAAAGGATGCGGTAGGATCCTTTTGTGGATTTGAGTGTAGGATCCGTCTATGGATCTGAATGTAGGATCCTTCTGTTGATCTGAGAGTAGGATCCTTCTGTGGATCTGAGGTAGGCCATATGTGCCTGAGCTGTAGTAGAGTCATTCTTCGAGGTAGGATCCTGTAGTGGATCTGAGTGTAGGGCTATCCTCCTAGCCCGAGTTTTAGGACTTTGATTAAAGTCTGAGGTAGGTGATCTGGGAATCACTGAGCTGTAGGAGCACCATTTGCTCTGAGTGGTAGGGCCTTGGGCCTGAGGTAGGACTTGGAGGAGTCTGAGAGATCTTGAGGGATCTGTGTTGTAAGATCTTGGAGCCGAGATTGGAGAAGTTGGCCTTATCTAACACTCTGTTAGAAAGGTGGGAGGTACAGTGGATGTACCCATATCTTGGGGAACCACAATAAATGCTTGTGCGCTATTATTTATTCTTGAAAGCTAACTTAAAACTAAGTCACAACACACTAAAGCAAAAATATAGTCATAAAAGTTATAAAAACCTATTCACCCCCTCTAAGTGTTTAGCTACTCTTGAAATCAAAGACTTTCACACCCGATGCAATGCAGTCAATATTTTTGGAATAACTATTTGACAGCCTACCGACTTGATAGTCCAACCGATGTAGTTGATAAGATCGTCTGCTTGGATTTTATCTAAGTCAAATATCGGTATGATGTGCCTTTTTACTGCCTTAAGCCTTGAACCCAGTTCAGCTTTTCTTTGGTAATTATTATTAAAGCCAAACCTGGTTCACTGAACATTATATAAAGATATAATTTCAGGGTTTGGTCAAGCAGTTTTGCTGCCTTTTCTCGAGCCCTAATTTCGGAAGAGTTTCAAGCGGCGAACACTTGATGACGACATCCCCTAGCGAATCAGAGCCCTAGCGCCAATAATCCTCTCCTGGAAACAAACCTAGCAGTTCATGGAGATGAAGGTCCCAGTCTCCTCTTCTAGCTTGTCACTTGTGACGATGACGAGGTGTTTCTTTCGTTAGTGTGGATATCTCGCTAAGACACAGTTATACTTCTGTGTTTTCAGGCTCGACAAACAGGGAGTTCTCAAAATAGAATTCTGGCAAAGAGAAGGAAGATTTCCTTGAGCATCTAGATCGACTTTGTCTCGATCCCGTACAGGTATATTGCGTCTTCAAATTCATAATTCTTGAAATATTGATGTTGTTGGTAGACTATATCACCTACAGGGGGGTGAATAGGTGGACTTGCTATATGATGGTCTCTTTTGAATTAAAAAAAATATAAACAAATGAAAGAACCACAATCAAAATAACCACCACACAACACACATTATTTTATAGTAGATCCCTAGAGTACGAGTACATCCACTGTCCCTCTGTGCATATTTAGTAGTGTGCTAGACTCATCAATCTTCTCCAAAACTAAGCGCCAAGAGCTTACAACACAGATTCCTCAGAGTCTCTAAGGTCTACTTCTAGACCATAACTCACGCTCTATAACCCTACCTCAGGATCACCAGCCCTACCTCAAAGTACTTCAAATCCTATAGCTTAGAGACCCAATTTGTCTCCTACCTCAGATCTTCACAAAGATAGACCCTACCTTAGGCTTATAGCACTACCTAAGGCTCACCAACCCTACCTCAGAGTACTTCAACTCCTATAGCTCAAAGACCTAACTGGTCTCCTACTTTAAATCTTCACAAAGATCCTACCTTAGGCACATAGGCCCTACCTTAGGCAAAAGCCCTACAACTCAGGCAAAAGCCTTACAAAAGAGAGTAAATAAAGATAATAACTAACGACTATATATATTTGACCTTTATCTATCAGATTCTTCTGTTTGCTTTGCTGTGGAAGTAATATCTTGAAGTAGCCCCTGAAAAGATGATCTTCAAGTAGTATAGATTCAAGGCTCTTCTACTTGATCTTCTTTAGCAGTAGTAAGAAGATCTAACTGGAGTCTTGAATCTTGACTCCTCCTTGCTCTTTCTGAACTTCTTCACAACGAGCTTAATCAGTGAAAGTGCGCCGCTGCGTGTTCGACAAGATTGAGCAAGGTCAGTATCTCTTTGTTCCATTGCCCTAACTTTTCTTTAAATACTACTGACATTTCTAACGGTCCATAAATTAGAAAATGTCACGTCAAAGGATGGGCAAGAGTAGAAAGATTTGACAATAATTTCGTCTCTACCGCCAATTTTGAAATCTTGCCTCTACGTGTGCTCAACGGTAATAAAACCCTGACAACATAATGTCATTGAGAAGATTTTTCCTTCTCAATGGTATATACCTTAGCATTGAATACTGCCTCTTCCTGCGTCTTCTCCATGATACTGACTTAAAGCTTTCCACAATTACACCGATGTCATGGAGAACCATATGCTGATCTCAAAGGTATTCTCCTTAGAGCTTGAAGTTGCTTCTGTTATTACTTTGGGATGATACCATCTTAAAGCACTCCATGTTCCAGATGATACCGTCGAGAATCCTTCATGTAGCTCAACTATAAACCTCCATTTACACAAACTCTTCTCTAAACCTTTTTTTAGAGATAATAGATAATACCAGCATAATCATAACACATTTATGCTATCAAATACAATATTCTCTTATCATTGAAACTGACGCTTCTT
Organism: Platanthera guangdongensis; assembly: GCA_039583875.1. NCBI lineage: Eukaryota > Viridiplantae > Streptophyta > Magnoliopsida > Asparagales > Orchidaceae > Platanthera > Platanthera guangdongensis. Next base: position 127,595,602 of record CM077148.1, on the reverse strand, counting down.
TAAATCGAAGAATATTGCGCGCAATATTCCCAACAATATCCGCATATTTAAAGAAGGTAGAACAATTAATCAATGGTAAGAAGCAGTCACAAAAAAACTAAATTATCACAGATAACAACAGTGAATGATAAACTGAATAATAAAAAGATTTAGCGCGTGCACACACACACACACACACACACACACACACACACACACACACACACACACACACACACACACACACACACACACACACACACACACACACACACACACACACATATATATATATATATATATATTGTAGCAAGTGGGTCTAATGACACAACATAAGTCCAATTACAAATATAAACACATAACAACATTTCTCCAAAATTATAGCAGTTGTTCACTTTCTTCAAGGAGTTGGATGCTTGTCAATTGAATGGCTGATCATATTATAGGAATCTGGACCTTTCCTCTTGTGTGCAGAAGCCTTAGAACTTTCACCTTATTCAGTTACCCTTCTCTCAGCATTCTTGGCCTTGTTCTCTTGTCTTTTGAAGTAAAGGAAAATCTTGGGAAGGTACTTGGAGGGCATCCTCTTTGGATTATTCTTCCTTACCAGATTTTCTTTGTATGTCCTTTCTCTTAAAGACATCCTCTCCAGATGCTTTATCCATTCCTCACTAGGATACACACTGTCAATATTTTTCAGTATTTGACCATGATTGATCGAGGAATTGAAGACGTATTCTTTGAATCATCACTCCAATACTTATAGTTTGGATCTTCTGCTTGTTCAGTTCTCCTCTAGGCCATGAATTCTTCATGTAGCATAATCCCTCCTCTCTTCCTTCTCTTTGCAAGTTGTACATCATGTACAAATCTTTCTTGGGTTGGAAAATCAAAATTTGAAACCTGTTTTTGTCTAGTAGGGGTAGGTTAAGAGCAATCCTTGTGCCTTGAAGGAACCAGGGCTTGCTCAGCATTGATCTTCTCCCCCTTTTTGACTTCTTCAAAAATTTTGCTATCTAGATGAGAAGTGTTTGTCTCAAACCTCTTTGATAATGTCTAAAATATGTTCTCATTATCTTCCAAAAGAACATCTCTTGATTCTTCTGCTAGCTGCATAGCCTGAAGTTGAGTTTGATACACATTGTCCTCAATGTGCTCCACACCTTGTCTGATTACCTCATCTATTTAGCTAACATAATTCTTTACACTGGTAATGTCATGTATAATCATCCTTATGTTTTCATCCATGGAAGTGAGAATATTCACATTCTGGTGCACAGTGCTTGCAGCTTTATCAAACGACTTGGTGATTTGAGCTTTGATGTGAGTTGTGTCACCCTTCAAGAAGTACAGATCTTCCATAATATTTGCTTTAATTTTATGAATTTCTTATTGAATATCAGTTTTCACTACTTTAACTTTCTCATCAATGCATGACTTTAAGTTTGAAACTTGCTCATCCAATATAGTTTTCAATGAGGTGAGGATGGAACTTTCTGAAGTACTGGTGCATGGTCGAGATTTTGTAATAGATGGTGGAATTTTAGTAGCACCTTGTACAAAACTTATCCCTAGGTCCACTTGACTAGATAACTCAGTGTGACTAGCTGTCACAGCCTCTGGGGATATGAGAACACTTTTTTACCTAAGAAGGGACCTCAGATTGAGTCTCCCCCCTCACTATGTTCATCAACATCTTCACTTAGAAAATGTTCCAATAAGTCATCTTTCCTCTACATCAGACTCCCCCTCAATTGGGGCACCAATACTTTTTTGAACAACTGCCTATCCCTCAACAACAACAACCTCTTTTTGGGGTGAGCTTGCATTAGCTACATCAATATTCACTTGAATTCTTGAGTCTTGAAGATTTTCTTCTTCTTCAATTGAGGGTGATAGGTACGGGTTGTGGATGGGTTCACTATCCTCTTGGTCAGCAGTGCCCTTGATCCCTGAATTAGAGACATCTTTCACAACTACTTTCTTTCCCTTCTTCTGGCTCTTGTTCTGCTTTTCAACCTAACATTTGGGCAGTACCCTAGTATACCTTTCCAATGTCTTTATATCAATTAATTTTCATGTAATGAATCTTCACTACTTGTTTCTTGTTGAAGTGCTTTGGATAAGATTTAATCAGGTATAAGGAAAGAATTCTACCTAGGGAAGATACTTAAAGACTGCTTCGAAGTTTCTGGAAAATCACCAATGCCCAGTTAGTTTTCTTCTGAAGAATGACCCTTGTAGCTAATTCAAACATGGGCTTGGAAATTCGATCATGGGATCTAGTCTTGCAAAGAATGACATTCCCAATGATATGAACAAGGAGTTTACCTCTCTAATTAAAATGTTTTCCCTCTAGAGATCCATATTTCTCACCAGTAAACTCATACCAGTCCAATGCATCTATTATTTCTTTTGGTGAAATCTCTTGGTTCTCTTCTATGTCAGTAGATGGAAGGTGTAATGACTGTGCAATTCTTTGAGGACTAATCTTAACGTTTACATCCCCTATCTTACTTTTAATAGACTTTCTTGATCAAGAAACTTTAATATGAGAGTAGAAATCCAATACATCTTGCCTCAAAATCGGGCTTGGTTCGGTTAGAAGAAATTCTAAACAAGCGGCTTCCAACATTCTTATCACTTCTTTGATCTCTTCTGGAGCCTCCTTGAATCCAAATCTTACTATCTCATATCCCTCATACAAGGTTTTCAAAACCTTTGGTGTCATTGGATTGAAGACCTAGTTGATGAGAATATAGAGAAAGACAAAATGATGTCGACAGTCTTTTAGGGTTAGAGGTATTATGTCCTTAACTAAACCCCTGGCTTATATATATATAATAATATATCTCTAATTCAAATAAAAAAGAAGCGCCGCACACCTTGGGTGATCATGTATAAATGATCTAACAGCTGAAAATGATTTGAGGTTAAAGAATTAAGCCCATCACGATGGCATCGTTAACACGGAGAGGTATCATTAAGCATCTTCTATATTCCAAAAAAAGGTATCATTGAGCATCTTCTGAACGATATAGCTGAGAGTGACTCAACTCAACTCCTCTACCATTCTAGGCCTTTTTGTTGATCAAAATGACAGAATAACTCTTGAAATTGAGTCAATTGTCTCATCTCAAATGTTCCTAGAGGTTGTAATTCTGCAATGATGTTGAATTCATAGAAGTTGTGCACATCAACTCCCTACTAAAATGTATTCTGACTCAGCTGTGGAAATTTCCACACTGATCAGCTTCTTGCTACTCCATGAGATCAACCTCCTTCCTAGGAACTGACATATTCCACTTGTGCTTTTCCAATCTTCTTTGCAACCTGCAAAGTCTGCATCTGAATAACCAGTTAGTTTAAAATCATTATTTCTAGGATACCATAGACCAAGATATTGGCTGCCCTTAAGGTATCTCAAAATCCTCTTTACAACTAAGTAATGAGATTCTTTTGGCCATTCCTGGTACCTAGGACAAACACATGTAGCATACATAATATCTGGTCAACTTGAAGTCAAATAAAGTAGGGACACAATGATACACATATACATAGATTCATCAAAAGATTTCCCTTTCTCATCTTTGTCCAGGGATATATTTGATCCCATATGAGTTTTCATCATGGAGGATAACTCCATACCAAAATTTCCTGATTAGCTCTCGAGTGTACTTAGTCTGAGAGATGAAAATTCCTTCATCAGTCTATTTCACTTGGAGACCTAAGAAGTACTTTAGTTCTCCCATACTGCTAATCTCAATCTACCCTACATATGGTTGACAAACCTCTTGCAATGGTTTCCATCAGTAGACCCAAATATTATGTCATTAACATAAATTTGGAATAGAAGACGGTTGCCCTTTGTTTCCTTTAGAAATAATGTGCTATCTATCTTTCTCCTTAAAAACTTGTTCTTAATGAGAAAGGTAGACATGGTTTTATATCAAGCCCTTGGGGCTTGCTTTTCCCCATACAAAGCTTTCCTAAGAAAGTAAACATGACTAAAAAGAGTTGGATGCACAAAACCTGAGGGTTGATCTACATATATCTCCTCCTTGAGATTGCCATGTAGAAATGCTGATTTTACATTCATCTGGTAGACTTTGAAACCTTTGTATGCAATATATGGAAGGAACATCCTTATTGCTTCTAGTCTTGCAACAAGGGTAAATGTCTGGTCAAAGTCTATGCCCTCCTCTTGCCTATATCCTTTGGCTACCAGCCTTGTATTGTTCTTCACTATCACACCATTCTCATCCAATTTATTTTTGAAGATCCATTTGGTGCCAATAATATTATGTCTTTGTGGTATTGGCAGCATCTTCCAGACCTTACATCTCTTGAATTTGTGTAGCTCTTCTTTCTTAGCATTGATCCAGAAAGGATCCTTGTTAGTTTCTTCAAACTTATTGGACTCCACCTGAGACATGAAGCTCAAGAGTATAGTTTCATTGAAGATCCTACTCCTGGTGGTAACTCCTTGACTGGCATCCCCAATAACGAGATTACTAGGGTGATCTCTCAGGTGCTTGGTTGCTGCAAGCAGCCTGTTAGTAGCTGGTTGTGTTCCAATAGCAGCTACTGCATCTTCAATAACCTGATATTCTTTAGTTGGCTGAATATATCCACTAAAATCTTCATCAGGAGGAGAGACTTTGCTTGAGCTTGGCTTATCTTGGATAGACAGCTCTTGCAATCTTTGTTCTGTACCTACAATGTTAGTAGTAATATTCCTGTCCTTATATATAAGGATAGTCTCATCAAAAACAATATACATTGATTTTTCTACCACATGGATTTTCTTATTGAATACTCTATATGCTCTGCTATGTGAGCTATAAATAACATGAATACCCTCACAACACTTCTCAACAAACTTAATCAGATGAGATCTTCCATTATTTAAAATATAACATTTGCAACCAAAGAACCTGAAATATTAAATATTTGATTTTCGGCCTTCAGAAGTTCATAGGGAGTTTTCCCATGGGACTTGTTGATAGAGGTCTTGTTCAGAACATAACAGGCTGTATTGATTACCTCAGTCCATAAATACTCTGGAATTGAGGAATCACTAAGCAATGTTCTGTCAGCCTCTATTAAACTCCTATTCTTTCTCTTAGCCACTCCATTTTGTTGTGGAGTTCTTGGAGAGGAGCACTCCTGGGAGATACCTTGCTCTTGACAAAATTTTATCATAGCCCCAGATTGAAATTCTATGCCATGGCCACTTCTCAATTTGACCACAGTGTAGTCTGGTTCATCCTGGATGGACTTGATAAAAGTCATAATGACAACAAGAGTATCTAATTTCTATCTAAGGAAGAATACCCATGTAAACTTAGAGTGATTATCTACAATCACAAAGGAGTACAACTTCCCTCCTAAACTCTAAATGGGGATATGCCCAAATAAATTCATATGTAACAGATAAAGACATCTTACAGAGTCTTTAGAGCCAATGCTCTTAAAGGTAGCCCTAGTTTGCTTGCCTATTTAACATGCATGACAGGGGACCTCTTTAACATATTTGAGATTAGGACTATATCTAACTAAGTTTTCAGAAAAGAGTATGTTCAATGTTTTATAGTTGATGTGAGAAGTCTCTTGTGCCATTAAACACAAAATACTCTTTCTCATTAGCTACCAGACACACTAGAGTGGAAGAATTATGAAAAAATCTAAGCAATAGACATTACCACTCCTAGTGCCTGAGAGAATAATCTCTAAGCCAACTAACTTTTTGATTAGAATCTTATCATTGTGGAACTCAATGATATAGACTAAGTCACATAGTTAACTTATGATTATGAGGTTGTGTTGCAACCCCTCCATATAAGATAGACTTGTAATTGAAAATATGCCATTGGAGATCATACCATAGCCTTTGGTGAATCCCCTATCAAAGCCTCCAAAAATGACCTTAGGTCTATGCTTCATAGGAGTGTAATCCTTGAGCAGACTTCTTATCCCAGTCATGTTCCAGGAACACCCACTATCCATGTACTAGATTTGCTTTAGGTTGGTACTTGAACTAACATGCAAGATAGAATTAATTTTACCTTAGGATACCAACTGAATTTGGGTCCTAGGTTATTGTTAGCAGTAAAAACAACATTTATGCTGGGAGCAATTCTAGCAGGAAAACTCTTCTTTGCCCGTGGCCCAAATAGATTGTGCCAACAATCTATGACAAAGTGTCTCACTTTAGCACAACACCAGCTGTACAACCTCATATTCGCTGAGTAGGACCCGGAGGCACCAACGGTCAGGATTGGACTAGCTTCGGGCTTCAGACCAGAAGAGCTCCCGCCCGGAAGAAGTTCCCGCCCATGAGTGGGCGGGAACGCTTGCGCTTACGCCAAGCTCCCGTCTTGGAGGAGCTCTCGCCCATAAGCGGTGTGATCGCTTGCGCCAAGCTCTGGATAAGAAGGTTCTCGGCTCAGAGTTCTCGCCGAGTGGGGCCCAGGGCCCGGGGTAAAATTACCTAATTACCCTCAGGTAAAATTACCCCTATACCCTTAGGGGCTGCATTTAGTACTTTATAAACAGCGGGATTTGGCTATTGGCAGGTCAACTAAGGGTATTTTAGTAATCTTAAGTCAGCAAAAGGCTATAAATAGACCCATAAGGGCTCCTTAGAAAGCAAGCTCTCATTATCCTCCAAATCTCTAGTGCTTTCTGAGGAGCTCCTAGCCCAGCTTTTGGCTTTGGAGGGGAAGCTCTCAGAGATCTTCCAGGTGTGAGGTGGGACCTCCCTGCTGAGGCTTTAGGTCAGTCTTAGGTTCTTTGAATCTAGTCGAGGGTCGTGGCTCGAGACAAGTAGGTGTTGGCTGCACCCCTATTTTGAACTCCCGTTGAGGTCATTTTTGGCTTCAACAGTTCTGGTGCGGTGAGCGTGGAAGGTAGCTGATATAGGAGAGCCTTGAGTTTAGTCCTATGGCTGGAGGTGAAGGTGAAGGGTCTAGTTCTGGAGGCTCCCCCACCCGGGGAGAGGAGGCGACGAGGAAGATGTTGGAGGACTTCAGGCGAGAAGTCATGCAGACCATTAGCTTGGCCTTCTCGGCGAGGAGTGAGTGGGCGACTACTCAGGTTCGAGTGGAGGCAGTCCCGCTCTTTGGTGAGAATGCCCCTGGGCAGCGCCCCGGGAAGGAGGTACTGGTGGAAGTCGGCGAGAGGGACGTGGCCGCGCGGGAGCTCTTCCTAGGCCAGCGCCCATGCAAGGAGACTCTAGCAGATTTGGGGGAAAGGGAGGTGGCTGTGTGAGAACTCTTCCCTGGGCACGGTCTCACGGATCAAGCCAGCCAGCCGAGGCTGCGAGACATGCCCTCTCGCCAGGCAAGAGGAGAGGGCCCTTTCAGCGAGCTCATCATCTCAGCTCCGGTGCCAGAGGGGTTCCGGGAGCCAGACATGTCCTATTACTCAGGGAAAGATGACCCTGTACAACATGTGCAGTGGTTCGAAGACGTGGTTTCGATAAGGCAGATGGTAGATGCCTTAAAGTGTCGGTTGTTCGCCATCACATTGAAGGAGAAGGCCCGGGACTGGTTCCACCAGTTGCCGGTGAGCTCGATATACAACTTTGAAGATCTGCGCCGAGGGTTTCTGTTGAGGTTCTCAACGTCTAAGAAGCGGAAGAAGGAGGTGGAGTGCCTGTTTGCAGTGAGGCAGAAGCAGGACGAGGCACTGGCCGGGTCACTACATTGACCGGTTTTAGGAAGAGATCCTCCTGGTCCAGGAGGTCCCAGGGTACGCGCTGATGCTTGTCTTCACCCTGGGGCTGAGGCCTGGATTCTTCAGTATGGAGTTGAAGAGAGTGCCCCCTCTCCTTTAAGGAGCTCATGGTGAGGGCAGCAAAAGAGATAGACTTCGAGAGGGCAAATCCAGCATTCACCAGGAAGTTGGCCAGACTGGCGGAAGATGATGTGAAGGAACTTGCAGCGGGAAGGCAGAAGGAGCCAAGAGAGTAGAGGGAGCAAAGAGAAAAAAGAAAGAGGGAAGAACCCCGAGGGCAGGGGCAGCAACAGGGATGGGGGGCCCGGGAGCCGAGCAACCGGTTGGGTTGGACGCCAGAGTAGGGTCGCCCCTATGGCTAAGGAGGAGGCTACCAGGGAAGAGATAACTTACGAGAACCCAGGAGTTTCGACAAACCGGCATGGAGGCAGGGCCCAAGGGATCACCTCCCGCCGCCACAAGATGCCATGGAGGTGGGCAGAGGAAGAGGAGCAAGGAGAGGAGTTCATGGAGCTGGGAGAAGAGGAGGAGGAGAAGGAAGACGGGGTAGTGCGGCGTTGCTCTTTTGTGACTTCCACCAGGAGGAAGGTCACGTGACGGCCACCTGCCCTGAGTTCTTAGAGATGAGAGAAGCAAGAGGATCAGGGAGGCAGGATCCGCCAGTTAGGATAATGAAAGTGCAGCAGGGGGAGGGAGAATATAGATGTGAGGACCGGGTAGACGTGGGAACCAGGGGAGGGATCGGGTGATCCACGGAGGAGTGGGGATCGAGGCAACCCGCAACGGGAGCCTTCAAACCATGTACCGAAGAGGGGTCGCCTCTACCTCCCAGGCTCCCCTGCCGGAAGAAAAGATCACCTTCTCATCAGCAGACATGCCAGACTATGAAGATCCATTTTGTGACGCCCTGGTGATCCAGACGGCAGTGGAGAATTTCACGGTCTCGAGGATACTAGTGGATAACGGGAGCCCAGTAAATGTTATCTTCAAGAAGGCCTTTGATGAGATGAGGGTTGAGGGGAAACGGGTCTTGGCTTCGGATGGACCGCTGTTCGGATTTTCTGGAGAGAGGAAGGAAGAAGAAGGAGGGGTAGGGCTGCATGTGAAGTTAGGAGGCATGTCACGGAACTGCAGGTTCGTGATAGTGGACGCTTCAAGAAGTTACAACGCCATGTTTGGGCATCCCCTCATCAGCGCCTTTCGCTGCGTCCCCTCCTCGTTCCACCAATGTCTTAAGTTCAATAATGGAGGGGTGCAGGTCAGGATTAGGGGGGATCCAAAGATGGCGAGGCAATGCTATGTGACGGCGGTCAACACCGTATCCTGGATGGCCGAGGCGGAAGAGCTAGAGAGGGAGATGGCGGAGCAGGAGGGGGACATCGAATAAGAGGAGATGAGCCTAGGAGAGGAGAGGAGGGAGATGGCGGAGCAAGAGGAGGACGTAGGAGAAGAGGAGATGAGCCTAGGGGAGGCGAGGAAGGAGACTGCGGAGGAGCAGAGAAAAGCAGAGAAGGAGGCCTAGAGGGTCTTGGAGGTCGAGCAGAAGCAGGAGAGCCCGGAGGAGGCAATGGAGGTTGAAGAGCAAGTAGTAGGAGGAGTGGAGAGAGAGGCCCGGAGGGGCGTGGAAGTCGAGCAGCAGCAGGTGGGCCCGGAGGGGGTGATGGAGATTGAGGAGGAAGTAGGAAGGGAGGAGTTGGAGTTGGAAGAAGAAGCAAGGGTTGGCTGGGAGCAGTCGCGACTGGAGCCAGCCGAGGAAGTAGTGGAGATGGAGGTCTACACTAGCGCAGGGCAGGTGCAGAGGGTGCGGGTCAGCGGGGGCTAGAGTCCCGAGGACCGGGAGCGAGTGCGGGCCTGCATCCAAAGCAACATCGACATCTTCGCTTGGAGCGCGGCAGACATGCCGGGCATCGACGCGGACGTGGCCTGCCACCACCTGAACCCGGACCCCCGTACTCGTCCCATACGCCAAAAGATGAGGGCCATCACCACCAAGCTGGAGGAACCAATCCGCGAAGAGGTCTGGAAGCTCCTGGAGGCCGGCTTCATCTCAGAGATCCAGTATCCAGGCTGGATCTCCAATGTGGTAATGGTTAAGAAAGGGGGTGGGAAATGACGAATGTGTATCGATTTCTCTTTGTTAAATAAATCATGGCCAAAGGATTGCTACCCTCTGCCTCAGATCGACGCGCTGGTTGATTCAGCCGTCAGTTTTTCTATTATGAGCTTTTTGGATGCTTTTTCAGGTTATCACCAGATCCGAATGCACCCTCCCGACTTCAAGGACATCTCCTTCATCACAAGGGAGGGGTGCTTCAGCTATAAGATGATGCCCTTTGGGTTGAAGAATGCAGGGGATACATACCAACGCATGATGGATCGGTCTTCCGAGATCAAAGGGGGAGAAACTTGGAGGTCTATGTCGACGACCTGATGATTAAGAGCAAGTGTGTGGATTCGCACCTGCAGGATCTAGAAGAGACGTTCGCCACCCTACGGAGGTTCAAGATGAGGCTGAACCCCTTGAAGTGTGTCTTTGGGGCCAGCCGCGGGAAGTTCCTCGGGCATCTCTTAACTTCGGCAGGGGTGGAGCCTAACCCGGATAAGGTGAAGGCTATCCTAGATTTGGAATCACCTCGCGATGCCAAGGATGTTCAGCGCTTGATAGGTAAATTGGCTGGGCTAAGCAGGTTCCTCTCCAGGTCAGGGGACAAGTGTTCTTCATTATTCAAGGTGCTGCGAGGGAACCAAAGGTTTGAGTGGACTGCCGAGTACGAAGAAACATTCCAAGGGCTGAAGAGACAGCTCTCTCAGGCTCCTCTACTTCAAAGCCCAAAAGAAGGGGAGGACCTGACCTTGTACCTGGGAGTAGGAGCTGAGGCAGTGAGCTCTGTTCTAGTAAGAGAAGAGGGAAAGAAGCTGCTGCCAATCTACTACGTCAAACGGATCTTGAAGAATGCAGAGCTCCGCTACCCCATCCTCGAAAAGTTGGCTTACGCTTTGGTCGTCTCGGCAAGGAAGCTCCGAACGTATTTTCAAGTACACTCGATTAGGGTGGTCACCTACCATCCTCTTCGCAAGATATTTGAAGGGGTAGAGCACTCGGGAATACTTGCCAAGTGGTCTATCGAACTAAGCGAGTTCGACATTTCTTTTGTTCCGAGACTCTCCATTAAGGCGCAAGCGGTGGCGGACTTTCTGGCGGACTATGTTGTTGAAGTCGAGGAGGGGGAGCCGCAACCACAGGAAGCATGGAATATGATGGTTGATGGGGCCTCGGGAAGGTATTCCCTCGGGGGAGGAGTGGTGCTGATAAGCCCCCAGGGAGTCACGATAGAGCAGGCGGTGGCTTACCACTTTCTGGTGACCAACAACCAAGCAGAGTATGAGGCCGTGATCGCCGGCCTTCGCTTGACGAAGGAGCTTGAGATCCAGGACGTGGAGGCCTTCACTGACTCGATGGTAGTAGCGTCACAGATCCGAGGAGAGTTCGAAGCTCGGGAGCCTACCCTCATAAAATACCTATCCAAGGTAAGGGCGATCATCGGTGGGTTCCGGTCATTCTCAATCCAGCATGTCCCCAAGGAGGAGAGCGCGACCGCCGATCGATTGGCGAAGTTTGGACCTCAGGGAGGAGGGACCCTGACTGAACTTTTTCGACCAGCAATTGAGGAGGGGAGTTGATGGAGGTAGGTCGGCGATCCTCGTGGGTGGACCCGTTGGTAACCTTCATGACCACTGGCAGGCTGACAGAGGAGGTTAAGGATGCAAAGAGCTTCAGGCGCAAGGAAGCTCATTACCTGATATTGGAAGGAAGGTTACATCGTAAGTTGTTGTCAGGGCTCCTAGCAAGATGTGTAACCGAAGAAGAGGTCCCAAGGATCCTGGGGGAGGTACACTCGGGAGAGTGCGGCAGCCACTCGGGAGGAAGGACATTGGAGGCAAGGGTAATAAGGCAGGGGTATTTCTGGCAGACCCTCAGGAAGTATGCAGCAGATTTCGCAAAAAAGTGCCAAAAGTGCCAGCTGTACGCCACCCTCCAACTCTTGCCTGCTCAAAGACTTAAAAGCATAACATCGCCATGGCCTTTCACCATCTGGGCGATGGACTTGGTCGGGCCTTTCCCTCCGGCAAGTGGGAAGAGGAGGTTCCTCCTGGTTATGGTCGATTACTTCTCAAAGTGGCTCGAGGTTAAGGCCTTGGTCAAAGTCACCTGTCAAGTCATAAGGAACTTCATCTGGGGGGAGATCATATGCAGGCACGGGCTGCCTCAAGCGATAGTGACAGATAATGGTCCCTAGTTTGCCAGTGAAGAGTTCATCAGCTTCTGCGCCCAGCTGGGGATAGATCTCAGATTTGCCTCTATCCATCACCCCCGGAGCAACAGCTAGGTGGAGGCGGCAAACAAAATTATTGTGAACCTACTCAAGAAAAAAGTGGAGAACTTGAGAGGAAATTGGGTGGAGCAGCTCCCCTCGGTCCTGTGGGCCTTGCAAATGACTCCGAACACGGCCACTGGTGAGATCCCCTTCAAGCTTTCTCACGGGTGTGAGGCGGTCCTACGAGTCGAGTTCGAGGTTCGGTCCCCGCGGGTCGCAGCCGCAGGCGAAGGAGATGAGACTTGGAGGTTGGAGAACGAGGAGGGGTTACGCCTCTCGCTAGACATGGTGGAAGAGCTGCAGGACGTGGCAGCCATCAGGCAAGAAAAGATCAAGCGATGGATGGCTAAGTACTTCGATAAGCATATCAGGGTCAAGCAGTTCGCCGAAGGAGATCTGGTGCTGAAAAAGGTTGACGCGGTAGGAAGGTCGGCACCCGTGGGCAAGCTCAACCCGAACTGGGGAGGGCTTTACATAGTGAAGGAGGTCCTTGGAACAGGAGGTTACTACCTCCAGGATGTGGAGGTGAGGACCTTAAGCCACACCTGGAGCGGCGATGACCTAAAACGCTTCTACCCGTGATAGGGGGAAGGTGTAATTATGTATCCAAAATCAAGCTTATTATAATACATCAATCAACTTATTTTCCTCTTGCCTGTTGTAAAATTCTTATGATAGGATGTAATTATGTGTTTTGCAACACCCCGAGCTAGGATCGGCCCCGGGTAGACCCGCTGCGCAGGATCTCATCTAGCTGGCAGGTCCAAAGGCTCGCCTGTGGGGGATAGGTCTTGTTTGTGGAAACTTCATCGGCACCCCGAGCTATGCTCGACCCCAGGTAGACCCGCTGCGCAGGCTCTCATCTAGCTGGCAGGTCCGAAGGCTTGCCTGTGGGGGATAGGTCTTGTTTGTGGAAACTTCATCGGCACCCCGAGCTAGGCTCGGCCCCAGGTAGACCCACTGCGCAGGCTCTCATCTAGCTGGCAGGTCCGAAGGCTCGCCTGTGGGGGATAGGTCTTGTTTGTGGAAACTTCATCGGCACCCAGATCTAGGCTCGGCCCCAGGTAGACCCACTGCGCAGGCTCTCATCTAGCTGGCAGGTCCGAAGGCTCGCCTGTGGGGGATAGGTCTTGTTTGTGGAAACTTCATCGGCACCCCGAGCTAGGCTCGGCCCCAGGTAGACCCACTACGCAGGCTCTCATCTAGCTGGCAGGTCCGAAGGCTCGCCTGTGAGGGATAGGTCTTGTTTGTGGAAACTTCATCGGCACCCCGAGCTAAGCTCGACCCTAGGTAGACCCGCTGCGCAGGCTCTCATCTAGCAGGCAGGCCCGAAGGCTCGCCTGTGGGGGATAGGCCTTGTTTGTGGAAAATTCATCGGCACCCCGAGCTAGGCTTGGCCCCAGGTAGACCCGCTGCACATGCTCTCATCTAGCTGGCAGCTCCGAAGGTTCGCCTGTGGGGATAGGTCTTGTTTGGGGAAACTTCATCGGTACCCCGAGCTAGGCTCTACCCCAGGTAGACCCGCTGCGCAGGATCTCATCTAGCTGGCAGGTCCGAAGGCTCGCCTGTGGGGGATAGGTCTTGTTTGTGGAAACTTTATCGGCACCCCGAGCTAGGCTCGACCCCAGGTAGACCCGTTGCGCAGGCTCTCATCTAGCTGGCAGGTTCGAAGGCTCGCCTATGGGGGATAGGTCTTGTTTGTGGAAACTTCATAGGCACCCCGAGCTAGGCTCGGCCCCAGGTAGACCCGCTACGCAGGCTCTCATCTATCTGGCAGGTCCGAAGGCTCGCCTGTGGGGGATAGTTTTTGTTTGTGGAAACTTCATCGGCACCCCGAGCTAGGCTCGGCCCTAGGTTGACCCGCTGCGCAGGCTCTCATCTAGCTGGCAGGTCCGAAGTCTTGCCTGTGGGGGATAGGTCTTGCTTGTGGAAACTTCATCGGCACCCCGAGCTAGGCTCGGCCCCAGGTAGACCTGATGCGCAGGCCCTCATCTAGCTGGCAGGTCCGAAGGCTTGCCTGTGGGGGATAGGTCTTGTTTTGGAAACTTCATCGTCACCTCAAGCTAGGCTCGGCCACAGGTAGACCCGCTGCGCAGGCTCTCATCTAGCTGGCAGGTCCGAAGGCTCGCCTGTCGGGGATATGTGTTGTTTGTGGAAACTTCATCGGCACCCCGAGCTAGGCTCGGCCCCAGGTAGACCCGCTGCGCAGTCTCTCATCTAGTTGGCAGGTCCGAAGGCTTGCCTGTGGGGGATAGGTCTTGTTTGAGGAAACTTCATCGGCACCCGAGCTAGGCTCGGCCCCAGGTAGACCCGCTGTGCAGGCTCTCATCTAGCTGGCAGGTCCGAAGGCTCGCCTGTGGGGGATAGGTCTTGTTTGTAGAAACTTCATCGGTACCCCGAGCTAGGCTCGGCCCCAGGTAGACCCGCTGCGCTGGCTCTCATCTAGCTGGCAGGTCCGAAGGATCGCCTGTGGGGAATAGGTCTTGTTTGTGGAAACTTCATCGGCACCCCGAGCTAGGCTCAGCCCCAGGTAGACCCGCTGAGCAGGCTCTCATCTAGCTGGCAGGTCCGAAGGCTCGCATGTGGGGGAAAGGCCTGATTTTGGGTTCTTGGTCCTTGGTTACTCTTGCACTACCCCGAGCACGGCTCGGCCCCAGGTAGACCCGCTGCACAGGCTCTCATCTTACTGGCAAGCCCGAAGGCTCGCCTATGGGAGGGAAGTTTTTGATCCTGGGAGACACTTCGACTCTGATTTTCCGAGCAGGGCAAGAAACACACCCGGAGCACAGAATGAAGAGAGGTAGGATCCCTTCAGGCAGGAGAGGTCTCGGCGAGGAGAGGTCTCGGCCAAAGGAGGTCTCGGCCGGGAGGTCTCCGCCAAGGAGATCTCTCCAAAGGAAGTTCTCGGCGGGAAGGCTCCTGACAAAGGATCCTTGGTCATACAGTAATAAGTGCTAGGCGGAAGGTTCGTCCAGTTCGCGCAAGGTAAAGAGGGACGTTCTCCCCTTAAAAGGCCTACGGGCGACGTTCCCAGCAGACGGTTCTCGGAAGAACACAGAAACGGGACGTCCTAACCCTGGGCTTTCTCGACAGGATCCCGCCTAATCCATCGCTAAGGGGGACAACCCTAGAGGGGCTAAGGGCCTCGACGGAAGCATGCCTAAAAGGCATTCGGCCTCTACAAACATATCTACTCAACACTTGTAACATATTTACAACATAAAAGAAAAGAGACAAACATTTGCAGCATTTACGATAGTTTACTCAAAATACAATTACAAGTTTGGACCATCTCGCTCATTACAACCAAAAGTGAAAAGAAAGGGGGGCCCTTGAAGGAGACACGCTGTATCCCTCCGAGCTCTTGCTTGAACTCCCGCGAGAGCTCTCGCCTGAGCCCTCCCCGGATGTCTCGCCACCCGCAGCAGGGGATTTCGGGACATCCGAGGGCGGGGAATCGGGCGCGCCTGGGGGCTTCTGGATGGGCTTGAAGAGCCAAGGGACGAGCTGGCGAGCGGTGACGGACTTGCCTCTCCCGTCCAAGCAGCCTACGTCTCGCAGCATCTCCAGGGTCAGCTTGACCGTCGCTTGAGCGTTGGCCTACAGGAGCTTGTCAATGTCGTATACTGAGTAGTGACAGCTCCTCAGCCTTTCGTCCAGCGAAGGAAGAGGCGGGACCGCAGTCGTCTCCATGCGCCGGAGCTGGTCCCTCAGCAGGATGTTCTCGTATCGTACCTGGGCTAGCTCCGCGCGAAGCGCTATGGCCTGAGCGGAGTCGTGTGTAATGAGAGGTTAGCATGGGAGGAAAAAGGTTGAAATCTAGAGTGGCGAGAGAAAATGTCGCGAAAGGTCTCACTTACCTCTTCCGCCGGGCGCAAGGACAACAGTTGCTTAGCATCTGCCAGCTCTTTCTTCAGGGCAGCCACCTGAGCCACCGCCTCCTCCCTTGCCTTGAACATGTCTTGGAAGTTGTAGTCGATAGTGATACTTCGACGCACGCACATATGCACAAGCTCGATCCCGCGCATCAGGGCCCGGGTGGAGTCGTAGGCTAGGAGCCGGGTGGTCATTTTATTGTAGAGGCCGACATTCTCCTGGCTGTAAATGCCGTAGTACAAGGAGAAGGCCTCGCTGGTGACTTCCTCTCGCTCCGCCCAGCTGGGTAGAAGAGACGAGATCGAGACCCTGTTGGTATCAGGGTCCCACTGAAGCAGCGTTTTATTTTCCGCATCAAGGCACTTCGTGCCAAGACCAAAATTTCGATGTCCCCGCGTCACCTCTCCAGGCGGAGACTGAGCGGAGGTCTCGGTGGCAGCCCCCTCGCCGTCTGCCCCACTGGCAGCCGGGGGGTTCTCGGCAGGTGCCTCAGCGCCACTCCTGGCAACAACAATCTCACTGGCAGCCTGCAGGATATCTTCAAAGGAACGGCCTGGAGCGGGAGGTCGGGAGGGCGGAACCGCTACGACTTTACCATTGTCAGTAGCGGTTGTTTTGGGTCTCTTGAGCGCTTGGGGCAAAGGGACGCTGGGCTTCCGCTTCCCGACACCGGTTGGAGGATACATGGCCGTCTCATCCCGGCAAGCTTGTGCCGTGGACTTCGTGAGAGCCAGCAGATCTCTCGCGGCCTGGCTCTCGGCAGCATTAGCCTCGTCGAAGGGCTGACGCAGGCGGATCTCGCACTCTCCTGCAAAGGAGACAGCTCTCAGCATTAAATCTTAAAACAGGGAATAGCGAGTCAAAGGCGAGACCATACCTTCGCCCGAGGGCATGGGGGAGAGCGAATCGACGCCCCGCCGGAGGAACTGGACGTCGAAATCCTTAGTTCCGAAGAACTCAAGGAGGGCGTTCTCGCGCGAGCCCAGGGAGGGCGGCTTATAGGCGGCATCCTCGTACTGAATGGGCGCAAGAGTAACGTTGCCGAAGTCGCCGGAAACGAAAACGAACTTCTCGCCCCAGTGATGGTGCTTATTGGCGAGACCGGTGGTCTTGAGCAGCTGCCCCAAAAAGAAGACCACCCCTCCCTTAGCACGGAAGGTAAACAACTTCCGAAAGATGGGGAGGCTGAACTCGATCCTCTCGGATCACATGTAGCAGATGAACGCCACAAGGATAGCGACCGAGTTAGGATTCAGCTACGCGGGAACCACTCCATAATACCGGAGGGCCTGGCGCATCTCTGGCCAGAGGGGGAGGCGGAAGCCCACCTCGAAGTGCTCAAGGGGAATGGAGAGCTCCCCCTCCCCCACGCTGTTCACCCTGTCACGGTTGCCAGGGTTTCACGTGGTGAAGCCGGCAGAAATATAGCGGACTTGATCAGTTGGAAATCCTCCATGGTTAGGCTATAAAGGGGGAACTGATGCTTTTGGAAGGCTTCCGCGCAATTGGAGCGTCCCTCACTTCCGCCCGACATCGTGCTTGTGGGGTTGAGGAAGAAGTCTTAAGAAAAGAGGCGAGAGCGAGAGCTAAGCGAGAACGGGAGAGGGAAGCGGAAGCAAGTAGGAGTTCTCGGCAAGTCACGAAAGCAACGAGGAAAAAAAACAAAGGTTTTGGATCGGAGAAATAAATACTGTGGGTGGACCCCCCCCCCCCCCCATTTATAGAAAATCGTGATCATAATGGCTATTCCCAAAAAGGCGGCGGGGGTACAGCCGTCACGCCCTAAGTCGGCGACGCCTCGGTTTCCCGCCCAAGTTGACGGCGACTGACCGAAAAATCTGATTAGCACAGGCATTTTGAGATGACATGCGACAAGAGAATCTAGCGGAAGCCGGAGTCACTCTCGCCGAGCGAGAACCAGATAAAAACTAATAATAAAATAATAACAAGTTATAAGTTAGACTGATAAGAAAACAACAGGATACATTGGGGAAGGGGAAGGTCGGGGGGTAAGAAAGGATGAGACTTCGCGAATCAATAAGGTTCCCACCGCCATCGTCCTCGTTCTCACTGCCTAGTTCTCGGTGGCGCCTGCGGGTTGAAATAGGATGATAGGACGGTGCATCTTAGGTTGATTCAGCGGGACTGGTCTTAGATCCGCGCGATACACCTCTCGGGAGAGGACTCGGCGATAGGCCTACCCGACCGATCCGTCTCGCCTATGAAGTAGTCTCGCTGTAGAGCCTCCAGCCTCTTCTCCACCGATTGGCGGAACTCTCTCGCCGCAGAGCCATGGGCCCGCTCCCGCCGTATAAGCTTCGACAGGACTGCCGCAACCCTCTTCCCCCACATTTTAGCACTCCCGACACAGGTCAATATTTCCTCCATCTCGTCAGATGAAGGGAAGGGTGAGCTCTCGCCGTCCTCCCCCTCTCTGTCTTCATCGTCATCTTCATCCTCTACGTCAGCTCCCGACCGCAAGCCCGGATCCCCTGACAAAAGAGTTCCACGGTCATGGCGAGAGCTAAGTAATAATTATGATGAGCATATCGCATACCTGCAGTATGGCGAGAACTGCCGGCCGACGGCAGGCCCAGCCCCCCCGCTCAGTTCCATAGAGGAGGTGGAGCGGCTTTCCTTTTCCCGGGGGGAAGATTTTACGCATGGTGATCCCGGCTTGGCCGGAAGCAGGGGGGAGTTGTCCTCTCCCACGGGATGGATGACATCCTGGGGAGCTATGGTGGATTCGATAGCCACCCCTCCCGCCGGTAGGGTGGGATTAGCCATAAGGGAATGCAAGTTAGCAGCCCTCGCTTCGTTTTCCCGGGTGGTGAGACCCGGTTTAGCGGAAGCTGGTGCTCTGGAAAGACAATTCAGCAATCTGAGACTGAGTTAGGAGTGATAGAGTGGAAAAGATACCTGCAGTCCTCTGGGGGTCATCCGGAGGAGCGACCTCCGACACCCGTGGTTGGTTCTCGGGAGGACGAGATGACGAGTCCAAGTGCTCCTGTGGGGGCCTGACGTCATCATGGGCCGTTTCCTGCCAGAAGTACCGCGTCAGTTGCAAATCCTCTTGCGTAAACAGCTAGTGGTTTCAATGATTAGCAAGTCAGATACATACCTTCAGCGGAGAAGGATCATCCGCACGGCTTGGGGTCGGGGTAGGAGAGCCCCTGTTCTCGTGAGACAGGTCTCGCTGGACCACCTTCGCCCTTTTCTTCTCTTTCTTCTTCTTCTTTAGCTGAGAGGGCTCAGCGGCTAACGACTTTCTCGCCAGTCAGGGGGCAACCAAGGCACAGTTAGCCCTGGCTCGTGCCTGGGCCGCATTGATACGATCTTGGAGGTCCTGTGGGAGAGGTTTGTCAACTCGCTTGGAACACATCACCAAAGGACGCGAGAACTCAGACAAGGAGCGGCAATTTGGGGGCAGACTTACGACCGTCTATCAGCACATATATATATAGCCACGGTATGGCCCACCAAAAGATTCTCTTATGATGCCACGTGCTCAGCGAATATTTACGGGTTGAATGTGTCTTTTTGAGCGCAGAGCTTGCTCAAAAAGAACGGGGATTGTGTACAACCCCATATTCGCTGAGTAGGACCCGGAGGCACCAACGATCAGGATTGGACTAGCTTCGGGCTTCAGACCAGAAGAGCTCCCACCCTGAAGAAGTTCCCGCCCATGAGTGGGCTGGAACGCTTGCGCTTGCGCCAAGCTCCCGCCTTCGAGGAGCTCTCGCCCATAAGCGGGAGAGATCGCTTGCGCCAAGCTCTGGATAAGAAGGTTCTCGGCTCAGAGTTCTCGCCGAGTGGGGCCCAGGGCCCGGGGTAAAATTACCTAATTACCCTCAGGTAAAATTACCCCTATACCCTCAGGGGCTGCATTTAGTACTTTATAAACAGAGGGATTTGGCTATTGGCAGGTCAACTAAGGGTATTTCAGTAATATCAGGTCAGCAAAAGGCTATAAATAGACCCATAAGGGCTCCTTAGAAAGCAATCTCTCATTATCCTCCAAATCTCTAGTGCTTTTTGAGGAGCTCCTAGCCCAGCTTTTGGGTTTGGAGGGGAAGCTCTCAGATATCTTCCGGGAGTGAGGTGAGACCTCCCTGCTGAGGCTTTGGGTCAGTCTTAGGTCCTTTGAATCTAGTCGAGGCTCGAGGCTCGAGAGAAGTAGGTGTTGGCTGCACCCCAGTTTTGAACTCCCGTTGAGGTCATTTTTTGCTTCAACAACAGCACTCAAAGATGTTGTACCTTCTCTTCTGAATATTCCTGGAAGTTGAAGGTGTTTCTGAAAGTTCATGTTTAGCAGAGAAGGTTGCTGCATTCTTCCTGTTCCTCTCATCAAGCACTTGGCAGTGTGCTCGATGATAACCTGTCTTACTCAATGATATTAGCTTGATAACGACATGTGTTAGCTTGTTATCTGACATTGTGTTGATGGCATCTGATATGGCCTTGTGAAAGTGGGTTACTGTTTTGCCAATAGACTGCTTGTTACTTTGAGTGGCCTCGGAAGAAGCAACACTCTTACTTTTGAGTGTAGGAGCTGGAGTACCAAATACAAATGGTTTATAATTACCCATTTGTATTTCTTAATGGAAGGCTTTCAAAGCACTCAATCCTATGCCCTTTCTCCCTCCACAGTGAGGTGCACTACTTCCCTTACTATAGGAATTTCCATTCTTCCAGTGACTATATATACTATCATGGTCATACCTGTTAGAAGGAAGCAAAACCTTTTGAAAGGTGGTTTGAGGCTTAACAACAACTGCCTTTCCCTTGGCCTTAACAGTTTCTGCTTCCTTCCTATTGAATCCCACTCTCCTCTTATTGTTTTGGGAAGTGAAAAAGTCAATAATGGGCAGTACGAACTATGACTTTGAGAATCAAGGCACTAACTTCCTCTCCTTGAGGAGATCATTCTCAAGCTTCTTGATAAGTTTTTCATTTTAAATTCATATTTTAGTATGCTTGTCAATGATCCCCTTGAGCTTAATTGAATTAGAGGCCATTTGGTGGAGTGTGTCCATCTTTTCATTTAACTCAGCCCTATAAGGTCTAAGAACCTTAATCTCTTCAGCTTGCTTCTTAGCAAGCTTCTTACTTTTACCCAAGGCCTCAAGTAGGGCACCGTACTTGTCAATCAATTGATTGACATCAAACTCAGAGTCTGATCCAACCTCATCACCAGATGGAGAGGATGCTTCAAATTCTGGGCCTATCTCATAATCTGAATCTAAAGAAGACATGTTAAGAATTATTACCTCATCTGGATCAGATTCATCCTGATTGTCTTCATCTGCTATGACCATCAAGCCACAAATTTCTTTTTCTTCTTCCTCATTGTCACTATCTGAATGTAATAATGGGGCCTGATGTTAATCCTTGCAGCAGAGGCCTCCTCTTCTTCCTCTTTAGAAAACAACCCAATATAGGATTCCACTTCTTCTGACTCAAAAGAGGCAAAGTTACTTTGACTCCAGTTCTTCTCCTTCTTGGCAATGAATGTATTTTTAGACTTATTGCCCTTGTAGTGCTTCTTATCACTAAAAGCAGCTTTATCTTTTCTTTTGATAGGGCAATCAACTATAACATGCCCTGGTCTGCTATAGTAATAACAAAAAAGATTAGAGGAAATGTGTTTACTAGGTTTAAAATCATATCTTTCCCCTTGGGGTCCTTCCTGGTTTTATTAGATTTGCTGTAGTCCTTCTAGTAGTTGGAGGAAGAGGAAGGTTTGCTATTTAACTGCTTACTCTTCATAAACTTCTTTAATTTCCTAGAGAAGGAAACAAACTCTCCATTTGACATTTCAGCATCAAATGTGCTGGGCTCAGAAGATTCTGACTCAGTCACTTTACTTGGAGGAGAGGGGATTCTCTCCTTATCTTTCTTTGAGCCCATATCCTTGAGGGCCACTGACTTCTCCCTCTAGTATGACCTGTCAGCAGTCTCCTTCCCTTTCTTTGCAATTAGCTACATCTCATAAGAGAGCATCTTCTTAAATAGAGTGTATGAGGGAATGTTGGCCAGGTTGCCCATTTCCCTAATGGAATAAATCTTGTTGTCCCAATCTCTAGTTAGAGATCTAAGAAACTTGTCATTCAACTCATAATTAGTGAAGACCCTTCCATAGGTCTTCAACTTATTTACTGTTTTGAAGAACTTTTCATAGCACTCAATTATGCTATCATCGCTGCTCTGCCTAAATGCTTCATATTTTTGGTTGAGTAGAGATTTCCTATCATCCTTGACTTCCTCAGTACCTTCCATATACACAATAAGTATATCTCACATCCCTTTTGCTATGTAGTAGTGGACAAAGTCCTGGAAGGTGGAATCATCAATTGTACTGACTATAATATTTTTTGCTCTCTTATCCATAGTAGCCAGTATAATCTCATCCCTTGTCATGTCATCATACTTCTTAGGGACCTACAAATTTGGATCAATGGTGGTGGCCTTCATGATGATGAAGGGCCCCTCCTCAACTGTGATAAAGATCCTAGTGTCTGATGCTTCCATGAACGTCTTTATCCTTGGCTTACATATGCCAAAGTTATCTTTTCTGTATATGGAGAGCTTCATAATGCTCAGTTCCTTATAGATATCAGCTGAAGACATGGTGATATGATAGACTATCCTTGTAGGATCTAGGTCAGACCGTTAAGTTTTATTTTGACCAACCACCCTCTGATACCACTTGAAAGATTGATGTTCTTGGTAGACTATATAACCTATAGGGGTGAATAGGTGGATTTAATATATGACGGTCTCTTTTGAATTTAGCAAATATAAACAAATGAAAGAACCACAATCAGAATAACTATAGCACACAACACACACTATTTATGGTGGTTCCCCGGAGTATGGGTACATTCACTATACCTCTGTGCCTATCTAGCAGTGTGCTAGACTCAACAATCTCCTCCAAAACTCTACTCCAAGAGCTAACAACTTAGATTCCTCATAGTCTCTCAGGTATACTTCCAGACCCTACCTCAGGCTCTATTGCCCCACCTTAGGCTCACCAGCTCTACCTCATAGTACTTTAACTCCTACAGCTCAAAGACCTAACTAGTCTCCTACCTCAGTTCTTCACAAAGATAGACCCTACCTCAGGCTCTGCAGCCATACCAAAGGCTCACCAGCCCTATCTCAGAGTACTTCAACTCCTACAGCTCAGAGACCTAAATGATCTCCTACTTCAGATCTTCACAAAGATCCTACCTTAGGTACACATGACCTACCTTAGGCAAAAGCCCTACAACTCAGGCAAAAGCCTTACAAAAGAGAGTAAATAAAGATTATAACTAACTACTTTATAGATTTGACCTTTATTTATTAGATTCTTCAGTTTGCTTTGCTATGGAAGCAATATCTTGAAGTGGACCCTGAAAAGATGATCTTCATGTAGTACAGATTCAAGGATCTTCTACTTCATCTTCTTCAACAGTAGTAAGAAGATCTAACTGGAGTCTTGAAGCTTGACCCCTCCTAGCTCTTTCTGAACTTCTTCACAATGAGCTTACTCACCGAAAGTGTGCCACTGTGTGTTTGACATTATTATATTTTATGAGTTGGTGGACTGGTGGCTTGGTCCAGGCGGTCTGGCAGATTGATAGTGGCAGACTGCCTCTGGTGGACTAGTTCCAGCAATCTTGAAAACTGACTCTGGTGGACTGGTACCAGCAATCTTGCGGACTGCCTCTGAAGGACTAGTTTTATCAGTCTAGCAGACTGCCTCTGGAAATTTGGTTCTAGCAGTCTTGCAGATTGCCTCTAGCCGACTGGTTCTAACAGTCTTGTGAACTCCATCTGGCGTACTAGTCAGAGGTCTTTCCATCTTAGGATCATTGAGTCCGCTTCCTTAATTGTATAAGAAGGCTTGTTCTATCCGATATTGTGGGTTTAGCAGACAGAAGAGAGAAGTCGTTGTAGATAGAGGCCACGGTCTGAGGAGTAGCTAAAGCTGTGGATAGAGACACTATTGCGGCCTGATGATCAATGGAGCTGAGTTCCTGAAGTTTGCCAAATTTATGCAACTATCTGCTTGTATGGAGCAAACTGCTGATAGAGATCAACGACAACGGGCTGAGGAGTAGAGACCAGCATATACATGTGTGGAGCAGACAATATGTCTAACCGCCAATTGTAGCAGACTGGAATTTTTAACCGCATGTTATTATGTATTTTAGTCCCACATCGTCTGTTGTATATCCCTTCTTTCTCTTCTCCCTATAAATATGGGGGCATACTCATGTAACTTAACCTTTTGTGAAATGAAGAGCTTGTTATTTAGATTTTATTACATGGTATTAAAAAAAATCGGATCCTTGCGGGTTCCGATTTTCTAACAGCTCATCTTGCTTTTTTGCGGTTTTTGTGGACTCCATTTTTTAACCACCCGCTTTGCTCATTCAAACCACGTGGATTCGTTTTTCTATCTGCCCTTTTCATGGCAGATACCAAGTATTCTTTCACTTTATCCGCATATTTTTCTCAATCTACACATACTATTACCACTCCATTTGGCAATCTTGGAACTGCTTCCAAGTTGACTGGCCCGAATTATCCATACTAGAGTGTTTCGTTTGTGTTCTTGCTGATATCTCAATGAAAATGACACCATATTAATGATGATCCTCCAGATCAAGGGTCTATTTGTAATAACCCCATCCGTTCATATCGTATATACTAGAAGGTCCGGCCGGGGCCCCACAGCATATACCACAAAACGAGCGGTGAAGTCACGGTATGGCACCAGAGTAGCGCAGCGCACCCTAACCCATGACATTCTAGCGGAAGCCTATACAGTACACTTGAACTCCACACCTGAATGTCCGACATATAAACCCCATATTTTATATATTCCTAGGAATGTCTTACAACACACACAAGACAAAGAGTTGGCCTTAAGGCCTTTCAGGGCTTTCATACAAGTGGCCATAAACAATGGCGCGCAAGCCGGCCACACAAAAGAAAACATCACACTTTCATTTCTTTAGCCTTTGAGGGCTAGCGGCGGTAGCAGCAGCAACAACAGGGACTTCAACCTTTATGCGTCCCGCTTGGCTCTCCAACACCTGTACAGGGACAGGCCACCCAATGGTGGCAAAAGAGGCAACGATCAGCATTCTGCTGACCAACTTATAACGACCCTACCCCTTCTCTCGTGGCAGCGCTATTCTTCCCTGCAAAGCATAGCATGTACAAGCATATATCTATAGCTTATTCAATGTGCACTCTCACACATCCATTCCATTCCATCACAATCATCAGCCACACGGCCCAACGATCCGTAAACTCAGGGCACATTCTTGGTGTACCGGCAAACCAGTTGCCCACCACCGTATCAGGGTCGCAACCCAACGACAAATCACTTGAGCATTTACTCCATGGCATGCAGCCGGAATTCTAGTTGTACTGCACCGGGATGGGCCCGTACCCCCCATTATATCATGGAACGCAAGCCTATGTCTCTCGCTATGCGCTCCAACAGACTGCACCTTCTGGTCTCACGTCGGACGGACATAACGCAGGTCGGATCCTCCACCCCCCGTTGCTCAAATCGCCTTTCCATCACCGAGTACGGCGTACTCGCGGCTAAATACAGGCGCGGGTCGGTCTCACCAATCCTGTTCTAGCATTCAAGCCTGGGTATTTCGCTTACACCCATGATATCACAACATCAGCGGGTCTTTTCTGGGCAGACCAGTACTTCCTGCTACTCTCTTCGCAGGTGGACACTGCAAATATCACAAATGTCAAGGGTCTTTCCTGGCTACCATGCCAGTACTTCCTGTTACTCTCTTCACAGGTGGACTCCCTATGAACATTAAGCATTACAAAGGGTATTTCCTGGAATTCCAATCCAGTACTTCCTGCTACTTCCTTTCACAGGTCGAACCCAATAACACAAGCAACACAAGCATTCTACGGGTATTTTCCTGGACTACCACTCCAGTACTTCCTGCTACTTCCTTTCACAGGTCCAACCCGTCAACTCCTAAACTACGTGTTTATTACGGAGTCTTCTCCGGTTCATATGCAACATCACCAATCCAGACCAACCTGTCCAGATGGGCTTCACACAACATGCCTATTCCGTACTCCATTTCCGGATCTATATGCTCACCACTTGGGGATTTCATGAATCAACCCAATGATCCCCATAACCGACCACCCACTGGTGGGGGAATCATGTGCATATGCAAAAAGGAAGCCTTCACATGGCTATGAAGAAAAGTCGTTACCCTTGAAGACCTCTTTAGTGCCATGAGCTCTAAATTGGCTAGGAAGATCCGCAACAGCTTTTCCTCCGCAACGCTGACCTCGGATCTCTCATCGGAATACCGCAGCAACACCGATGACTAGCCACTTGCCTCCTCCTCCTTCTTCCTCTCCCTTTCTCTCACTAGGAATGTTGAAAGAGAAAGTCAAAAGCCAAATGAGTTTCCCCAACCCATTCTCGGCCTTAAGAAGACAGGGATGCCTCTCAGCCCTTGGATCCAGGCTGAAGGAATGGATGGCCACAATTTCACCAAAAAAAGTACAATTTTTGCCTGACACGGCCTGTGACACGCCCGTGTCCATGGCCGTGTTCCCTAAGCGGTGCTCAACCGACTCATCAACTCCAGTACACGCCCATGTGACATGCCCGTATCATGGGCCGTGTCACCCAACACGCCTACCAACACGGCCGTGTCTGTGGCCATGTTCCTCAGGCTGCAAAAATCTCAAAATCACCCAAGACTTACATGGCCTGTGACACGCCCGTATCTCAGGACGTGTGCCCCATACACGGCACTAGATCAACCTATCATTCGATATAATGAGAGTGTTAAAGCTATTTGGACTCATCTTGCTGATTTTTATTCTAAAGCCGATCAGACCTTGAGTATTTACACGTTATATTCTGATCTGTTTGCCCGCCCTACTTTGACTCCTGATGTTGCTTATTAGGAGGTGCATGCTCTCGACACTAAAATTCTGCAGCATCATACGTTCTCCGCTGGTCTAGCTGAGTAACATAAACACTTTCAGGAATTTCTAGTTTTGTGTTATCTTCTTCTCCTTCCAGAATCATATGACATGATACGAAAACAAACTCTTGGCGAAGCTGATTCTCCTACCCTTGCTGCTACTACTGCCCATATTGCAGTTGTTACCACTCTTCTTCAGTGCCATCTGCTTGCCTCCTCACCACATCCTGACACCTTTGCTCATCAGGTTTGCTCTGGTAATTCTAGTGCCCATGGAGGTCATTATAGTGGGCATTGTGTGTCTTGTCATGTCTGCGCTCATTATGGCAAGACGAGCTATCTTTTTTGTCATTGCTAGGCTAAATAACCTAATCTTCACCCGTCTGCAGGTGACAACACAAAGAAGTCCACGCCCCTTTCCTCTTCTTTTGCCAGTGATAATGTAGTCACTCAAGGTAAGTGGCTAATTTATTTGGGAGCTACTAATCACATGACATGTGATCCTGGTTTATTTTATTGATTGGACAAGCATAACCAGTCTCCTCCAATTTTTGTTGCGGATGGTAATCCGTCTCCTATATGAGGGACTGGAATAGTCTGTGTCACTCCAACTTTGCAGCTTGAGGACACACTTTATGTCCCATCTTTCCCGTGCAATTAACTCTTTGTTCCTGTTCTCTCTAAACAGCTAAACTGCACGGTTACCTTTACATCTACTAGTTTTTTTTTCAGGATCCACACTCCAAGGAAAAGATTGCTACTGGGATTGAAAGTAATGGGCTTTTCTTCATCGACAATATCACTGCTTTCTCCACTTCTCTTCTGTAATGAAATCTTCCCCTTGGTCATCCTCCTCCTCATTTACCAAGGCCTATCGGATTTGCCTCATGAGGACTCCTCTTTGAATTGTGAGGCCTGCCAACTTGGCAAGCATCATTATTCTTCCTTTCTAGCAAAAAAAGGACGTAGTTCTTCTCGTACTTTTGAACTTGTTCATTTAGATATTTGGGATCTTGCTCCTATTAGGTCTGTAGGTAGGGGTTTTATATTTTATTATGTTTGTTGATGATTTTTCTCGATGTGCTTGACTATATCTCTTAAAAGAATGTTCTGAAATTTATTTTATGTTCACTGCATTTTATAATGAGATAAAAACTTAATTTAATGTTTCTCTTAAAGTTCTTCAAACTGATAATGCTTGAGAATATCTTAGTTAATAATTTTCTGATTTTTGCGTGGATTGAGGCATAGTTCATCAAACTAGTTGTCCCTACACATCTCAGCAAAATGGGGTTGATGAACGCAAAAATCGACATATTTTGGTTGTTACTCGCACCCTTCTCACATAGATGAATGTTCTATGATCTTATTGGGGACATGATGTGCTTCATTCTTGCTCTCTCATCAACCATATTACCTCATCGATTATTCAGGGTGATACACCATTCTCCATTTTACATCTAGGAGTTCAATCTTTTTCTTTACCTTTCCGTGTTTTTGGCTACACAACATTTGTGCATTCTCCGACTCATTCTCCTAGTCATGAGAAAGTTTCACCTCGCTCGGTAAAGTGAATATTTCTAGGCTACTGTCCGACCGAAAAGGTGTATCAGTGCTTTGATCCCCTGCTTAAGAAATAGTATGCTTCTACTGATGTTATGTTCCTTAAAGATATGCCTTATTTTTCTCGAGCTTCAACTCTCTCTCACCATCTGATATTTCACCATCTCTTCCTATTATTTCTACACCTTCACCTGCATCTATACCGCCTTTTGCGCCACTATCTCATCATCCCATACCAGTTACTCTGTCTTCACCACTGTCTTCTGATTGTCCCCTACCTTTGGAGCCTTTGTTGATAGTTCTCGGGCCAGTAATCTCTCCGATGGATGAATTTACTCCTGAAGATAAGTCAAATCGTGACCTTCCTATTGCTCTACGGAAGGGGGTTAGTACTTGCACTAAACACTCCACTCATGATGTTGTGTCCTATACTCATCTATCCCCAACTGAAAGGAGATTTGCTCTTGCTCTCTCGGTAAATGATATCTTGGTTAACTATTTGGAGGCTCTTGTTGTTCTGCATTGGAAAGTGGCAATGGATGAAGAAATGAATACTTTAACCGAAAGGGGTACTTGGACTCTAGTCACTACTCCTCTAGGTGTGGATATGGTTTACTGTCAGTGGGTCTTTGTCATCAAGTTTCATCTGGATGCCACTATTGACCACTATAATGCTAGGCTTGTTGTTAAAGGCTTTACTTAAACATATGGTGTGGACTTATTTGATACCTTCTCCCCAGTTGCTTGCATCAGTACTATCCATGTTCTTTTCTCTTTAGCGGTTAACAAATGTTGGGAGATGTATTAGTTAAATGTGAAAAATTCCTTCCAATATGGTGATCTACAAGAGGTAGTTTACATGGAGCAACCTCCTGAGTATGTTACTCAGGGGGAGTCTCAGGTATGTAAGTTACGGAAGGTAATTTATGGTCTAAAGCAAAGCCCACAGGCATGGTTCTATAAGTTTAGCAAGGTTATCTGTCTTGTTGGCTTTAAATGGAGTTCTGCTGATCACTCTCTTTTATTCATAAGACTACTAAAGGGCTTGTGGTTCTTGTTGTCTATATGGATGATATTCTCTTTACTGGTGATGATAAGGAAGGAATTGATCTAGCAAAGAGATACCTTCGGTAACATTTTATTACAAAGGATATGGTCTCTCGTAAGTACTTCCTTGGAATAAAAATCCCGCGAAAACACAACTCCTTGGTGCTCTCACATTGGAAGTATGCGTTCGATCTTTTGAAAGAAACTGGTCTTCTTGGGGGAAGACTTGTTTGTTGTCCTGTGGCCATTGGTGATAACATGAGTTGGACAGTGAATTCACCTCTTATTTCTGATATTATTATGTATCGATGACTAGTGAGAAAACTCATTTATCTGACTATTACTAGACCTGATATTTGTTATGAGGTAGAGAAGGTCAGTCAGTTTATGCAAGCTCCCAGAAAATGTCATCTTCGTTCTGCCTTGGAAATTCTGGAGTATGTGAAAGGGTCTTTAGGGAAGGGGTTATTGTTTCAACAACATAACTATCTGAATGTTGAAGTATATTCTGATGCTATCTATGCTGACAATAAAGAGGATAAAAAGTCTAATTCTAGTTTTTGCACCTTTGTATGAGGAAATCTTGTTAGTTGGAAAAGCAAGAGATGGTTTGTTGTGTCACGATCAAGTGCTGAAGCTGAGTACCAAAGGATAGCATCGACCACTTAAGAGTTGAAATGGTTACATGGCTGATGCAATCTCGGCAAGTGCACCGATTGTTGTCAAGTAATAAACTGGGGGAGTTCTCCTCCGAGGTTCGAATCTATCGAGGAGTGCAGATTGCGAGTGTGATCTTTCTCGTTGGAAAGTGATTGAAAACGCAACAAAGGTTGGGGGTGTTTTAGAACAACTAAAAGTAATTACGCGGGTCGCCTTCACCACTTCGCAAGGGTGGAATACTCCGATGAGTATTAAAGCGTGTGGTTGTAATTGTTGAAGGTCGAAAACACCTCTTCGCCAAGCCAACCCCCAACACACGTTAGTGCGGCATATCACCAAGCAACAACCCAAATTTAGCTAAGGAAGTAAAGCCAAATTAAGCACTACAACAACAACATCAATAATAAACCATCAAGAACATCGTTAAGAGTTCCTAGCAAGTTTAGCACACATCCAAAATAAAGAAACAACATCCAAATCAGAGTAAAGAGGAGATTTACAAGCCAACGCGTGAAGGCTAGCCACGATTCTCGGCTAGAGTTGAAGGTTGTCGGTGTTCGTCTGAGCTCGGTCGGTGGTTGACGTCCGAGGAAGCTTGAAGTGCTGTCACCTACTTCAAAGGCATTTTCCCCGTCTTCTTCATGTTCCGTGAAGGCTGGAAGCCGCCGAAAAACTCTTCAATGGTGGCAAGAAAGAGCCCCAAATGCTCCCCTTGAGATGAAGATGCGAAAAACAGCGGAAGATCTTCTCTTGCGGTAAAGTTTGGAGGAAGAACGGTTGCCGAATGATTTCTTCAAGGAGGAGAGAGGAAAAAGCGGCTGGAGTAAGGATTTCCCGCTCATAGGAGCAGAAATGGCGGACTATTTCCTGCTCTAGTCAACTCCTGAACTTAAATACGAGTAGGTCAGAAAAATGGTCACGCACGGTTTGGCACACGACCGTGCGTTAACCGTGCGATATTAACTTCCAGTCCAAGATTACAGAATAAGATGCGTTGACCCATTCATTTTACTCGCGCACGGATGCTTCTGCCCGTGCGTGAAGGAAAATGCACGGGAAACCACAGAGCATTGAAATTCATGGCAAGCAGGTGGAACCGTGTGTTTTACTCACGCACGAGCACTTAGGCCCATGCGTGAACAACTCACACGATTAACCACAAAGCTCTATAAAACTGGAAGCAACTGGAAAATCATGCGTCTCCTTCGCACACTGTTCAGATGAAACCGTGCATGAAGAAATCGCACGGGTTGGTCAGTCCATCCAGAGAAACCTGCAGAAAATCCACGATTCGGTAGAAAGAGTACGCTAAGGAATCGCACAACCGTGCGTTTTCCACAGGTCAGAATTCCTACTTTGGGGGAAAACTGACCACCTACACAGCAAAAACCAAACCTGGAGCAACAACATCCAACACCAATATACACATAAAAATAACTAAATCCACAGAGGGAGTTTCCCAGTACTTACCCCCGACATCCCAGTGCAATTCGCAAACCAAGATGGGCCAAAATAGTGCATAATGACTAAGTGAAGCCTTGATCAAATATATATGACATTTCCTACTTAAATAGTAGTACACATGCATGATAATAAGCTCAGATGAGTCCAAAAAACCCTATATAAATTGGACTCATCACACCACCAGACTAAAACATTTACTCGTCCCGAGCAAATCATCCCAAACGCGGACGAGTAAAATAACATAGCTGGCTTTAAACTACGCAGCGGAGTACCATGTGAAATCACATGCTTACGCTCATAGGAACACCGTAGAAGGAATTTCTGATTATGCACTAATAGCCTATATATTTCTAAAGGCGTATCAAAATATTTTTACTACTCTACTATAGAATCGAGGGGAATCATTCAGTCATGCACAAGGAGAAAGAGGACAATCACTAAGTTGAGCATTGCAAAAGCAAGGGTTCGGGACAACCTCCAAAGGAATCCACCAATGTTAGTGACCATATGCTTGCCCATTCACACTCTCTCCATGACACTAGTTTGACTCAAGCGCGAATCCGTAGGACTTGGAGTATAATATAGGCATAGGAGAAGGTGGGGTATACAAAGATAAACAAGACGGATACGCACACCCAAAATGAGACCTCTCGAAAACACTCACAGCTACACTCAACGACAAACACGTGCGACACACCCCCAGACTTGGACTTTTAACGGTGCGTGCACGCACATAACGAACACATACAACAAAATTTCACAACTCTACAACAAATTTTTTTCTTTTTTCTCTTTTTATTCCACATTGGTAATTTTCTTTTCCAATTCATTTCATTTATTACTTTTTTCTTTTTATTTAACCAAATAAC
Source organism: Platanthera guangdongensis (assembly GCA_039583875.1). Lineage (NCBI taxonomy): Eukaryota > Viridiplantae > Streptophyta > Magnoliopsida > Asparagales > Orchidaceae > Platanthera > Platanthera guangdongensis. The sequence goes on along the minus strand of CM077148.1, from coordinate 127,563,037 downwards.
CAAAACAAGCCAAAAACACGACAACACCACAAGCGACACAAACACCCGCATAACCGTCACACATAACAGATACAAAACGACAATAAAACAAACTAACTGAGCGACCACATTCCGGTGTGCGAGTAGGAATGGCTATATGGCTCTGGTAGCGAGGCGTAGGGACGTCAAAGGAAGGCACCGGCTCAATGGGGATAACAACAGATAGACGTCGGGAATGGTACAAGGCTCAAACTAGACAAAGTGATGTCCAACATCACACGCGCACTTTACTAACCATGTACCCATTCATCGAGAGTAGCTAGGGGCAAGTTCTTAGCAACTGAGAAAGACTATCCTTCCTCCCAACTCGAGCAATACGAGGCTAGTGATGTCGACACACATCCCTATGCTACCGTTTGATTCACACCGGAGTCGAAGTAGACGAGTAGAATAAACTAGATTTACGCCAATAGAAATAATATACACTATGAGCATAAAAAGAATCTAATTCTACACATAATCCTAAATGAGATGTGAGCACTCGATAAGGAGCACTACTGGAGTCAACATTTTACTCCGCCTCGCAATCCTAGGCCAACGCTGAAATTTTCCAAATCTCACAATAGTGACGATAAAACTCACGACGTGCTCCTGTTCAAGCACGCGCTCAAATGTGGTGTAGTGGTATGCAATGCCAATCATTAAAGACAACTAATGAAAATATTCTTCTAGTATGACAATGATTTAATGCATGTGCGTGAGTAACCCGCATAACTCTCCCCACCAGACTTAGCCTAAACATCCTAACACCACATTGTGATCGTGAAATTAAAAAGCAAGTAAGGAGAAGAGGTTACCCAATACACATAAATGAACATACCAGAAGATTGGCGTTAATTTCTGTTGAAAAATCACGACCCAAATGAACTTCACCTGCAAAAGAAAATACCTCCAAGCACAATAATCATATTATAGAATATGCAAAAAAAACAAAAACAAAATAATGGGTTGTCTCCCAGAAGCCACTTTTCTTTACCATCCTTAAGATGGACCAAATATCTGTATTAGCAGTTTTATATAAAGTTCAAGATCATAAGCGCAGTATGCAACGATAAAGTCTAAAATTTCTCACACACATTAATCAAAATTTATAATACAAAAGAGGGGGGGGGGGGAGTTCCTTCATATCTCAGCTAAACGTTGACTTGCGATAGATTCCCCCAGACACGCGAGATAAGGGAGAAGCGAAAGCTTTATGGCCTAAGGAAGATGAATCTCCCCCTACCCCTAGCCTCTTCCTTCTCGTGCCGGCGGGAAAAATCCAGCGCCTTGCTCATTCGCAGTTCATTTTTTTCGCAATTCCATGGATGGAGATTGCCATGGCGGTATAACCACTCCATCCAATCCAGAGGTAGCTTTAGCTTTTCCGTCCGGAGGCATCCTTTCCTCACCCGCGACGGGTGATAAATCAGCCCAAGTAACCTATTTTATAGTTTTACACACATCATTTGATTCATTATAAGTTTTTAATTCTATTTCATACACGCTTTCAGTAGGCATGCTCCGCTCCTTTGTCTCAGCAACGTACCTTTCACTCCACTCACTATCCTTTTCATCCGCAATTTGCTGCAATCCAAGCTACTACGCTTTGGTTTCCCCTTTCTGTAGCACACCTATCTCAATAACACTAGGAAAACCGTCAGATAACATAATATTTAGATCAAGCAGTTTTCCGGGCTCATTCAGAATCATAGGGGGAAGGGATGGAGACAAAGGCGTTTCAACCTTGGATGCCAAGGTGATGCCACTCACATTAAAATGTAATGTCGCCCACTAGCTTTCAGGAAGGGGACCCCGAAGATGGGTTTTGAAGCATTCCCCATTGGTCCCAGCACCTGGAAGTCAGTGCCACCACAGCCCCGTTCAATATCACTTCCACCCCATTTATCTTATCGTCGGTCTTCTCTACAGACACATCGGCCAGAACGAGTGATTTCCGGACATTCGACTTGATATTTAAATTAAATTTTTCAACATCTTGCAAAGCAAGAATGTTTCAAGAAGATCCAGAATCACATAGGGCCAATGTATCAACCTCATTTATTTCGCATTTCACGGCCACTTCATTTTCAATACACTCATCCGTCTCCCCAACACACTTCCCTGCTCACGGGGATTTTTTTCTGTATCGCTCGGAAGGGCGTCGCGAGTACGCTCAGAGAACACCTGGGCCAGTTTCCCCAGTTGCGTCTCCAAGTTTCTCATGGAGGCAGTCTGAGTGGCCATGTTGGATTGGGCCATCTCCATGAATTTTTCCATCATCTCTTCTAACGCACTCTTTCGCGTTCCCTACGCGTTCTGATTATAACCCGATTGCGGCGGCCGCGGCTGGCTATTAGTGGCTTGAGCATCAAACTGATGCTGGCCTCCCTGCCATCTTTGCCCGGGAGCATATTGGTTCCAGGAGAAATTCAGATGATTTCTCGCATTCGGGTTATAAGCATTGTTATAAGGAGCAGCACGGTTCTGATTATTTATAAAATTCACATTCTCGTCAGCAGATATACCTGAGGGATCAGCAAAAGCTTCTCCAGCTGGGCACTCATATGTATGATGACCGGGGTTTCCACAACCCTGGCATGAAATAACCATCACCTGAGATGGAGGAGGGGTTGATCTAGTCAGTAACATCATTCCATCCATAGTAGGATGACTCGACTCAGCTTGCGATTGCACCTCATTTACCTCAAACAAATTTCTGGCACCCCTAGCTGTGTTTCTTCCAGCAGTCCAATACGTGTTATGAGAAGCAGTGCCACGAAGGAGTCACAAAGCCTCGTCAGGAGTCAGGTTCATGATAGTGCTTCGAGCGGCCACGTCGATCATGGCCCTATAATTAGGATCAATAACAAAATAAAATATTTCAACCAAATTCCACAGCTCACAGCCATGCTGGGGCATCGACGCTGCAGATCAGCAAATCTCTCCTAGGCCTCAGATAATGTTTCCTGGTCTAGCTGCCGGAAGGTGGCTATCTCCCTTCGAGCGTTCACTATTTTGTCCACCGGGTGGAACTTGGCTAAGAACTTTGAGGAAAGAGCTTCCCACGTAGTCGCAGTCCCAGGAGCAATAGTGTGGAGCCAGGTTATCGCCTTGTCCCTTAGTGAAAAAGGGAACAGCCTTAGCTTCACCACGTCATCTGTCATACCGGTGTAGCGGAAGGTACCACAGATCTTCGAGAATTCCGCTAAATGGAGTTTCGGATCCTCGCTTGGCAGGCCTGAAAACTACGTGTTATTGCGGATCATGTTGAGGATGGCGGGCTTTATCTCGAAGTGGTGGTTCACGATGGCCGAGCCGAAACAAGGGTAAACACTTCCCGTGGTAGGGGTCGTGAAGTCACGCATTGTCCTAATACGGGGTCGGACTACCTCCTGGTTCTCACTGACACGTTCACCAAGGCCATTTCCTTCTTGACCTAATTCTTCCATTCTTTCTCTTCCTTCAGCAGCAACAACACGCCGACGGGCTTGCCTCGCTCGTGCGGTTTCAAGATCAACTCCAAGATATTCACCTCTATCCCTGGGGTTTGGATCTGTCATACAACACACAAAAATCTATCAAAATACCAAAAACATTTGCAACAACTTTTCCAATAGAAAAAAATACACACAACGGTTGCACTCCCCGGCAACGACGCCAAAAACTTGATGCAATTTCGACAAGTGCACCGATTGTTCTCAAGTAATAAACTGGGGGAATTATCCTCCGAGTATCAACTCTGTCGAGGAGTGCAGATTGGGAGTGTGATCTTTCTCGTTGGAAAGTGATTGTAAACGCAACAAAGGTTAGGGGTGTTTTAGAACAACTAAAAGTAATTACGCGGGTCGCCTTCACCGCTTCACAAGGGTGGAATACTCCGATGAGTATTAAAGCGTGTGGTCGTTACCGTTGAGTGTCGAAAACACCACTTCGCCAAGCCAGCCCCTAACATAAGTTAGTGCGGCATATCACCAAGCAACAACCCAAATTTAGCTAAGGAAGTAAAGCTAAACTAAGAACTACAACAACAACAACATCAATAATAGACCATCAAGAACATCGTTAAGAGTTCCTAGCAAGTTTAACAAACATCCAAAGCAAAGAAACAACATCCAAATCAGAGTAAAAAGGAGATTTATAACCAAATGTGTGAAGGCTAGCCACGATTCTCGGCTAGAGTCAAAGGTTGTCGGTCTTCGTTCGGGCTCGATCGGTGGTTGACGTCCGAGCAAGCTTGAAGTGCTGTCACCTACTTCAAAGGCATTTTCCCCATGTTATTCACGTTCCGTGAAGGCCGGAAGTCGTCGTAAAACTCTTCAATGGTGGTAAGAAAGAGCTCCAAATGCCCCTCTTGAGATGGAGATGTAGAAAACAACGGATGATCTTTGCTTGCGGTGAAGTTCGGAGGATGAACGGTGGCCGGATGAGCTCTTCAAGGAGGAGATAGGAAAAAGCGGCTGGAGGAAGGATTTCCCGCTCAGAGGAGCCGAAATGGCGGACTGTTTCCCGCTCTAGTCAACTCCTGAACTTAAATACGAGCAGGTCAGAAAAATGGTCACGCACGGTTTGGCCCACGACCGTGCGTTAACCGTGTGATATTAACTTCCAGGACAAGATTACAGAAGAAGATGCGTTGACCCATGTGTTTTACTCGCACACAGACGCTTCTGCCCGTGCGTGAAGGAAAATGCACGGGTAACCACAGAGCGCTGAAATTCACGACAAGCAGGTGGAACCGTGCGTTTTTCTCGCGCACGGGCACTTATTACCGTGCATGAACAACTCACACGATTAACCACACAACACTATAAAACTAGAAAACAACAAAAAAAATCGTGCGTCTCCTTCGCGCATAGTTCAGATGAAACCGTGCGTGAAGAAATCGCACGGGTTGGTCAGTCCATCTAGAGAAACCTGCATAAAACACACAATTCGGTAGAAAGCGTGCACTAAGGAATCACACGACCATGCATTTTCCACAGGTCAAAATTCCTGCTTTGGGGGAAAACTGACCACCTGCACAACAAAAACCAAAGCTAGAGTAACAACACGTAGCACCAATATACACATAAAATAACTAAATCCGCACGGGGAGTTCCCTAGAACTTACCCCCGACATCCCGGTGCAATTCACAAACCAAGATGATGTATACTACCGGGGCAAATTGTCCGGCATGTTCTAGCGACTAAATCTACCCACACACGATCTAATTTAGAAACACCACACACAAGCGTAGCCACGTTTTAGATTAACGCTTATCGTCACACAACGACTTGAGGATCGCTAACCCCCTTATGATCAAATAGTGACTAGAGGCCACTATCCTTTCCGGCGAAATGAACCCACACGGTTCGGTTGAGTGAAGTCGTACCAAGGAGATCCACCAAAGAAAGGATTCAGAAAGTGGTTGATCTCCCCCGACTAAGAAAAACCAAAGGTCACCACCCTTCTTCGAATGCGAGAAACTTGGAGAATCAAATACGAAAACCAAATGGAAATACTTCGATGATTAAGATTTCAGATTTCACACCAAAACTTTCGCACAAGAAATATGCGCAGGAGGTAGAAGAAACACACAAGATAGAGACGAGGAATCGTTACCCCAACTCGTAGATAGTTGCAAGTGGAGAATCGCTCAACCACGGTTCCGCCAGAGTCACACCGGAAGAAGCTTTGCACGTCCACCTTCAACGTAGTCACACCGCGAAGTTCCCACGCCGGAAGAGGAGGGCCTTCACTTGGCCGAAACCTTCAAGGAGGCGGAAGATGTGTGGGGGGAGGGGGCGGCGACAATGAGAAAGCAATTCTCAAAAGCTGAAGATAAGTTTTTAGGTTTACTTTTTCTCTACCTAAAACCAAGGGAGTGGATGCCTTATATATGGCCCACTCTAAATAAAAGTTTATACATAAAATATTCAGAATTTAAGAGCTATTGTAGGCTAAATGCAGGTCACAAATTAAACAAAATTAGCATAAAAATTGTTATCCGCAGCCCGACAGTTTTTATGACAACAACGTCACTTGATGGCGTTATCTCGCGAACGAAGATGGTAGCGGGAAGAGGTGCGGTGCCGCGCTCCCACGTCTTTATTTCGCCGTAGATCTTTGCTTTGTAGTGGTGGCGTGTCATCCGTTAGCGCTTCAACATCAACGGCCTCGGGTTGGAGAGGGTCGGCTCCGTCAATCATCCCCCTCTCAAAAGGACTCATCACCGAGGAGTTGGCGTCTTTGTAGCGGCGAAGGAGAGCATCATCCAAGCGAGCCACTTCATCTTCGGGAACCCATGAATCATCGGAGGATGGGCGATCACGCCAGTGGACCAAATAGCGGCGAGAGGTACCAAGCGGGGACGGGAGAACATCATTGGCAAGGATCCTGTCTGGTAAGAAAGAGGTCTTGGGAAAACTAGGAAAAGCATTCGTCGAAAAAGGTAAGACCGAAGAAAAAGCATCCACCAACGTACCTCCAACGGAATCCGTAGTAGGAGGCGATTCATGAGACCTGTCCCCCCAAGCCCAAGAGAAGATCGAGAGGAAGAAGAAAAAGGAGAGTTGCATATTTCAAGCGGCGGAGAAGTATAAGTTGTTAAATCGAAAACATTAAAAATAGAGGATATACCCCAATCGGACGGTAAATCCAAAAGATACGCATTGTTTCCTAATTTCTTAGCAACTCGAAATGGGCCGGCTCTCCGATTGGCCAACTTTTTGACGGTACCCGTAGGCATCCGCTCGGGAATGAGACGAACCAAGACCAAATCACCAACATTAAAATGGACGGCTCGACGGTGCAAATTCACGTGTAACTGATCGGACGTATATTGCGTGGCTAACACTTCTTGTATGTGTTTATGTAAATTTTGAATGTGTTGGGCAAATTCCTGTGCGAAGTGACTTGATTTATAAGTGGGCGGTAGGGGAATCAAGTCAAGTGGCACGGGCGCCTTATAACCGTGCACAATCTCATTCGGCGATAACCCGGTAGACCTATTCTTAGAATTATTATAAGCGAGTTGTGCGTGAGAGAGAATGAGATCCCAAGTGCCTTTGTGCCCTCCAACAAGACATCGTAAAAGATTGCCCACGCTCCTATTTACGACCTCCGTTTGTCCATCCGATTGCGGATGATAGGCGGACGAAAATAAAAGTTTGGTTCCCATAAGTCTCCAAAGCGTCTTCCAAAAATAACTAGTGAATTTGACGTCCCTATCACTAACGATAGTTTTTGGAACGCCGCGGTGCCTAACAACTTCCGTAAAATAAATTTTTGCCATGTGCGAGGCGTCACTAGTTTTGCTACACGGAATAAAGTACGCCACCTTCGAGAACCGGTCTACAACTACCAAAATAGAGTCATGTCGTCGGAAGGTGGTCGGGAGCCCTAAAATGAAGTCCATACTCACATCCTCCCAAGGGATAGAAGGGATGGGTAGAGGGGTGTAGAGACCGGCGTTTGTTTTACTACCTTTAGCAAGTTGACAAGTACGACAACTGCTAACGATTTTACCAACGAGAGATTTCAAACCCGGCCAATAAAATTTCTCCTCTACTAAAGCTAGCGTCTTATCCCGACCAAAATGGCCACCAAGGCCCCCACCATGAAGTTCCCAAATGATGTGATGGCGGAGGGAAGTTTGTGGGATACACAACTTCGTGTGTTTAAATAAGTAACCATCCCGGATGTAGAATGCCGAAATAGTGGAGGGAGACTCCTCTTGGGTGGCAAAGTAGATGTCCTTAAAGTCCGGACATGTCGCGTATTCGTCCTTAACTTGCTTAAAACCAATCACCTTAACTTGCATGGTGGACAATAATAACGAGAGTCGGCTAAGGGCGTCGGCAACACGGTTGTTGGACCCCTTAAGATGCTTAAGAGTGAACGTGTACTCTTGGAGGAACGACACCCACTTAGCGTGCCGGGGGCTGATTTTATGTTGGGAGTTAATAAAACGTAAGGCTTCATGATCCGAAAGAAGCACAAATTCCTTGGAAAGAAGATAGTGTCTCCAATAGTGCAAACTTCGGACCACCGCATAAAATTCCCTATCGTAATTATAGTAGTTTAATTTAGCCCCGGACAACTTCTCACTAAAATAACAAATGGGGTAACCCTCTTGACTTAATACTCCTCCAACCCCAACTCCGGACGCATCGCACGCTAATTCAAACACCTTAGAGAAATTCGGTAAGCGTAGGAGGGGCGCTTCCGTCATAAGAGTTTTGATCGTTTGGAAGCCATGAGTGGCGGATTTAGTCCATTTGAAATCCCCTTTCTTCATGCACTCCGTTAAGGGAGCCATGATGCTACTAAAATTCCTAATAAAACGCCGATAAAAAGTAGCGAGTCCATGGAAACTTCTAACGTCACGGATGGACTTGGGCTCCGGCCACTCGTTAATAACTTGCACCTTTTTCGGGTCTACTCTAATGTCGTCCGCTTCGACAAGATATCCTAAGAACTCAACCTCACGGACAAGGAAAGTACATTTCTTCAGATTTAAGAATAGTTTTCTCTCCTTAAAGTAGTTAAGACTGTCCTCAAGTGATTTGTATGTTCAGCGGGCGTCAAGCTAAACACCAAGATGTCGTCAAAATACACTACGACGAATTTTCCCATGAAGGGTTGGAATATTTGAGTCATCATCCGAGAAAATGTGCTTGGGGCGTTAGAAAGCCCGAAGGGCATGACAAGCCACTCATATAAACCATTCTTAGTTTTAAATGCCGTCTTCCATTCGTCCCCTTCCCGAATTCTAATTTGATGGTAGCCACTCTTAAGATCTAACTTGGAAAAGATCGTGGATCCGGCAAGCATATCCAAAAGATCATCCAATCGGGGAATAGGGAACCTATATTTAATAGTGATCTTATTAATCGCCCTACTATCGACACACATTCTCCAAGTACCGTCTTTTTTTGGAGCTAATAGGGCCGGAACGGCACATGGGCTCAAACTATGGCGGATGAACCCTTTAGTTAAGAGTTTCGATATTTGAGTTTGAAGCTCTTGATGCGCCGCCGGGTGGAGCCTATAATGGGGCTGATTCGGGAGTGAGGAACCCGGGACGAGGTCTATGGCGTGTTGGATGTCACGTAGTGGCGGTAAGATGGGGGGTAACTCGGCCGGATACACATCTTTATACTCATCCAACAATTGTTTTAATTCCTCTGGAAGACCATCTAATTTATCACCATCCCCCTTACTACTCAAGAGCACTAACGCATAGATCATTCCATCTAGAAATGGGTCGCGGGTGAACTCTTTTCTTCCTATTAAGTTCAAGGTTTTCTTTTCCACGGGTACAATGGTATCCTTGGACGGAATAGTCGGGTCCTTAGGTGGAGTTGGTTTAAAGGTAATAATCTTCCCCTTAAACTTAAACTCATAAGTATTAGCCCTACCGAAGTGAGTCACGTTGTGGTCATATAGCCAAGGCCGGCCAAGAAGGATGTGACATGCATCCATGGGGATGACATCACACCACACTTGCTCGGAATAAGATTTAACGTTAAGGGGAACTAGACAACGCTTCGTGATAGGAAGAGAAGTCTTATTTACCCTAGCTACATGATAAGGTTGAGGGTGGGGTTCGGCAACTAATGAGATCCTTGCAACCGCGCTCTCCGAAACGACATTCATACAACTCCCACTATCGATGATAAGCTTACATAACTTCTCTCCGCTCCTAAATATCATCGAAAAGAGGGTCGTCCTATTCCAATTATTTGGCATTCGGGGAACCGTCAAGATACAACGCATAACCATGAGGTTATGTTCATCCTCCAAATCACTCGGGACTCCCTCAACATCAGACTCCTCGTCGGCTTCATAAATTATTTCGGCCGGGTCGTTAGGAGCCTCCAATAAAGCTAAGGCCTTAGGCTTGGTGGGGCATTCGTTCGCATAATGCCCTTGTACTCCACAAGCGTAGCATGTGGCATTCGTCTTATTAACACTCCTAATTGGCACTCGCTCTCCGGTTGGATTCTTAGAATTCCTAGCGGTGATGACTATCGAATTTGTGTCGGTAGCCTTAAACTTTCCTTTGTCTTTATACGTGGACTTCCCCTTTTGGAAATACTTTGCTTTAGACTTGAGAGCGATATTTTTCTCAATGTCCAAGGCCGCGTTGTACGTGGTGTTTATATCCGTATGCCCATAACGCAATAGCTTGCGCTGAATATCCGGATCCAACCCCTTCCGAAATCTCGAGAGAGTCACTTCGGGCATCTCCTTAATGTCGCAGCGTACTAACATATCCTTAAGTGTGCCCATGTAATCAGATACCGACTGACTCCCTTGCTTAAGTGAGGCTAAGTCGTCAAACAGTTGTGTACGGTAATACGTGGGGACGTATTGATCGGACAATATAGCTTTCATAACCTGCCAACCAATTGGTGGCGTATCATCAAGCGCTCCCATGCGTCTCTCCTCGTTGAGCTAGTATACCTTGGCCCTGTCTAGTAATTTCAGCCTAGCGACTTGGACCTTTTGCCTATCGGTTAAGTTATGCCACTCGAAGTAGCACTCGATATCCATTATCCAATTCAGAAAGATTTGGGGCTGCCCCATGCCGTCGTAAGTAGGGGCTTCGATACGGATGGTTTTAGTAATGTTGAACTCTTGTGGAGCTCGATTATAATAGTGTGGACCACGTGGTGCAAGGTCATCGTATTCCTCCTCAAATCGATGAGGATAACGGGGCTGGTGGTGGTTCAGGGGGGGGGGGGGGGTGAGGATTAATAGGTAGTGGATTAGGAGGGGCTGGTGGAGCCGCTCTAGCAGTCGTAAGTTGAGCGATCATGTCCCTTAACTCATTCATGCGACGCTCTTGATTCACGATGTGCTCATTAAACTCTTGTCGAAGAGCCTAGACGGGAGTCGGGTCTTGACCTCCATGCCGCTCGTCCTCCATATTGGAAGAAGAGGGGGCGTACTCGGTGCCGTGTCTTGTGCGCATGCAGATTTTTTTCTTCACTAAAATAGTCCTTAAACACCCTGACTGGCTAAAATTTTATAAGAAATAATTTTTTTCCGCCCGATCGATGGACTAAACTGATTTTTTTTAAAATTTAATTCTTCCTAAGGTGAAGAGAGTCTACCAGAATTTTTTTTTTTGATTTTGAAGAAAAATTCAGATTTTAACCCGCTGTTGGCACACCACAAATAGTGACTTTGCTGAAATTTGATTTTGCGAAAAGTAAGCCTTCTCAAACGGAGAAGGATTGTGCCGATTTAGAAACCGACACGAACCTCGCTTTGATACCAAATTGATGTAGGCTACCGGGGAGAATTGTCAGGCACGTTCTAGCGACTAAATCTACCCGCACACGATCTAATTTAGAAACACCACACGCAAGCGTAGCCACATTTTAGATTAACGCTTATCGTCACACAACGACTTGAGGATCGCTAACCCCCTTAGGATCAAATAGTGACTAGAGGCCACTATCCTTTCCGGCGAAATGAACCCACATGGTTCGGTCGAGTGAAGTCGTACCAAGGAGATCCACCAAAGAAAGGATTCGAAAAGTGGTTGATCTCCCTCGACTAAGAAAAACCAAAGGTCACCACCCTTCTTCGAATGTGAGAAACTTGGAGAATCAAATACGAAAACCAAATGGAAATACTTCGATGATTAAGATTTCAGATTTCACACCAAAACTTTCGCACAAGAAATATGCGCAGGAAGTAGAAGAAACACACAAGATAGAGAAGAGGAATCGTTACCCCAGCTCGTAGATAGTTGCACGTGGAGAATCGCTCAACCACGGTTCCGCCGGAGTCACACCGAAAGAAGCTTTGCACGTCCACCTTCAACGGAGTCACACCGCGAAGTTCCCACGCCGGAAGAGGAGGGCCTTCACTTGGCCGAAACCTTCAAGGAGGCGGAAGATGGGGGGGGGGGGGGCGGCAATGAGAAAGCAATTCTCAAAAGCTGAAGATAAGTTTTTAGGTTTACTTTTTCTCTACCTAAAACCAAGGGAGTGGATGCCTTATATATGGCCCACTCTAAATAAAAGTTTACACATAAAATATCAGAATTTAAGAGCTATTGGAGGCTAAATGCAGGCCACCAATTAAACAAAATAAGCATAAAAATTGTTATCCGCAGCCCGACAGTTTTTATGACAACAACGTCACTTGATGGCGTTATCTCGCGAACGAAGATGGTAGCGGGAAGAGGTGCTGTGCCGCGCTCCCACGTCTTTATTTCGCCGTAGATCTTTGCTTTGTAGTGGTGGCGTGTCATCCGTTAGCGCTTCAACATCAACGGCCGCGGGTTGGAGAGGGTCGGCTCCGTCACAAGATGAGCTGAAACAATGCACAATGGCTAAGTGAAGCCCTGATCAAATAGTAGTGCACATGCATGATAATAAGCCCATATGAGTTCAAAAAATCCTATATAAATTGGACTCATCAATGCCCTTATGCTTCACTTAGGAGAGATATATGACCATTCTTTACCGATGTTTTGTGACAACCAGGGTGCTATACATATATCCAGGAATCTAGTTTTTCATGAAAGGACAAATCACATTAAGGTTTACTACCACTTCGTTTGAGAAGAAATTTTGAAGATTCAAATCTGTACTCCTTTCATCACTTCGGACAAAGAGCTTGCAGACGTCTTTACCAAACCAGTGTCTGCTTCTCTTTTTGATGTCTGTAACAAGCTGTGCATGGTTGGCATATATGCTCCAGCTTGAGGGGAAGTGTTAGATTTTATGAGTTTGGTGGACTGGAGGATTGATAGTGGTGGACTACCTCTGGCGGACTAGTTCTATCAATCATGTGAATTGTCTATGGCTGAATGGTTCCAGCAGTCTTGCAGACTGCCTCTGGCGGACTAGTTCCAGCAGTCATGCAGATTGCCTCTAGCAGACTGGTTCCAGCAGTCTTGCGGACTACCTCTGGCCGACTGGATCTAGCAGTCTTGCAGACTGCCTTTGGTGGACTGGTCAGAGGTCTTGACATCCTAGGATCATTGAGGCCGCTTCCTTAGTTGCACAAGAAGGCTAGTTCTATACGTTGTTGCAGGTTTAGCAGATAGAAGATTGAAGTCACTGAGGATAGAGGACGCAGTCTAAAGAGCACCTGAAGCTGCGGATAGAGGCTCTATTGCTGCATGATGATCAAGGGGGCTGAGGTCCTGAAGTTTGGCAGATTTATGAAGTGATCCTCTTATATAGAGCGGACTGCTGATAGAGATTGGCGGCAGCGGGCTGAGAAGTAGAGACCGACAGATGCATGTAAGAGCGGACATTCTGTCTAACCGCCCAATTGTACCGAATTGAAATTTTTAACCGCTTATTAGCATGTATTCTAGTCCCACATCGTCTGTTGTATATCCCTTCTTTCTCGTCTCCCTATAAATAGGGGATCATACTCATGTAACTTAACCTTTTGTGAAATGAAGAGCTTGTTATTTAGATTTTCTCACAAACATTATTGAGCAAGGTTAGTATACCTTTGTTCCATTGCCCTAACTTTTCTTTAAATACCTTTGACCTGTCTAACTATCCATAGATTAGAAAATATCACGTCAAAGGATGGGCAAGAGTAGAAAGATCTGACAGGACTTTCGTCACCACCGCCACTTTTGAAGTCCCACCTCCGCACGTGCTCAACAGTAATAAAACTCTGACATCATGATGTCGTTAATGAGATTCTTTCTTCTCAATGGTATATACCTTCGCTCTAAATACTGCCTCTTCTCGCGTCTTTTCCACGATACTAACATGAAGCTTTCCATAATTACACTGATGTTGTGGAGAACCATATGCCAATCTCAATGGCATTCTCCTTAGAGCTTGAAGTTGCTTCTGATGTTACTTTGGGATGATACCGTATTGAAGCACTCCACGTTCAAGATGTAACACCTCCATCTGTCGCGTAGAATATAATAGAAGGTCTGACCGGTGCCCCACACCATATTCCACGGACAGTCAAAAGAGTTACGCATTGAAACCATAACATTTACACATCCTGATGAGTAGCAAAATATACATATTTTTAGTCTATATTTTAGTTTTATTTTAATATAAAATATAATTATATTATGTACATATCTAAATAAATCATTTCTTTTTTATTTTTAGTTCTAACTTAACCTATTTTTGTGCTCTATAGGTATTTCTGCACATTTGGCAAAATTCAACAAAATTTTCAAAGTCACGCCCCTAGATCACGCCGGTGACCTAGATCATATAACTTTAAAACTAACAATTCCAGCAATTTGGCAGATTTCGGCCAGCAAGCCCAGTCACGCCCGGGTACACTCCTGTGTTCTAGTAGTCACGCCCATGACATCACCCATGACCTAGCAAGTCGCGCACTATCATGCCCGACCGAAGATTTTATGCCAGCAAAACAAGTCATGCCCTGGGTACACGCCCGCGACCATCATGTCACGCCCGTGACCTCAACCATGTCCAAGCCAGAAGTCTAGCTGTCATGTCGTGCCGAAGTCAATCGGCCACGCCCACAGACATGCCCGTGACCATCATGTCACGCATGTGTACTTTTTAAATTCGATCCAAAAGCCTCCAAAATTCTATCCACAAATGCCACTCCAGCAACACGCCTAGGGGAAATGCCCTAGGGGGCGTGTACTTCAAAATTTTCGGCTATAAATAAATGGCCAAGGTTAAGGTTTAGAGGAGAACTAGTAGAGTTTTAGATAATTCTATATAGTGTTTATGAGTAGCTTTTGAGTGATATTTTTCTAATCCTAGTTTGGGTTCTTTAGTGTGTAACACGTTTTGAATTAATAAAATTTCAATTTTCAAATTACTCTTCAGCTTTTATTGCTTTTAACTTGGTTTCCATTTCTGTTGAGATAGTGCGTGTGCGTAAGTACTTTCTTTTTCATAATTCTTTTTCTACTACCACCCCAATCCTGGATGAGAGGCTAAGAACTTTTTAGCGGTTGATTAAGATGGTTGTGATGGATATTATTTCTGCAATTTTATAAGTCTTTTCAATTTCCTACTACCACCCCTATCCTAATTGAGAGACTAAGAACGTTTTAGCATCAACCGAGATACGTTGGTAAGGATATTATTTCTACACTGTATAAGTCTTTTAGTTTTTCTACTACCACCTACATCCCGCTGAGAGGCTCATAACTTTTTATCACTCGATTGAGATGAGCTTTGGGAAGCATATTAATTATGCAATTTTAAACCCTATTTTCTAAATTAAAAACTTAAGATTTACCTAAGAATTAAGTTGCATGGAACCATACAAATAGATATATGGTTTTCATTTTTGTAGTTCGTAACTAGTAGCCGAAAGGTTCGTGTACACGAATTAAACAATCTCAAGTAAAGAAAAACTACGCCTCACTCTCGAAAGAGATGAACGTAAGCCTCTCGAGTTGAAACTTCGAATATCAGTAGGAGGTCAATAGCGAGGTTCACAATGTAAAGCTTGTATATAAGTAATTTTGATTAGACACGAAAGTTCAGTCAAACTACTTAATCTCAGGTGGATTTATCCTTGATAGAGGTGCACTCATATTTAGGGAACCTCCACGGTCAAGTCTTTTAATTAACAGAACATTAGAGTTTTTCTTGTTTAAAAATTAGTTTCCAAAGTAAATCAAAATCGAGGGCTCTCTACCTCATCTATTTTCAAATCCCTAAGTATTAATTTTGTTTTTACTTTTAAAAACCATAAAATCATTTTGGTAAAATAATAGTTTCATTTCTTAAAGTAGAGTACACGACACAGATCTGTGGAAAAATAAGACCTTGATATTTAAAAAAATGTTGTACTATTACTCGATAGGTGCGCTTGCCTTAATCACAGTATATAAGTAAAACATACCATAGGAATGACATTTAAAATACACAAAATTTTTTGGCCTTAAGGCCATACAACTGTTCTCTTTACAAATGTATATTCCATACATCGTCATATAGCCCGACCATACATGGAAACAGTAATAGTTCACCTTTGGGCCTTCGAGGGCCAACCAACGCAGTATAGGGGACTTCAGCCCGCTACATTCCACTTATCTCTCCAGCACCTGCATAAGCAGGACCCACCAAGAAGTGGAAAAATAATGTAATGGTCAACATTAGCTGACCAAATTATAACGACCACACCGTTCACTCGGGGCGGCGGTGCTCCTTACCTGCAAACATCAATATATATCTCTTTTGTCAACAAAACGTGCAATTAAGCACCATTTTCCACAGACATAGGCACATAAGACCACACACCCAGTGCGATCAGGGCACATTATCGGTGTATTGGATTTCCTAGGGTCCCACCACCATCCACAGTCCAAAACATGATGATCCAATCATTGAGCATTTTTGGTCACACATAAAGTGAACTGCCCTCTTCTATTCCCCCGACCGCACCAGTTAATTTAGGTTGTTTAGTCAAGCGACATAGAGTGGGTACAGATCAGCCCTTTCCCTTTGCTCAAATCTCCATTGCCACATAGCGGTCGACAAGACGTGGGTCAGCCTCTTCTTTCTTGTATTTCACATGCATAATCGAGTTATGTCCAAGGCTGGCATTTACAGCCACCACAGCTGGGCTCTTTAGGCTCCCAGCTTCACATGTTACCCACCTGGTCTTATGGACACAAGCTTCACAACAACAATCAGGCTGGCTCTCACAGCCACCATAGCTGGGCTCTTCAGTCTCATAGCTCAATTATTTGCCCCCCAAGTCTCCATGAGAATGCCTGCAACAATAACTCTCTGGGAGCTACCGCCAGCGATATCTCTACCGACGCATGGTAGGGGACAAAATCTCATTTCCTGCCCAATTTTGGGTGTTTCCCTAGAGACAATCTCCAGTACTATCACTGCAGCATCCTACACACCCCATAACTTCGTAAACTAAACATTTAGCCACAGAGTCTTCTCCAACACGGAAATCAATCATCACCAATCTAGACCAACTTGTCTAGGTGGGCTTCACACGACATTTCTATTTTGTACTTTGACATTGGATTCTACATGCAAGTTTCATACCGGGGATATAAACGATCAACCCTTTAGAAATTTATCATTCTTTACCAATAGGTGAGGATTTCCATGCATATGACAAATAAGAACTTCACTTGTCCATGGAGAAAGGTTGTTACCCTTGTCGATTGCTTCAGAGCAATGAATTTGCACTTGATCTAGATGGAAATGATGACCACACCTTCCTCTCCACGGATTTAGCTTCGACTCACAAACCTGATCATAAGAATGCCTTCATAGCAGCTCTTCTTCAGGGCTGGATTCAACCTTGACCTTGTTCTTCAAGTTTTCCTTTTCTTTTACATCAAGATCCAAGAGAGAGAGAGAGAGAGAGAGAGAGAGAGAGAGAGAGAGAAATAAAGAGAATGTGAAAAGAATCTCATCTCAACCTCTTATCAAAGACTATCGCCGCACGGTATCTTAGGCAGTGGCCGCTTGGCCCAATCGACATCTTCTGCCGCTCAAATACCGCCTCAACCTTATTTGACACGTGTCACACTATTGTCGGCATTACCGCTAACACTAGACGATACCTTCTAGAGACAAAGGTCGACTTAATTCACCAGCTAACGCAGCGCGGTATCATACTACCGCCGTGCGATACCGACTAGAGACGTTGGCACATTAAAATCATCTGGCTATCGCTAGCATTAGGTCTACCGCCCGGCAGTAACCTCCAGTGACCAACTTCCTATTGTTTTCAGGAAATTTGGGGCATTACAATTCTCCCCTCCTTTAAGAGATTTCGTCCTAAAATCCACAAATAATAGGAAACAACATAGAAGTACAAAACATAGCAAATTTACCTTAATGGAATAGCTCAGGGAACTATTCTTGCATTTTCTACTTGTGCTCCTATGATAGGTCCTCGTGGTTGCAGTTGTACCATCAGACTTTGACCATTCAGATCTCTTTGTTCCCTAGTCACTCGATCTCCGTGTCCTCGATTCGAATGGGCTTGACTTTTGTCGTCAACCCACTATCGACCAGAACTTGATCCGCAGGAACCACTTGAGTAGGCTCTTCCATAGCCTTCCGCAGCACCGATATGAGAAATACGTCATGCAAACCACTGAATTCAGCTGAAAGATTCAGCTGATAGGCAACTTCACTAATTCGCTCTACGATTTCAAACGGCCCAAGGTATCTCAGACTCATATTTTTCAAGCGTCGGATCTTCGATACACCCATGAATGATTTTATCTTGAGATAAACCCAATCACCAACCATAAACTCCACATTTCGGTCCTTGGCATTATTTTCTTGCCTATTTTGCATAATCAACAATCTGTCTTGAATCAAACATATCGTTGAAGTTGCATATTCAACGTCCTTACATTTATGTAGCTTTGATTCACCTGCTTCTACCCAAGCCAATAGAGTACGACACTTCATACCGTATAAGGCCTCAAAAGGTGAAATTCGATCATAAAGAGATGGTCCTCCCACATCTTTCCAAAATCCAGGGTGCACATGCAAAGCATATCTTCCAACATTCTGTTTAACCTCTCGGTCTGACCATCCGTCTGGGGATGAAAGGCCGCACTGAATTTCAGTATGGTACCCAAGAGTTGATGAATAAGCTTCCAATCATTCGACATGAAACGCCCATCTCGATCACTAATGATGCTACTGGGCACACCATTCAATCGTACGATCTGATCAACATAAAGTTTTGCTAACTTTTCCACTGAATCTTCCCTTTGATTCAGAATGAAGTGTGCTACTTTTGCCAATAGGTCCACGATCACCTAAATGGAATCGTTCCTGCGTTGCGATCTCGACAAACCATGCATGAAATCCATAGATATATCATCAAACTTCCATTCCAGTATTGGTAACGATTTCAGAAAACCTCCAGGTTTTTGACATTTAGCCTTCCCGATGGCGCAAGTTTGTCACTTGGCCACATAAAGTGCTTTGTCCTTCTTCAACCCTAGCCGCAAAAACAACTTCTTCATGTATTTAAACATTTGTGTGCTACATGGGTGGATTGAATACTTGGTAAAATGTTCCTCTTACATCAACTCCTCCCGCAATTTCCCAACATTCGAGACGCACAACCGACAGTCCTTCCATAAAAGACCATCGTTCATCGAGAATTGGGAATTTGACCCATCCACTATCTCCACCATATAACTCTTTATGCTCTCTTCAAGTTCCAATGCCTGTCAAATCTTTTCCACGAGGTCATATTGCACCTCCGTACAGTTCATGCATGCTTCCACGCTCATCCTCCCGTCAACATAAGATATGTCCAAAGCTTCCAGTTCACGAATCAGATGCTCATCAGGAACCTGTAACCAATTTGCTCGTGTTGGAGCCTTGCGACTCAGCGCATCCACGACTACATTTCACTTCCCGGGAGTATAATGAATCTCAAAGGTGTAGTCCCCAAGGAACTC
The DNA here is from genome assembly GCA_039583875.1 of Platanthera guangdongensis. Taxonomy (NCBI): domain Eukaryota; kingdom Viridiplantae; phylum Streptophyta; class Magnoliopsida; order Asparagales; family Orchidaceae; genus Platanthera; species Platanthera guangdongensis. Next base: position 127,543,616 of record CM077148.1, on the reverse strand, counting down.
AATCCCCCTCCATTGTCGTATATTCAGATCGTTCTGATGCAACAAGTATTTTCGGATCTTATGATCGGTAAAGATGTCAAACTTTACCCTATATAAATAGTGCCGCCATAGCTTAATAGCAAATATTACGACCGCCAATTTCAAGTTGTGAACCAGATAATTCCTATCATGCACTTTCAGTTGGCAAAAGCCATTAACAATCACCTGTCCAAATTGTAGTAGAACGCAGGCTAAGCCACTCCCCAATGCATCACTATAGATTTCAAAGCCTTATGTTCCACATGGCGAACATAACACACGCGTCGTTGTTCAGCGACTCTTTAACTCCTTAAAAGCTCGAGCGCACTCTAGCGTCTAGATGAACTTCTGATTTTTTCTATTCAATGTAGTGAGAGGTAAAGCAATACTCAAAAAGTCCTCTACAAAGCGCCTATAATAACCGACAAGTCTTAGGAAACTCCCGACTTTTGCTACAGAAACAAGTGCAAGCCACTCTCATATCACAACTATCTTTGCCGGATCCACAACAATACCCTCTCCACTAACAACATGACCAAGAAAAGCCACTAAAGATAGCCAAAACTCACACTTAGAGAACTTGACATATAAGTGATTCCTCCTCAAGGTATGCAAAACCAATCTCAAATGATTCACATGATCCTCTTCTAACTTAGAGTATACCAGTATGCCATAAATAAATAAAATCACAAACAAGTCCAAATACTCTCAAAAGGTCCTGTGCATCAAGTGCATAAACACCGATGACATATTAGTGAGCCCAAAAGGCATCACAGTAAATTCATAATGCCCATAACACATACTAAATTCTGTCTTGGGAATATCACTTTCCCGAATTCTCAATTGCAAGTAGCCGAACTTCAAATCCAACTTCTAATAGACATTCGATCCAAGTAGCTGATCAAAAAAATAATCGATTTGCAGAATTAGATAATTGTTCTTCTTCATCAGCTTGTTCAATTCACAATAATCAATGCAAACACGCAAGCCTACGTCATTCTTCTTCACAAAGAGAACCATTGCACTCGAAGGCGACATACTTTGATGTATATAGCTATGATCTAGCAACTACTGCAACTGAACCTTTAGTTCTGCCATCTCCTTTAGCTCCACTCGGTATAGTGAGCGTGATACAGTTTTGCACCTAGCAGTAGCTTAATAGTGAAGTAGATCTCTCGCTGAGGTAGAAACCCAGGGAGATCATTAGGAAAAACATCCATAAGCTCCGACACAATAGGAATGTCACTCAAACTGGGCTTCAGTTCTATAGCCTCTAACAACGTGAAAAACAATTTTGTGCCCTTCTGAACTGCCTTGAGTACTTGGAGAGCAGACATCAATATCTCGCTCTATCCTTGCATACCCACGAACTTAGTCTCGCATTCGATGTTTTGCCACAGAATGAATTCCTTAGAGTTGCAATCAATGCTTGCACGCTACTCTGAGATCCAGTCCATAACAATGATCACATCAAACTCTGATATCGATAACATAGATGCTTCTAAGCCAAAATCATGACATCCTATCCTCACATTAACACAACAGGCTCTATCCGCGTGCATTAAGCACCCGTTAGGCATCAATACATTCACTCTATCTGCCGATAGAAAAGATGGAACTCTGATACGCACCACAAAGTCCTAAGACAGAAAGGAATAAGAGGCTCCTGTATCAAACAGTGCTCTCGCCGGACAATCCAAGATCAGGACAAAGCCTAATTCAGAAAAGTTAAGCAATATATAAGGTATCAAGTATAGAAAGTAATAAAAATGTATCTTAACTCATACCTGTCATCACATCGCTTTGTTTAATGGCCTCTTATGTTGGATCCCTAGTTTGGATTTGGGCTAGGTTCACTAATTAGGATGAGTTTGACCCATATTGTATAGCCAGGGTCAAGTCTTTGAGTCCTAGAGTTTAGGCTAGTCACTAGGTTCAACATTCATGGACCAACCAGCAGAAGACCTCAGGAGACTCAAGACTTAGAAGAATTCAAAGATCAAAATTGTCAGTTCGAAATTCTTCGAACTCAGCTCGACGATCATCGATCGCAAATCGACGAACTCAGAGTTAATTCTCTGAGTTGAGCTCGACGATATTCAAGCTCAGATCGACGATCTCTTCATTCAGACAGATTCTCTGATTGATGAAATCTGGAGTTCTGCTTCAACAGATTCTTTTCAGTTTATTTTCGCTAAACTCAGCTCGACAAAGGCAGATTCTCTGTTTGACAAACTGTGAACGCAGAATTGGCAAGCTATTTTCAGAATACAGTTCGGTGAGTGCAGGTCGACGAACATGATTTCTCAGCTTGGCAAACTTGGAACTCCGGTCGACGAAATCTGTTCAGAGCTCGATGGTTTCTGTCCAGTGCCAGACTTAAAGTTTTTCCTTATTTCTGTCCTTATTTCCTATATTATTTAGCAGTGATTTCCTGAGTAATTATAGGTCATATTCTCTTGAATATAGCCATTATTGGCAGCATTAATTATGGTCTTCATCAGAGTTAATTACTTACTTAATTTATTGGGACAGTTGGGGAAACTCATTTAAGATTATATTCTCTAGCCATTTTTCATTCTCCAGATAGATCGACAATCAATGCTTAGAATTCAAAATTTCAAAGGAGAATCCGACAACAAAATATAAAAGAATTTTTCTCTTTTCAGACGAAAAAAAGAAGTAATACAGAGAACAACCGGAGAGCTAACAGAGAATACACAGATACAAGAAAATCTTTGTGCAAAAAACAACCTATTTTACCCTTGTTCTTACTGAAGACTGAAGAAGAATAACAAATAAATATCAATAGTCTTCTTCAACTTCTACTCCAGGAATATTCAAGGACAACAACTCTGAATAAGTCAGAAGATTCCCGGATCATTTCAAGACAAGGCTGAAGACCTACACCCTGAGCAAGGCTCCAGGCTCTCTGAACCATTCATCATTTCAGAAGGAGATTTGACAATAGCAATCCACTAGTCTTCTCTGTTGATTAGAGAAAGAGAAGACACCATCAACTCTCTCTTAACCTCCTGTACAAAGGGTTTATTAACTCCCTTCAAAAGTTTATTCTTGGTTTTTGGGCACCTGATCAAAAGCTCAAAGGGTTGTGATATCTCCCTGGAAATAGATCTTATGGTAGTAGTCACCTGATCAAAAACCTGATAGTGGATTCCTACCAGGGTGGTAGAAGAGTGGATGTACCCAGGTTGGAGAACCACTATAAAATTCTTGTGTCGTCTAGTTGTCTATTTTCTTTTTGTCCTTGATGTACTGTGGTAGATTAGCATAGACTGCATTCCTTTTTCTATTACTACTATTGGTATCACCTATTTTACTCTGCAAATATTTAAAACAGCCAAAAAGTTTTATTTACTCTATTCACCCCCGTCTAGAGTAAATCAGATCCATCCCCTTTCTTTCAATTAGTATCAGAGATTGTTCCTTTGGTTTCTCAAGCTAATACTTGAACCAAAAGATCCTTGTTAGATCTGATTTTTCTTTTCCTAGTTTTTCTATTTATTTCATAGCATGACACAGAACAAAGATTATGCAAGCACCAGACCTCCTGTTTGCAACTTAAATAAGTTTGCTATCTGGAAGGCAAGAATTAGGCTTTATATGAACTCTATTGTTGAAGAAATATACAACTCTATTTTGCCAGGTCCCCCTCAACCTACAGCTGCTACTACATCTACAGTACACATGTTGTTCCACCACCTGAGTGGACAGATGCACCGAAGAAGGCCAAGATAGTAGATGCCAAGGCCATGAACATCTTAGCACAGACTAGGTTAGATGACATATTCCAGAAATTGGCTGAGTGCACATCTTCCAAAGTTATCTGGGACTCTCTCAACCAGATTTTTTCTAGATCAGTAGATGAGAGAAAGGACAGGAGATCAACTCTCATCTCCTAGTATGAAAACTTCAAGAAAGAAGAATCTGAGTCTGTCAGTGACATGTACAACAGACTAAGCTCAATCATTAATGAGCTGAAGACTCTGGACAAGGACATCACTCTCACAGAAGTGAATGACAAAATCCTCATGTGCTTCCCAAGCTCATGGGATCCCAGAATATAGCCAATCAAGGAGGACAGAAGCTTAAATTAGATTTCCACAGAATTTCTTTTTGGAAAGCTCAAATCTTATGAGCAGCTAATAAAGTCAAGAGAAGTTATAGAGCAGAAGACTCCTTTAGCAACTAGAAAAGAACAAAGCATAACCTTCAAAGCTTCAGAAGAAACAGAAGCTCCAACAGCAAGTGAAGAACTTTTGAGTCTCTTAGCCAAGAGAATTTACAAAATGGCAAAGAAGGACTTCAGAAGAAAGTCATCCAGGCAAGATGACAAACCAAGGTATTACAAGACACCAACTAAAGAAGTTGTTTGTTTTGGTTGTAGGAAGCTAGGACACTTTATTTCAGAGTGTCCAAAAAATCAAAAGAAGGAGAGAAGAAGAGAAAAAGAAACCAGAAAACAGCACTACAACAAGCCTTCCTCCAACAAGCATAAAAGGAAGGAGAAAAGTTCCATTCCTGAGACCTGGAGTGATACAGATGAAGAATCCTCATCTTCCAGCTCTAGTGAAGATGAAGAGGAGGCAAAGGCAAGGGAAGTGTACCTTATGGCTATTAATGCCTCCTACAAGCCATCTGAAGCTGAGCAGTCAGACAATGAAGAAACATCAGAATCTGAGGTAGATTAGGTACTATCCTTTTGTGATTACAATTCAGATAGTTTTAAAACTGAATTTAAATCATTGTGTATTGATTTAATTAACTCTGAAAATGAAATTAAAACACTTAGAGAAAAATTGTCTGATCAAGAAAACCTTATTTTTGAAAACATTAAATTAAGAGATGAATTAACCATAGCTAATGAACAAATCATCTCATTAAAAACTGAATTAGCTGAGGCTAGGAAACTTGAAGAATCTCTAAATGGGAGAAATATCAAGCTGATGAACATCACAAGCACAGTGAATGTCAGGCTTAATGGCAAGCTGGGCTTAGGTGCTTCATCAAGCCAATCCCCACTAATTCAAAAGAACATCTTAACAACTCCTATAAAATTTGTTTCAGAAAAAGGTAAGGAAAAGATAGATAATAATAATAATGTTAAACAACCAGAATTAAAACAAAAGAATAAGAAAAAGAATAAGAAAAATCCTAACCATAACAATGTTCAACAGATTTCGTCGAACTCAGATCGATGAAATCTGTACAGTTCGTCGAACTCAAGTCGACTAACTCCGAATGCAAATTTTCATTATAATTATTCGTTGAACTACAATCGACGAAACTAGTATGGTTTGTCGACCCGAGATCGACGATTTTGGGACCCAAAGAATGAATACTTTCATTCTTGGAGTGGAGTTCGACGAACTCATCCCCATTCATCGAACTCAGATCGACGAACTTACCAGAATTCGTCGAACCCAGTTTATTTTAACAGAAATTCAAATTTTCCTAGAACTTATAACCAACCAAGATCTTTTATTAACTAATTTAATCAATGGATAATTCGACATAGAAGATTTCATACCTTAGGTTACAAAAATCAACCTGAATATTCATATATTTCCAGTTTTAATTATGAAAAGAAACAAGGACCCAAGGTAACTTGGGTCAAGAATAACTAATCTGTTTTATTGCAGGTGAAAGACTATCCCACCATAGAGCAACAGTGGTATTCAGATAGTGGCTGTTTAAAATATATGACTGGAAACAAGGACAACTTAATCAACTACAAGTCAAAGCTAGGACCCAAAGTAATATTTGGTGATTCCAATTGTGGCCAGACTGAAGGATATGGAAAGGTCAAGATTGGAGCAGTCACCTTCAAGAATGTTGCTTATGTAAGTGGATTGAAGCACAACCTTATATCCATAAGTCAGTTATGTGATGAAAGGTTTCAGGTATCATTTAATAAAACTTCATGTATTATTACTTCTATAGATATAAAGTAGTATTGACTGGTACTAGAGTAGGAAATATTTATGTAGTTAATTTTAAGTCAGCCAAATCAGAAATATGCCTATTTAACCAAACTAGTAACAATAATGATCTTTGGCATAGGAGATTAGGACATGTAAACTTGAAAAATATTACTAAACTCTCTAAGGACAACCTTGTTAGAGGATTGCCTTCTTGCCCCTACAAGAAGGAAAGCCTTTGCATGGCTTGTCAGTTAGGCAAGCAAACTAAAAACAACTTTAAATCTGTAAACAAAAGTGACTCACCTAGAATATTATACTTGCTACATATGGACCTTTTTGGCCCTATTACTGTACAAAGCCTAAGAGGGAAATCTTATACTTTAGTGACTGTAGATGACTTCTCAAGATTCACTTGGGTATTCTTTCTGAGATCTAAGTCAGATAACTTCAAGGTTCTTACAGATTTTCTCAAGAACATACAGATTGAGTACTCTACTTCAGTTGCATTGATCAGAAGTGATCATGGTTCTGAGTTTGAGTCTCTTCTTATGCAAGAGTTCTGTGAGAAGGAAGGTATTAGACATTGCTTCTCAGCTCCTAGAACTACTCAACAAAATGGAGTTGCTGAAAGGAAAAATAGAACCCTAATTGAATCTGCAGGAATATTACTTGCAGATGCTCACTTGTCCCTATCCTTTTGGGCAGAGGCTTTGAGCACAGCAAACTATGTACTGAACAGAAGTCTGATACAGAAGCTCAAGAATAAGACTCCTTTTGAGCTACTTAAAGGGAAGAAACCTAAAGTAGATTATTTAAAAATTTTTTGGTTGCATTTGTTACATTCACAACAATAACAAGAAACACATTAGAAAGTTTGAAGCCAAGACTTAAATAGGAATTTTTCTTGGATATTCGCAAGTAAGCAAGGCTTATAGGATTTATAACAAATCAACCATGAAAATAGAAGAATCTATTCATATTTTATTTGATAAAACTAGCATGTTTTATAAGGAGAAAAAAGTTTCTACCAATAACATTTTGCAGGTACCTCACTTGTGTGAGAGATTGGATGATCTAAACCTCACCCAAGAGACTCCATCACATCCTTCTCCACAAGTTGAAGAAGAGAGTGAAGAAGAAAGTTTGGAAGTGGCTGAACTTCCTTCAACAGCTATTATAATTCCACAAGAGGAATTAACTCCATAAGCTGTTACTCAACCAACTCCTCATACTGAATTTATCATACTTGGAGATCACCATGTATCTCAAGTGATTGGAGACATTTTAGTTGGTGTGCAGAAAAGGCATAAACTCCACCAGGACATGATGCATGCCTGCTTCATATCTCAAATTGAGCCCCAATCCTTTAAAGATGCTGAGCAAGATCCACACTAGATTATTGCAATGTAAGAGGAGCTAAACCAATTTGAGAGATGTAGAGTTTGGGATTTTGTTCCAAGACCGAAAGACTACCAAGCCATTGGAACTAAATGGGTATTTAGAAAAAAGCTAGATGCTCAAGGTCTTATCATAAGGATAAGGCCAGACTAGTTACTCAAGGATAAAGACAAGAGGAAAGCATAGACTATGACCAGACATTTCCACCTGTTGCAAGGATTGAAGCAATCAGAATTTTTCTAGCTTTTGCAACCTACAAGAAGTTCACAGTATACCAAATGGATGTCAAGAGTGCATTCATAAATGGTGAACTCAAAGAAGAGGTCTATGTAGAACAACCACCAGGTTTTATTTCTCATACTCATCCATCTTATGTTTTCAAATTGCATAATGCTCTCTATGGTCTAAAGCAAGCTCTAAGGGCTTGGTATGAAACCTTAGCTAGCTTTCTCCTAGAGCATAAATTTTTTAGAGCCATAGTAGATAGGACTTTATTTATTAAGCATCATCATGATAAAATATTATTAGTACAAATATATGTAGATGACAAGATATTTGGTTCTACAGATTCCAAACTATGCAAAAGGTTCTCCAAACTTATGCATTCCAAGTTTGAAATGAGTAGCATGGGTGAGCTCTCCTACTTCCTTGGTCTCCAAGTGAAGCAGTCACCTGATGACATCTTCTTATTCCAATCTAAATATGCTAAGGAGCTAATTAAAAGGTTTGGGATGGCTGATGCTTCAGCGAAGAAAACACCTATGGCTACAAATGCTGTAATTGATTCTGATGAACATGAGAAACCTGTAGATCAGAAATTATATAGGGCCATTGTTGGGTCCCTGTTGTATCTTACAGCAAGTAGACCAGACATTATGTTTGCTACATGTCTTTGTGCTAGGTTCCAGGTAAACCCTAAAGAATCTCACCTTATTTTCTTAAAAAGTATTTTGAGATATATAAAGAGTTACCGTAATCTAGGACTCTGGTATCCAACCAAGTCAGAATTTGAGTTAACTGGATACTATGATGCTGACTTTGCTGGATGTAGAGTAGACAAAAAGAGCACATCAGAGACATGTCAGTTCCTTGGTGATAGGCTAGTGTCTTTGTTTTGCAAGAAGCAAACATCTGTGTCTACTTCAACAACACAAGTTGAGTATATAACATCTGGCAGTTGTTATTCACAGATGCTGTGGATTCAAAGCCAACTCTTAGATTATGATGTCAACTTAAATAATTCAACTTTACTTTGTGATAATACAAGTGCCATTTATATTGCACAGAATCCAGTGCATCATAGTAGAATTAAGCATATAAATGTAAGACATTATTTCAATAGAGAGTGTGTAGACAAAAAGAAAATTAGTCCCACCATTGTCTCTACTAATTTACAAAAGGTAGGTATCTTCACCAAACCCTTGGATGAGAAGAAACATTTGTTCTTTATGAATCAGCTGGTATGATCAATGAAGATGCATTAATTTAATTTTCTGTCTGTGGTCGAAGAATTTGCCACAGTTCGTCGAACGGAGATCAACGAACTGAGAAGAGTTCTTGAGAAATTTGTCGACCTGAGATCGACGAACTCTCTGTGTGTGATGTTCTTTTCGTCGAACGAAGAACGACGATATTGCTTCAGAAAATTTTCGTCAACCTGAGAACGACGAAAACGTTTCCCTTCTTATGACTAAGATCGATGAACTCTTCTGTCAATAAAATATTTCGTCGAACCCAGATCGAAGATTTTTTATTTTTCGTAGGACGGAGTGTGCCGCTTCTTAAAGAACTAGTGCCTAAACACCTAGAGGGGGGGGGGGGGGGTGAATAGGTGCACTTAATCTTTTTAAACTTTTATGGCAGAAACATAGAATTATATGCAATTCTTCACAGCAATACAACACATACACCACAGCAATCACAGAATAAAGCACACACAGAGAACACACAGATTTTATAGTGGTTCCCCAAGGTCTGGGTACATCCACTTTCCCCCTTCGCCTATCTAGTAGTGTACTAGATTCAGCCTAACTTCTCCATTACTCCTCAGATCCTCAGATCTTACAGCTCAGAACCCCAAACAGATTCCTACAACTCAGAGTGATCCCACTCCTACAACTCAGGCACACAGCCCTACCACTCAGTCTTCACAAAGACCTACACTCAGCCTTCAACAAGGCCTACACTCAGCCCTCAACAAGGCCTACACTCAGTTTACAACCAAAGATCCTGAAATAGGATAGATTTGGTTTTCTGCCTTTCACAATCTCATAGGGTGTCTTATTGTGGCTCTTGGTGATAGTAGCCCTATTAATTACATGACATGCAGTGTTTACTGCCTCAGCCCAGAAATATTCAGGGAGAGATGTGTCACTTAATAGGGTTCTACCAGCCTCTATCAAGGTTCTATTTTTCCTTTCAGCAATGCCATTTTGCTGAGGTGTTCTTGGTGAAGAAAATTCCTGAAAAATTCCAAATTCTTCACACAGTTTTGTCATACTGTCAGACTGAAATTCAGTACCATGGTCACTTCTGATTTTGACCACTGTACTGTTCAATTCATTCTGAATTTGTTTAACAAAGCTGTATAAGATACTTGGAGTTTCAGATTTCTGTCTAAGGAAGAACACCCAGGAAAACCTTGAGTAGTCATCTACAACCACAAATGTGTAGACCTTCCTACCTAGGCTGTGAACTGGCATAGGACCAAAAAGATCCATATGCAAGAGGTATAGGCACCTCACAGCATCTTTGTTCTCAATACTATTAAAGGTGGATTTGGTCTGCTTGCCTTTTTGACAAGCTGAACATATCCCATCCTTTATACACTTAACCTGAGGACCATTCCTCACTAACGTTTTGCTAAAGAGTTGACCAATTGTCTTATAGTTAAGATGAGCTAGCCTCTTGTGCCATTTGACACAATGAGAGACTTTCTCATCAGCTACAAGACACACAAGAGAAACATTGTTCTCACACATAATGTCTAGACAATAGACATTTCTCTTCCTATAACCTGTCAGAATGATCTTTTGATCATTTGACCTCCTGATATGACAACCATCTTTGACAAATGAGATGTCATATCCTAAATCACTCAGCTGACTTATACTAATGAGGTTGTGTTTCAAACCTTTAACATAAGCCACTTGAGTAATTGTAATAAGGTTGCTAGAAATGTTACCAAAGCCTTTGATGATTCCTTTTTCAGAACCACCAAAGGTGACTTTAAGACCATCCTTGATTGGTGTATAGTCCTTCAGCAATCCCCTAGTTCCAGTCATGTGCCTGGAACATCCACTGTCCAAGTACCATATTGGGGCATGACCACTTGGACTCACCTACAAAACAGATTACTTTACCTTAGAACCCCAAAACTTCTTGGGTCCTTGGTGCAAGTTAGTCTGACTCTTGACAAAACTACCTGTAGCATTTCTAGCAGGCAGTTTGCTACTCACCTTGGCATTAGAATTATGCCAACAGTCTATGGCAAAGTGGCCTATATTGTCACAACACCAGCACTCAAATCTGTTGTACCTTTGTTTAGGTACAACCCTGGCTGTTTTGTCTACAACAGGTTTCTTGTTGAGTACTGGGGATTTTCCCTTAGACTTGGACTGTACAGTCCTGGCAGGTTTAGTAAACCCCAATCCAGTTTTACCATTTTGAGGAATGAATTCATCTATCAAAGGTAGAACAGACTTTGGTTTAGAAAACCTTGCTACTATATCTCTCTCTTTCTGAAGACTAATCTCCAGATTTCTGATTTGATCATTTTTAAATGTTATAGTCCCCATCTGAATAACAGTAATGTGCTTCAGTCTGGCTATTTCATTTAATTTCTGATCAAGCAACTTGTCAAAATCTGTTGCAGCAACTTTAAGACTGGCAATCTCCTTAGCCTGACTCTTGGCCAAGGATTTGCTTTTCTTCAAAGCTTGAAACACTACTCTATATTCATCAATCAACTGATGAATATCACCTTCAGATTCAGATCCACTAACATCACTTGATGCTGATGTATCTGAATCTGACTCAGTACTAGAAATTGAACTAACAGAACAATTTTGTACCTGACTTGGTCCAGGCTGATCCTGGATTTTGTCTCCTTCTGATAAGGCCATCAGTCCCTGGCACTGATTGTCCTCATGCTCATATATTGAGTTCATTAATTGTATGAACTCATCTTCCTCTTCTTCAGCAAACAGTCCAATATAAGCTTCAGCTTCTGAATCTGATTCTGAAGATGACATATCAAACAGACTTTTGTCCTTCTTAACAACAAAGGACCTTTCTTTTTTGCCCTTGATTTGAGTCTTCTTCTTATCAGTTGACTCTTTCCTCTTCTTTGGACAGTCAGCAACAACATGTCCCTGTCTGTTACAACAATAGCAAACTATCTTTGAGGATGTAGTTTTACTTTGCTTGGACTTTCTTCTTTCATTCTTTGATGACTTCTATGAAGTGGATGGCTTAGACCTCCACTATTTCTTCTTAAGAAACTTCTGAAAATGTCTAGTGAAAGCTGCAAAATCTTCATCACTCTCACTGCTTTCAGAATTCTTGCTTTCTGACTCATCTGTCTCAGTCTCAGCAACTTTTGGAGGTGGGGATGGAGACTTACTTTTATATTTCCTAGTGGCTTCTGTCTTAAAAGCCACAGCTCTTTCTTTGTGCTCAACTCTGGTAGTCTTCTCTTCCTCCTTCCTAACCATTAGCTGCATTTCATAAGATAACAGCTTTCCAAACAATGTTGGAGGAGGAATGTCTGCTAATTTGGCCATTTCCCTTATGACACAAATCTTGGTGTCCCAGTCCTTTGTCAAGGATCTCAAGAACTTATCATTCAATTCATAATTGCTGAACTCTCTTCCATAAGACATCAACTCATTGACTATCCTATAGAATTTCTTGTAACACTCAGTTATGCTGTCAGACCTACCTTGTCTGAAGCTTTCATACTCTTGGTTTAACAAAGACTTTCTGTCTTGTCTAACTTCTTCAGATCCCTCCATATAGACTATCAGTGTATCTCACATTTCTTTAGAAGTTTTACAGTGAATCAAATTCTGAAATGTTGCATCATCAATTGCACTTACAATGATATTCTGGGCCCTCTTGTCCATAGTGGCCAGAATTATCTCATCTTTTGTCATTTCAGAATAATCTTTTGGAGTTCTCTGATTTGCATCTAGCACAGAGACTTTCATTGGCACATATGACCCTTCTTTGACTGTGATATAGATTCTAGGGTTAGAGGCTTCCATAAATAGTCTAACCCTTTCTTTCCAAATGCCAAAGATCTCCTTCCTGTAGATTGGCAATTTCATGGATCCAAGCTCTTTGTGATTCTCTGTTGAACCCATTTTCTTGATTCTTGATTATGCTGATTCTGCCTACAGGAACTTTACTCAGACTGTTATGTCCTTTTTGAGTAACCTGCCTCTGATACCACTTGAAAGAACTAGTGCCTAAACACCTAGAGGGGGGGGGGGTGAATAGGTGCACTTAATCTTTTTAAACTTTTATGGTAAAAACACAGAATTATATGCAATTCTTGACAGCAATACAGCACATACACCACAACAATCACAGAATAAAGCATACACAGAGAACACACAGATTTTATAGTGGTTCCCCAAGGTCTGGGTACATCCACTTTCCCCCTTCGTCTATCTAGTAGTGTACTAGATTCGGCCTAACTTCTCCACTACTCCTCAGATACTCAGATCTTACAGCTCAGAACCCCAAAAAGATTCCTACAACTCAGAGTGATCCCACTCCTACAACTCAGGCACACAGTCCTACCACTCAGTCTTCACAAAGACCTACACTCAGCCTTCAACAAGGCCTACACTTCAGCCCTCAACAAGGCCTACACTCAGAGAAATGAATCTCCTACACTCAGGCACACAGGCCCTACCACTCAGCCTTTATAATTTCAGGCTTACAACTCAGATCCCTTAGGATCCTACAAGAAATTAAAATTACAAAGTATATAACCACAACTCAGAATAAGAGAGAAGAGTTGAATGGTTTCTTGATGAGTTCTTGGAAGAACTTTACTGAGATCAACCTCCCTTGGCTTTCTTCAAAGCTTCTTGAATTAGAACACAGTAGGGTTGAAACTCTATGCAGATGATCTTCAATCACTGCTGACTTAAGAATCAGATCTCAATCTGAAACTTTCTTCACAGCCTGGTTCAACAGCTGTCTTCTTAGAAGGAGCTCTCTCTCTCCAACTTCTTAGATCTTCACTTGAAGGTCTTCTTCTGGTTTGTTGTTTCTCACTTTAGTGATTGCTCTCTCTCTCTTCTGTTGATTACCTCTTCTGTTGAAGAAGTAAGCCTTTATATAGGCTTTCTTCATGGTGACCGGCTGATCTGGTTTCTAACAACTTTCTGACAGCTCTAACAGTTGCAGTAGACCGGCTGGAATGACAGCTGTCAAGTCATCCAGTCACTTCTTGAATTTTCTGTAACTGTCTGAAAGTGTCGAGACAGTCAGTCTTTAAGTGTCGACACAAATAGACCAAGTGTCGACACAAGTAGACTAAGTGTCGACACTAGCCTTCATGGTGTCGACACAACTTCTTGTGTTGTAGAAATTACTTCTCGACACTGCTTCTTCAGAATGTGTCGACACTGATATTGTGTGTCGACACAACTCCTTGTTCTTTATTACTTAGTTGAATTCTACTAAGTGTCGACACAACTCCTTTGTGTCGACACATCTTCTTGTGTTGAACTTGTTAAGTGTTGACACATCTTCTTTGTGTCGACACATGCCTTCTGTGTTGATACTTTTGCTGAGTGTCGACACATCTCCTTTGTGTCGACATTTGTACTTAGACTTTATTGAAATTTGCTGAGTGTCGACACAGCCTCCTAGTGTCGACACTTTCTTCATGTGTTGAGACTTATGCTGTGTGTCGACACATTCTTCATTATGTCGACACTTGTACTTAAACTCTGTTGAAGTTTGCTGAGTGTCGACACAGCCTCCTAGTGTCGACACTTGTACTTGAACTTTGTTGAAGTTTTGCTGAGTGTCGACACAGCCTCCTAGTGTCGACACTTTTGATGTCGACAAAGTTCCTCTGGGTGTCGACACTGCTTCTAAGTGTCGACACAGATATAATTGACAATTCTTCACTGAGTGTCGACACTGCCTGTATGTGTCGACACTTATCTTCTGGTGTCGACTCTGCATCCCTGGTGTCGACACAACTACTCCAAGTGTCGACACAGCTTCCCTGAGTGTCGACACAAGCCTTCTTAAGTGTCGACACTTTTCTTCTAGGTGTCGACACATGGACTTAGAAACTTTTAGCTTTCCTTGCAATTACTTAACCTGCACACATCAACTCAAAAACACATCAAATACACCATGATGTATATCATTGAGTAGGGTGAGGCTTCTTCAAATCAGGTACATATATTCGAATGTACCCAATAGCTTCATATTCTGAAAACCATATATATATGTTTTCTTCGAGCTCCATCCCGCGCTTTTTGTTCCCCGTGCACTTGATCTTTCTATTTTCTTTTTGCAGGCAAACAATGACGATTCCAGCGAACTCTCTTGCAGCAATGAAGTTCGACACCGATTTTGATATTGGTTTTGACTCATTCTCTCACACTGATCAAATATTCATCGACATCCTTGTAACACCGCAAAAATCGTAATCGAACCGGTCACGTCCTCAGGGATTTTTGGTGCCTTAATAGGGGTACACGGCCTGGGACACGGGCGTGTCCAAGGCCGTGTCTTTCTCTGTGTTGGCCGGTTGTGTCAAAAAAAGGACACGATGAGAAACACGGCAGCGTGACACGGGCGTGTCAAGTGTGACACGGGCGTGTGAATACCCGTGTCATCACCCGTGTTCCCAAGAGTCATGTCAGTTGGCGTGGCGGTTATCTGTGACACGCCCCTAGGACACGGGCGTGTCAGGATATGACACGGGCGTGTAAGGTTGAGACACGAGCGTGTCTTGACCCGTGTCCTTTATTGTGCTCGACGATCGTGCCTGGATCGGGGCACACGGCCAGGGGCACGACCGTGTGCAAGGCCGTGTTCGACCCAGGATTGAGGAATTTTGGGCCGATCTGAGCCGTTCATTTTCTTTAAATAAGATCTGACGGCCCAGATGTGTTCCTGCTCTATTAAGGCCTAGAATAGAGGATTAATTCCTCATTTTCTCTTAAGTCTTCTATTTCTAAGGATTTAGAGAGAGGTGAGAGCAAGGAGGAAGGAAGAGGAGTATTCCGGTCGCCGGCGGAGCATCGGAGCACCAAATTAAGAACAGAGACCGGATCCGCGGAGGAAATTCCCTTGCGAAGCTTTTCATCCAGATAGATTCCTATGGCGCAAAAGCGAACTACAAGGGTAACGATTCTCTACTTGAGCATGTGAAGCTCTCCTTCTTTTGCATAAGGAAACCTGCTCCCGCGAGTGTGCGGTGAGTGTGCGGTGTTCCTTGGGGTTGACGGGAATAGTCCCCCTTGTGTTGCATATAGAGTCCGGAATCAAAGTACGGATATAGGCATTATATGTGAAGCCTACCCGGACGTGTTGGTCTGTATCAGTGATGTTGCATATTGTATAGTTTGCCGGAGAAGACTTCGTGCTTTATGTTTTCGGGTTTCTACACGGTAGATTGCAGCTGGGATCCTTGGGGATTAACTCCAAGGCGTTCCCGAAAAACTGAGCGGAAACAAAGTTCTGCTAAATTGGCGGCCAGGGTGCCAGCCTTGAACATAACTGGGTTATGTGATTGTTTGGAAATGTTTTGGGATCCGAGAGAAGCTTGGACCGTGCGTACATCTTAAGATGACTACGCGGAGTGAGCAACGGGCAAGTGGAATCGGACCTGGGCTATGTAGTTTTGTACTAGAGACCCATAGAGGGACTGGCCGTTGGCATAGTCGGGAGTCTTAGACAGTGGTCAGAAAGACTAAAATGCTCACGATGTTGCCATCCCGGGGATGGTGGTGAAGCCACAGAATTGATCGGATTCACCGTTAATGTGCCCTGAGTGCACGGGGTGTTTGGTCGTGCGATCCTACACCTGTGGCAAAGTATGTTTGTACTTTATTGTTTAGCTGGTCTAATGAAATGCAGGGAAGGAGCACCGCCGTCCCGAGTAAGGGGCGGGGTCATTATAAATTGGTCGGCTTTGGCTGACCGTTACTTTGTTTGCCACCATGCGGTGGAATGTTACTTGCAGGTGCTGCGGAGCCAAGTACCAAATAGCGGGCTGAAGCCCATGTTACTGAGCTGTCCCTCGAAGGCCAAAGCGTGTTGTTGTTTTTATTTTTGTCATGTGTGGCCGGCCTGCGAGCCGATGTATGTAAAACACTAATTTGTTAAGTAACCTCTTGTAAGGCCATAAGGCCAAGTACTTTCAGTGTATTTGTTATTTCATTCCTGTGGTAGTATGTGGACATTCATAATAGTTGGTTATTCAATTATGAGTTCTTTCCAACAGTTTAAAAGCTTCCGCTAGAATGCTCCGTGTTAGGGCGAATAGTTTTAGTTGGATTTTTTATTTTCTTATATAACCCTTCCGAGTGTCCGTGGTATATGGCGTCAGGTTCCAGCTGGACCTTCTGTTATATGTCATTCGACAGGTGGGGGTGTTACAATCCTACAGTTGTGCGAGGAACAAAAACTGAAGAAGTTCATGACAAACCGAATCAAGATAGCAGGAAATGAAATCAGAGAATGGGTTTTCACTGCAACATCTCCAGATGAAGATACCATGATAGGTACCGTCAACGAAAACCAGGTCATTCTCACTCCTATAGTTTTTTCTAAAATCTTTGATTTGGCTACTGGAGAAGATGATATTGAATTGGCAAATGATGAATATGAGAATATGCTGAGCAAAATGGAGCATTCAGGAGGAAAACCCAATAAGTTATTGAAAAAGAACTTGTCTGTTCAATATAAATTCTTGGCAGACATTGTTGGCAAGGTATTACTAGGCAAGCATACAACCCACGACTATACCACCAGGCACCAGTTTCTAGTGATGTGTGCTCTGGTTGAGAAGAAATCAGTTAATTGGGGAAAGACTCTGTTTGATTTGATCAAAAAGAAAAACACAAAGAAAGAAGTGTGTTTTGTGAGGATTCTGGGAATTTTCCTCCAGGAATAGGCACCAAAACTATTAGTTTCACAGCCCATCTTCATTAATGCCTCCAAGAGGCTTACATCTGCTCTTTTCGGTAGATGGGAGAGGACAATCTCAAAGCCATCCAAGGTTTCAACCTCCTCCAGAACTTCCAAGGATACAAGAGCCGTGATAGCTGATCCCCCACCTCCAGAAGTTGTCCCCTCCATCACCATTCCATCCACCCAGATTCGTACACCTCCACAAATTTCCATTCCTTCACCAACCCTCCAACAACCATCCACATCACATCCTCATACTCCAACTCCACTAACTCAATCTCCTGCTCATACACTAACACCACTCCCATCTCCTGAATATCTACTCACACCAGTTCAATCTCCAAAACACATCATACCACCTCCATCTCAATTACCACATAATCTTGTTGTCATTCCCCTCCATACCCTCTCATCTATTCCTTCTTTTAATCTACTCTCATCTCCCAAAAATTCTCCATCTCCTCATGATGAGCCAATGCCGGACATCACCACTTTCACTTCGTCATCCATTCTCCATGTATCAACTCAGATACCCTCTGAGTTTGTGCAAATGGATTCCCCTTCACTTCCCTCTCTTTTAGAACTCCTCACTCCCCTTATCTCAAACCTTATAGCAGAGGCTATTAAACCTCTTACTGACTCTATTGCATCCCTATCTGCCATCCTTTCTGCTTCCTTCACTGTCCCTTCTTCTGGGGGACTGGCTTCAGGTCCCTTTGAAACCAGGCAGGGGGAGATATCCAATGAAGAAGCTCCAGTTTCCTCTCCTCCAACAGCAACAGATACTGCAGTTTTGCAGACAGATGTAGATTCAGATGTACATATGACTACAGAAGTTGAGACAACTGCTGATTTTGATTTTGATATGATCTGTACAGTTGCAGTAGTAGAAACTGCAGAAATTATAACTGTTGGTGATTGTATTATCAATTCTACAGTAGATTTATTCCATTTACTAAATTCTTTTGATAAAGCCTATCTGAATCATCTTCCAGAAGTTTGCACAGAGCACTCTATGGCTATAGTGTGCTATACTTCCCCAATAAGCCCTGCAGTTACTAAGCAACTAAAGGCAAGTTTTGCAAAAGCAAAGCCACTAACTGAATCAGCCTCTAAGGCTATTTCTCCTCCCAAGGCTATCTCCCCTCCTTCCTATAAAATGGATGATAGTCCTTTACCTAATCTGGATGATATTATTCTTGCTGATATATTGGAAGAGAATCTGACTATTTTTGAAAGTACTGCAGAGTAAGTAATTCTTGTATAGCCCCAGGCTAATAAACAGATATCCAAAGATATTCTGAAGGCACTTGATGCTCAATATGACAATCCTCCAGGATCATCTGATGATGACAAAGATGATGAAGACTCTGATGATTATGATGACTCAAAAGCAAAGAAGAAGGTTACTAAGAAAAGAAAATCTCCTGCTAATGCTGTTCCAAAGCCAAATCTCAATGCAGACACTCCCTACTACATCTTGTAGAAGATCACTCCTTACCCAAGGATGCCTAATTGGATGTGGCTATCTAAGAATGAGCAGAAAGCCAGGAAAAAGAGCAGAAGGTACTCTCCTCCCCCTCCTTCTCAAAGAATTTGGAGAGGTACTCCTCCTCCTCCTCCTCGAGCAGCAGGTGCTTCAGGGAATATTTCTCAAAGATCTACCTCTTACACTCAGACTAACCAAAGGCAACAAGGCAGATCTTCAAGATCTCAATTCCAATAGAGCAGTCAGCAGAGACATTCTTCCTGCAACAAATAACAATAGTAACATCAGAACCAAGAAAAGCAACAGATAGTATCTGAAGTTGATAAATCTGAAAGAGATAATAGTCCAAAAAGGCCAGAATCTCCTCCAATCCCTTTTGTGGATCCTGAACAAGAAACAACTGCTAAAATGGCCAGATTTCAAGAGTTAGTTGGACTCTCTCTCTCATTAACAAAACTAAAAAGGAAGGCAAAGATCCCTCACAATATACTAACATGTCTTCCTACAACAGAGAAGAACTAAAAAAGTATGATAAAGCTAACAAATTCTTCAATGTAGATGTTTATATGAATCTACATCCAGAGGCTGTATTACCAAGAGCAACTTCTCTCAATATCATTGGAGTAGCAGACATGACTATGTCAAAAAGAGAAGCTGCCAATCCCAACAGAGAAATCAAATTCAGACAGCCCTCTGAAAGTTTTGGAAAATCTGATAAAGAAAAGCCAAAGAAGAACAAATGAATATTTTGTCTAGTTTTTATATTTCTGAACTCTATTTGATTAATCTGTCACAAAACTCCTATTATGTACATATCTGCTGGATATTTTTAATTTTCTGCAAGATATATTTTATTTTGCTTTGTGATTGTTTTTCTTTTGTTTGTATTAGTGACCTCAACCAAATAAGGGGGAAATTGTTGGATCCCTAGTTTGGATTTAGGCTCGGTTCACTGATTAGGATGAGTTTGACCCATATTGTATAGCCAGGGTCAAGTATTTGAGTCCTAGAGTTTAGGCTAGTCAGTAGGTTCAACATTCATGGTCCAGCTAGCAGAAGACCTCAGGAGACTGAAGACTTAGAAGAATTCAAAGTTCAAAATTGTTAGTTCGAAATTCTTCGAACTCAGCTCGACGATCGTCGATCGTAGATCTACGAACTCAGAGTTACTTCTCTGATTTGAGCTCGACTATATTCGAGTTTAGGTCGATGATCTCTTCATTAAGATAGATTCTCTGATCGACAAAATCTGGAGTTCAGCTTCAACCGATTCTTCCCAGTTCATCTTTGCTGAACTTAGCTCGATGAAGACAGATTCTCTGCTCGACGAACTATGAATGCAGAATTAGCAAGCTATTTTCAAAATACAGTTCGGTGAGCACAGGTCGATGAACAGGATTTATCAGCTCGATGAACTTGGAACTCCGGTCAACGAAATCTGTTCAGAGCTCGACGATTCTATCCAGTGCCAGACTTGGAGTTTTTCCTTATTTCTGTCCTTATTCCCTATATTATTTAGCAGCGATTTCCTGAGTAATTAATGCTCATATTTTCTTGAATATAGCCGTTATTGGCATCATTAATTATGTACTTCATTAGAGTTAATTACTTGCTTAATTTATTGGGACAGTTGGGGAAACTCATTTAAGATTATATTTTCCAGCCGTTTTTCATTCTCCAGACAGATCAACAATCAATGCTTAGAATTCAAAATTTCAAAGGAGAATTCGACAGCAGAATATAAAAGAGTTTTTCTCTTTTTAGATGAAAAAAAGAAGTAATACAAAGAACAACCAGAGTGCTAACAGAGAATACACAAATACAAGAAAATCTCTGTGCAGAAAACAACCTGTTCTCCCCTTGTTCTTACTGAAGACTGAAGAAGAACAACAAATAAATATCAAGAGTCTTCTTCAACTTCTACTCCAGGAATATTCAAGGACAACAACTCTGAATCAGTCAGAAGATTCCTGGATCATTTCAAGACAAGGCTGAAGACCTACACCCTGAGCAAGGCTCCAAGCTTTCTGAACCATTCATCATTTCAGAAGGAGCTTTGACAACAACAATCCACTAGTCTTCTCTATGGATTAGAGAAAGCGAAGACACCATCAACTCTCTCTTAACTTCCTGTACAAAGGGTTTATTAACTCCCTTCAAAAGTTTATTCTTAGTTTTTGGGCACCTGATCAAAAGCTCAAAGGGTTGTGAGATCTCCCTGGAAATAGATCTTGTGGTGGCAGTCACCTGATCAAAAACCTGATAGTAGATTCCAACCAGGGTGGTAGAAGAGTGGATGTACCCAGGTTGAGAAACCACTATAAAATTCTTGTGTCGTCTGGTTGCCTATTTTCTTTTTGTCCTTGATGTGCTGTGGTAGATTAGCTTAGACTGCATTCCTTTTTCTATTACTACTATTGGTATCACCTACTTTACTCTGATAATATTTAAAACAGCCAAAAAGTTTTATTTACTCTGTTCACACCCCTCTAGAGTAAATCAGATCCATCCCCTTTCTTTCATCTTGCTGGCCAAGGTTATTTATGTGGGGCTACGCTTGGGATGCAGTTGACTCCATTATCTTCCCTTTTTCAGCATACGACGCACCCATCGTTTTCTCATAAATTGGATGACCACGCCAGCAATCTCGAGCCATATGTCCCACCTTACCACATGTGTAACAAGTGAGAGGACCTCACCCTATCATCACTTCAAAAATAGTAGAAGAGGCTGGTCCCGTAGACTTAGCCTTCTTCCTCCACCTTCCCTGTCCAGACCTTGTTGAACTCGGTACTTTAAACTCAGCTTCTTTACCGCCAAGTCATTCTTATGCTACACACACTTCATATCTTGTTCCAGAGATCATGATCTTTTTACTAATGTCAAAATATCCTACATTATCGAACCTAAGAGAAGCAAACTCAGATCTTCCTGCAGTCCTTCATAGAACTGATTGGTCTTCCATTCCTCATCTTCAAATGTAAAGCTTGCATACTGTCCCAACAGTGTAAACTCATGCAAGTTGGTATCCTCCGAACTCTCGCCCTAAGTTAACCTTTGGAATTGATTTTCCATTGCAATTCGCTGTACATATGGAAAATATCTCGCCAGAAGAGACTCAAGAACTCCTCCATTGAGATCTCAATCAATGACATAATGACAAACTGGTGTAGCTCCAACTCATCCCACCATAGCCTCTCCACTATGTCTAACAGAAAGGTAGTTATAGTGACTTTCTGCCACTTGATGGAGATGACGGCCCCGAACATGACGAAGATGGCGACAACCTGCATACGGAAGATTTTTCTCCGTCTCCAGTCAAAGACGTGCGGCATCATGGTGATCTTGTGGAGCAACGCTACAATCTCCGCCCTCGGCGCAAGACTACATCTTAATTTTATTTTAATTTATTTTCTATTTTATGAGCATGCATTTTTTCATCTAATGTTTAAAACTATGGTGTGTGTTATTTTTTTATATTTGGGCTGCATGTAGCCAAACCCTTGGATGTAAGCCTATATAAGGCCATGATGAGTATATTTTCATTTCAAGTTGAATGAAAAAAATATTGAAACCCTAATCTCCCCTTTGAGAATTCCCTCCTCCTCTTTCTAATTTTTCGGCCCTAACCTAGCCTCTGCCTTCTCCACTAGTTATAGACTAACACCCATCCTCCTCTCTCCCAAGTTAACTTGTCAACCACCCAAAACCGCCTCATTTCCTCTCTCATATCTCCTTCTCGGTTTTCCTCCACCCCCTCTTTCAATCGCCGGCCCCCTCTCCTTCCTTCTCCAAAAACCGCCGCCACCTCTATCTCCCCATCCTCACGGTTTACTCCTCTCCACCATTCCAGCCCTCTCTCTCCCAAAAAACCGATCACCACCTCAAACTGCCACCTTTTCTCTCTCCCTATAATACAACTCTCGGCCACCCATAGTCCAAAAACCGACCCCCCTCCCAAACACCATAACCGACCACCCTCCTCCTTGCAAAGCACAAATCAGCCCCCAAATAATTTGTTGGGGGATCTTGATGCTAAAGATCACGGCAGTGAACCGGTCGTACAAGTAATATAAAATGGGGGTTTTCCCAAGTATCGATCTCACAAGGAACACAGTAAGGTGGAGTTAATTTCGAGGAGGACTTGAGATTGAAGTCCTTAGGTCGTAGCTATCTAAGGGGAGGTTTTGATGTTGCGGAAATAGAAAATAAAAGGTTAACAACTACTCCTATGCAACGCCGCTATGCGATGCTTCGCCAGGCGGGATGGAAGACTAGTCGGGCCGCTATGCACCAAATCACTATGCGGATGGACGAGAAAGCTAGCAGATGAGGTGGTTAGAACGGCGGAATGAGGGTCATGAGCACCTCTTCGCTACGCACGCCACTAGCAATTGCTAGTGCGGCAAGGGCGGATGGATGGCGGATGGACAAATAGGCGCAACTCAAGCAACTAAAGCGTAAACAAACACAGAATCACATAGACATGAATCTAGTAAAGTTTACATCTAAAGTGCAACAACATCAATATAAATACAGTTTTAACACACATATACAACAATAAAGCAAGTACAAGTCAAGAGATCGACCGAATCCGAAGTCTTGCTGAGGATTCACGGTTGGAATCGTCGGGTTGTCATTCCGCGTCCAAGCTCGGTCCTCAACTGCGTCCGGGATAGAGAAGGGCTGTCACCACCTTCTGATGGCCCGTCTTCTTCGTCTCACGATAGCGGACGAAGTTTGCTAGCTTTCCTTTGCTTGATGGCTATGGTGTCAAACACTACTTGAAGCTCACAGATGAAGGAGAAGGCCGAGAGGAAGCTCCGGCTTGGATTTGGCGGTGAAAGCTTGCCCGGAGCACCTCCCTAGGGTGGAAGATGAAGGGGAACGACGGAGAAGGCGGAAAACGGCGGAGAAATCTCGAGCTCCGGATCCTCCCTTGAATTAGGGCGAGACCTACACTATTTATACAAAAGCAGAAATGAACAATGCGCACGATCACATGCGCACGACCAGTGGTCGTGCGCACTATGTCCTGTGCTCGTGCGCACTGGCATGGAAAATCAGGAAGAAGAACTGGGATAATGTGCACGAGTAGTGGCCCACGACCAGTGGTCATGCGCACTAAGTCCAATGATCGTGCGAATACCCAGACAGGACTCTAGAAATGAGGAATCAATACACACGATCAGTGGCGCACGACCGGTGGTCGTGCGCAATATGTCCAGTGGTCGTGCGCTTACCCCAGGCTGATTCTGAAAAACGTAGAGTAGTGCGCACGATCAGGGGCACACGACCAGTGGTCGTGCGCATTAGATCCCATGATCGTGCGCAGTATTCCTGTTTCACAACCATCCCGGAACACGCACACGACCGCTGTACCGAAAGAAAAGCCAATCACTGATATGTGCAGACATTCCAGACAATCACAAAAAGGAGTACAAACAATAAAAGTAACAAAAATACACAACTACGAGCATAAATGTGCACTTCCTATGGATATAAAGATAAGATGAGATATGAACGATATAGAACTAAAAGTGAAGTACAAACGCGTGAAAACTAGCCCAGATGAGTCCGAAAATAGGTATAAAACATGGACTCATCAGATCTCCGGCCAAGGCGTGAAGCGACGAAGGCGGACGAGTTTCAACTCCATCCGGCATGACACCGGCGGAGCCGTTGAAGAGCGATCTGGACTAGTGAATCAGAATCATCCATTCCGATTGGGTAACGCGACCATTCTACTTTTCTTGTGTTTTCCCTCTAGATTTTTTCATTGTGGTGGAATACTTTGGCGTGATCTTGGAAACATTAAATTTATTGTGGTTTCTTCGCTTGATTTTGTTATTCAACCTCATTTTATTTAAGTTCAAAAGGTTTGGCGAACCTTGTTTACTCTTTGTTGGGAGAGATTTACTGTTTTCCGAATCGTAATTTTTGATAGATCTCTTTTGGTACAACCGTCGCTCGATCGGACAGGATGGGACCATTTAGCCGGAAAGAATATTGGCCTATTGCCATTTATTCGATCCTAATCGGTTTGGCTACCAGTGCATTAGCATCTAATTGATATAATCTCTTACCTATGCGCTGCGTAGAAAAATTTTGCGAGTGTAGAATTCGAACGTTGAGAGACCATCGTGCTTAGCCCGTACATTTTTCCGGTGTCAACGTGTGGTCCTGCATCAATTTGGTATCAGAGGGAGGTTCACGTCAATTTCCTAATTGACACCCTCCCCCTCTTGCCTTGATCGTCGACACGCATAAGTCTTGCACGTCATTTCGGTTAAAATTACAAAAAAAAAAATTTCCCGGGTCTGCCAATAGCGGGCTAAATTGTTTTTTCTGCAAAAAAATAAATTTTTTTAATAGTCTGTTATTTATTTCCAGTAAGAAAATAAAAAAAAATTATTTTTACCCTACATAGTAAGCAGGAACAATTCTTTCTGTTGTCCTTATCATTAGGCCATAACTACTGTATAGGTTGCATGCGCACTAGATTAGGTACGGAGTATTCCCCGTCTTCTTCCAATATGGTGGACGAACGGGATGAGGGTCACAGTCTCACAGCGCTTGAAGAACTCCATCAGGATTTCACTGAATAAATGACGGCTACTAGGGAGACGCTTCATGATCTGAGACTAAGTATCGCGGCTCCCCGTAATCAACCTACAAACCAACGCGCGGAAGGAAATATTAACCCTAACCTAAACAATAATAATGAACAAGTTCCGCGAGCACCGTACGAGTTTGATATTACTAGGGCCATCTGGGTCAAACCCCCATCATATGATGGATTGGGAGAATCTCAAGTATTTCTAGACTGGGTTATGGAAATAGAGTGCTACTTTGAGTGGTACAATCTGACTGACGCGGATAAGGTGCATGTGGCGAGAATGAAGTTGTTTGGTAGATCAAAAATATTCTGGTTGAATGAGGAATGACATCTGAGAGGCGAGAACGGTGAGTTACTCATTGGTTGGGCAACCACGAAGGAAATGCTGACAAAACAGTACGTTCCTAAGTACCATCGAACATAGATGTTTGATGATTTGGCCACCCTTAAGAAAGGGAATAGGACGGTCTCTGAGTATATTAGTATTCTTAAGGATATGTTGGTTAGGTGTGGCATGAAAGAGATGTCTGAGATCACCCTCTCTAGATTTCGTATGGGGTTAAACCCCGACATCCAGGGAAAATTAATGTATTATGGTCACACTGACCTAAATGTCATTTTTAATGCCACATTAGATATCGAGAAGCACAACATTCTTAAAAATAAGTCTCGCTCGTATCAGAAGGGAAAGTCCATCTTAGGACCACCTCCCACTTCCACCTATAAGGATAAGGGGAATTTCTGATCCACTGACTCAAACTCTATAGTCGTGACCCCCAGGAATAGTAGAAACCAAACAGGTAAGAGAGTTCCGGTAGAAAGTGTTAGCAAACCGAACGCTACATGTTTTGCTTGCAGGATTTAGGGTCATTACGCCAGTGAGTGCCCTACTAAGCCCAAGCCCTTAGCCCTCTTAGATTCCACTTGTGAGTCCGACGACTTTGTATATGAGGCAGGTGAAGATAGCGAGTCAGAAGGAGTACCGAGCGATTTAGAGGATGATTCCCATATGATGGTCATGCGGTGTATTCTGGCTACTCCATGAGCTTTAGATGAATGGAATAAGACGAATATTTTTTTGTTAAATTTTAAGAGTGTAAAGAAGTGGTGTATGCTAATTATTGACAGTGGTAGTTGCATGAATGTAATTTCTGAAAATGCGGTGACCCGAATGTCATTAGCTACCGAGCCACACCCTCACCCTTATAAGGTGGCATGGGTAAACAAAATGTCCCTCCCGGTGTCGAAGCGTTGTTTGGTACCCCTTACCATCAAGGTTTATTCTGAAAAGATATGGTGTGACGTCATCCCCATGGATGCTTGTCATGTCTTACTTGGACACCCATGTCTTTATGACCATGACGTTACTCATCTAGGGCGAGCTAATACTTATGATTTTAAATTTAATGGTAAGACCATTATTTTTAAACCCACTCCGCCTAAAGATCCATTGGTTTCTTCCAAAGACACTATTGTACCTGTAGAGAAGAAGTCGTTAAGTTTGATAGGTAAGAAGGAGCTTGAGCGCGAGTCCTTTATAGACGGTGTCATATATGCGCTAGTTTGTTTGCAAATCAAGGAAGATAGTCCCTCTTTTGAAAATTTACCTCCAACATTGAAGGCCCTTCTAGACGAATTTAAGGATGTCTATCCGGATGATATACCGCCCAAGTTACCCCCCATGCGGGAAATTAAACATGAGATTGATTTTGTCCAGGGTTCCTCGTTGCCAAATCTTCCCCATTATTGACTAAACCCCTCCGCACACTTAGAGTTGCAAAAATTAATTTCGGATTTGCTAAGTAAGGGATTCATTCGTCATAGTAAGAGTCCTTGTGTTGTACCAACATTATTGGTCCCTAAGAAAGATAGTTTTTGGAGGATGTGTATAGACTATAGGGCTGTTAATAAAATAACAGTTAAATATAGGTTTCCCATCCCTCGATTGGATTACTTATTGGACATATTAGCCGGGGCCACGATTTTCTCCAAGTTAGATGTTAAGAGTGGCTACCATCAAATCAGGATTAGGGAGGGAGACGAGTGGAAAATGACGTTTAAATCAAAGGATGCACTCTATGAGTGGTTAGTGCTCGGGGAAGGGCTCACAAATGGCCCAAGTACATTTTCGAGGTTGATGACCTTAGTGTTCAAGCCTTATTTAGGAAAATTTGTAGTTATCTATTTTGATGATATCCTAGTTTTTAGCATCTCGCCGAACGATCATGAGTCTCACTTGAGGACTGTACTTACCACATTGCGTATAGAAAAATTATTTGTTAATCTTAAGAAATGTACGTTTAATGTTCCTTATGTGGAGTTCCTAGGTTATATAGTTAGTTCGGAGCGCATCCATCTTGACCCTAAGAAGGTTCAAGACATCAAGGATTGGCCGGAACCATCCAATATACGCGATGTTTGGAGTTTTCACGGATTAGCTACTTTTTATCGCCGATTTATCAAAGATTTTAGTAGTATCATGGCACCAATCATGGAGTGCATGAAAAAGGGAGATTTTACGTGGTCCAAATCAGCAGCCAAAGCGTTTGAAATAATTAAATCCCGAATGTTGGAAGCTCCTCTTTTACGATTACCCGATTTTAATAAAGTTTTTGAATTATCTTGTGACGTGTAGGGAGTCGGTATTGGTGGTGTCTTGAGTCAAGTGGGACATCCTATTGGATATTTTAGTTAGAAACTCTCGGGACCAAAATTAAACTATTCTAATTATGACAAAGAGTTTTATGTAGTTATTCAGTGTCTATAACATTGGTGACATTACTTGATCTCTAAAGAATTTGTTATTTTATCCGACCATGAAGCGTTAAGGTTTATTAATTCACAAAATAAAGTTAGCCCACATCATGCTAAATGGGTCTCCTATCTTCAGGAGTATACCTTCATGATTAAACATCTAAAAGGAACTTTAAATCGTGTGGTGGATGCTCTTAGTCGTGTCTCCTTATTGTTGTCTACGCTCGAGGTAAAAGTGATTGGTTTTGATAGAATAAAGGATGAGTACGTTAATTGTCCGGATTTCAAGGACATCTATTATTCCACTCAAAACAACTCTCCGACTACCATTTCAGCCTATTATATACGAGATGGTTATTTATTTAAACATTCGAAGCTTTGTATTCCTCATTCTTCCCTTCGACATTTCATTGTATGGGAGTTACATAGTGGTATTCTAGGTGGACATTTTGGGCATGATAAGACCGTCACATTAGTCGAAGATAAGTTCCACTGGCCGGGCCTTAAATCTACGGTTAACAAAATTATAGGAAGTTGTCGCGCATGCCAATTTGCAAAAGGTAATAAGTCGAATGCGAGACTTTATATCCCCTTCCGATTCCTTCCATTCCCTGCAAAGATGTTAGTATGGATTTTATTCTAGGCCTACCAGTTACGTTTAGACGTCATGATTCCATTCTAGTGGTATTAGATCGATTTTCAAAAATGGCCTAATTTATTGCATATAATAAGACCAACGATGCGTCACATGTAGCAAAATTATTCTTTAAGGAAGTTGTTAGGCATAGGGGCGTTCTAAAAACTATAGTGACCGATAGGGATGTAAAATTTACTAGCTATTTTTGGAAGATCCTGTGGAGGATTATGGGCACCAAACTATTGTTTTCTTCGGCCTACCATCCACAGACGGATGGGCAAATGGAAGTGGTAAACAGAAGTTTGGGTAGTTTGCTACGTTGTCTTGTCGGTGACCACATGGGTACGTGGGACCTAATTCTTCCCCAGGCTCAATTAGCGTATAATAACTCAAACAATAGGTCCACATGTTTATCACCGAATGAGATTGTGCATGGATATAAAGCACCAGTGGCACTTGACTTGATTCCGTTACCGCCATCTTATAAGTCAAGTCAATTTGCACAGGATTTTGCCTCTCATGTTCATAATTTGTATAAACACATTAATGAAGCACTAACCACACAATATGCATCTTATCAAGCTCATGCTAACGTACATAAAAGAGTGTCTCACTTTAAGGTTGACGATTTGGTCTTGGTGCATCTCATCCCTAAACGGATGCCTTTGGGCACCATAAAAAAGTTGGTGAATAGGCGAGCTGGACCTTTTCGGATTTTAAAACAATTAGGAGAAAACACATATCTTTTGGAGTTACCCACTGATTGGTGTATTTCCCCTGTTTTTAATGTTTCTGATTTAACGTCATATGTTTCTCCACCACTTGAATTATCTAACTGTCTGTTTAGCTACACTACACTTTCTAATGGGTTGGGGGTGAGCTTGTACCTGGATCGCTCTCTCCATCGGTCTCCAATGGAGGTACGTTGGTTATTGATGAAGAAACTTTTCCTCTCTTATTGCCTAATGCTTTTCCCAGGTTTCCCAGGACCAACATTTTGCCAGACAGGATCGTCAAGGATGAAGTGCTTTCCTCTCCAAGTGGTGATGTTCACCGCTTCTTGATTCGATGGCGTGATTGTTCGGCCTTCGATGACTCTGGGCTTCCGGAATCAGAGGTGGCTCTCTTTGATGATGCTCTTCTGCGCCGGTACCTTTAGGACAACTCATCGGTGATGAGTACTTTCGAGCGGGGGAGGATTGACGGAGACGACGACCCCCAACATGACGAAGACGGTGACGAACTGCATATAGAAGATTTTTCTCCGTCTCTAGTCAAAGACATGCGGCTCCATGGTGATCTTGTGGAGCGATGCTACACTATACGCCCTCGGCGCAAGCTACATCTTAATTTTATTTTAATTTATTTGCTATTTTACGAGCATGCTTTTTTTCATCTAATGTTTAAAACTATGGTGTGTATTATTTTTTTTATATTTGGGCTGCATGTAGCCAAACCCTTGGATGTAAGCCTATATAAGGCCATGATGAGTTTATTTTCATTTCAATTTGAATGAAAAAAATATTGAAACCCTAATCTCCCCTTTGAGAATTCCCTCCTCTTTCTAATTTTTCGGCCCTAACCTAGACTCTTCCTTCTCCACTAGCCTCCGACCATCACCCCACCTCCTCTCTCCCAAGTTAACTGGTCAACCACCCAAAATCGCCACCTTTCCTCTCTCATCTCTCCTTCTCGGTTTTCCTCCGCCCCCTCTTTCAACTGCTGGCCTCCCTCTCCTTCCTTCTCCAAAAGTTGTTGTCACCTCTATCTCCCCATCCTCACCGTTTACTCCTCTCCACCATTATAGCCCTCTCTCTCCCAAAAAAAACGATCACCACCTCAAACCTCCACCTTTTCTCTCTCCCTATAATACAACTCTCGGCCACCCATAATCCAAAAACCGACCCCCCTCCCAAACACCATACCCAACCACCCTCCTCCTTGTAAAACTCCAATCAGCCCCCAAATAATTTGTTGGGGGATCTTCGGCCAAGGCGTGAAGCGATGAATGCGGACGAGTTTCAACTCCATCCAGCGTGACTCCGACTGAGCCGTTGAAGAGCGATCTGGACTAGTGAATCAGAATCATCCATTCTGATTGTGTAACGAGACTGTTCTACTTTTTTTTGTGTTTTCCCTCTAGATTTTTTCATTGTGGTGGAATACTTTGGTGTGATCTTGGAAACATTGAATTTATCGTGGTTTATTCGCTTGATTTTGTTGTTCAACCTCATTTTATTTAAGTTCGAAATGTTTGGCGAACCCCATTTACTCTTTGTTGGGAGAGATCTACCATTTTCCGAATCGTAATTTTTGGTAGATCTCTTTTGGTACAAATGTCGCTCGATTGGACCGGGTGGGTCCATTTAGCCGGAAAGAATATTGGACTATAGCCTTACGACCTATAGATTTTTCGATTGCTTTTCCGTCGCTTGCCTTGCGGCCACTGGCTCCACGACCACTTGTTTCTCTTCCACATGCTCAACTACGCCAACCGGCTCTTGGGCCACCCAAAGGGTAGGAGGATGTACTTTCCCTCCTGGTTGCATATTGATTAATGCTAATACGGATTCAACAACCAACCGTATCATTTCAGCAAAAGGAGGTGTATGCACCTAAGTTGGTGCATTAATCTCCACCGAGCGTTTGAGGTTCAGAATACCCCGCACCATTTCCAGCTATCTATAATCATGAAACACACAATTAAGCAACCAATACCATTGCAAAAAGTAATTATAGGAACACATATGTTCCTTCAATATGTGTATTTACATTCCTAAGTGGACATTTATGAGTTCTTTCATATTATAATGGTAGCGCACATACACGTACACACCACCCCTTATAAGAATTTGACCATGAATGCGATAAGAAAGACCGACACCAAAATCTGATATAATATTGCAACACGTTCATCTATCACGTAGAATATAACAGAAGGTCCGGCCGGGGCCCCATGCCATATTATACGAATAGTCGAAAGAGTTACGCATTGAAACCATAACATTTAGACATCTTAACTCAGAGTACATTGTAGCAGAAGTAATTAAATTAACTTAGAACCCAAATACCATAAATGTCCACTAACATACCATAGGAATGACATTTAAAATACACAAAATGTTTTGGCATTAAGGCCTTACAACTGTTCTTTTTATAAATGTATATTCCATACATCGGCACAAAGGCTGGCCACATATGGAAACAGTAAAAGTTCACCTTTGGGCCTTCAAGAGCCAACCAACGTAGCATAGGGGACTTCAGCCCACTACTTTCCACTTAGCTCTCCAGCACCTGCATAAGCACAATCCACCAAGAAGTGGCAAAACAAAGCAATGGTCAGCATTAGCTGACCAAATTATAGCGACCCAACCCTCACTCTGGGTGGTGGTGCTCCTTCAATAAAAACATCAGTATATATCTCTTTTGGCAACAAAACGTGCAATTAAGCACCATTCTCCACAAACGTAGGCATGTACGGCCACACGCCCCATGTACTCAGGGCAAATTATCGGTATACTAGATTTCCTAGGGTCCCACCAACATCCACTGTCCGAGACTTGATGGTCCAATCATTGAGCATTTTTGGTCACACATAAAGCGAACGACCCTCTCCTATGCCCCTGACTATACTAGTTACTTTAGGCCATCTAGTCAAGCGATATAGATCGAGTACAAATCAACCCTTTCTAGTTGCTCAAATTGCCATTGCTACATAGCGGTCGACAAGATACGGGTTGGCCTCTCCTTTCCAGTATTTCACTTGTATAACTGAGTTATGTCTAAGACTAGCACTCACGGCCGCCACAGCTGGGCTCTTTAGGCACTCAGCTTCACATGCTACCCACCCTGTCTCACGGACATAGGCTTCATAACCATAATCAGGCTGGCTCTCACAACCACCATAGCTGGTTTCTTCAAGCTCTCAACTCAGTCATTTAGCCCCCAAGTCTCCTTGAGACAAGCCCACAACAATAGCTCTCTGGGAACTACCGCCAGCGATAACTCTACTTCCGCACGGTAGGGGACAAAATCTCATTTCTTCCCCAATTTTCAGTGTATTCCTAGAGACAATCTCCAGTACTTGTTCGATCTAGTGGCCAACCTTATAGGGGGGTGGGGATGAATAAGGTTTTAAGATTTAATTAAAAATTCAAATAGTTTTATCTAGGAAAACTAGTTCTAGATGCTACCGCGGGGCTCTAGCTTGCTAGCACCCGTCGGTAGGTCATAAACCTCATTTTCTTGGACAAATATCTTCTTAGAGATGCACACACCCATCAGAGATCTACCGTCAAACAACCACGACATCACACACAGAATGAAGAACAAATAATAATTTTATTCAATAAGAAACGAAAGTGGTTTACAATTACAAGCAACTAGATCTCCATGTGTAACACCCCAAAATTGGGGTTGGCGAGCTCAACCAAAATCATCGAACAGAGCTCAACCAAAATCATCAAGTGGAGCTCGACGAAGTTCGCCGAGCGGAGCTCGACGAACATGTCTAGCGGTTCGTCGAGCAGAGCTCGACGAATATGTCGAGCGGTTCGTCGAGCGGATCTCGACAAAGATCGTCGAGCCGAGCGCAACGAGAATGTCGGACGTCGAGCTGAGTTCAATGATTGTGGCCTGTTATGTGAATCAAACCCGTTCGATGAACGTATTCCCGATCGACGAAGTTCGGTCGACGATAACAATCCCATTCGATGATTTGGCAGAAAATATGGATATGGCCGAGCGGTGACTCTTGTCAAGTGGCTGGTGTGCTGTAACTGAGTGGTGATGGACTTTTCAGCTTCGATCCGAGCCATTGCTATGTTTTGCTTGGTTTTGATCGTGCGGCTGGGGTACAACCTGAGGCCTTATCGGTAGAGGAATGGCTTTAGGAAATCATTATTTCCTTTTCTCTCTTTCTCTTCCTTATGTCACGAGTTCTGGAGCAGAACCCTCGGCTTTAAGGGTTTGAGTGGAGTGATTGAGTGCTGGAGGAGATCTTGGGGATGGAATCAAGAGCCGAAGCTAGAATCGCGAAGGGGAAAGTGAGGCGATCATTTCCATCCGCCTAGAAAAGCTTTATTATGGCTCGGAAGAAAACTCCATGGGTAACGATCTACTTCCTTGGACATGTGAAGTTCTTATTTAGCATACACATGGATTTCCCTGACCAAAAGGTGGAATGTTGAGGGATTTCCATTGGGTTGATTCTTGAAATCCCCAAGAAGCTTTGCATATAGATTCTGAAATGTGTAGTACGGAATAGACATACTGTGTGAAGCCCATCTGGACCGGTTGGTCTGGATTGGTGATGTTTCATTTTGCACATCGGAGAAGTCTCCACATATAAATGAGTGTTGTGTGGAGTTGGTGGGTTATGCCTGTGAAGTGGAGTAGCAGGAAGTACTGGAGTGGAATTCTAGGAAAATACCCTCCAAGTGCATGTGATGTATGCTTTGAAAGTCCAGTATTTCTGGCTCTACATTTAGCTGCAGGGTTTTCTAGATAGTTGGTCCAGATATGGTTTGGGCTGGGTATAGAAAGAGAGTTATGTCGCTAACGCCGGGCGATCGTGGTTGTCTCTGGCAATAGCTCCTAGCTAACCTGTGATTATGAAGCCAGTCCTTCGAGGATAGTGTGGCTATTGTGAGCTATGCGCTCTTAAAGGCTAGTGAGCCGAACGGATAAGGGGATGCCCACCCACATCAGTCTAAACATTGAACTGGCAATTTGAGCAACGGGCAAGGGCTGAACTGTCTCCGCATGATGGTTGTCTAACTTGAGTGCCTAAGTGAAAGTTTTGTTAGGATCACATCATGAGAGTCTTGGGCTATTTGCCATCAAGACTAAAGTCTCCAGCCGTGGGCCATGGAGCATGAATGATCAAGTTTTACCGTTGGTTTTGATACTGAGAATGGTGGTGGGACCCTAGTTTTCCGGTACATCGATAATGTGGCATAAGTGCACGGAGCGTCGGGCCGTGTGGCCGATGTTTGTGATATATTGATGGTGCGTGAGTGCACATCTTGTGATATATCTGCTTGTAAAATGCTATGCTTGCAGGGAAGGAATATCGATGCCCCGTGTAAGGGGTAGGGTTATTATAAATTGGTCAGCTGAATGCTTACTATTGCTTTATTTTCCACCGTTGCGGTGGTTTGTCCCCTTGCAAGTGCTGGATAGCCGAGTAGAAAATAGTGGGCTCAATCCCTTACTGCTGTTGTTACTTCTATGCTATCCCTCGAAGGCCAAACATATAAAAGTTTTACTTATTTTCATGTGTGACCAGCCTGTGTGCCAATGTATGAAATCCACACATGTAAAGGATAACTGTAAGGCCTTAAGGCCAAACATTTGGTGTATGTTGTATGCATTCATGATTATATATAGTGGACATTCATGTTTAATGAGTTCAAGTGTAACCCCTAATGCTTCCGCTAGAATGCTCTGAGTTAGGATGCGTGTTGTATCTTTGATATTAACATGTAACCCCACCGTCTGTTTGTGGTATATAGTGTGGGGCTCCGACCAAACCTTCTATTATATGTCATGTAACAGATGGAGATGTTACAATTTGGCATTAGAGGGAGGTTTCGATCCTCCGTCCTGTGGGTATATTCACGGACCATAAGAGCCTAAAGTATTTGCTGTGGTCGAGTCCTCTGCATCCCAGGCGCAACCCCGAGTATATAACCTTGGCCAACAGGAGGCCATAAAAAAAGTGATGTCATTACAGGTATGAGTTAAGATATTGTGTTATTGCTTTTGATACTTACCTTATATGTAGATTGTGTATAATGTGTTTACCTTAGGCCTTGTCCTGATTTGGGACTATCCAGCGAGAGCACTGTTTGATACGGGTGCTTCACATTCATTTCTATTTGTGGACTTCATGCCATGGATCAGAATGCCGATTCATATGATGACAGATAGTGTGAAGGTGTTGTTACCGAATGGATGTGTGATGCATGCAGACAGGTCTTGCTTTATGGAGGTACAAATAGGAAGTCGGGATTTTGGATTAGAAGCATCTGTGTTGCCGATATTGGAATTTGATGTGATATCTGGTATGGACTGACTCTCGGAGCAGCGTGCCTTTATTGATTGTAATTCAAAGGAAGTCATACTGGGGCAGAATACCGAATGAGAGACTAAATTCGCTGGTATATGAGGGTCACCAAGACAATAATGTCAGATCTTCAAGTCGTCGAAGCTGTTCGGAAGGGCGCAGAGTTATTCTTCACGCTTATTACGGATGTTGAGCCAAAATCCAGTGTGAGTGATGTTCTGATTATTTCGGAGTTTGCTGTTGTGTTTCCGAAGGAGCTTCCAGGATTACCACTACAACGGGAGATTGACTTCTCTATTGAGTTGGTGTCAGGTGCAAATCCTGTGGCTCGCATGCCATATCGTGTAGCGCCAAAGAAAATGGCGGAACTGAAAGTTCAACTACAATAATTGTTAGAACAGGGTTATATACGCCCAAGTATATCACCTTGGAGCGCACCTGTTCTCTTTGTGAAAAAGAAGGACGGTAGTCTGCGGTTGTGCATTGACTATCGCAAATTGAATAAGCTGACGGAAAAGACCAAGTATCCAATACCTCGAATTGATGACTAGTTTGATCAGCTAGTGGGATCAACCGTCTATTCGAAACTAGACTTGAAATCTAGTTACTACCAGCTGAGGATTCAGGAAGGTGACATTCCCAAGACAACATTTGGTATACGCTACGGTCATTACGAGTTCACTGTAATGCCGTTTGGGCTAACAAATGCGCCATCGGTGTTCATGGACCTAATGCACCGAACATTTCGAGAGTACTTGGATTTATTTGTAATCATTTTCATCGATGACATTCTAGTGTAATCTTAGTCTGAAGAAGATCTTGCGAACCATTTATAGTTGGTGCTACATACCCTGTAGAGAAATAAGTGTTATGCCAAGTTCTCAAAGTGTGAGCTTTGGCTGTCGTCAGTGGCTTTTCTTGGTCATGTGGTGAGTGGAGAGGGCATTGCGGTGGATCCTGCAAAGATAGTTTCCATACAGGAGTGGCCGGTGTTATCTTCTGTGGCCGAAGTCTGGAGTTTCCTTAGACTGGCAGGCTACTACAGATGTTTTGTAGAAAACTTTTCGTGGATAGCTTTTCCTCTTACCACATTGATGAGGAAGGATCAGAAGTTTGTCTGGACGCTGGAGTGCGCACGAGATTTTGAGGAGCTAAAGAGTCGCTTGACCACGACACCAATATTGACGTCGCCATGTTGTTCAGACAGCTTTGGAATTTATAGTGATGCATCAGGGAGCGGCTTAGGCTGCGCTATTATTCAGTTTGGAAAGGTGATCGCTTATGGCTCACGCCAGTTGAAAGTGCATGAGCGGAACTATCCCGTTGACGACTTGGAGTTGCCGGTGGTGATTTTTGCACTTAACTATGGCGTCACTATTTATATGTCGTGAAGGTGGATATATTCACGGACCATAAGAGCCTAAAGTATTTATTGGACCAAGACAATGTATTTATATGACATCACTATTTATATGGCCTGGGATGCAGAGGACCAAGAAAACATAGGTGGATGGAGTTCCTCAGGGACTACACCTTCCGGATTCATTATACTCCAGGGAAGGTGAACGTTGTCACAGATGCCTTGGGTCGTAGGATGCCGATAAGGGCAACTTGGTTGCGTATGCATGATGAACGTCTAATCTAGGAGTTGGAAGCCTTAGAGATTTCTTGTGTTGATAAGAATTCCATAGCAAATCCGTGCTTGAACTGGATGAAGGTACAGTATGACCATGCAGACAGGGTTCGGCGAGCAATGGAACTTGATGACAGTTTGCAACGCTATGCAGTGGATGGGTCAAATGGCCAATTCTCTTGGGATGACGGCCTTTTGCTGAAAGATGGTCGTTTGTGCATCCCAAAAATGAGTAAGTTAAGAGAGGAATTGATGTATGAAGCTCACTTTACGAAATATTCAATTCACCCAGGGGACACAAAGATATATAAAGATATGAAAAGGCTGTTCTGGTGGTCGGGTTTGAAGAAAGACAAAACACATTACGTGGCAAAATGTTAGACTTGTGCCTTAGTGAAGGCTGAATGCCAGAAGCCTGGAGGTTTCCTGAAGTTGCTACCTATTCCGGAATGGAAGTTTGATGATATTTCAATGGATTTCATGCACGGTTTGCCGAGATCTCAACGCGGTAACGATTCAGTTTGGTTGATCGTAGCCCAGTTGACTAAAATGGCTCACTTCATTCCGAATAAGAGGGTCGATTCAGTGGAAGTCTTGGCTAAGCTTTATATTGAGCAGATAGTATGGTTAGACAGTGTTCCCCGTAGCATCATAAGTGATCGAGATGGGTGCTTCACTTCGAATGATTGGTGGCTAATCCATCAGTTGTTGGGGACAAAGTTAACATTCAGTACGACCTTTCATCCACAAAAAGATGGTCAGACTGAGAGGACCAATAAAACGATGGAGGACATGCTCCGAATGTGTGCCTTGGATTTTAGGAAGAGATGGGAGGATCATCTCTATATGGTATAGTTCGCCTACAACAATAGCTATCAAGCTAGTCTAAATATGGCGCCTTTTGAAGCATTGTATGGTAGGAAGTTCCATACACCGTTAGCTTGGGCGAAAACAGGCGAATCTAAGTTGTACAAGTGTAAGGAAGACGAAGAGACTAATTTTGCAATACGCTCTATTCAGGAGAGGCTATTAATAGCCCAAGACTGACAGACAAAGTATTATAATGCCAATCACCGAAACAAAGAGTTTGCGGTTGGCTAATGGGTATATTTAAAACTTAAACCTTTCAAGGGCGTGTCCAGGATTCGACGCTTGAAAAAGCTGAGTCCAAGGTATCTTGCCCCGTTTGAAGTGGTGCAACGAGTTGGTGAAGCTGCTTATCGGCTAGCTCTTTCGGTAGAATTGAGTGGATTGCATGATGTGTTCCACATATCAGTGCTTCGAAAAGCCGTGAAAGATCCAACTCAAGTGATTGCGAATGAGCACGTACCGATCGAATATGGGCTAACAACGAAGGTTAGGCCCATTCGGATCGAGGATAAAGCGGTTAAGCAGCTACGGAACAAGACAATCAGGATGGTCAAGGTCAGGTGGGACAACTGTGGACGTGAAGAGCTAACATGGTAGCGGGAGAATACCATGCGTGCTGAATTTCCCGAGCTATTTAGCTAAAATGTTGTAACATTTTTTGGTGAAGAATTTATATGTTGTAACATATTTATTACTGCTTTCAGCATAATGTATGCAAATTTCATGACGAAATTTCTGTAAGGAGGGGAGGATTGTAACACCCCAAAACCGGGGTTGGCGAGAACACGAAAATCGTCGAGCGGAGCTCGACGGACATGTCGAGCGGAGCTCTACGAACATGTCGAGCGGAGCTCGATGAACATGTCGAGCAAAGCTCGATGAATATCGTCGAGCGGAGCTCAACGAAAATGTCGAACATCGAGATGAGTTCGACGATTGTGGCCTGTTATGTGAATCAAACCCGTTCGATGAATGTATTCCCGATCGATGAAGTTCGGTCGACGATATCAATCCCGCTTGACGATTTTGCGGAAAATTTGGAAATGGCCGAGCAGTGACTCTTGTTAGGTGGCTGGTGTGCTCCCACTGAGCGGTGATGGACTTTTCAGCTTCGATCCGAGACATTGCTGTGTTTTGCTGGGTTTTGATCGTGCGGTTGGGGTACAACCCGAGGCCTTATCGGTAGAGGAATGGCTTTAGGAAATCATTATTTCCTTTTCTCTCTTTCTCTTCCTTATGTCCCGAGTTCTGGAGCAGAACCCTCGACCGCTAGGGTTTGAGTGGAGTGATTGAGTGCTGGAGGAGATCTTGGGGCTGGAATCAAGGGCCGAAGCTAGAATCTCAAAGGGGAAAGTTAGGCGATCATTTCCATCCACGTAGAAAAGCTTTATTATAGCTCCGAAAAAAACTCCAAGGGTAACGATCTTCTTCCTTGGACATGTGAAGTCCTTATTTGGCATACACATGGATTTCCCACACCAAAAGGTGGAATGTTGAGGGATTTCCGTTGGGTTGATTCTTGAAATCCCTAAGAAGTCTTGCATATAGATACATAAATATGTAGTACGGAATAGGCATACTGTATGAATCCCATCTGTACAGATTGATCTGGATTGGTGATGTTTTATTTTGTGCACCGGAGAAAACTCCGCGTATAAACGAGTGTTGGGTGGAGTCGGTGGGTTATGCCTGTGAAGTGGAGTAGTAAGAAGTACTGGAGTGGAATTCCAGGAAAATATCCTCGAAGTGCATGTGATGTATGCTTTGAAAGTCCAGTGTTTCTGGCACTGCAGGTAGCTGTAGTGTTTTCTAGATAGTTGGTCATGATATGGTTTGGGCTGGGTACAGAAAGAGAGTTCTGTCGCTAACGCCGGGAGATCGTGGTTGTCGCTGGCAATAGCTCCTAGCTTACCTGTGATTATGAAGCAAGTCCTTCGGGGACAATGTGGCTATTGTGAGCTATGCGATCTTAAAAGCCAGTGAGCCGAACGGATAAGGAGATGCCGACCCGCATCAGTCTAGACATTGAACTGGCGATTTGAGCAACGGGCTAGGGCTGAACTGTCTCCGCATGATGGTTGTCTTACTTGAGTTCCTAAGTGAACGGCTTTGTTAGGATAACATCAAGAGAGTCTTGGGTTGTACATCATTAAGAGTAAAGTCTCCGGCCGTGGGCCATGGAGCATAAATGCTCAAGTTTTACCGTTTGGTTTGAGACCTGAGAACGGTGGTGGGACCCTGGTTTTCTGGTACACCGATAATGTGCCCTGAGTGCACGGAGCATCGGGCCGTGTGGTCGACGTTTGTGATATATTGGTGGTGTGTGAGTGCACATCTTGTGATATATCTGCTTGTGAAATGGTATACCTGCAGGGAAGGAATACCGCTGCCCCGGGTAAGGGGTAGGGTCGTTATAAATTGGTCAGCTGAATGCTGACCGTTGCTTTGTTTTCCACCGTTGTTGTGGTTTGTCCCCTTGCAGGTGTTGGAGAGCCGAGCAAAAAATAGTGGGCTGAAGCCCTTGCTGCTGCTGTTGTTGCTATGCTGGCCCTCGAAGGCCAAACAAATAAAAGTTTTACTTGTTTTCATGTGTGGCCGACCTGCGTGCTGATGTTGTAATCCACACTTATAAAGGATAACTGTATGGCCTCAAGTCCAAACATTTGGTGTATGTTGTATACTTTCATGTTTATATATAGTGGACATTCATATTTCATGAGTTCAAGTATAACCTCTAATGCTTCCGCTAGAATGCTCTGAGTTAGGATGCGTGTTGTAGTTTTTGATATTAACATGTAACTCCGCCATCTATTTGTGGTATATAGTAAGGGGCCCCGGACGGACCTTCTATTATATGTCATATAATGGATGGAGGTGTTACACCATGATACTGGAGATCGGTGGCAGTGAAATTCAAATTTCATTTTGGTTTCTATACCGACCCACTACTCGGACTGGTTGGCTCTCTCCCTTTCCCTCTAGGACAAATCATCGAGCCAGCTCTTCACCTTCACACAAGGAAGTGTCTTAGAGGCCTACTAGATCCACTGATCTAGATATCCCTTCCCTGAGATGATTTCTCACAGAAGCCTTCCTGTATTTCGATGACCTTCACCGGTTGATTTTTGTCACCACAGACAAACAAGAAAGAGAAAAATATAAAAAAGCGTAAAAAAGATTTAAAATTGATTCTCCCTCAGGATGATTCCTCCATTTAGCATTGCATGACCGGTGATAACGATCTTCGTTTGGATGAAACTGATCAAATCATCTTAGTTGTTATAGTACTTTGCTCGTCGGAGATCTTCGTGCGCGAACGGGAGGGAGGCAACATTCTCTTCTTTTGACGGAGACGGTCAAACACTGCTCAGAGGCTGCACACGAACCCTAGAATAAAGTTATGCCTCTCTTAATTTGTACAAGGAATGAAAAAGCGAGACCCTTTTATACATCTTTGAAAAACAGGCTACCGTCGGCGGTAAGACTAGCACCCGACGGTAGGTCGTTGCGCATTGATGTGACAGCTGTCCCGTAGACTTGGAAAAATATTCGAAAAAGATATTTTTCCGCTTCTTCATGCTAGCGCGGCGCGGTACCCAACTATTGCCTGGAGGTAGCATAATCTTCTCGACCAAGCCATCTCGATGATCATTGAGAGAGCTAGCGCTGCACGGTAGGAAGCTAGCGCTGCGCGGTAGGTCACCGAACTCATGTCCAGAATATATCCCGAGGCTAGCGCTGGAGGTATCTCTAGCACCACGAGGTAGATCCCCGAGCGCCCATTCAAATTAAATCTAGGCTAGTGCTCGACAGTAGCTCTACCGTGTGGCGGTAGGTCACAATGTTGAGTTCTTCGATTCTTTTGAGCCTGTAAACCTGCACACTATACCAAACACAAGTGTGATCAAATACAACATTGGATTTGATATTGTCAAACTAAAGAGATGTGAACCATAAGCTCCAACAAACTCCCCCTTTGGATAATATCAAATCCCATTCATGAGATATAATAGTTGAAATGCATGATACAGTGCACATAAAAATAATCTTTAAATAGTCAGTTTTTAGGTTACTTATTACTCCCCCTACAAATGCGCTCCCCCTATATACATGCTCTACCCGCTCCCCATATCTATGTGTACACAGTTCAACAAGCTCCCCCTACATGTGATCTTCCCCAACTCATGGCTCATGAACATTCTATTCTCCCCCTTATGATATTACCGAAAGGGGCTGGCAAGATCGAAAAAAGACTACACGCATGTACGAAAAAAAGATGCAGTCGAAATAAGCGTGATAAATATCTAACAATGCACATACTAAAGTGAATCAAGAAGCAAACACAATAGGAGTGACCAAACATAAATCAGAGAATATAATGCATATGGGTCAAACATACGAGCGGAGTACATAGAAGAAAAACATATGAGTTCTCAGAGTAAAAAAAAGATTTGGACAGCACAAGTGAAACTAAGTACACAATGATTTGGAGTATAATGCTAATAGATTTATAGAGTTAACATAGTGTAACATTATAGGAGTCAAAAATAGAAATCGTGTACTAGTACTTATATGCAATAGACATATAATGCAGTTTCGGTCGAATACTTAGGCATGGAAGCGTTAGATAGAACAATGACATGTGTACATGTAGAATCAAAAGAAAAACATAAAGTAGAAATAGCATGCAGTACATGTTCTATCACAATAATCCAATATTCTATCACACGAGAAATAGAGTGAAAAATCACGTCACGTTTCTATCTACTTCATACCAAGACTAGAACAAGGGGCACTAAATTTATGTTTTAGTCTTTGCACAAGATCGAAACGATTCTTTTGACCAAGGTTCTCATCCTCACAATGCTCATGAAGACTTATCAGAAGGAGTGAGTAGTGCTTGGGGGTTATCCTTGACACAAGATTTGGTAGTATGCATAGCTTATTTTTTTCACATTTATTTTTGTACTATCATTATTAAAGCAGTTATTTCATGGTCCCCGAATCAATCAAAATCTACCCACATAGATAGATACACTTTAACTTGTTTACAGAAGATAGGATCACTAAAGATTTGGCCCAAAGTTCTAACCTTTATATAAGAACATGTACATTGTGACATTGATTATTCAATTTATGTCTATAATGTTAGACACAATATCACGAGTTATAACATGTAAGCATAGAATTTCTACAAGATTGCTTTATCTAGGGGTGTGTGAATAGTACAAAGTCATTACGCTACATAAATACTCACACATACCTAGAGGCATTTTCAACATACACTATCATGTCTAGTCGCACTCAGTAGCTAAGCACGTTTAGATTCGACACATCATGATAAAATTAGACAATATTCATAGGGA
Organism: Platanthera guangdongensis; assembly: GCA_039583875.1. Classification (NCBI taxonomy): domain Eukaryota; kingdom Viridiplantae; phylum Streptophyta; class Magnoliopsida; order Asparagales; family Orchidaceae; genus Platanthera; species Platanthera guangdongensis. Next base: position 127,499,639 of record CM077148.1, on the reverse strand, counting down.
TTAACAATCCTAAATCAAACATTGCACGTAATCGTTATACTCTAGGTTCTAGTTATGTGTGTCCTACGAAAGAACGATCCACAATTTTTTTGTATTTTTGGGTTTTATATTTTTTGTCGTGCTTTTTTTAAAAGATTACCCAAATCAAACAAAGCAAACTGAAAAACAAGACATGTTTTGGAGTTTTGTGATTTTTTATTTTTTTGATTTTTGATTGTAAGATAAACGAAAGAGAAAAAATAAAAGCAAAAACACACAAAATAGATCAAATCAAATGCAGTAGATGATGCAGCACGATCAAGCAGTGAGATCCAAAATGCCCAGTTCTAGTCGAAGTAAAGAAAAATGAGCATCGGGGAGGGATTTAGTGAAGATATCAGCTAGTTGATCGTCGGTTCCAATGAAGCCCACTCTCACATTCTCTTTCTTAATGTGGTCACAAATGAAATAATGACGAATGTCAATATGTTTGAAATGAGAGTGATGTACTGGATTATTCGTCAAGTCTATGAGACTCCTGTTGTTGCACCTAAGGTTTATGTTCTTAAATTTTAGGCCGAAGTCCTCTAACGTTTGTGACATCCAAAGTGCTCTTGCGCAACAACTTCCTAAGGCAATATACTCGGCTTCAGCAGTGGAGAGGGCAATTCAGTTTTGTTTCCTACTCATTTTGAAGTCTAGTGCATAGATTTGTGAATTCAACAAATGTGTCAAATTTATTTGTAAGAAAGATTGTCCAACAGAAACCAGAGTAGTCATCTATAGTAAAGAACGTGTATCATTTTCCACCTAAACTACATTACTAGGAGGACCAAATAGATCCATGTGTATGAGTTCAAGTGGTCTAGACATGGAAATGTCATTTTTTTGCTTTTGAATGAGGTTTTGAAAAATTGGCCTTTTTGACACGGAGCACATAAAAAGTTCAAACTACCACTTAATTTTGGAAGTCCACAAACAAGTTTATGTTTTGATTGTTTGACAATTAGTTTACTTCCTTAGTGTCCTAGTCTCCTATGCCAAAGATCAAATTCCTCATTTTTGGTAACTAAGCATTTCAAATCAGAAGTAGATATATCTTCTAAACTAACAGTGCAAACATTATGAGTACTATAAACAGTAAGCAAAATACTATTCATTTTAGCCTCTATAATGTTGCAGGTGTTTGTAGAGGATTCAAATAGTACGTTCAAACCTTTATCACAGAGTTGAATTATTAAAATTAAGTTATTCTTAAGTCCATCTGCAAACAATACATTTGAAATTGAAAATGCTTTGTTATCTATAGTGCCGATTCTAAGAATGCATCCTTTATTGTTGTCCCAGAATGTCACCATGCCCCCTTCTTTGTCTCCAGGCCAAGGAACTTGTCTTTATCTCTTATCATGTGCTTGGAATACCCAAAGTCCAAGAACCACACATTCTTCTTGTCCTTAGCCTGCTAACAAACCTAAAAGGAAGATGAGGGTAAAGATCTGGTTGCCCAAGTTGTCCCACCCATACGATAGGTAGAATACTTTGGTGCCCATACTTGCATAGTTTTCTTAGCACCTTTCCTCAAACATGAGCCAGATGTGTGACCAAACTTTTGACAGTTTGCATATAAGGTATAAGCAGTGGATGACGCCTTTTTCGTGTTCCTAGAGCTTGTGCTGGAGGATGGGAATAGCCTTTTAGAATTATTGATTTCATTTTGTCATTTTTTATATAAAGTTTTAGACTTAGCTGGAAATCAGTTACCGCTCGGTGGTAACGTTGGACTTACGTAGCCTAGTCAAAACTTTCCAGATTTGTGACATTGTGCTCCCAGCAACATATTTAGAGATTTTTGCCCTATTCCAAATTTTTGGACAACACAGTTAAGATCATGGATCCTCTCCTTTAGGGCGGTGTTTTTCATGACTAGCATTATGCACCGATTTGTGAATTGCTTTTTGCCTTCTTCTATTTTAGTAAGATATATTTGAAGCCTTTTCTCCAAGTCATTCTTTTAATTAATTAGATTGTTCATTTTCAAAGATGCCTTGGAGAGACTTACTTTTAGCTCTTCGATCATTGCCTCCAAGTGAGGGGACTCTTGGCACTCGATCTTCTCTTTGCTACATTTAATTAATTCATTCTTTATATTTTGAAGTCCTTTTTTATTTTCTTGTTTTAGTTTTAACGTACTTTTTCAGTTTTAACGTACTTTTTCAAGAAGTTCATTATAAGAAGGTGGGGTTACCGCAGTGTCGCTTTGGACATTGGACTCATCGTCTGACTCATCCTGATTCTTCCCCATCAGGTATAGATTTACCTCGACTTCACTACTTGATCTGGAAGTACTTGACTCGTCAGATCCATCTTTCTCCCATGTTAACGCCCTCAGCACTTTCCCTTTTGCCGGCTCTATTTTTCCTTTTCCTCCTTCTAGAGCCTTGGACACTCCCTCTTTATGTGCCTAGGCTTATGGCAGTGGTAGAACTCTTGTAGAGACTTCTCATCATCACTCTCTGTCTCCTTTGATGATTTGTTCCACCTCTTTGTTTCTTCTGCACCTCTCTTCAGAAACTTCTTAAACTTTCCTTGCCTCTTGGGATTCTTCATGAATCTTCTGAATTCTCGAACATAGAGGCTTTCTTTATCTTCATCCTCAGGCTCTTCAACAACCTTCCTCTCCTTTGCAGCCTACAGTGCCAGCCCCTTATTTTTCATCTCCCTAGAATATTCCTCAACATGTATCCTTAGTTCGAGCTCATGGGACATCAGGTTTCCAATGAGGCTCCCTATCACCATGGAGTTGATATCGTGTGATTCAACAATCGCCATTATCTTCAGGTTGAATCGTGGAGGTAAAGATTGCAGGATCTTCCTCACCAGGTCTCCATTTGAGTATCTCTTCCTGAGAGATCTAGAGGCATTGACTATCTTGGTGAAGCGAGTGTACATGCTATCCAACTCCTTGTTATTCTCCATCCGAAATTGTTCGTATTCAGATTCAAGTAGGAACAATTTTGACACCTTCACCCGTGAGGTACCTTTGTGAGTAAGTTTAACTAGATGCTAGATATCATAAGTAGTTTCACAATTGCAGATTCTATTGAATTCACTGTTTTCCAATGCACAGAATAAAGAGTTCATGGCTTTTTCATTGTTGTTATATTTTAGCTTGTCAGCATCATCCCATTTATCTTGCGGTTTGATTAATACTGTATCGCCTACAATGATAGTGGGTGCAGTGTTTTTTTTGTATCATGGTTCACACATCCATATTTTGTGTCATTAAGAAGATTTTCATCCACATTCTCCAGTGGCTGTAGTCGCTCGCCATAAACAGTGGAGGTCTACTCACATATTGTCCATTAGGGAAAGCGTGAATCGCGTTGGCCATCTTACTTCAGTATTTTAATCTCTTTTTGAAGTAACCTCCTCTGATACCACTTTTTGGATCTTGTGTCCAATATTCGGGGGGGGGGGGGGAATACGGTTTTAAAATTCAATTAAAAATTCGAATAGTTTTATCCAGGAAAACTAGTTCTGGATGCTACCACGGGGCGCTAGCTTGCTTGCGCGCGGCGGTAGGTCACAAACCATGTTTTATGGGACAATTTTCCTCTTGGAGATGTGAACACAGCCTTCAAAGATCTACCGGCAAACAACCACGACGTCACATGTAGAATGTAGAGCAAAAAATAATGTTATTCAAGAAGAACAAGAGTGGTTTATAATTACAAGCAACTAGATCTCCATGACGCGAGAGATTGGAGGCGGTGAAATTCAGAATTCTTTTTGGTTTCTATACCGATACACTACCCAGACCGATTGGCTCTCTCCCTTTACCTCCAGGAAAAGTCATCGAACCGATCCCTCGATCTAGACGTCCCTTCCCCAGGATGATTTCTCATTGATTCCTTCCCAGATTTTGACGACCTTCATCGATCAATTTTCCTCACCACAAACAAATAGAAAAGAGAAAAATACAAAAATAATAAAGAAGATTTAAAATAGATTCTCCCTCAGGATGATTCCTCCATTGAGCGGTGCATGACCGGTGTTAACGATATTCATTAGGTCGCAACTGATAAACTCCTCATGGTTGTTGTAGTCCTTTTCTCTCCGGAGATCTTCGTGCACGAATGGGAGGGAAGCAGCTTTCTCTTCCTTCGACGAAGATGGTGTAACACTGCACAAAGGCAGCACAAGAACCCTAGAATAAATTTCTCTCTTAATTCGTACAAGAAATGAAAAAGCAAGACCCTTTTATACGTCTTTGAATAACAGGCTACCGTCAGCGGTAAAACTAGCACCCTATGGTAGGTCGTTGCGCATTTATGTGACAGCTGTCCCGCGGATTTGGAAAAACTATTAGAAAACGATATTTTTCGCTTTTTTGTGCTAACGCGGCGGGGTGCCCAGCTATCGCCTGGCGGTAGCACAATCTTCTCGACGAAGCCATCTCGACGAAGCCATCTCGATGATTGTTGAGAGAGGTAACACTACGCGGTAGGAAGCTAGCGTTGTGCGGTAGGCCACCGAACGCATGTCCAGAATAAATCCCGAGGCTAGTACTAGCGGTAGCTCTAATGCCACATGGTAGGTCCCCGAGTGACTATTCAAATTAAATCAAGGCTAGTGCTTGGCGGTAGCGCTAGTGCACGGCGATAGCGCTAGCGTGCGGCGGTAGGTCATATAGTTGAGTTCTTCGATTATTTTGAACCTATAAACCTGCACACAATATCAATCATAAGTGTGATCAAATACAACATGAGATTTGATATTGTCAAACTAAAGAGATGTGACCGTAGGTTCTAACAGTACTATCACTGCAACATCCTGCATACCCCATAACTCCATAAACTACACGTTTAACTACAGAGTCTTCTACAGTATGTAAATCAATCATCACCAATCCAGACCAACCAGTTCAGGTGGGTTTCACACAACATGCTTATTTCGTACTTCAATTTCAGATTCTATATGCAAGTTTCATACCGGGGATATCAACGATCAACCCATTGGAAATATATTATTCTTCACCAATTGGTGAGGATTTCCATGTATATAACAAAGAAAGACTTTGAAAGTTATTTAACTTAAGGTTATCTAATCACCTAGAGGGGGGGGGTGAATAGGTCTTTGAGCTTTAATAAAATCTTTTGCTATTTTCAAGTTGTTTTAGGTAGAGCTTGTCCTTAAATCCTGCAATAATAAAGAAAAGCAAGCACACAACAAACAAAAGGATTTATAGTGGTTCCATAATTGGGTATATCCACTTTCCCTCCCACCTATCTAACGTATATGTTGGACTCGGCACAAACTCATCCACTATGCTCCTCAGAGCTTACACCTCAGACCCTCAGCCATACACACAGATTCTTCACAGAATCCAACTCAGAACCACAAGGGTTCCTACGTCAGAGCCCTACAGGACTCCTACAGCTCAGTGATCCACTGATTACCTACCTCAACCTTATTTCTAAGGCCTACACTCAGGCTCTTCATCCCTACAGCTTCAAGCACACAACCCTACTCTTAGAGTGCGAGAACACTCCTATAACTCAGTACCCTAATCAGGTACCTACAGCTCAGCCTCCTCCAAGGCCTACAACTTAGTGACACACTTGTCACCTAAAGCTCAGTGACTCTCCATTCACCTACCTCAGGAACAAGGTCCTACAATCAGGCTGGGAGGATAGCCCTACCTCAGATCCACACTTGGATCCTACCTCAGTGCCCCAACAGGGTGCCTAACTAAGTGACAAATTTGTCACCTACCTTGGGCACAAGGTGCCCTACAAACAGATTCAGATCTACTGAATCCTAAAGGAAGTTAATAGAAATTGTTTAAGAAAAACAAAAACAACTGACTCAGAGAAGTATCTCTGAGTCAACTTTGCTGGACTGAGCAGATATCAGTCCAACATACTTATTGTAGAAGGAATCAGTCTTCTTCTACAACTCAAACTTTTCTGCTGCACAGATAAGCAGCTACCAACTTGCTGAAGAGATGTATCAGCTGCACTGTTCTAATGAGAACAAACTTGCTGAACTTTAAAGTGCTTCAGCTATCTTTCTTTGCCTTCAGACAAACTTGGCTGGACTTTAACTTTCAAGGTTGATGGGATGAAGATGTCCAGCCGCCACTTTCTATTTCTCTTTATATTTTTTCTGCGTTTGATCCTTGTGTGTTCGTTAACCCTAATCCCTTTTTAGTTTCCTTTTTATATGCTTTGATTTGAATAAATGACAGAATAGATTGTGGGCCCACCAAGGATTGGTGAGCGCCATCTCCATCAGAAAGCGACAAAACATCTTTCGGCGCTGCAACAGCTTTCCCGCAATAGCTTCCTGTAATTTTGACTTTGATGATGTCAGTAGTGGTCATCAGCATCTATACTTAGAAAATTTTCCAGAATTCCACAAGCATTAAGTGATGTTAAGACACTCAATGCCATCAGCCTTGGCTCTCAGCGCTTCTGGACTTAGAAATTTCCCTGGCTTTGTCTCAGTGGTTTTGTCTCAACGGTTTTTCATTATTAGCTGAGACATGTCTTTGTCTCAACGCTTTCTTCTTTTTAGCTGAGACAAGTTTCTATCTCAGCAGTATCTTCACAGCTGTCTCAGCGGTTCTTGCTTTTAACTATCTCAGCACTTCCTTCTTCATTAGAAGTGTTGCGTGAACCTGCTTCACTCAACGCTTCTGGACTTAGAAAAAATCCAGCTAGTTTTGTCTCAGCTGTTTACCTCTTAACTGTATCAGCGCTTCCTGCTTTATTAGAAGCATTGAGTGAATCTGCTTCACTCAACACTTCTGGACTTAGAGAAATCCAGCCAATTTTGTCTCTGCTGTCTCAGCGGTATAAACACTATCTTCTCAGCTATCTCAGCTGTCTCAGCGGTCTCAATGCTATCTTCTCAGCTGTCTCAGCGGTGTCAATGCCTTCTTCTTAGCGGTCTCAGTGCTCTTGCCTTAGACAGATTTTCTGGCTTTAGCTGCGTTAGATGATCTGTGGGCTGAGCTCGACGAACTTTAATCTTCTCAGCGGTCTCAGCGCTTTTTGCCTTAGTTGATTTTTCTGGCTTTAGCTTAACAAGTGTTGAGTTGAGTTCGACGATTTGTAAGCTGAGCTCGACAAAATTCAAGCTGAGCTCGACAAAAGTTGAAACCTGAACTCTTGTGCTTATCCAACTGAATGTTGAGTTGAGCTCCATGACCAACATGCTAAGCTCGACAAACTTTGAGCTGAGCTCGATGAAATTTGAGTTTACTACCAAAACTCATTTTCATCACCTGTCTAATCATGGACTACCTGCATGCATGAACTAGGGCACACATCAAATACATTATGTGTGCATGTCATTGACCCGTTTGACTTCTTACAAATCTTGGAAATTGGGATCAATAAACCTAACAATCTCCCCCTATTTGAAGAAGTCAAAACACTACAGGTCATTGACAACACAGCATATTCATCATAGAAAGAATAAACATTAGTAGAATGTGGAAATGTTATGATATTTCTCCAGCCTGTGGAGAATTACTTAGTCCCCCTGGCATGCTGCTATCCTTACTGTTCTACTTATTTGTTCTTCTCAACCCTTAACATCTATCCTCCCCCTTTTTGACTTCTGCAATAGGGAGCATACTGAGGGGTTTTTCTCCCCCCATCTGTCTGGAGTTGATATTCTCACTGTGACTGAATCTAGTTCAACTGTTGGGCTGGCTCCCCCTCAATAGTTGCATACTCTATTCATAATCTAGAGGAAGAGTATGTTCTACCTGCAAAATAAACAGTGCAGCATATCGTAGAAGAGAGAATTGAAGCTACACAAGATTCAACATACACAATTCAAATTTGAAGGTGTTGAACTTGGCTTTATCTAGTGGCTTAATGAAGATATCAGCCACTTGCTTGTCTGTGGAGACAAATTCAAGGGAGATGTCTTCCCTTTCCACATGTTCTCTAATGAAATGATACCTAATTTCTATATGCTTAGTCCTGCTATGGGAGACAGGATTCCTAGCTATAGAAATTGCACTAGTAGAATAACAAAAGAGTGGAGTTCTACTTATCGGAATGTTGTAGTCCTGAAGTTGATGTTGGATCCACAGCAACTGAGCACAACAGCTTCCAGCTGAAAAATACTCTGACTCTGCTATTGATATTGCAACACTTATTTGTTTCTTGCTGCTCCAAGAGACAAGCCTTCCATCTAAAAACTAACAGGAGCATGAAGTGCTCTTTCTGTCCTCCTTGTAACCTGCAAAATCCGCATCTAAATAGCATGTTAGTTCAAATTCCCCATTTCTAGGGTACCATAGGCCAAGATCTGAGGTGTCCTTAAGATATCTGAAGATTCTTTTCATAGTAGTGTAGTGAGACTATTTAGGGTAGGCCTGATACCTAGTAAAGACACATGTTGTATACATAATGTCAGGCCTACTTGCAGTGAGGTAGAGAAGGGAGCCGACTATACCTCTATACAAAGTTTGATCAACAGGCTTCCGTAGATCATCTTTGCCTAGAGGCATACTTGAGCTCATGGGAGTTCTTATGGTGGAGCATTCTCCATGCTATATTTCTTGATTATCTCCCTGGTGAACTTTGACTGGGATATGGATAGACCATCATCAGTCTGTTTTACTTGGAGTCCCAAGAAAAATTTTAGTTCACCCATACTGGCATCTCAAACTTCCCTTGCATAAGTTTAGCATACTTCCTGCAGAGGTTGTCATTAGTAGAGCCAAATATTATGTCATCAACATAAATCTGGACTAGGATGATCCTGCCCTTAGATTCCCTTAGGAATATGGTCTTGTTTATCTCCCCCCTTGAGAATTTATTCTCAATGAGGAAGGTAGAGACTGTCTTATACCATGCTCTTGGGGCTTGCTTGAGCCCATAAAGAGCTTTCCTAAGTTTATATACATCAGTAGGAGAGTTAGAATCTACAGAACCTAGAGGCTGCTCTACATAAACCTCTTCCTTCAAGTCTTCATTCAGGAAGGCAGACTTGACATCCATCTGAAATACTTTGAATCCCTGGAAGGCTGCATATGCAAGGAACAGTCTGATTTCTTCCAACCTTGCAACTGGGGTAAATGTCTGGTCATAATCAATCCCCTCTTCCTGTCTATAGCCTTTGGCCACCAGTCTAACTTTATTCTTTATTGCAATGCCATTTTCATCAAGTTTATTTCTGTAAATCCACTTGACTCCAATGACATTGTGTCTATCTGGTCTGGGAACCAGCTTCCAGACCTTGCACCTTTTGAAATGGTTCAGTTCTTGCATTGCACAAATCCAGAATTGGTCTTAATTGGCTTCTTCAAATTTATTGGACTCTTCTTGTGACAGGAAGCTGGAATAGAGAGCTGTATTGATACTCCTGCTTCTGGTCTGTACACCTTGGTTAGCCTCACCAATTATCTGATCTGGAGGATGATCTCTCAGATATCTGACTACAGGGGGCAGCCTGACACCTTCTTGCTGATTATTATTTTCTTCAGCAGGTTGGTCTTCATTTCCAGCATGACTGGCATGTGCTTCCTTTGGACAGCATCCCTCTTCACATTCTTCTTGTATAGCTGGTTCTTTATCTTTGATGGAGAGCTTTTCCATCATAACTTCTGTACCTGCAGAGCTAGACAAAGAGCTTGACAGCTCACTACATGGACAGATTCTTCTACAGCTTCATTTATCGAGTTATAGACTCTATATGCCCTACTATTATTGATGTACCCAACAAAGATCCCCTCATGGGATTTGGCAGCAAACTTAGTCACTTTTGACTTGCCATTGTTCAGGATGAAACACTTGCAACCAAAGATCCTAAAATAGGATATGTTTGATTTTCTTCCCTTCAAGGTCTCATAGGGAGTCTTCTTGTGGACTTTGGTGATAGAAGCCCTATTGAGCACATGACATGCAACATTAACTGCCTTAGCCAAAAAATATTCAGGGAGAGAAGTGTCACTCAATAATGTTCTCCCAGCTTCTATGAGAGTCCTGTGTTTCCTCTCAGCTAACCCATTTTGCTGGGGTGTTCTTGGAGAAGAGAACTCTTGATGAATCCCTTGCTCTTCACAGAATGTAGTCATAACAGCAGACTGAAACTCAGTTCTATGGTCACTTATCATTTTGACCACAAATTCTGCAAGCTCATTCTGAATTTGCCTGACAAAATTCATGAAAATTTCAAGGGTTTCATCCTTTCTTCTAAGGAAGAGCACCCAAGTAAACCTGGAATAGTCATCAACCACCACAAGGATGTAGACCTTCCTACCTAGACTATGAACATGCATACGACCAAACAAGTCCATATACAGGAGATATAAACATCTCACTGAGTCCTTGGCCCCATTGCTCTTGAAAGAGTTCTTAGTCTGCTTACCCTTTTGGCAAGCAGCACAGATACCCTCCTTGGAGCATTTTATTTTGGGACCATTCCTAACAAGCTCATCACTGAAGAGCTGACCAATGGTCTTATAATTCAAATGAGTCAGTCTCTTATGCCATTGGACACAATATGAGACTATCATTTACAACTAGGCATATAGGGGAACTATTATCAAAGCAAGAAAAATTTAAGCAATAGACATTCCCACTCCTAGTGCTTGTTAAGATGACAAGTTGGTCACTTAACCTCTTAATGTGCACTTATCCTTGTGGAAGGAAATATCATAACCAAGATCACATAGTTGGCTTATGCTTATGAGGTTATGTTGCAACCCTTCCACAAAAGCCAACTTTGTGATGATGATTATGCCATTTGAGATAATACCATAACCTCTAGTTAACCCCTTGTCAGAGCCTCCAAAGATGACCTTGGGTCCATTCTTTACTGAGGTGAACTCCTTCAATAGCTCATTTGTTCCAGTAATGTGCCTGAAATATCCACTGTCCAAGTACCATATAGGGAAACTGGTACTTGAACTAACCTGAAATGAACACAAATCACCTTACCTTAGGACCCCAATTTCTATTGGGTAATAGGTTCACATTAGTCTGAAAATAACCATACCTTCCTGCAGAATTCCTGACAGGTTGGCAACTTCTGGACATAGAAGGATTGTGCCAGAAATCTACAACATAGTGGCCCACTTTGCCACAACACCAGCACTCATAGGTATTGTATTTTCTTTTCTATTTGGCACCAGCATTAGGTTGTACTGCTTCCTGAACAGTGGGTAGATGTGCTGCCTTATGCTTCTATCTTCTTTCAGCAGCCGTTTGACTGAAAGACAGTCTTTCTACAGGCTATTTTGGACTTTTCTGAGAACCACCAGCTGCATGTCTCTTTTCAGCCAACATGCACCTGATAACATCTGAGATTGCCATTCCATCCATATCAGAAGACTCTTCTTGAGTCACTACTTTTGCTGGATGATTTAGATTCACAATGACAACATTATCTTTGAGTTTTGGGGCTGTAGCACCAAAAACAAATGGTGCAGGATGGGCCATTTGAATTTCCTCATGGGCATCCTTGAAGGCCCTCACATGGTTGTATCTTCCACCTTGGCTAGGGCCATATTGGTCCATACCTGTTGATCTACCATTCTCCCAGTGACCATAACAACTTTCATGGTCATACCTATTAAAAGGCAACAACACTCTCTGAAAAGGAATATGAGGCAGTGAGGCTAGAGGCACAACTGGTGCCTTTCCTTTTCCCTTTCCTTTTGTATTGGAAGGTCTAACAGGTCCCTTAAATCCCAACCCTTTCTTACCATCTTGGGTAAGGTGGGTATCAATTAAGGGAAACATAGTGTTTTGCTTAGAAAATTTGCTCACCAACAATTTCTCAGTTAAGAGATCATTTTCAAGTTTCTGGATATGTTTCTCATTTGAGACTCTTACCATAGACTCACTGTCAATGATCTCTTTGAGCTGAGATGCTTGAACAGTCAGATCATTGAGGGCCTTTTCTTGGTGTTCACACTTACTTTTAAGACGTAGAAGATCTTTTGCCTATCTCTTGGCAAGTAGCTTGCATTTCTTGAATGCCTCAAGAAGTTCTCCATACTTGGCAATTATGGAGTTGACATCATCCTCGGAGTCTGAATCCCCTTCATCTCTTGATGATTGAGCTGCAGTGTCTGAGCTAGCCTCATGACTTGAAATAAAATATTGTGATTTAGCATTCACCTGAGTCTGACCAGGCAGATCCTGACTGCTTTCTTCATCTATCATTTCCATACATAAAAAGCATTGAGCATCTTCTACTTCATCTTCATCCACCTCTGAGTCACTATCTGAGTGAGACAGAGGGGCCCTGATCCCTATTCTAGCAGCAGGGTATTCTTCAGGTTCTTCTTCAGCAACAGCCATAAGCCCAATGTAGGCTTCTTCTTCTTCACTGTCTGACCCAGAGGAAGAGTCAGTCCAGGTCTTTTCCTTCTTGGCCATAAGGGACTTCTCTTTCTTCTTTCCCTTGTGGTGCTTCTTCACTGTTGAAGTATTAGACCGGGCGGCTTAGCGGTCTGATCCAGCGGTTTGTAGACCGGGCGGTCTATCGGTCTACCTCTGCGGCCTGTTCTATCCTGCTGGAGTTGCCGAGCGGTTAGCCCATCTGTCTAACCGCGCGGCCTATGCGGTCTCCATTATTCTAGCCGCTCAGTACTGTAAATGTTTAGTCCCACATTGTTTGTATACTCTCTTTCTTATCTCCTCCATTCTATATAAGGGAGGCCATACCTTTGTAAATGATATCTTTTTTGGATAATAAAATTTCAATTATTCAAAAGTTTGTTCGCTTGTTCTCTACTTTTCGCTTCTTGTCTCTACTTTCTAACATGGTATCAGAGGACACGGTCATTTCCTCTTGATTCTGTGCGCCCTCTGTTGTTCACGACTTCTTTTCCGCGCTCTGCGACTTGATTCGCGGCTTGCCCTCTCTTCTATCCGCGCGGCTTGTTTCTATCCGCGCGGCTTGTTTTTGTCCGCCAACCTGTTCGCGCGGCTTGCTCCTTCTTGGTTCTCTTCTCCGACTACTCTTTGTCGCAGCGACCTGTTTCGTTGTCGTCGCGCTCCTTGTTCTTTCTTGCCTCTCCGACTTCCTAGTCGTTGCGGTCTGTCCCTGTCCGCGTGTGTGTTGTCTCTCTACTCGCGGTTTGCTGCTGTGATCTGCCTGACCGTGCGGGTTGTTCCTTTCTCACCCGCATCTTGGTCGCGGTCGCCAGCTCTTCTCCTCTTTTCTGTTCGCTCGGGCTTCTCAGTTCGTGCGACTTCTTCCCCGCCGTGCCTTTGACCGCCTTCTAGCCGCTGCTGTGATCTGCCTGACCGTGCGGGTTGTCTCTTTCTTACCCGCATCTTGGTCGCAGTCACCTGCTCTTCTCCTCTCTTCTGTTCGCTCGGCCTTTTTCAGTCCGCGCGACCTCTTCCCCGCAGTGCCTCTTTCTAGCCGCTACTGTTCGCGCGGCTTCCTCTGTTTTCTAACCGCTCCTGTTCGTGCGGCTACTTCTGCTTCCGGGTTCTATGACTACCTCCGGTCTCACCACTACTCCTGCAGCTCCTTCTCCTCCTCCTCCTTCGGGCAACCTTGGCACCCTTTCTAAGCTTGTGGGCTCCAACTATCCCGATTAGAGCGTCTCTTTCACCTTTCTCCTTCGTTCTCAACGCAAGCGTCATCACCTCACCGATGACCCTCCTCCTCGCACCTCTCCTGAGTTTGATGACTGGGATGCGAGTGATGCTCTTGTTCGCACCTGACTGGCCAACAGCCTTTCTGATGAGTGCCTTCCCGTCATTCGCCATGATGAGACGGTCAAGGCTGCATGGCTTCACCTCGCTGCTCTCTATTCTAAGGGGGCCAGACGTCCCGCATTTATACTCTCTATGTGGACCTCTTCGCCCGCCCTTCCATGTCCCCAGCTGCGACTTATCAGCAGGTTCAGGCTCTTGGGGCTGAAATCCTCCAGAATCGCCCCTTCTCCGCGGACTTGGCCGACCAGCACAAACACTTCCAGGAACTCCTGGTTGTTTGTTATCTTCTTCGTCTTCCCGACTCTTATGATATGATCCGCCAGCAGATCTTGGGTGAGGCGGAATCTCCTACTTTGGATGCCACTGCGGCTCGCAATGCCGCCGTTACTTCGCTCCTCCAGCGGCCTCTGTTGGCCTCCCCCCTTCCCAGGACTCCTTTGCTCACCAAGCTCAGCGGGGGGGCCCGAGTGGCCGTAGCTCCTCTGGCGGACGGGGTTCCTCCCGGTTCTTCTGCTCTCACTGTAGTCGTACTGGCCATACTGTTGACCGCTGCTGGCAGAAACATCCTCATCTTCGCCCTTCCGGTGATGCTCCTTCGGCCTCCGCCTCTTCTAGGCCGTCTGCCTCTGTGGCCATGACGTCAGGTAGTGCCCACGTCGTTACCCAAGGTAAATGGCTGATTGACTCCGGTGCCACCAATCATATGACGGGCAACCCTCATTGCTTCTCCCGTCTTGAGACCCATGACCGCTTACCCCCAGTTCGTGTGGCGGATGGTTCCCCGTCTCCGGTTCATGGGACGGGCATGGTTCAACTCACTCCATCGCTTTGCTTGGAGGATACCCTCTATGTCCCGAAGTTCCCGTGCAATTTGTTATCCGTTACTACTTTATGCCGGCAACTTCAGTGCTCCGTTTTATTCACTCCCACTACTTGTTCTTTTCAGGACCCGAGGACCCAGCGGACGATTGCTACTGGGACTGAGAGCGGCGGCCTCTACTTCCTCGACGATGTTTCAGCTCTTTCTGCCTACTCCTCCACCGATCTCCTTCAGTGGCATCTTCGCCTTGGACATCCTCCTCCTCGGCTTATTCGTCAGCTTCTGCCCCACTTACCTCCCACCAGTTCTCCGCTCAACTGTGATGCGTGTCAGCTTGGCAAACATCATCGCTCCTCCTTCCCACCGAAGCAAGGCCGTGGCTCCTCTCGTATTTTTGATCTTATTCATTCTGATGTATGGGGTCCTGCTCCTACCCTCACAGTTGGTCGGGGCAGTTCCTATTTTGTCACTTTTATCGATGATTTTACTCGATGTACCTGGGTGTATCTCTTAAAGGATCGCTCTGAACTATTTTTTGTTTGGCAATCTTTTTACTTTATGATTAAGACTCAATTTGCTATTTCTATTAAAGTCTTACGTTCTGATAATGCCAAGGAATATCTGTCTCATGAGTTCTCCCCGTTCTTTCACCAACACGGCCTCATTCATCAAACGACTTGTGTTTACACCTCCCAACAGAATGGGGTGGCGGAGCGTAAAAACCGTCACCTGCTTGATGTTGCGCGTACTCTCATGACGCAGATGCACGTCCCTCGCTCCTACTGGGGCTACGCTGTGCTCCTCGCTTGCTATCTCATCAATTACATTCCCTCCACGGTTCTCCACGGCCGGACTCCCTTCTCCCTTCTCTACCCCCACCAGGACCCTTTTCCTCTTCCTCTCCGTGTCTTTGGCTGTACGGCCTTTGTTCACGCTCCCTCCGCTACCCGCGACAAGCTTTCCCCCCGTTCCACCAAGTGTGTCTTTTTGGGGTACTCTACCACTCAAAAAGGCTATTGCTGCTTTGACCCCTTCTCCGCAAGCAGTTTGTCTCCGCAGATGTGACTTTTTTCGAAAATGCTTCCTATTTCTCTCTTTCCTCTTCTCTTCCTTCTCTTCCTTCTGATATCTCCGTTCCTTCCACACCTCTCCACGTTTTCCCACCTTCGTCTCCTCCTCCACCCACTCCTTCCCAGTCCGTCTCCCCACCCACCCCTCCACCCTCCTCTCCGCTGTCGTCTCTCTCTAGTCCCGGGCCAGCCTTCTCCGCCACGGACGCTCCGGTCGCTGACGCTCCCGTCGCTGACGCTCCCGTCGCTGACGCTCCCGTCGCCGATGCTCCCGATGATCTGGATGTTCTCATTGCCCTTCGCAAAGGGGTGCGGGCGTGTACTCAACACCCGCTCACGGCTGTTGTTTCTTATGATCAGCTTTCTCCTTCTCGCAGGTGTTTTGCCTTGGCTATCTCTGCTACTTCTACTCCCCGTACCTACCAGGAGGCTCTCGCTCTCCCTCATTGGAAGTCTGCCATGGATGAGGAGATGGCTACTCTTACTGAACGGGGTACCTGGACACTGGTTCCTCCTCCCGTGGGCACTGATGTGGTTGGCTGTCGCTGGGTCTTTGTTGTGAAGTTTCGCCCCGACGGCACTGTGGATCGCTACAAAGCCCGGCTGGTGGCCAAGGGCTTTACTCAGACTTATGGCGTTGATTACTTTGATACCTTCTCTCCGGTTGCTCGCCTCAGCACCATCCGGGTTCCCTTTTCTGTAGCTGTTAACCGGGCTTGGGCTATTTCCCAGCTTGATGTGAAGAATGTCTTTCTCCATGGCGATCTTCAGGAGGACGTCTATATGGAGCAACCTCCTGGGTATGTTGCTCAGGGGGAGACACGTGTCTGTCATTTGAAGAAGGCCATTTATGGCCTAAAGCAGAGCCCTCGGGCATGGTTCGAAAAATTCAGTGGTATTGTGGCAACCATCGGCTTTCAAAGGAGTTCGGCCGATCACTCCTTATTCATTCGCAAAACGGCCTCGGGACTGGTGGTTTTGGCCGTATATGTGGATGATATTCTCCTTACTGGTGATGACCGAGATGGGGTGGACTTGACGAAGAAGCACCTCCGTCAGCACTTGGTCACGAAGGATATGGGCTCCCCAAAATACTTTTTGGGGATAGAAATCTCTCGGAAACCTGACTCCTTGGTTCTCTCTCAACGGAAGTATGCCCTTGATCTTCTTCGAGAAGCAGGCTTGACAGGTGCCAAACCAGCTCATCTTCCCATGGCTGTTGGAGAAGACAAAACGTGGACGGACGAATCGCCTCCTCTATCTGATGTCACGCGGTACAGACGTTTGGTAGGGAAACTCATCTATCTCACGGTGAGTAGACCCGACATCGCCTACACTGTAGGAAAGGTCAGTCAGTTTATGCAAGCTCCCAGGGAGTGTCATCTTCAGTCCGCCCTGAAGATTTTAGAGTATATCAAAGCAGCACCGGGCAGAGGGTTACTCTTCCAGAAGAATGGCCATCTGAGGGTTGAGGCCTACTCAGACTCAAGTTACGCGGATGACAAAGGTGATCGTAAATCCACGTCAGGTTTTTGCACCTTTGTTGGAGGTAATCTCGTGAGTTGGAAGAGCAAGAAACAGTCTGTTGTTTCCAGATCCAGTGCCGAAGCAGAATACCGGAGTATGGCGTCAACTACGTGTGAGTTAAAGTGGTTGCGGGCTCTCATGCTTGACCTGGGCGAGGTATATGATTGTCCTCTCCCTATGTTCTGTGACAACAAGGCCGCTATACACATATCCAGAAATCCGGTCTTCCATGAGAGAACGAAGCATATAGAGGTTGACTGTCACTTCATTCGGGAGGAGATTTTGAAGAAACAGATTTGTACTCCTTTTGTCACCTCTGACAAGGAGTTGGCAGATATCTTCACCAAGCCGGTTTCTACTTCCTTCTTCCGCATTTGTGACAAGCTGGGCATGATTGATATCTATGCTCCAGCTTGAGGGGGAGTGTTGAAGTATTAGACCGGGCGGCTTAGCGGTCTGATCCAGCGGTTTGTAGACCGGGCGGTCTATCGGTCTACCTCTGCGGCCTGTTCTATCCTGCTGGAGTTGCCGAGCGGTTAGCCCATCTGTCTAACCGCGCGGCCTATGCGGTCTCCATTATTCTAGCCGCTCAGTACTGTAAATGTTTAGTCCCACATTGTTTGTATACTCTCTTTCTTATCTCCTCCATTCTATATAAGGGAGGCCATACCTTTGTAAATGATATCTTTTTTGGATAATAAAATTTCAATTATTCAAAAGTTTGTTCGCTTGTTCTCTACTTTTCGCTTCTTGTCTCTACTTTCTAACATTCACTCCTTCTTCTTTCCTCTTCACTGGGCAGTCATCAACTACATGCCCAGGTTTGCTGCAGCAAAAACAAAAATTAGTAGAAGAAGATTGTTTATTGGAGTTTGGAGCATACCTGTCCTCCTTAGATGATTTCCTTCTGTGTTGTAATGAGGAGGATGGCCTTCTGTTCTTCTAATGCCCCTTCTTCATGAATTTTTGAAACTGCCTGGAGAAGGCAGCAAGGTCCTAATCAGATGTATGGTTGTCAGAGGAGCTAGACCTTGAGATCTCAGATTCTGACTCAGCAGTTCTCCTTACTGGAGAGGTCTTCCTTCTGCTCCTAGATGAAGCATCAGCTCTGAAAGACACAAATTTCTCCTTGCTCTGTGACTTGCTGCTCTTCTCTTCTTCTTCCTTCCTTGCTGCAAGCTGCATCTCATAGGACAGTAGCTTTCCAAATAGGGCTTGAGGTGGTGTGTTAGCTAGCTTGCCCATCTCTCTGATGGCATAGATCTTTGTGTCCCAATCCTTTGTGAGGGACTTGAGAAATTTGTCATTCAGCTCATAGGTGCTGAAGACCCTTCCATATATTCTCAGTTCATTGATAGTTCTGAAGAATCTTTCAAAACTTTCAGCAATGCCCTCAGACTTTCCTTGTCCGAAGGCCTCATACTCCTGGTTAAGCATGGATTTTCTGTCATCCCTCACCTCTTCTGAGCCCTCCATGGACACCACTAAGGTGTCCCACATCTCCTTGGAGGTCTTGCAGTGCACCAAATTCTGGAATGTTGAATCATCTACCGCACTGGCAATAATATTTTGAGCTCTCTTTTCCATAGGGGCAAGAAGGAGCTCATCTTTGTTCATTTCCTCACATGACTTGGGTGTTTGGATGTTGGCATCCAGAACTGAGACTTTCATAGGGATGAAAGGTACCTCTTTGAATGTAATGTATATCCTAGGGTCAGCAACTTCCATGAATAGCCTGACCCTTTCCTTCCAGATCCAAAACTCTTCCTTTCTACAGATTGGTAACTTCATGGATCCCAATTCCTTCTAGTTTACACCAGACCCCATTACTCATCTTTTAGCTAACCTTGGAGGTATACTCAGATTGTTAAATCCTTTTTGAGGAACCACCCTCTGATACCACTTGAAAGTTATTTAACTTAAGGTTAGCTAATCACCTAAAGGGGGGGGGGGTGAATTGGTGTTTGAGCTTTAATAAAATCTTTTGCTATTTTCAAGTTGTTCTAGCTAGAGTTTGTCCTTAAATCCTGCAACAACAAAGAAAAGCAAGCACACAACAAACACAAGGATTTATAGGCACACAACAAACACAAGGATTTATAATGGTTCCCCAATTGGGTACATCCACTTTCCCTCCCACCTATCAAACTTATTTGTTGGACTCGGCACAAACTCCTCCACTATGCTTCTCAGAGCTTACACCTCAGGCCCTCAGCCTTACGCACAGATTCTTCACAGAGTCCAACTCAGAACCACAAGGGTTCCTACCTTAGAGCCCTGCAGGACTCCTACAACTCAGTGATTCACTGAGCACGTACCTCAGCCTAATTTCTAAGGACTACACTCAGGCTCTTCAGCCCTATAGCTTCAGCCACACAGCCCTACTCTAAGAGTGCTGCAACACTCGTACAACTCAGTACCCCAACCAGGTACCTACAGCTCAGCCTCCTCCAAAGCCTACAACTCAGTGACACACTTATCACCTACAGCTCAGTGACTCTCCAGTCACCTACCTCAAGCACAAGGCCCTACACTCAGGCTGGGAGGATAGCCCTACCTCAGATCCAAACTTACATCCTACCTCAGTGCCCCAACAGGGCACCTACCTCAGTGATAAATTTATCACCTACCTCATGCATAAGGTGCCCTACACACAAATTCAGATATACCGAATCCTACAGGAAGTTAATACAAATTGTTTAAGAAAAACAAAAACAACTGACTCAGTGAAGTATCTCTGAGTCAAATTTGCTGGACTGATCATATATCAGTCCAGCCCACTTGCTGTAGAAGGAATCAGTCTTCTTATATAGCTCAAAATTTTCTGCTGCACAGATAAGAAGCTACTAACTTGCTAAAGAGATGAATCAGCTACACAGTTCTGATGAGAACAAACTTGCTGAACTTTGAAGTGCTTCAGCTATCTTTCTTTGCCTTTAGGCTAACTTGGGTGGACTTTAGCTTCCAAGTTTGTTGGGATGAAGATGTCCAACCGTCTCTTTCTATTTCTCTTTCTATATTTTCTACGTTTGATCCTTGTATGTTCGTTATCCAATCACTTTTCAGTTTCCTTTTTATATGTGTTGATTTGAATCAACGACACAATAGAATGTAGGCCCACCAAGGATTGGTGAGTGTCATCTCCATCAGAAAGGGACAAAACATCTTTCGGCGCTGCAGCAACTTTCCCGCAACGGCTTCCTGCAGTTTTGACTTTGATGACATCAACAGTGGTCATCAACATCTGGACTTAGAAAATTTTCTAAAATTCCATCAAGCGTTGAGTGATGTTAAGACACTCAATGCCATCATCCTTGGCTCTCAACGCTTCTTGACTTAGAAATTTCCCTGGCTTTGTCTCAGCTGTTTTGTCTCAGTGGTCTCAACATTTTTTCATTATTAGTTGTGACATGCCTTTGTCTCATCGCTTTCTTCTTTTTAGCTGAGACAAGTTTCTGTCTCAGCGATATCTTCACAGCTGTCTCAGCGGTTCTTACTTTTAACTGTCTCAGCACTCCCTTCTTTATTAGAAGCGTTGAGTGAACCTGCTTCACTCAACTCTTCTAGACTTAGAAAAAATCCAGCTAGTTTTGTCTCAGCTGTTTAACTCTTAACTATCTCAGCACTTCCTGCTTTATTTGAAGTGTTGAGTGAATCAGCTTCACTCAACTCTTCTGGACTTAGAGAAATCCAGCCAGTTTTATCTCTGCTGTCTTAGCGGTCTCAACTCTATCTTCTCAGCTATATCAGCTGTCTCAGCGGTCTCAACGCTATTTTCTCAGCTGTCTCAGTGGTCTCAACGCCTTTTTCTCAACAGTCTCAGCGCTTTTGCCTTAGACAGATTTTCTGGCTTTAGCTGCGTTTGACAATCTATGGGCTGAGCTCGACGAACTTTAATCTTCTCAGCGGTCTCAACGCTTTTTGCCTTAGTTGATTTTTTTGGCTTTAGCTTAACAAGTGTTGAGCTGAGTTCGGCGATTTGTAAGCTGAGCTCGACGAACTTCAAGCTGAGCTCGATGAAAGTTGAAACCTGAACTCTTGTGCTTATCCCACTGAATGTTGAGTTGAGCTCGATGACCAACGTGCTAAGCTCGATGAACTTCGAGCTGAGCTCGACGAAATTTGAGTTTACTACCAAAACGCATTTTTCTTCACCTGTCCAATCATGGACTGCCTGCATGCATGAACTAGAGCACACATCAAATACATTATGTATGTATGTCATTGACCCGTTTGACTTCTTACAAATCTGGGAAATTAGGATCAATAGACCCAACAGACTTCATTTGTCCAAGGAGAAAGATCGTTACTCTTGTCGATCTCTTAGGAGCCATGACTTTACACTTGATCCGGATTGAAATGATCACCACACCTTCCTCTCCACCGATCTGGCTTCGACTCGCAAACTCGATCACATGAACGCCTTCATAATAGCTCTCCTTCAGGGCTGGATTCAACGTTGCCTTTATTCTTCAAGTTTTCCCTTTCTTCTACCTCAAGATCCAAGAGAGAGAGAGATAAATAGAGAGAATGAGAAAAGAATCTCATCTCAACCTCTTATCAAAGGCTACCGCCGCGTGGTATCTTAGGCGGTGGATGCTTGGGGAAATCCGTATCTTCTGCTGCTCGAAGACCGCCTCAACCTTATCCCACACATAGCACACTACCGCCAGCGTTACCTCTACCACCGGGCGGTACCATCCAGAGACAAAGGTCGACTAAATTCACCAGCTGCCACCGCACGGTATCATGCTACCACTGCGCGATACCGACTAGAGACGTTGCCCCATTAAAAATAGCTGGCTACTGCCAGTGATGCGTCGACAAGTGCATCGGTCGCTGTGAAGTAATAATTTGGGAATAGCTTCCCCGAATGTCGATCTCGAGGGAATTCAGGTAGTGTATGTGATAGCTTCGTAGAGAGATCGTTACTAAGAGTTTAATGAAACAAAAAGGGGGTTGGTTTTCGATTCCTAAAGCTAACAACAAAAAGAAAACCAATGCGGGTCGTAAGCACCGCTTCGCTTGGTGGATGAAAACTAATGCAGGCGAGCAAGTTGATGGATGGCGAGCAAGCTGATGGAATAAACACTGTGCAGAGAGTGAGGGTCGTAATCACCTATTCATCCACCAAAACTAGCCTTTGCTATAGTGGTTCTAGAGCGTGAGTGGAGTGGACGCGAAATGAGGCGAATACATCACAGCTATAATAGAGGATGTAACTACCCAAACAACTTCATTCATAGACAAATTAAAAGCATGTTTTGGTTTATTACAAGCTTAAGAGTACAATCTGAAAAGAGAAGAGGTAGAATAAACCAAAATGGGGAAAGTTTAGCTGTGGTTCTTGGCCGGAGTGGTGGGTTGTCACTCCACTTCACGACTCTAACCGTGGTTGATTCCGAAGGAAAATGGGTTATCAATCTACTTGTTTTCCTCCATCTTATTCCCTTACCTTTAGTCTTTACTCCCTTTGCTTAGATGAAAAGTACTGAATGGTCTCCGTTACAAGCTGCTGGTGGTCGGGAACTCTTCGAAGTGGAGAAGATGACTTCGGATGGCCGGAGAAAGCTTCCCGGAGGGTGGAGATGAGTGGAGGACCTGTGGGGGAGAGGAACGACGCTTTGCGCACAGCAGCGGGGCAGAAAATAAAAAGGCGTCTGTCCAAATTCGCGGAGCCAGGCATAAATACTGCAGCAGAAAAGCAGAGCTCACGATCAGTGGCGCACGACCAGTGGTCGTACGCACTGACGGTTGATGATCGTGCGCTCAACGCCCAGAGAAACCTGTAGCTGGAAAGAAAAATTAATATATATGTGCATGATCAGTAGCGCACGAACGGTGGTCGTGCGTGTTGGATCCCATGATCGTGCGATTAACATTGACAGAACTACAGAAAAATCAAATAAACGCGCACGAGCAGTGGCGCACGACCAGCATTCGTGCACACAATGTGAAATAGTCATGCAGTGCCCCAGACAGAACTTGGAAAATGGAGAATATAGAGCGCACGATCGTTATTGATCCAATGATCATGCGCAGTGTTCTTGTACCATTTTGGGATTTCCAAAACAATCCCGGAACACGCACATGACCATTGTACCTGCAGTAAGAACAAAAGAGCCACCGAAATGGGCGCAGCACATTCTCCAGACGCAGAAAAACACCAAGTATAGGGAAAAAGTACAAAAACTAAGAAATCACACTGAAAACGGGTCTAAAGTGCACTTCCTATGGAAATAAAGATTAGAAGAAATACATACGGTAATGAACTAAAAGTGAAGTGCTAATGAAAGAAAATTGGCCCAGATGAGTCCAAAAATATGTATATAATTTGGACTCATCACACCCCCAGACTTACCCATTTGCGCGTCCCGAGCAAATCATCACTACGTGGACTAGAAAACAGTTAGCGGGCTCAGTAATTTCGAAATAAAGTATTACGAGAAATCAAATACATCATGGGCATAGAAAATATAAAAGAAAAACTTTTAATTATACTACGGAATTTAAACTATTCGACAGGCGTAAATAAATATTGTATCTACTCAAAATTGGAATTCTGGAGAATCGTTCGGTCATGCGTAGGAAGAAAGTTTACAGGCCACTAAGATGAGCATTGCCAAAGATCGGGGCTCGTGATCACCTCCAAAGAAATCCATCAATGTCGGGGACCATATGCTTGCCCGTTCACACTCTCTCCACGGCGCTAGCTAGAAACAAGCGAAGAATCGGTAGGACTTGTAGGATCGAATGAGGTTTAGGATAAGGTTTGGTAGTCAAAGATAAACATGGAGGCTATACGCAACCAAAGCGAGCGAACGAAAAGCTAAACCAAAACAGCCACTCAGAATTGCACGTGTGACACACCCCCAGACTTAGCTTGAAAACCCGGTGTGTACACGGCCTAACCCGACCAAAATCAAGATAAAGATGATGGGGATTCAATTTCTCATTGTAATTCTTTTAGGTTTTCTTTCTCAATTTTTTTCTTTTTCTTCATTTTTTTTCTTTTGCAATCCCCAACTTTTTAGCAAATAAACTTTCTTGAATTCATCTACCACATCACTAGAATTCCACACATCACACCTTGTCAAAATATGAAATTCACTGCAGCTCATGGATTTGGTTGCGATAGGAGGATTGGCTTTAGGATTTGGTGAATGAAAGTGGAGCTGAATCAAAGGAGTGGTAGGCACAAACTTGGCATGCAACGGTTTGCGGCTAGGACATGGTAAACAAAGCTCAAACTAGCCAAAATGATGGCCTACGTCACCGCTCATGCTTGTCTAACCATGCACCAATGCTTCGAGAGTAGCTTGGGACAAGTTCTTAGTCACCGAGAAAGATCATCCTTCCTTCCGACTCGAGCAAAACGAGTATAGTGACGGCTACACACATCCATACATAACCGTTCGATTTCACCAGATTCAACATTTTTGAGTAGTACAAACAATATTTACATCTGCAGAAAAAGTATAAATCTACGAGTATAAAGAAAAATTAAATCTATATTATTTCTACACAGACCATGATTACTCGATTAGGAGCACTGTGTGAGTTTCACACTACTCTATCCTAAAATCCTAAGCCAAAACCACTATTTTAAAGTTTACACATGAGCAATGCATTTGACTCGAGCCACGCGCGTGGATAAGATCGCGCTCAAGTGGGTGATTCAGTGCGTGCTACAGTGATTTTGAAATAAATAAATAATAACTGGTATGAAATAAAATGTGTGCTCGTATAGTGACCACATGCATGCTCTCCCCCAAGACTTGAATACGACTCTCAGAAAAGTAAACATTCAAAATAATATAAAGATTTAGGGGTAAGAAGTACCTATGCTCAAAACTGAACATACCGGTCGTGCGGCGATGTTGTCCGATAGCTGCTGGTCTGCTGCGCTTCAAAAATTTCCAGCACCTGCAAATTAGAGATCCCATGCAAAACAAGAAAATAGAAATATATATATATATATAAAGAAACACAACACACAAAATAGGACCAAGTGGTACTACTTGGGTTGTCTACCAGAAGCTCTTTTCTTTACCATCCTTAAGGTGGACCAAATACCTGTATTAAGCATGATATAGAGTTTTATGTCCACAACAAACTAAATGGAAAAAAACTACGCAAGTCCACTGAGCAGTTACTAGCATAAACTATACCACTTATCAACTAAATGCTGATTTATGATATAGCTCCCCGCAAGAGTGAGAAAGGCCAGGGCATGAAACTCTAGGATTCAAGTTGGTTTTACCCAACCGGACCCGAGCCCCTTGCTTCTCTTCCTGGAGAGCAACAAAATGAGCGGATCGAAAAAAATGTTCATTTTTCTTTTTCTCCACAGTGGGAGAACTCCACTTAGCGTAAGCAACTGACTCTCCATCAAAGGTTTTAGGTTTTATCGTCTCCGATGCCATAGTGGCAGCCGGATCCGCCCATGAAACCTTACGATTAAATTGTTTGTCCTTAAATTCAGCATGAGGAGGTGGAGAATCATGCTCCCACATAGATCTAAACTAAGAAATTTTAACAGCATCCTCCTTATGAACCAACAGCTCCTTCTTTTCTTCCTCATCACCACGCTCTTCTTCAGAGGTACTTCTTCTCCCCTTCCGCTTCCATGTCTCCTGTCTATCTCTGAGATCCACATCACTAAAGAATTCGTCAGTGATAACAACGGGAGGGGGTATAGAGGTTTAGTCATGGTGCTAGGAAAGCACGCCAGTTTCACCACATTCGGTACAACCACCTCCCCCTTGGAAAGTCCAAGGTGGCGCTGCTTTCCCTTAAAAATGGGACTCACAAGATTGGAATAGAAGTATTTTTGATAGGTCCCAATACTTGGAAATCCGCAACAACTTTAGTTCCATCCACCGTAACTTCAACCTCTTTCACCTCTCATTCAGTCTCCACCAAAACTCCATTAGCTAAAACAAGAGATGTACCATCATCCGGATTTAATTTTAAATTAAACTTCTCTGTCTCCAACCTGGAACTCCACCTTCCGGTGCCGAGCATCATAATACTTTGCCTGCCTGCTCTGGGCCTCTAGCAGCCGATCTCTGATCAATCGAATCTGAGCCTCAGTATCCTCTATATAATCCGATCCAAGAGCCCTGGTATCCACATCCTGAATCCATGATAGCGGTGTCCGGCATCTCCTCCCATAAAGTGCCTCGTATGGAGCCATCCTGATGCTAGCCTGGTGGCTGTTATTGTACGAGAACTCAATCAGTGGCAGCAGCCTCTCCCAAGGCTTCCCCGTATCCAATATGCATAGTCTGAGCAGGTCCTCCATGGTCCGGATGGTCCGCTCGGTCTGTACGTCAGTCTGCGGATGGAAGGCGGTACTAAAAGTAAGCCGAGAACCCAAGTAAGCATGCACGGCCCTCCACTCGCTCGAAGTGAACCGACCATCACGGTCCGAAACAATCGTCCTGGGAATGCCATGATATCTGACGTACTGCTCCACAAATAATCTCACCAGAACTGCAACTGGGGCATCCTTTCGAACTGGAATGAATCTCGCTACCTTGGTCAGTCTATCCACTATGACCCATATAGAATCATGTCCAGAGTGGGAGCGAGGCAATCCGTGTACAAAGTCCATAGCAATGTCCTCGAACTTCCATTCTAGAACTGGCAGTGGCTGTAGTAAACCTCCCGGGCTCTTGCATTCTACCTTCACACGCTGGCAGGTCTCGCAATGGGTCACAAAATCCGTGATCTCCCTCTTCATCCCGGGCCAATACATAGACCTCCGCAAATCTGCCCACATCTTGGTGATGCCGGGGTGCACTGAATATCTCGAGCAATGTGCCTCTCTGAGTATGTCATCCCGGATACTGCCCCCTGCTGATATGTAGATGCGCCCACGGAACCGAAGAAGATCATCCTGTAACGTGTAGTCCTCGACCTTGCCCTTTTCCAGGGCACTGAAAATCGGCTGTAACGCAGCATCCAGCCTCTGATGTGCTCGGATGCGCTCCTGTATATCATCGCCACTGATCACTGAGCTCAAATACTCTCGATACACTACTGGCTCGATCTCGGATACCATGGTAATGTGCATGTCCTCCATCATCTGTAGCAGCTCTATAGACATCAACCGGGGCTCCGGTCCAGAAGTGTCGGCCCTCCTGCTCAAAGCATCTGCTACTGTGTTCGCTTTTCCCGGATGGTAGTGGATCTTGTAATCATAATCACAGAGGAACTCCAGCCACCTCCTCTGTCTCAGGTTTAGGTCCTTCTGTGTATCGATATACTTAAGATTCTTGTGATCTGAAAAGATGTCACAATGAATCCCGTATAAGTAATGCCTCCATATCTTTTGGGCGAAAACCACAGCCCCGAGCTCTAGATCATGTCCATGCTGCATCAGGACTGCACCCATCCCCTGGTAAGAGGCGTCCGTGTAGATCTGGAATCCTTCGCTCCCGGATGGAAGCGCAAGAATGGGGGATGAGATGAGTCTGTCCTTCAGCTCCTGAAAAGCCGTCTCGCATCGCTCTGACCAAACAAAATCTGCGTCCTTCTTCGTCAAGGACGTGAGGGGGAGTGCTATCCTCGAGAACCCCTCCACGAACTTGCGATAATACCCTGCTAGTCCCAAGAAACTGCGGATGTCAGATGCGGTCTTCGGCCGTGGCCAATCCCTCACTGTCTCTATCTTGGCTGGGTCCACTGCTAATCCAGCCCCACTGATCATGTGCCCCAGGAAAGCCACCTCCTGCAGCCAGAACTGGCACTTTGAAAATTTTGCGTACATCTGGGTCTCCCTCAGCCTCTGCAAGACCTGCGCCAGGTGCTCCGTATGCTCCTCCTGAGTCCGAGAATATATAAGAATGTCGTCGATGAATACAATCACGAAGCGGTCTAAGAAAGGCTCGAATACACGGTTCATTAGACTCATGAATGCGGCAGGGGCATTCGTGAGCCCAAAAGGCATCACCGTGAACTCGTATAATCCATAGCGTGAACTGAATGCCGTCTTCGGTATGTCCTCTTCCCTGATACGGAGCTGGTAGTAGCCGGATCGTAAATCTAGCTTGGAGAACCAGAAGGCTCCCTGCAGCTGGTCAAATAACTCATCTATCTGAGGCAGAGGATAGGTATTGCGGACCGTTAACCGGTTCAGCTCCCGGTAATCTATGCATAGTCGCATTGATCCGTCCTTCTTCTTCACAAAGAGAACTGGTGCTCCCCATGACGATGAACTGGGCCGCACAAATCCTGACTCGACTAGCTCCTGTAGTTGAGTCCTGAACTCTGTTAACTCCCTGGGAGCCATCCTGTAGGGTGCCCGGGACACCGGCCTCGCCCCCGGTACTAGCTGAATCCTGAAATCCAAGTCTCTAGAAGGTGGTAGCCCGGGCAATTTCTCCGGGAATACGTCGGAGAAATCCCGGACCACCGGAATATCTGAGATAGTCGTCTCTGCTCCCACCATCTCGAAGCAGATAAGGTAAACTTCTTCACCCTGCTCGTGGGCCTTCACAGCCTGTACAGAAGAAAATAATAGGTGGCAGATAGGCTGAATACCTTCGATGATAACATGAGAGTCGCCATGCCTTAGCGTGATCCTCCTGGATGGACAATCTATCTGAGCATGGTTCCGGTGTAACCATATCATGCCCAAAATCAAGTCGAAGTCCTACAGCTTCAGAATAGTTGTTGGCGCCTCAAATGCCTTGCCGCCAATCTCGGACTCCATATCACAATGTGCAGTGGTCCGCAGCTCTGACCCATCGGGTAGATGCACCCTCATCTCTAGTCCAGGAAACCTCTCCACGCCTTCGAGTCCGTCGATGAAGGCCTCGGATACGAACGAGTGCGAAGCACCCGTGTCGAAGAGAGTATGAGCGGGCTTGCCGCTGATCATAACTATGCCTGAGGTTTGTTTACGTGAAATTTAACTGTTATCCTATAGTTCCAGGCACTATATATAATTGAAAATTCAAGAATTTCAATAATTATCTTTAAGTACCTGTGATAACCTCCTCGGGGTTCCTCTGCTCTGTGAGGTCCAAGGCGTATATCTGCTCCTGCTCGCGTCTCCTGCCGTGATATCCCCGGCCTCAGCCTCGTCCTCGGCCTCGACCTCGGCCCTGCTGTACTGGGGCCACTGGAGGTGGAGGAGGAGGAGGAGGATGGAATCGATGCGGGCACTCCGACCTAATATGCCCGGGCTGGCGGCATCCGTAACAAACTACCTGTCTGTGGCCTCGGTCATCCTGTCTCCTCGGATCATGCATCTGTAGAGGTGGGGGAGCCAATGCTGGAGGAGGCCCCTGCTCCTGCCTGAAGTTGGGACGACGACGTCCCCCACCCTTCTTGTATCCGATAGTCCTGCCTCTCTGAGAGCCCCTGCTGCTCTCTCCTGATGTCGACCCATCAAATGGTCTCTTCCCTCCGGCTCGCACCATCAGATGGTCAGCCTCCAGCTTCTTCTCCATCTCGATGATCTACCTAGATGTGCCATGAGAAATGAACAGCAAGGCCTGCCTCAAATCATCCCTGAGACCCCGGTAGAACCTCTTGGCATACCTCCTATCATCGGTATCCTAAATCCCTGCGAACTTGGCCAAATGAGAGAACTCTCTCTGACACTCGATCATCGATCTAGTCCCCTGCCTGAGGTTCAAAAACCTCTCCTCCAAGGCATCTCTGTCCGTAGCAGAGACGAAGTGCTCCAGAAATACATCGCCAAACTCCTCCCAGGATATCTCTTACAGCTCAAAGTCCGCATATGTAGACTCCCGCACTGATTTCCACCATCTCTTCGCATGAGCCTCTAGCACAGAGGTCGCTAGAGATACTGCCTCGCCGACTGGGAAGCTGATGCCTGCTAAGATCTCGTGTATGTCCTCCAGCCATTCTTCCGTCTTTACCGCATCCTCTGTCCTACGGTACGTCGATGGGGACAGGCTCTTGAATGCACTCAGCCATCTCGACCCCGGATTTGGCTGTGGAGCCGGGACTTGCTGGGATCTGAAGGCATCCAGAATCGCCGTCAAGGTCTGCCCCATCTCCGTATGTAGGAATGGAGTGGCAGCTGGAGGGGGAGGAGCCACATTTTGCGGCGCGGCGACCTGTGGAGGTTGCATAAAGGTAAGGTTAAAACAGAACTGGCCTAATTCATTGTACTTTGTGGACCATTTATGTGACTTTTGCACATGGGCACACCACTGCTTCCGCTGCATAGTTTGTCCGCAAACTAATGCTCGGGCGGGGGTGGTCCCATGTTGTGGACTTCTTTCTCATATGATCGTTGTTCAAGTGATACCAGTTTGTAAGACCCCCCTCCCCCTTACCAAGGAGGGCTACCGGGTCTTATGCCCAGAACCGCCGTCTTACGGTGGCACTAACTCACGGGTTAGTCGACACCGCAACACGCCGATTCTGCCGGCTAGTACGATCATTTAACCTGTAGGCCAATATGAGAAGAAAGAAGCAAAACAGAATATGAATCCATCAGTCCACAAGCCACATAGTACAATCATAAATGAAATGAAAGATACATCAATATAGTCCACAGAAGAGTACAAGAAAGAGTAAAAAGGGCTTATGCCCAGTACATCAAAATCACTCTCTCTTAAAATAAATAGAAACGGAAGCTATGCTAGTACATCAAATCTCGTCCCACCTGAGGACGCACAGTAGTGGTAGTAGCCTGCTGAAGCGGTATCTGCTCCTCAAGCCCTGCCTCCTCGACGTGCTGGTGCTCCATCTCCACGGGCTCCTAAAAATAGTTGGCCACCGATCATTAGTCAAAAAGACTAAGTCGTTTCCTCCGCACCTCGCCCCGCAGCTCCTAGGCACCGAGCGGGAGGACGAAGCAGAGGACAACAAAGGGGTAGCAAAGTGGAAGCAGGTGACAGAATCTAACTAGAGTTGTAATAAGTAATGTTGTTCTACTCTAGCAGTTCTAAGTAAGGTACAAGTAGTAAGTAAAAGCAGTGCAGTAAAGAAAAGTAAAGAACAGTAGTATGAGCAAGTAAATAAACTAAACTACCACTATACTATCATCACAAACGTACCCCAACTTATATAAATGCCCATACAAATATATAAGTTAGGATTTCTAGGAAATTTAACTTATCATATAAAATAGCCCATACTAATTTATATGATAAGGATCTATGAAGCGTATGACCTAGTATGAATGAATGTTATGATGCAATTTTATGCACAGGCAAGTGCAACTCACACACAATGACTCTGTGATCACAGACCTTTAGTTCCCACTTTTTGAGAGCTAGCATCACTCTCGGGTACCACCGCTGTGTCTACGGCAGCAGCGGAGCGGGCGTCTCCGCTTCTAGACCGGTATGCACACTACCAAGCCTTAGACCCCTCTCATACGCCTCTGTACACGTCCAAGGTGCACTCTAGAGTCTCGCGTACGTACTTTGCTGACAACCCGTCAGTCTTGTTGGGTCGGATGTGCGTTATCGGGGATCGTCCTCCAGACCGCAGTGTAAAACAACCCACTGGCCCCTCTAACCCTCACAACCGCCTGGTGCACCGTACTGCCATTGGTGTGACGAACGGCCAGTACCGCATGCCCCGCCACGATATTTATGCACATGCAAGTATTTCATTCCGAGCCACCCGCTCGCAGGACCAAACCCGTCCTGAAACCCTCAAACCCAAACCCGGGTGAGAGCGCACATTAGTGCCTTTATACCAACTCCCTCAAACCCCAAAACGGGTGAGAACGCACATTAGTGCCTTTATACCAGCTCCCTCAAACCCTAAAACGGGTGAGAACGCACATTAGTGCCTTTATACCAACTCCCTCAAACCCTAACGGGTGAGCATATATCATGAATCTCTCCAACCCTACACGGGCGAGAAGGTACAACAATGTCCTAACCTATTAGACTACTCTTGTCTACGGGTTATTATACTTAGAGATTTAAGGTTAATCCCAGGACTGCCCTCGGTATTCCCTGTGAAGGGCTCTCAAGGGGCACTAGGAACTGTGTTGGGATTACGCCCAACGTTCCCTTTCGCAAGGATATTTATTTTAGTTGATGGCTACCCATGTCTCACCCCAGCTCTCTTTATTGCTCTAGTACAACCCTAGTGACTTAAGGTGTTACCGGGAAAACGACGGTCTTCCGTCGACCCCCACTCCAGTTGCTACCCTAAGACTTGCACTTTTATCCCATCACTAAGACCATGCTACCCACCAGGGATCATTCATTTTGCACTCTCTTATTTCTTCCGATAATCAATCCCCTGGTAACCCTAAAGCAAGACCTATTTATGTTATATGCAGACCATGTCCTATTATTACCCTAAAAATGGAATCTTCCAATCCTTAAGGCATCTTGCCCCTAAATATTTATCCTAGGGTGGTATGGGCTAAGGGAACTACCTTATGAATTCTCATAATTTTCCTTGGCCAAATAATCCTTTAATTAAATCTTTTAAATTAATTACTAGGTCACTTTACACATGAAGTAGTATGATTTAACATCCACTGACCTAGGTAATTTTTCTTGAGTTGTATAATGATATAATATTGCTGTCTACAGAGTTTCATAATTTTCCTTTAATTATTTATTCCAATTTCTTATTTAATACCATATTCTCATAAATTCCATTTTTCAAATGAAGTATAGGAAATCTGTAATTAAAACTTCCAGGAACATTACAGTACATATAAAACACTAATTTATGACTATTGGCAGAGTCTCATCAATTTTTATTGTGTAATGGCCTATAAAATCCCATTATAACATATTTACCAAACATGTCATTGTATTAATTTAACAACTAACAATACATCCATTAATTCTGAGAAATTTATGCAAGACTAATAATACAATTTTATAGCACTAGAATAAATTCCAAATTTTTCTGAGGTGCATATCCATCATTTCAAGAATTAAATAAAATAAGGGTAAAATGGGCAATTTGTGATATCTATTCCAAAAGCTCTTAAAACAGAAGGATCATATTTTTCCTAAGTCAAATGTAACCCTATCTATATCTTGGCAAAGTTTTAGGATTTGTGATTGAGGAAAACCTATTTTCCAATTTTATTTTCAAAAGAGCTATATTTAAAATAAATTCCAATAAATGGGATTTTTGATTCCAAAAATACCATGATTAATTTGAGGGATTAACTTTACCCTAATGAACCACTGTAAATAATTCCAAGATCTTTGCATGCCTCCATTTGGCTGAATACACCATATTTGAAGTTTTGCTATTAGCACACCAAGGCAAAATAGGAACTAACACATGCAAGTGGATTCTCCAACATGCAGTAATCCAAAGGTGCTGAAATTTTTATCATGCACCAAGGATGTCCCCAATGACCTACCACCAAGATTTGGGGCCATGGGGAGGTATATAGCTCCATATATTTCACTTATTTATATTTTGATATTTTGACCAAAACTATAGGAAAAAGTGTTTCAAAAATTCCCAAATTTTGGCAGGGGCTAAGTATGCCCTAATCATACATGTACCCAAAAGTTGGGGCCATGTTGATTACTGGTTTGACCTGGGCATCCAAATGAATTTCTGCCCTACTCTAGGACCAGTCCTAGGTGAAATGCCCTACAGGACTGTACACTGCACCAAATCACAACTTTAATATGGACAATTAAAGGTAAGAAAGTCAGCTACATTTTTCATTAAGGTACTAATTTCTGGAAATGCCTCTAAGAGGCCTAAAAATAACATGCAAAAGGACTGTTTTTATGTGACAGAATTTTACTATTCATTACATTTAATTAAATCATATAAATAGATTTGCACGAATCTTAAAGAGCAAACCAACGAGATCTGTTCATCTTCTCCAGTGGGTTAACGGCTGAGATTGAGCCGACCTGGTGCGGTTTTGCTGGCGGTTTCCGGCCAGCTGAGGCGGCGCCACCTCCGGCCAATGGTGCCATCACCTTCACAGTGGTGGTGGCTATCATTTCCCGGCGATGGGGCGGCGGAAGACGGCGGCGACGGCGAACCCGAGCGGTTTCTAAAACTTGGAAAACTCTCATTTTTCTCCCATGGCATCGGGCTCAGTTGAGCCCGATATCTCTCCTAATCGATCTAAGATGCTAGTACGGGTAGAGGTGAGGTGAAATGAACCTGAATTGGGGCTTGGCTGCGGGTCAGGCGGCGGTTTGCCATGGTGGTGGTGCGCCGGCGAGCTCCACCCCGAAAGCTTGATTCTCCACCATTCTCCATGATCCGGCACTCGATTTCCACTCCCTTCTATCTCCTGAAGATGTTGGTGAGGTCTGTTTGGACTGAGGTGGAGTATATGGGGAGATATTACCTATGTGAGTTCGGTTGAGCTTTGTTTGCTCCGCCCCTGCTGCCAAGTGGCACACAGCCCCGGTTTTCTGCTGGAAATGGAGAGAGGAGGTCGGCCATCTAGTTTTAGGCAGATAAAACCAGCTGATGGGGTGGCCATGTGGCCACCATTCCCTTCCTTTCCATTTCTCTCTCCTCCTTCCCTCAAAATCCCAATTTTACCCCCTTGCATGTATTCTCTCTCCTGATTTAGAGGGGTAGGACTGGTCTTGTTCACTTGGGCTGGCCATGGGCCAATTTTGGTGGGCTTGGTCCAATGGAAGATGGCTTGGTCTTCATTTCACTCCTTTAGGTCAATTTGTTGACTTGTTGACTTGGGGAGTTGACTTAGTCAACATGGTGGGTGGGCTGACCCCATTTGATGGAAATGGGTCTAGTGGCACCACCCAACTTGGGTTGGGTCAAGGGGGTGCCCTACTTAGGCTAATTGGGCTTATGAGTGTGGGTTTGACCAAATTAAGCCCAAGGTTGACTTTGGTCAATTGGGGTCAAAGTGTTGACCTAGTGACATGCCCTAGGGTCCACTTAGATTGTTTTTAGGGTTAGGGCAATGTGGTGGGGTCATGGTGTGGCTAGGGTCCCCACTTAGGCTAGTTTGACCTAGTTTGACTATGGTCCTATAGTGGGCCCCACATGGCTACCACCCACTATTTAGGGTCAAACCTAGTTGATCCCCTTAAATTCACCCCAAGCCTAACCCAATCTAAGTTGAGGGGTCCAGAAGTAACATGGGATGTTACACTATTGGACATTGTCATAAAAGAATAGAAGGTTTGGGCTATAATCAGGATAAATATATATTTTATGAAATTGGTAAACAAAGAATGATAAACTTTGTAAAGGTCTCAACTAATGAAGTACTAATAACTGAAGCAAAAGAAGAAATATACTTTTCCTAACTGCCTATTAGAGTCTATCAATGAGCTATCTGTAATATTTTTAAGCAATAAATATACACTCAACTCTACATCACATAATACAGAGGCAGAAGTTCAAAAGCTCTTTAATGTTTATCATGATATACAAAGTCATCCAAAAAAGGCAAGAAGATTTCATTTTGAATTTGTTGAAAAGATGTCAAAGAAATTGTACACTGCATTTACAACATTTCTTGTTGACTAAAATAAGAAGTAACATTGTTATTGACACAAAAGTTCTATGTTATATTTAGTTGCCTCTCATGTTTATGTCCTTTTCAATTTTATTTTGTGTCTATTACATGTTGTATGTAAGTCAAATTTTTGTAATCCTACTTATTTGTCTTTGCAAAGTCACCTTTGAAATTTTGTAAAATTTGTTAAGCTAAATAGGGGAGATTATTAGGAAAAACCCTTATGAAAAGAGAATCAGTTCTTCTCAAGGACTTATCAATTATTCCATCAAATTCAGTGAAGATTAAAGGATAATCTGGATTAAGGGCTTATAATCCTTGAGATCTTCTTATTTAAAGATTCATCAGAGTTCTAGATATTAATTCACTAAGTGTCAAATAGTCAACATGATTCTACTGAGAGGACTCATCAAGAAGATCACTAAATCCTCAGATCTTCATCTATTTTTTATTTCATTAACTTTTTCAGTTTATGAAAAGAGTTTTGAGAATCTCTCTTCAAAGGATCAAGTTAGATGTTCTGAGAGACTCCTTGTGAAAAGACTCAGATTGTATTAGTTCAAGATCTCCATATCAAAAGATCTGGTGATTGGTTCTAAGATTATCCTTATCAAAAGACTCAGACACTGTAATAGTGAATTCCTACCATTGGGATAGAAGAGTGAATGTACCAGATTTTAGGGAACCACTATATTTCTTGTGTCTTCTGTGTTTGTGCATTATTCTTTGATTTATTATTTGTTTTGCTGTGATTTTAATTATTTATTCTTAATTCTGGTTAATATCTTGAGTAAATGCAAATTTTGTGAATTGTATAGTTAATTTTGAAATAAATTTTAATCTTTATTCACCCCCTCTAGAGTAATCTCTGAGGAATTAGTAAACTGTTGTTGGGTACATTGGTCAAATGTACCTGATTTGAAGAAGCCTCACCCAACTCAATGATATACATCATAATGTATTTGATGTATGTTTGAGTTACTTGTGCAGGTTAAGAAATCACTGGACTGAAGCAAAAAGTTTCTAAGTCCATGTGTCGACACCCAGAGGGAAAGTGTCGACACTTAAGAAAGCTTGTGTCGACACCCAGACAAGCAGTGTCGACACTTGGAGTCATTGTGTCGACACCTGGGATGCAGAGTCGACACCAGACAGATAGTGTCGACACTTGGAGCTGTGTCGACACTCAGTGAAGAAAAGTGCAGACAGGAAGTGTCGACACAAGGAGCTGTGTCGACACCCAGTGAAGCTGAGTCTACACCAGAAAGTGTCGACACTTGGAGCTGTGTCGACACTCAGCAAAAGTCTGCGGAGTCTAAGTACAAGTGTCGACACTCAACACAATGTGTCGACACTAAGCAGAAGAGTCAGCACTTGAAGCATGTGTCGACACTCAACACAATGTGTCGACACTCAACAGAAGAGTCAGCATTTGAAGTATGTGTCGACACCCAGAACAATGTGTCGACACACAGCTGAAGACTCAACACTGGAAGAAAGTGTCGACACAAGGAGCTGTGTCGACACTTAGCAAAGAACAGAAAGAACAACAAATTATTCTAAGTACAAGTGTCGACACTATGGGAATGTGTCGACACTCAGCTGAAGTCTCAACAA
The DNA here is from genome assembly GCA_039583875.1 of Platanthera guangdongensis. Classification (NCBI taxonomy): domain Eukaryota; kingdom Viridiplantae; phylum Streptophyta; class Magnoliopsida; order Asparagales; family Orchidaceae; genus Platanthera; species Platanthera guangdongensis. Next base: position 127,462,460 of record CM077148.1, on the reverse strand, counting down.
CAAGAAGGTGTGTCGACACAAGGAGCTGTGTCGACACTCAGCAAGATTCAACATAGAAGACTATGTGTCGACACCAAGAAGCAGTGTCGACACTTGACAGATTCAACACAAGAAGATGTGTCGACACAAAGGAGATGTGTCAACACATAGAAGAATTCAGCAAAAGCTAGAAGAACAAGTACTTGTGTCGACACTCAATTTCAGTGTCGACACATACAGAAGAATCTGTGTCGAGACATACAAGGAGTTGTGTCGACACCTTGTAGACTTGTGTCGACACTTACACAACATGTGTCGACACTTGGACTATAAGTGTCGACACTTAAAGACAGAAAGTCTCGACACTTACAGACAGTTAGAGATTTTCAAGAAGTGACTGGATGATTTGACAGCTGCCGTTCCAGCCGGTCTACAGCACCTGTCAGAGATATCAGAAGTCAGTTATGGACCGGTCCAGCCGGTTACCATGAAGAAAGCCTATAAATAGGCATCTACAGTTTACAGAAAAGTGGTTGAATTGATCAGATCATTGGTCAAGAGTTCAGTTTGTTGAAATACAAATTATTGAAGTGGTACCAAGGGTATCAACACAAGAAGATCTTGCAGTCCAAGTGCAGATCTAAGAAGTTGGAGAGAGAGGGCTCCTTCCAAGAAATCAGCCTCTGGAACTAGGCTGAGAAGAAGGATTCAGATTCTATTCTGGATCTTAAGTGGCAGAGGTCAAGGAACAACTGCAGAGGATTCAGTCTTATTCAGTTCTACTCAAGAAGCTTTGAAGAAAGCTAAGTCAGATTGGATCCAGCTGAGTTCTTCCAAGAACTCATCAAGAATCTCTCAACTCCCCTCTTATCTTTCTGAGTTGTAGAGTTATTATTTGTATTACATTTTTAACTTGTAGGATCCATTGGATCTGAGTGAATTGTAAGCCTATATCTATAAAGGCTGAGGGTAGGGCTTGTTAGCCTGAGTGTAGGAGATAGAAATCTCTGAGTGTAGGCCTTGTTGGCTGAGTGTAGGCCTTGGTTGGCTGAGTGTAGGCCTTGATTGGCTGAGTGTAGGCTTTGGGATAAAGCTGAGTTGTAAGGCTTTGGGCCTGAGGTGTAGGAACCAATTTGGGTTCTGAGACAGTGCAGGAGTTTGGCCGAATCTAGTACACTGCTAGATAGGCGAAGGGGGAAAGTGGATGTACCCATATCTTGGGGAACCACTATAAATCACTGTGTGCTGTACTGTGCTGAAATTGTTGCTGTGTTTGCTGTGTTTGCTGTGATAAACTAGTTAGATTGCTGTGATATAACTGATTGCTGTCAATAAAGTTAGAAAAGGATTAGGTCACCTATTCACCCCCCCCCCCTCTAGGTGTTTAGGTACCATATCTTTCAAGTGGTATCAAGAGGGAGGTTCCTCAAAACAAGGACTAACAGTCTGAGGAGATCCTGTTTGGCAGATTCAGTGTAAGGCATTACACAGTTTCAAGAAAATCAAGAAAATCAAGAAACATGGGTTCTTATGAGAATCACAAGGAATTGGGTTCCATGAAATTACCCATATGCAGAAAGGAGATCTTTGGGATCTGGAAAGAAAGGGTAAGGCTATTTATGGAAGCCTCTGACCCTAGAATCTACATCACAGTTAAGGAAGGGCCTTATGTGCCAATGAAGATTTCAGTATTGGATGCAAATCAGAGAACTCCAAAGGATTTCTCTGAGATGACTAAGGATGAAATTGTCCTGGCCACCATGGACAAGAGGGCACAGAACATTATAGTGAGTGCCATTGATGATGCAACTTTTCAGAACTTAATTCACTGTAAAACAGCAAAAGAGATGTGGGATACTCTCATTGTCTATATGGAAGGTTCTGAAGAAGTTAGGCAAGATAGGAAGTCCTTGCTAAATCAGGAGTATGAAAGCTTTAGGCAAGAAAGGGTGATAGCATCACTGAGTGCTATAAGAAATTTTACAGAATAGTTAATGAACTCATGTCTTATGGAAGAGAGTTCACTAACTATGAACTAAATGACAAGTTTCTAAGGTCCCTAACCAAAGATTGGGACACCAAGATCTGTGCCATAAGAGAAATGGCTAAGTTGGGGGAAATTCCTCCCCCTACACTGTTTGGCAAGTTATTGTCATATGAGATGCAGTTGACAGTGAGAAAAGAGGAGGAGAAATCAACAAGGACTGAGCACAAAGAAAGAACTGTTGCTTTCAAGACAGAAGTTCCCAGGAAGTGCAGGAATAAGTCTTCAACTCCACCTCCAGAGGTAGTTGAATCAGAGTCTGATGAGTCTGTCAGCACAAAGTCTAAGAGCAGTGAAAGTGATGAAGACTTTGCTGCTTTCACTAGACACTTTCAGAAGTTTTTGAAAAAGAAACAGTGGAGGTCAAGGCCTTCTACATCACAAGGAAAGGAAGACTTTTATCAGAAAAAGAGGTCTTCAAAGAATGACAAGAAAAGGACAAAATCAAGTAAGGCAACTGGTTCAAAGATTGTTTGCTATTGCTGCAATAGACAGGGCCATGTTATTGCAGATTGTCCAGAGAAGAGAAAGGAATCTGGTGACAGGAAAAAGACTCACTTCAAAGGGAAGAAAGAAAAGTCTTTTGTTGCTAAGAAGGAGAAGACTCTATCAGATATCTCTTCTTCAGAAACTGAGTCTGAGGCTGAAGCCTACATAGGGCTGTTTGCTGAAGAAGAAGAGGAAGAATTCATGCAGATCTTGGAGTCAATTTATGAACAAGAAGACAGTCATTGCCAAGGGCTAATGGCATTGACAGAAAGTGCCAAAATCCTGGAGCAGTCAGGACCCAGTCAGGTACAAAGTTCAAGTTTAAATTCAGTTTCTTGTTCTAGTTCAGAATCAGATTCTTCTTCATCAAGTGATGAGAATATATCTGAGTCTGAGGATGATATTCATCAACTTATAGATGAATATAGAGTACTGTTGCAAGCCTACAAGAAAAGCAAGACCCTTGCCAAAAGTCAGGCAAAGGAAATTGCTGATCTTAAAGCTGCTGCAACAGATTTTGAGAAGCAATTTGATCAAAAACTGAATGAGATAGCCAGGCTGAAACACATTACTGTGATTCAGATGGGAACTATCACTTTTAAGAATGATCAAATTAAGTGTCTGGAGAACAATCTTCAGAAGGAGAAGGACTTGGTTGCTAGGTTTTCAAAACCTAAATCAGTGCTACCCTTAATTGATGAATTTGTTCATCATAAAGGCAAGGCTGGGCTGGGTTTTGTTAGACCTGCAGGGACTGAGCAGTCCAAGTATAAGTCCAAGGGCAAAGCCCCAACATTCAACAAGCCTGCTGTAGTCAAGACAGCCAAGGCAGTACCTAAGCAAAGGTACAATAAATTTGAATGTTGGTGCTGTGGCAAAGTTGGCCATTTTGCAGTGGACTGTTGGCACAATGTGAGTGCCAAAGTGAGTTCCAAACTACCTGTTGGAAAGCCAGTAGGCAGGTTTGTCAAATTGCAAACTAACAATCACCAAGGACCCAAGAATACTTTGGGTTCTAAGGTTCATTAATTTGTTTTGCAGGTGAGTCCAAGTGGCCATACCCCTACATGGTACTTGGACAGTGGATGTTCCAGACATATGACTGGAACTAGGGGACTACTGAAGGACTACATTCCAATCAAAAATGGTCCTAAAGTGACCTTTGGTGGTTCTGAAAAAGGAATCATCAAAGGGTTTGGTAACATTTCTTCAAACTTAGTTACCATTACTCAAGTGGCTTATGTTAAAGGGTTGAAACACAACCTAATAAGTATAAGTCAATTAAGTGATGTAGGGTATGACATCTCATTTGTTAAAAATGGTTGTCATATCAAGAGGTCAAGTGATCAAGAGATCATTTTGACAGGTTATAGGAAGAGGAATGTCTACTGCCTAGACATTATGATAGAGAACAATGGTTCTCCAGTTTGTCTTGTAGCTGATGAGACAGTCTCTCATTGTGTCAAATGGCACAAGAGGCTAGCCCATCTTAACTACAAGACAATTAGCAAACTCTTTAGCAAAGAGTTAGTGAGGAATGGTCCTCAAGTTAAGTGTGTTAAAGATGGCATTTGCTCAGCTTGTCAAAAGGGCAAGCAGACTAAATCCACCTTTAGAAGCATAGATAACAAAGATGCTGTGAGGTGTTTGTACCTCTTGCATTTGGATCTCTTTGGTCCAATGCCAGTTCACAGCTTAGGTAGGAAGGTCTATACCCTTGTAGTTGTAGATGACTACTCAAGGTTTTCCTGGGTGTTCTTCTTAAGACAGAAATCTGAAACACCTAGTGTCTTCTACAGCTTTGTCAAGCAAATTCAGAATGAACTAAATAGTACTGTGGTCAAAATTAGAAGTGACCATGGTACTGAGTTTCAGTCTGAAAGCATGACAAAACTATGTGAAGACTTTGGGATATTTCAAGAATTCTCTTCACCTAGAACACCTCAGCAAAATGGCATTGCTGAGAGGAAAAATAGGACCTTAATAGAGGCTGGTAGAACCCTATTGAGTGATACATCACTGCCAGAGTATTTCTGGGCTGAAGCAGTTAACACTGCATGCCATGTTATAAATAGGGCTACCATCACTAAAGGGCTAAACAAGACCCCCTATGAAGTTGTGAAAGGCAGGAAACCAAACCTATCCTACTTCAGGATCTTTGGTTGCAAATGCTTCATACTTAACAATGGGAAGTCTTACATAACTAAGTTTGCTGCCAAGTCCCAAGAGGGAATTTTTGTTGGGTATAGCAATAATAGTAAGGCTTATAGAGTCTACAACTTGACTACACAAGTTGTAGAAGAATCAGTGCATGTAGTTTTTGATGAGACTAAACTTATTAATAATGAGTTGTCTAGCAATGTATGCAGCCCCACAGGTTTGATAAAGACAATGGACAAGCTTACTATAGAAGAGGTGCCTGCTGCAAGACAGCAAGGAGAGGAGAGTAGCTGTTGTCCAGGGGGAGAACTACATGTGCCAGCTGCTGAAGAAATCCAAGGTATACAGCATGATGCAGATGCTGAAGTGGTTCAACCTGAAGTGAGGATGCCTCCAGCCCACAGGCATCTTAGAGATCATCCAGTAGAGCTGATTATTGGAGATCCAAGACAAGGAGTACAAACCAGGAGTAGAAACATGAATGCTGCAATCTATTCCAGCTTTTTGTCTCAAGTTGAACCTAAAAGATTTGAAGAAGCAATAATGGATCCACAATGGACTGAAGCAATGCAAGAAGAGCTTAATCAGTTCAAGAGGTGCAAGGTTTGGGAACTTGTTCCTAAACCTAAAGACCACAATGTAATAGGAGTTAAGTGGATCTACAGGAATAAGATGGATGAACAAGGGGTCATCATTAAGAATAAAGCTAGACTGGTTGCTAAAGGATATAGGCAAGAAGAAGGTATTGATTTTGATCAAACCTTTGCTCCAGTAGCCAGACTGGAAGCCATAAGAATGTTCTTGGCCTATGCAACCTATCAAGGATTCAAGGTATACCAAATGGATGTCAAGTCAGCATTCTTAAATGGTAATTTGAAAGAAGAAGTCTATGTGGAGCAGCCTGCAGGTTTTGTTGATCCAACTCTACCTCATTATGTCTATAGACTTACGAAAGCTTTATATGGGTTAAAGCAAGCTCCTAGAGCTTGGTATGAAACCCTATCTAGTTTCCTCATTGAGAACAAGTTCTCAAGGGGGAAAATAGATAAGACTCTATTCCTTAGGGAATCTAGAGGCAAAGTCATACTAGTCCAAATATATGTAGATGACATTATATTTGGGTCTACTGAAAGCAGCCTTTGCAAAAAGTTTGCAAAACTTATGCAAGGTCAGTTTGAAATGAGTAGTATGGGAGAGCTGAAGTTTTTCTTGGGTCTCCAAGTTAAACAGACTGAGAGTGGTTTGTCCATTTGTCAGTCAAAGTTCACCCTAGAACTCATAAGGAAGTATGGTATGGATTCATCCAGCACAATGAAGACTCCTATGGGGTCAAGTATGTCTCTTAGCAAGGATGATGCAGGGAAACCTGTAGATGAAACCTTGTATAGAGGGATAGTTGGCTCCCTATTATACTTGACTGCTAGTAGACCAGACATCATGTATGCTACATGTGTTTGTGCAAGGTATCAAGCCTGCCCTAAAGAGTCTCACTTGACTGCAGTCAAGAGAATTTTGAGATATCTAAAGGGCACTCCCTATCTAGGCCTCTGGTACCCTAGGAATGGAGACTTTGATCTAACAGGTTATTCAGATGCAGACTTTGCAGGATGCAAAGAGGATAGAAAGAGCACTACTGGAACCTGTCAATTCCTAGGTGGGAGACTAATTTCATGGAGCAGCAAAAAGCAGACTAGTGTGGCTATCTCCACAGCTGAGTCAGAGTATGTGGCTGCAGGAAGTTGTTGTGCTCAACTTCTGTGGATTCAACATCAGCTAGAGGACTATGGATTTCAGGTAAGTAGAACTCCACTTTACTGTGATTCTACAAGTGCTATTTCAATAGCTAATAACCCTGTATCTCATAGTAGAACAAAACATATTGAGATTAAATATCACTTTCTTAGAGAACATGTAGAAAGAGAAGATATTTCACTTGAATATGTTAAAACAGATGAACAAGTAGCTGATATGTTTACTAAGCCACTAGAAGAAGCTAAGTTCAATAGATTCAAAATTGAACTAGGAATGATAAACTTAGAGTAAGTTTACAGATTTGAAAATGACTAAATAAAAAAGTGTCGACACATAGACAAGTCTATGTCGACACAGAATAGTGGTGTCGACACTTCAGGAAAAAGGTGTCGACACATCTAGGAATGTGGTGTCGACACTTCAGAATGTTAGTGTCGACACATGTCAAGTAGGTGTCGACACATCCTATGTGGTGTCGACACTTAAGTTTTACTCAGAATTTTTCTAAGTAAAGTCTCGACAATGTGTCGAGTTATGTTGTGTCGACACATAACCAAGTGTCGACACATAAAATCTGTTGACTAAACTTGTGTCGACACATGTGTGTCGAGACATTATAAGTCAGTGTCGACACTTATTGCCAGTGTCGACACACTTTAAGCTAGCTGTCCCGCCTGTTCATCTTCAAAATCAGAAAGGTATAAATAGGGTTCTGTCTTTGTTTGTCGACACGCTTTCAAAGTTTCGAGACCAAAACTACTGTGTCGACATCTCTCTTTTCTAAAGACTAATTCTCCAAACCCTAATGGCTCCTAAGCTTGAGGAGAATGTTAACGAGGGCTATGAGCTAGTGCGAGGCGCGTTCGATGAAGCTGATCAAGAAATCCAGTCGGTGGTAACCCTAGTCGCCAATTCTGGACTAGAATACTTGGTTTCAGAACCGACAAAGATTTGGAAGAAGGAAGTTCTTGAATTCCTTAATGGAGCTGCTGTAGATGACTCTGGATATAGAATCAAATCCAGAGTTCATGGATCTAAAGTCAAGATTTCACCAAAAAGTCTGAGGAAGGTACTCCAGCTACCTAAAACACAAGATGAAGAAGAAGTAACTGCATCCAAGACCAGGGAAGCCCTTATCTGGTGTGGACTTGATCCAAAGATGAAGATAGGATCTGTCTTTAACAGGAAAGGCATGAACAGTCAAGGAAAATTCATGTCTGAGATTGTGGGCAAGGTTATTCTCAGTAAGCCTGGAGGGCATGACAGGGTGTCTGCCTCTATGTTTGGAATTATGACTAGAATCATATTCACTCTGAAAACAGACTGGTCAATAGTGGTTTTTGACAAGATCAAGGAGAGCTTGAAAAAGCCCAATCTGGGCAGAATTATAAGTCTCTACCTAGCTGGTACAATACCAGAGGTAATGAGCAATGCTGCTGGAAGTAAGATCAACCACATGAGGAAGATGGATCAAAGGATATTTTCCAGATGGGACAGGGTGTTGTCCAAGGAAGTGGCAACCCCAGAGAAGCCAGTTACTGAGAAGGAGACTCCTCCAAGGAAGAAAAGGAAGACAGCTGCTGTGACACAGGAGTCCTCCAGCAGTTCAGGGAGTGAAGAACAAGTTGTTTTCACTCCTGATGCTTAAGAGGAAGTGGCTGCAGAGAAGACCCCTGCTGCTCAAGATGTAGCTGAGATCCAGGGGGAGCTGCCTCAAGCTAGCCCCATCCATAGGGATCACAGTCAGGGGGAGCTTCCAGTAGTAGAAGAAACCTCTACTCTGGACAGTGAGCAAGCCATTAACATCATCCAAGAGGTACTCATTGATCTAAATACATTGAATTTTTCTATAGTAGATTCTGATTTGTCTGATGTACATCAGCAAACTCAGCTAGACAGTCAAGAACCAGATGTTGTTATCCAAGACACATCTGTTGTACTAGAAGTGGTTCCTGATCAAGTGGTGGAAGAACCAAGAACTTCTCCTGCACAGTCTCCACCTGAATATACAATGGAAGATTTGTTTCTAAATCTAGATCAAGAAGATTTTGATATGGACAAGGATGCTGCTGCTGAAGATAAGAGTGCTGCTGCTGAGGGGGAGCACATGGAAGTTCTGGAAGAGCCTACTAGGCAAGAAACTGAAAAGGCAACTGTTGTGCAAGCTGACAAACCTCAAAGCCCTAAGGAAAGGGTTGAAATAGCCAGCAGTTCACAATCTGAAGAAGATGAGGCTGCAAAGGCTAAGAAGAAGAAACTCTATGTCTTCAAGAGGAGAAGTCAGAGTTATAAGAAAGCCTTGCAATCCATTGCCCCACAGCCTATAGTCCAACAAGCTCCAACTGTTGACTATAGTGCTTTACTGATTGCACTGCAGATAAAAATGGATGAACAAAGGAAAGCCATAGAGGCTTATGTTGATGCAGGGCACAGATCATTACAGTTTGATCTTGCTCAAGATATAAAGTCAATAAGGTTTGAGATGAACCAGAATAAGAAAGAGATGACAGACTGCTTCCACAAGGGTGGCAATGCAGTAGTCTATCTGGCAACACATCAGGAGAAGATCAAAGCACAGGTAGATGATATAGCATTGAAGCAAGGGTATGTACTGGAAAATCAGTTAAGGATGAATGACAACTTGACTGCTTCACACAATGCTATAGTCACAGAATTGAAGAATAAGACTGCTGAACCTTCTACATCTGCTGCTGCAGTTAAGGCTGACTTTGATAAAGTATTTCAAGCTGAGATTACTGCTGTCAAAACTGCAATTAAAGATTCCCAGAAAGTCATCTCTGAACAACTTACAAAGCTGAAACCATTCTTTAAAGAGGGAATCAGGTATTTGGACAGTCAGATAAGGTTTCAAAAGGATGATGTCAGAGATCATATGGCCAGAGAAGTCATAAAGGGGGAGAGAGTATTAGTCAAAGCTAGCTCTGACCATGCCAAATGGATATCTAACTCCATCAGAGCTACACTGGGCTATCCTCCACTCTGTGATGATGATAATGTTGCTGAATCAGGGATTCAAACTGCATATCTTGGAGGTGAGCAACCAGAGGTAGCTCAAGTGATTTATCCACCTCCAGATTTTGACATGGTTCAAGCAGATGTCCAGACAATGTATAGCCCAACTGAAGGGAAGCCTACTGTTATTCTGGATAAAGTGGTTCAGCCTATTTCTGCAGCTATGCAAGAGGCATTAGAGAAAGAAGAAGAGACAAGGCTGTCAAAGAAGAGGTTTAGGGAACAAGCAGAACAAAAGCCAGATTTTGAACAGTGGAGCCCTACCTCTAGGAATATAATTTTAACTGCCTGGAAAGCTGCCAAGGACAATGCTCATGAAAGGAACAAGTGGTTCTCTGAAGCAGAATGGAGGAAACATGAAATAAGACAAGAGGCCATTGTTCAATATAGAAGGAAGGCTAAGATGGGAAAGCTACCTCCTACTGCAGTGGAGCCTAGCAAGTACTTCCCCAAGCCATACCACTATTTTGAAAGGCAGAAAATCAAAGCAGAAGAGCTGAAGAAGAAGGACTTAAAAGGCAAGAAGCCTGCTGATGCTGCAACTGCTGAAGCCACTGTCAAAGCTCAAGTCCAATCAGGCAAAGGCATTGTTATCAAAGAACCAGATCAGAAATAGATTAGGAATTGACTTGAAGATTGTTGTAATCTTTTGTATGAAAAACATTTTTGTAAACCATTGAAGATGTATTAGAAAAATGTTGGAACAATATATGATAAATATATTTCATGATTGTTCTGAGAATATGTCTATTTCTTGTTTGTTCTGCAATGTTGAATGTGTATACATGTGTGAAATATTACATGTTTATGTTTACCCTGCTGATTATAATCTGCTTTATATCATTTTGTAATTATTATGAATGGTGTATATCATTGACTAAGGGTTATGACTTCTCCAAATAGGGGGAGATTGTTGGGTACATTGGTCAAATGTACCTGATTTGAAGAAGCCTCACCCAACTCAATGATATACATCATAATGTATTTGATGTATGTTTGAGTTACTTGTGCAGGTTAAGAAATCACTGGACTGAAGCAAAAAGTTTCTAAGTCCATGTGTCGACACCCAGAGGGAAAGTGTCGACACTTAAGAAAGCTTGTGTCGACACCCAGACAAGCAGTGTCGACACTTGGAGTCATTGTGTCGACACCTGGGATGCAGAGTCGACACCAGACAGATAGTGTCGACACTTGGAGCTGTGTCGACACTCAGTGAAGAAAAGTGCAGACAGGAAGTGTCGACACAAGGAGCTGTGTCGACACCCAGTGAAGCTGAGTCTACACCAGAAAGTGTCGACACTTGGAGCTGTGTCGACACTCAGCAAAAGTCTGCGGAGTCTAAGTACAAGTGTCGACACTCAACACAATGTGTCGACACTAAGCAGAAGAGTCAGCACTTGAAGCATGTGTCGACACTCAACACAATGTGTCGACACTTAACAGAAGAGTCAGCATTTGAAGTATGTGTCGACACCCAGAACAATGTGTCGACACACAGCTGAAGACTCAACACTGGAAGAAAGTGTCGACACAAGGAGCTGTGTCGACACTTAGCAAAGAACAGAAAGAACAACAAATTATTCTAAGTACAAGTGTCGACACTATGGGAATGTGTCGACACTCAGCTGAAGTCTCAACAACAAGAAGGTGTGTCGACACAAGGAGCTGTGTCGACACTCAGCAAGATTCAACATAGAAGACTATGTGTCGACACCAAGAAGCAGTGTCGACACTTGACAGATTCAACACAAGAAGATGTGTCGACACAAAGGAGATGTGTCAACACATAGAAGAATTCAGCAAAAGCTAGAAGAACAAGTACTTGTGTCGACACTCAATTTCAGTGTCGACACATACAGAAGAATCTGTGTCGAGACATACAAGGAGTTGTGTCGACACCTTGTAGACTTGTGTCGACACTTACACAACATGTGTCGACACTTGGACTATAAGTGTCGACACTTAAAGACAGAAAGTCTCGACACTTACAGACAGTTAGAGATTTTCAAGAAGTGACTGGATGATTTGACAGCTGCCGTTCCAGCCGGTCTACAGCACCTGTCAGAGATATCAGAAGTCAGTTATGGACCGGTCCAGCCGGTTACCATGAAGAAAGCCTATAAATAGGCATCTACAGTTTACAGAAAAGTGGTTGAATTGATCAGATCATTGGTCAAGAGTTCAGTTTGTTGAAATACAAATTATTGAAGTGGTACCAAGGGTATCAACACAAGAAGATCTTGCAGTCCAAGTGCAGATCTAAGAAGTTGGAGAGAGAGGGCTCCTTCCAAGAAATCAGCCTCTGGAACTAGGCTGAGAAGAAGGATTCAGATTCTATTCTGGATCTTAAGTGGCAGAGGTCAAGAACAACTGCAGAGGATTCAGTCTTATTCAGTTCTACTCAAGAAGCTTTGAAGAAAGCTAAGTCAGATTGGATCCAGCTGAGTTCTTCCAAGAACTCATCAAGAATCTCTCAACTCCCCTCTTATCTTTCTGAGTTGTAGAGTTATTATTTGTATTACATTTTTAACTTGTAGGATCCATTGGATCTGAGTGAATTGTAAGCCTATATCTATAAAGGCTGAGGGTAGGGCTTGTTAGCCTGAGTGTAGGAGATAGAAATCTCTGAGTGTAGGCCTTGTTGGCTGAGTGTAGGCCTTGGTTGGCTGAGTGTAGGCCTTGATTGGCTGAGTGTAGGCTTTGAGATAAAGCTGAGTTGTAAGGCTTTGGGCCTGAGGTGTAGGAACCAATTTGGGTTCTGAGACAGTGCAGGAGTTTGGCCGAATCTAGTACACTGCTAGATAGGCGAAGGGGGAAAGTGGATGTACCCATATCTTGGGGAACCACTATAAATCACTGTGTGCTGTACTGTGCTGAAATTGTTGCTGTGTTTGCTGTGTTTGCTGTGATAAACTAGTTAGATTGCTGTGATATAACTGATTGCTGTCAATAAAGTTAGAAAAGGATTAGGTCACCTATTCACCCCCCCCCCCTCTAGGTGTTTAGGTACCATATCTTTCAACTGTGCTCTCATTTCACCCCTCTATTGTAATTTACTCTGATATGTGAAATTTATGTCGTCCTTTTTCTAGGATTGAGTTTAACTCCATTTACCTGTGAGTGATCGAACTTTAAACACAATCCTTTCGGCTACTAGAGTATGAAAACATAAGTGAAAATCATATATCGATGATATGACCTCACTAAATATTAATCAAGGGTAAATCCTAAGCATTTGTTAAAAGTGCAAAATAAATTAAAGATTAAGAAGAGAAGATCATTTCATTCCTCAGATCATCTTGATCGAGTGCTAATAGAAGTATATTTACTCATGGAGATGCTGGAAACAAAAGACATGTAAAGAGATTGCATGATAATTAAAGAACACAAAATTGAAATAGAGAAAGGAAATAAAAGTTTATTTCTATGAAAAAGAGAGTACAAGTGAAAAATATATACAAGTAGTCTAAAAATTAAAAGTTCAAAAAATGATATTGAAAAGTGCAAGTAGAAAATTAAAACAAAAAACATTAAGCTAGAACAATCCAAACACTCCAAAATATCTCTCCTTTACATAATTTGGGTCGAGTCCTTCTATTTGAGAATAACAAATGCCACAATGTATTCGATCTTGCTTGTCGTGTGTTTATAGTGTTCTGAACTACAGGTACAATACCCCTAAGAGTGTGTTGCAAAATGAATATGGAACTCAGAATTTTGGGCTACCGCAGGTCGGTATCACTACCAACGACGGTGGAGATGAAGATGCAAAAAACTTTACAGCTGGAGATTTTTAAGTTGAAGAAGTAATGGAGGCTAACATGACGCATTAGTGATACCAGGGTACGGTAAGGCCACGATCAATACGATCTAAGCATATGATCTGTATGATGCTGCTAATATGGGGTGTAAGTATCTACTGTGGGGCGGTTGTGCCATGACCATTGCAATCTCCATGGCTTCTGCTATAATTCTACACAAAATTGGCTACATGTCTAAATGATAAGTTATTGTGTGGAGGTATCACTACCACTGGCGCTAGCTCTTGAAGCCTATTTTAGGAGGAGCTCTCTTTGTTCAAGATTACCACATCTGAAGCCACAACTCCTGTATTTCGTGAGAGCCTTCATCTCTGAGTTCCAGAGCACTCCCAATACCAACCTTGAAGATCAAGAGTGAGAAGGAGATTTCCAAACGGTATTACTTGAAGAAGGACGCACACTTCAATTCCAATGATGTTCATGGTGATTCTTCATCATCTCCTTGAGAGCTCTTCAATATATGGAGTTCTATTTCTGAATTTAATTTGTATTCTTCTATTTTCATTTGCAACTGTAGTGAATTTGCATGGTTGTTGGCGACTAGGCCATGTGACGTTTAAGGGTAATTCTCTAGGTTGTGTGTGGTGAGTAGGTATAGGTGTAGATTTAGGGGGTGGCTAGAGGCCGTATCTAGGGTAAGATAGACTATACCCATCTAGTCCTTAGGAGATGGAGTGGTGACGAAACAAAAAGTGATTTTTTTTTCTTAAATCCCCGATTTCAAGATTTTTTGAATTCAAAATAATGTATTAATCCTTAGAAATAAAATCATTCTTCAATCTTGCGTGATCTATAAGAATTTATTTTCTACAGTTATTTTAAAAGAAATATTGATTTGGCATTATTTTTAAAGGAGGTTTATTCTTTGAAGAGTTAACACCCGAAGGTAGCACATACCGTTGGCGGTAGTAACAGGAAAATTTTCAAAGTTTGCATTAAAATTTATAAAGCACTTATTCACCCCCCCCCCCTCTCTAAGGACACCATAAGATCTAACACTCAATATCAGAGCTAGGTTATTCCAAATTGATTTTACAACCAGGACAAATAATAAATCATGGTCATGCGTTTTATGAGGGACAAAGGATTAGTAGACCTCCCTTATTGCCCAGTTCAATTATAATTATTGGATAACAAGAATGTAGTGATTTTTAATTGCTTTAGATATAGATGTTTAGGTATGGTAGAACATTGCTACTCTCCACCAACATTTGTTGTCAGAGAAGTTACTATGGAAAACTTGTTGGTGTTTTTATTGTGATCTGGAAGTAGTCAAGCAGTAAGTATCACTACCAATGCGATTGAGCTTATAGGGTCGCACATAAGAGTATTTGGAGAAGTTTGAAGGATGGATTGTGTTGGCCTCACTCATACGGGATATGAGTATAGACAACTCCTATGACATTAATGTTACTGACAGGTTGCGTCGAGAATGTCGAGTGCGTATTGATGTATGTTGACTTTCTATTGATGCAGCCATGCTCGACGTGTTTGTTACCTCTAGTCGATGCTACATCGAGTAGATATCGACATTACATTGACTTCTATTTGACAGAAGTGCATTGACTGCCTATCGACGCAAGATGCATCGAGTGCCGACGACTGATAATCATCATTGCATCAAGTTCTTATCAACGCACATCAATTGCAAGTCAACGCATATCAACACAAGTCAAGTTTAGGCGGACTTATAAGAGGGCTTCTGTCTGTTTTTTATCCTGGGATATAAATAGACTTAGAAATGAGATTTCCTATGTGTAATAAACTGAACTGTGTTTTTCTGAATCCGCCACTTACCCTAGATCCCGTTTTTATTGTCGTCTTTCCTGGAAATTGTAACGCCCCCAATTTTTCGATGATTTTATTTGAATGGGTATCATCATATTTATGAAATCGCGGCGTTACTTTTAACATCGAGTTGACGGCGCAATGCCGTTAATGCATTTTCGCGTCTGTGCGGTCGAGTCGGCCGAATTCTTATTGTAATGGGAAAATTTTGCATTTGTAATTTAGGTTAAGTAATTTTGGACTTGCTCGTCAAGTTTCGTCGCGATCCGAGAGATATTTGGGCCTCGGCGATTTTCCAAAGTTTTGCGGAATTTATGTTTGTCGTAAACTTTGAAAATTTATATCTCAAGAATGGCTCGTCGGATTTTGGTTTTGACTTCGCTGTTGCGTTCGTAGCGTCAGTGTTCATCTATGGTGAGAATTTCATTTAATTCGACACGCTTTTGGGCCTCCGTTTTGATCTCGTATTTCCTTGTTCAAAAATATAAAATATGAATATTTTAATATTAAAGCACTATTCAAAAATGTCTTTTACTATTCATTCATATAGTTTGATCAAAAGTATATATTTGCAAAAAAATTGTTCTTCATGCAATTTTTTTTCTGATCTACAGTTATTTCACTCGAGAACTCTTAAAAGCCTCTCGAGTGATGTCTTATGTATTCACGAGTGATTAATCTGGATATACTCGAGTAAATTGTTCCGCTCTCGAGTGTTGCTTCTACTCCTACTCGAGTGATTATTCTCCTACTCGAGTGATTATTCTGGACCTACTCGAGTAATTATTCTCCTACTTGAGTGATTATTCTGGACCTACTCGAGTGATTATTCTCCTACTCGAGTGATTATTCTGGACCTACTCGAGTGATTATTCTCCTACTCGAGTGATTATTCTGGACCTACTCGAGTAATTATTCTCCTACTCGAGTGATTATTCTGCTACTCGAGTGATATTTTTAGTACTCGAGTGAATTTTTTTTACCACTCGAGTACTGTTTTCCTATCTCTCGAGTAGCCTGTTTTCTACCTCTCGAGTACCCGTAAACTTGTTCTCGTGTAGTCCGTTGCAGTTTGTGTTCGGGAGCCTTTTTGAGGGTCAAAACGATTTCGTATGGAAAAATGGTTAACATGAAATTTGTTCATCTCGACGAGATCTACAACTTTTATGTTAGGAACTTTTCGATTTGAACCAATCCTAAGCCTCTATTCTCATTTTCCGCGCACCCACTGGTAAATAGTCCATTTTTAGACAAAACTTTTTATAATTACATATATATATACTCTTATAACTTAGGGTAATTAGAGAAAAAACTTCATCTTCTCCAAAATTCTGAACCGTACCAGAGAGACGTAGGCGAGAGAGAGGAAGCCGTTCGTGAATCTTCCGGTGGCCGCCGACGGTGCTCCGGTGCTCGAAATCTTCAACCGAGTATAGATCTGGAAAGCACTCGTCGAGAACTACGCCATCGTGGTAAAACTTCTCCAGTTTCTTGAGTTTTCTCGTTAGGGTTTTCCGAGCATAACCTCAATTTCAGTCATTTTTGTCCAGATTTCAACTTCCCCCATCTTCTTTCGCCCCGATCTGCGACGTGGAGTGATTTGGAGAACTTTTCTGGTAAAACCAAGGCAAGTTGTGGTTTCCTCTCGTTTCTCCTTGTCCGATTTGATGGTAATGACTAAGTTTTTATGTTCTTTAAAATTTTCTGCACTTTTTCTTCCGATTTATTGTCATGATTAACCTTCTTGATGACTGTACAACCCCATATTCGCTGAGCCAGATCAGGAGGCACAAACGGTCAGACAGGCTAGCCGGAGAAGTTCTCGCCCAGGTAGGCGGGAACGCTTGCGCTAAGCGATAAGCTCCCGCCATATATGAGCTCTCGCCCGCAAGGCGCCCCGTATTCGTCGAGCCCAGATCGGCGAGCGCAGCCAAATCGTCGAACGAAGATCAACGCGCGAACGCTTGCGCCAGCCCCAGATCGTCTTAAAGAAACTCTCGCCTATAGGTAGGCGAGACCGCTTCCGCCAGGCTCTGACAGAAGGTTCTCGGCTCGGGGCTCTCGCCGAGTGGGGACCAGGGCCCTGGGTGGAATGACAAAATTGCCCTCAGGAGAAATTACTCCAGTACCCTCAGAAAAACAACGGGTTTTGGCTATTGGCAGACCAACTAGGGGCTTTTCAGTAATTTCAGGACAGCAAAATGCTATAAATAGACCCATAAGGGCTCCTTAGAAGGCATGCTATCATTATCTCTCAAATTCCAGTGCTTTCTGAGGAGCTCCTAGCCCAGCTTTGGCTTTGGAGAGGAAGCTCTCAGAGATCTTCCGGGTGTGAGGTGGGACCTCCCAGCTGAGGCTATTGGGTCAGTCTTAGGTCCTTTGAATCCAGTCAAGGGTTGAGACTTGAGAGAAGTAGGTTTTGGCTGCACCCCTTTTTCTTCGAACTTCAGTTGAGGTCATATTTGGCTTCAACAGTTCTGGTGCGGTGAGCGTGGAAGGCAGCCGATTCAAGAAAGCCTTAAGTTTTGTCCCATGGCTGGAGGTGAAGGTGAAGGGTCAGGTTCTGGAGGCTCCCCCACCCGGGGAGAGGAAGCGACGAAGAGGATGCTGGATGAGTTCAGGCGAGAGGTTCTGCAGACGATCAGCTTGGCCTTCTCGGCGAGAGGCGAGTGGGCCACCCCTCAGGTCCCGATAGAAGAGGTCCCGCTCTTGGGAGAGAACGCCCCAGGGCAGCGCCCGGGAAAGGAGGTCCCGGGGGAGGCGGGCGAGAGAGACGTGGCAGCGCGGGAACTCTTCCCAGGCCAGAGCCAGCACCCGGGCAAGGAGGCGCTGACGGATCTGGGCGAGAAGGAAGCGGCAGTGCGGGAGCTCTTCCCAGGCCACGGTCTCACGGATCGGGCAAGTCAGCCGAGGCCGCGAGACATACCTTCTCGCCAGGCAGGAGGCGAGAGCCCATTTAGCGAGCTCATCATCTCAGCTCCGGTACCGGAGGGGTTCCGGGAGCCCGACATGTCCTACTACTCGGGGAAGGATGACCCTGTACAGCACGTACAGCGGTTTGAAGACGTTGTATCGATAAGACAGATGACGGATGCCTTCAAGTGCCGGCTGTTCGCCATCACGCTGAAGGAGAAGGCTCGAGACTGGTTCCACCAGTTGCCAGCAAGATCAATCTACTGTTTTGAGGATCTGCGGAGAAGTTTCCTGTTGAGGTTCTCTACCTCGAAGAAGCGGAAGAAGGAAGCGGAGTGTCTGTTTGTGGTGAGGCAGAAGCCGGATGAGACGCTGGGTCACTATGTCGACCGGTTTCAGGAAGAGATCCTCCTGGTCCAGGAGGTCCCAGGGTACGCACTGATGCTGGCCTTCACCCTGGGGCTGAGACCGGGATTCTTTAGCATGGAGTTGAAAAGGGTGCCTCCCCTCTCCTTTGAGGAGCTCATGGAGAGGGCGACAAAGGAAATTGACTTCGAGAGAGCAAACCCAGCATTCGCCAGGAAGTTGGCCAAGCTAGCAGAGGACGATGTGAAGGAACCAGCAGCGGGAAGACAGAAGGAGCCGAGGGAACAGAGGGAGCAAAGAGAAGAAAGGAGAAGGGAAGAGCCCCGAAGGTTTTGGCAGCAGCAAGGTTGGGGGGCCCGGGAGTCGAACAACCGGTTAGGTTGGAGGCCCCAGGAGGGTCGCCCCCAGGGGCCAGGAGAAGGCTACCAGGGGAGAGATAACCTGCGGGAGCCCCGGAGGTTCGACCGACCGGCATGGAGGCAGGAGCCGAGGGGTCGTCCCCCACCACCGCAGGAGGCCATGGAAGTGGGAAGAGGAAGAGGAGCTGGGAGTGGAGCTCGAGGAGGGGGTAGAAGAGGGAGAGGAGAGGGAATAAGGGGCGGGGAGGCGTTGCTTTTTTGTGACTTCCACCAGGAGGAAGGTCACGCAACGGCCACCTGCCCGGAGTTCTTAGAGTTAAGAGAGGCAAGAGGAGCAGGGAGGCAGGATCCACCGGTGAGGATAGTGGAGGTGCAGCAGGGCGAGGTGGAAGATAGGTGCGAAGACCGGGTGGATGTAGGGACCCGGGGAGGAATCGGGGTGATTCACGGAGGAGTGGGGATTGAGGCAACCCGCAAGGGGAGCCTCCAAACCATGTACCGAAGGGGGGTGGCCTCGACCTCCCAGGTTCCCCCACCAGAAGAAAAGATCACTTTCTCATCAGCAGACATGCCAGACTACGAGGATCCTTTTTGTCACGCCCTGGTGATCCAGACGGCGGTGGAAAATTATACGGTCTCGAGGATACTGGTGGATAATAGGAGCTCGGTAAATGTCATCTTCAAGAAGGCCTTTGATGAGATGAGGGTTGAAGGGAAGAGGGACTTGGCGTCGGATGGACCTCTGTTCGGGTTCTCCGGAGAGAGGAAAGAGGTAGAAGGAGGAGTAGGGTTACACGTAAGGTTGGGGGGCGTGTCACGGAACTGTAGGTTCGTGATCGTGGACGCCCCGAGCAGCTATAATGCCATCTTTGGGCGCCCCCTCATCAGCGCCTTTCGCTGCGTCCCCTCCTCGTTCCATCAATGCCTCAAGTTCAACAATGGGGGGGTGCAGGTCAGGGTAAGAGGGGACCCGAAGGTGGCAAGAAAATGTTACGTTACAGCGGTCAACACCATTTCGTGGATGGCAGAGGCAGAAGAGTTGGAGATAGAGATGGAGGCCCTAGAGGAGGTTCTTGAGGAAGAGGAGATGGTCCTAGAGGAGGCAAGAGGGGTAGCAGGGGAGGAAGTCGGAGAAGAGGAGACGGAGAAGCTGCAAGGAGATGTGCAGGTGGTCCGGGGGGACGAGGAGCAGGAGAGCCCGGAAGGGGCGATGGAAGTAGGAGAGCAAGCGGCAGGAGGAGTTGAGGGAGAGGCCCCGAGGGGCGTAGGAGTTGAGCAGCAGCAGGAGGGGCTGGTAGAAGCGATGGAGATCGAGGAGGAGGGAGAAAGAGGAGAGCTGGAGCTGGAGGAAGAGGCAAGGGCCGGCTGGGAGCAGTCGCGGCTGGAGCCGGCCGAAGAAGTGGTGGAGATGGAGGTCTTCACCAGCGCAGTACAAGTGCAAAGGGTGCGGGTCAGCGGGGGCTTGAGTCCCGAGGCCCGGGAACAAGTGCGGGCTTGCATTCAAGGCAACGTCGACATCTTCGCCTGGAGCGCGGCGGACATGCCGGGCATCGACGCAGACGTGGCCTGCCATCGCCTGAACTTGGACCCCCGCACTCGCCCCATACGCCAGAAGATGAGAGTCATCGCCACCAAGCTGGAGGAGCCCATTCGCGAGGAGGTCAAGAAGCTCCTGGAGGCGGGCTTCATCTCAGAGATCCAGTATCCAGGCTGGATCTCCAATGTGGTAATGGTAAAGAAGGGAGGTGGTAAATGGAGAATGTGTATTGACTTTTCTTTGTTGAATAAATCATGCCCTAAGGATTACTACCCCCTGCCTCGGATCGACGCGCTGGTTGATTCAGCCGTCGGTTTTTCTGTCATGAGCTTTTTAGATGCTTTTTCAGGTTATCACCAGATCCGGATGCACCCTCCTGACACCAATGATGTTTCCTTCATCACGAGGGAGGGATGCTTCAGTTATAAGATGATGCCCTTTGGGTTAAAGAACGCAGGGGCTACCTATCAGCGCATGATGGATCGAGTCTTCCGGGATCAGAGGGGGAGGAACTTGGAGGTCTACGTCGACGACCTAATGATCAAAAGCAAGTGCATGGTTTCGCACCTGCAAGATCTGGAGGAAACATTCACCACCTTGAGAAGGTTCAAGATGAGGCTGAATCCCTTGAAGTGTGTCTTCGGGGCCAGCCGCGGGAAGTTCCTCGGGCATCTTCTGACTCCGGAGGGGGTGGAGCCCAACCCGGACAAGGTCAAGGCCATCCTGGATTTGGAGTCACCTCGCGACGCCAAGGAGTTCCAGCGCTTGACAGGCAAGCTGGCTGGGCTAAGCAGGTTCCTCTCCAGGGCAGGAGACAAGTGTTCTTCATTCTTTAAGGTGCTGCGGGGGAATCAAAGGTTCGAATGGACAACCGAGTGCGAAGAGGCCTTCCAAGGGCTGAAAAGACAACTCTCTCAGGCTCCTCTCCTTCAGAGCCCGAAGGAAGGAGAGGACCTGACCTTGTACCTCGGGGTAGGAGCAGAGGAGGTGAGCTCCGTCCTAGTGAGGGAAGAAGGAAAGAAGCAGCTGCCCATCTATTACGTCAGCCGGATATTGAGGAAAGCAGAGCTTCGCTACCCCATTCTGCAAAAGCTCGCTTACGCCTTGGTCATCTCAGCAAGGAAACTCCGGCCGTACTTTCAAGCACATTCGATCAGGGTGGTGACCGACCACCCTCTTCGCAAGATCTTCGAAGGAGTGGAGCACTCGGGGAGACTGGCTAAGTGGTCCATTGAGCTAAGTGAGTTCGACATCTCCTTTGTCCCAAGACTCTCCATCAAGGCACAGGCAGTTGCGGACTTCCTAGTAGACTACATCGTTGAAGTCGAGGGGGGAGAGCAGCAACCCCGAGAAGCATGGAAGTTGATGGTTGATGGGGCCTCGGGAAGGCACTCCCTCGGGGCAGGGGTGGTATTGACAAGTCCTCAGGGAGTAACCATAGAGCAAGCGGTCATTTTACATTTCCCCGTGACCAACAATCAAGCGGAGTATGAGGCCATGATCGCCGGCCTCCGCTTGGCAAAGGAGCTGGAGATTCGGGACGTGGAAGCTTTCACTGATTCGAAGGTAGTAGCATCGCAGATTCGGCTAGAGTTTGAAGCTCGGGAACCTACCCTCATCAAATACCTCTCCAAGGTAAGGGCGATCATCGGGGGATTCCGGTCATTCTCGATTCAACACGTTCCAAGGGAAGAAAGCGTAGCCGCCGATCGATTAGCCAAGTTCGGACCTCGAGGGGGAGGAACCTTGACGGAGCTGTTCCGACCGGCTATCGAGGAAGGAGAGTTGATGGTGGTGGACCGGCAACCCTCGTGGGTGGATCCATTTGTGACCTTCCTAACCACCGGTGAACTTCCTGAAGGGACCAAGGTTGGGAGAAGCTTCAAGCGCAAAGCAGCTCACTACTTAATGATGGAAGGGGGCCTGCATCGTAAGATGTTGTCAGGGCTCCTAGCTAGATGTGTGACCGAAGAAGAGATCCCGAAGATATTGAGGGAGGTGCACTCGGGCGAGTGCGGCAGTCACTCGGGAGGAAGGACGTTGGAGGCAAGGGTGGTCAGGCAGGGGTACTTCTGGCCCACTCTAAGGAAGGATGCCATGGAGTTTGCCAGAAGGTGTCAAAAATGTCAGCTCTACGCCCCCCTTCAGCTCTTGGCAGCTCAGAGGCTCCGGAGTATCACGACACCGTGGCCATTCGCTATATGGGGAATGGACTTAGTTTGGCCCTTTCCTCCGGCTAGTGGGCAGAGGAGATTCCTCTTGGTCATGGTTAATTATTTCTCAAAGTGGCTAGAGGTTAAAGCCTTGGCCAAGGTCACCTCGCAGGTCATAAGGAACTTCGTCTGGGGGGAGATTATTTGCAGACATGGGTTGCCCCAAGCCATAGTGACTGATAACGGCCCCCAGTTTGCCAGCGAGGAGTTCATCAGCTTCTGCGCCCAACTAGGGATAGACCTCCGGTTTGCCTCCGTACACCACCCCCGGAGTAATGGTCAGGTGGAGGCAGCAAACAAAATCATTGTGAACCTACTAAAGAAAAAAGTGGAGAACCTAAAGGGGAATTGGGTGGAACAGCTCCCCTCGGTCCTGTGGGCCCTACGAACGACTCCGAACACGGCCACCGGTGAGACCCCCTTCAAGCTCTCTCATGGGTGTGAGGTCGTCCTACCAGTGGAGTTCGAGGTCCGGTCCCCGCGAGTCACAGCCGCGGGCGAAGGAGACGAGGCTTGGAGAGTGGAGAATGAGGAGGGGCAGCGCCTCTCGTTAGATATGGTGGAGGAACTGCGAGACGTGGCGGCTATCAGGCAAGAAGAGATCAAGCGACGGATGGCCAAGCATTTTGATAATCATGTCAGGGTCAAACAGTTTGCTAAGGGGGATCTGGTGCTGAGAAAGGTCGACACAGCAGGAAGGTCGGCTCCCGTGGGCACGCTCCACCCGAACTGGGAAGGTCCATACATAGTGAAGGAAGTCCTCGGAACGGGAGGATACTACCTCCAGGACGTGGAAGGGAGGGCCCTAAGCCACACCTGGAGCGGTGATGACCTAAAACGCTTCTACCCGTGAAGGGGAAAGGATGTAACCATGTATCTCAAAAATAAACTTATTATACTACATCGATTGATTTTCTCTTAACTATTATCAAATTTTTCATAACATAACGTAATCATGTGTTTTGTGAAACCCCGAGCTCGGCTCGGCCCCAGGTAGACCCGCTGCGCAGGCTCTCATCTAGCTGGCAGGTCCGTAGGCTCGCCTGTAGGGGGATAGGTTTGGTTGGTTTGAGATCTTCATCGGCACCCCGAGCTCGGCTCGGCCCCAGGTAGACCCGCTGCGCAGGCTCTCATCTAGCTGGCAGGTCCGTAGGCTCGCCTGTGGGGGATAGGTTTGGTTGGTTTGAGATCTTCATCGGCAGCCCGAGCTCGGCTCAGCCCCAGGTAGACCCGCTGCACAGGCTCTCATCTAGCTGGCAGGTCCGTAGGCTCGCCTGTGGGGGATAGGTTTGGTTGGTTTGAGATCTTCATCGGCACCCCGAGCTCGGCTCGGCCCCAGGTAGACCCGCTGCGCAGGCTCTCATCTAGCTGGCAGGTCCGTAGGCTCGCCTGTGTGGGATAGGTTTGGTTGGTTTGATATCTTCATCGGCACCCCGAGCTCGGCTCGGCCCCAGGTAGACCCGCTGCGCAGGCTCTCATCTAGCTGGCAGGTCCGTAGGCTCGCCTGTGGGGGATAGGCTTGGTTGGTTTGAGATCTTCATCGGCACCCCGAGCTCGGCTCGGCCCCAGGTAGACCCGCTGCGCAGGCTCTCATCTAGCTGGCAGGTCCGTAGGCTCGCTTGTGGGGGATAGGTTTGGTTGGTTTGAGATCTTCATCCGCACCCCGAGCTCGGCTCGGCCCCAGGTAGACCCGCTGCACAGGCTCTCATCTAGCTGGCAGGTCCGTAGGCTCGCCTGTGGGGGATAGGTTTGGTTGGTTTGAGATCTTCATCGGCACCCCGAGCTCGGCTCGGCCCCAGGTAGACCCGCTGCGCAGGCTCTCATCTAGCTGGCAGGTCCGTAGGCTCGCCTGTGGGGGATAGGTTTGGTTGGTTTGAGATCTTCATCGGCACCCCGAGCTCAGCTCGGCCCCAGGTAGACCCGCTGCGCAGGCTCTCATCTAGCTGTCAGGTCTGTAGGCTCGCCTGTGGGGGATAGGTTTGGTTGGTTTTAGATCTTCATCGGCACCCCGAGGTCGGCTCGGCCCCAGGTAGACCCGCTGCGCAGGCTCTCATCTAGCTGGCAAGTCCGTAGGCTCGCTTGTGGGGGATAGGTTTGGTTGGTTTGAGATCTTCATCGGCACCCCGAGCTCGGCTCGGCCCCAGGTAGACCCGCTGCGCAGGCTCTCATCTAGCTGGCAGGTCCGTAGGCTCGCCTGTGGGGGATAGGTTTGGTTGGTTTGAGATCTTCATCGGCAGCCCGAGCTCGGCTCAGCCCCAGGTAGACCCGCTGCACAGGCTATCATCTAGCTGGCAGGTCCGTAGGCTCGCCTGTGGGGATAGGTTTGGTTGGTTTGAGATCTTCATCGACACCCCGAGCTCGGCTCGGCCCCAGGTAGACCCGCTGCGCAGGCTCTCATCTAGCTGGCAGGTCCGTAGGCTCGCCTGTGGGGGATAGGTTTGGTTGGTTTGAGATCTTCATCGGCACCCCGAGCTCGGCTCGGCCCCAGGTAGACCCGCTGCGCAGGCTCTCATCTAGCTGGCAGGTCCGTAGGCTCGCCTATGGGGGATAGGCTTGGTTGGTTTGAGATCTTCATCGGCACCCCGAGCTCGGCTCGGCCCCAGGTAGACCCGCTGCGCAGGCTCTCATCTAGCTGGCAGGTCCGTAGGCTCGCTTGTGGGGGATAGGTTTGGTTGGTTTGAGATCTTCATCCGCACCCCGAGCTCGGCTCGGCCCCAGGTAGACCCGCTGCACAGGCTCTCATCTAGCTGGCAGGTCCGTAGGCTCGCCTGTGGGGGATAGGTTTGGTTGGTTTGAGATCTTCATCGGCACCCCGAGCTCGGCTCGGCCCCAGGCAGACCCGCTGCGCAGGCTCTCATCTAGCTGGCAGGTCCGAAGGCTCGCCTGTGGGGGATATGTTTGGTTTGTGGGAGATAGGTTAGGATAGGTTAGGATAGTTTAGGTTAGGTTTGTGGAAACTTCATCGGCACCCCGAGCTCGGCTCGGCCCCAGGTAGACCCGCTGCGCAGGCTCTCATCTAGCTGGCAGGTCCGAAGGCTCGCCTGTGGGGGATAGGTTTTGGTTTGAGATCTTCATCGACACCCCGAGCTCGGCTCGGCCCCAGGTAGACCCGCTGCGCAGGCTCTCATCTAGCTAGCAGGTCCGAAGGCTCGCCTGTGGGGGATAGGTTTTGGTTTGAGATCTTCATCGACACCCCGAGCTCGGCTCGTCCCCAGGTAGACGCGCTGCGCAGGCTCTCATCTAGCTGGCAGGTCCGTAAGCTCGCCTGTGGGGGATAGGTTTTGGTTTGAGATCTTCATCGGCACCCCGAGCTCGGCTCAGCCCCAGGTAGACCCGCTGTGCAGGCTCTCATCTAGCTGACAGGTCCGTAGGCTCGCCTGTGGGGGATAGGTTTTGGTTTGATATCTTCATCGGCACCCCGAGCTCGGCTCGGCCCCAGGTAGACTCACTGCGCAGGCTCTCATCTAGCTGGCAGGTCCGTAGGCTCGCCTGTGGGGGATAGGTTTTGGTTTGAGATCGTCATCGACACCCCGAGCTCGGCTCGGCCCCAGGTAGACCCGATGCGCAGGCTCTCATCTAGCTGGCAGGTCCGTAGGCTCGCCTGTGGGGGATACGTTTGGTTGGTTTGAGAACGTCATCGGCACCCCGAGCTCAGCTCGGCCCCAGGTAGACCCGCTGCGCAGGCTCTCATCTAGCTGGCATGTCCGTAGGCTCGCCTGTGGGGATACGTTTTGGTTTGAGATCTTCATCGGCACCCCGAGCTCGGCTCGGCCCCAGGTAGACCCACTGCGCAGGCTCTCATCTAGCTGGCAGGTCCGTAGGCTCGCCTTTGGGGGATAAGTTTGGTTTGAGATCTTCATTGGCACCCCGAGCTCGGCTCGTCCCAGGTAGACCCGCTGCGCAGGCTCTCATCTAGCTGGCAGGTCCGTAGGCTCGCCTGTGGGGGATAGGTTTTGGTTTGAGATCGTCATCGGCACCCCGAGCTCGGCTCGGCCCCAGGTAGACCCGCTGCGCAGGCTCTCATCTAGCTGACATGTCCGTAGGCTCGCCTGTGGGGGATAGGTTTTGGTTTGAGATCTTCATCGGTACCCCGAGCTCGGCTCGGCCCCAGGTAGACCCGCTGCGTAGGCTCTCATCTAGCTGGCAGGTCCGTAGGCTCCCCTGTGGGGGATAGGTTTTGGTTTGAGATCTTCATCGGCACCCCGAGCTCGGCTCGGCAACAGGTAGACCCGCTGCGCAGGCTCTCATCTAGCTGGCAGGTCCGTAGGCTCTCCTGTGGGGGATAGGTTTTGGTTTGAGATCTTCATCGGCACCCGAGCTCGGCTCGGCCCCAGGTAGACCCGCTGCGCAGGCTCTCATCTAGCTAGCAGGTCCGTAGGCTCGCCTGTGGGGGATAGGTTTTGGTTTGAGATCTTCATCAGCACCCCGAGCTCGGCTCGGCCCCAGGTAGACCCGCTGCGCAGGCTCTCATCTAGCTGGCAGGTCCGTAGGCTCGCCTGTGGGGGATAGGTTTTGGTTTGAGATCTTCATCGTCACCCCGAGCTCGGCTCGGCCCCAGGTAGACCCGCTGCGCAGGCTCTCATCTAGCTGGCAGGTCCGTAGGCTCGCCTGTGGGGGATAGGTTTGGTTGGTTTCAGAACGTCATCGGCACCCCGAGCTCGGCTCGGCCCCAGGTAGACCCGCTGCACAAGCTCTCATCTAGCTGTCAGGTCCGTAGGCTTGCATGTGGGGGATAGGTTTTGTTTGAGATCTTCATCGGCACCCCGAGCTCGGCTCGGCCCCAGGTAGACCCGCTGCGCAGGCTCTCATCTTGCTGGCAGGTCCGTAGGCTCGCCTGTGGGGGATATGGTTTGGTTTGAGATCTTCATCGGCACCCCGAGCTCGGCTAGGCCCCAGGTAGACCCGCTGCGCAGGCTCTCATCTAGCTGGCAGGTCCGTAGGCTCGCCTGTGGGGGATAAGTTTTGGTTTGAGATCTTCATCGGCACCCCGAGCTCGGCTCGGCCCCAGGTAGACCCGCTGCGCAGGCTCTCATCTAGCTGGCAGGTCCGTAGGCTCGCCTGTGGGGGATAGGTTTGGTTGGTTTGAGAACGTCATCGGCACCCCGAGCTCGGCTCGGCCCCAGGTAGACCCGCTGCACAGGCTCTCATCTAGCTGGCAGGTCCGTAGGCTCGCCTGTGGGGGTAAGGGACCCCGAGTGCTGCTCGGCCCCGGGTAGACTCGCTGCTCAGGCTCTCATTAGCTGGGCAGGGCGGTAGGCACACCTGAGGGGAAAGGATTAGCTCCGCGTGCTCAAGAGATTGCAAAATATTTGGCTTCATTATTTCATAATATCTTGATAAATTATGTACTTATTGTAAGTAAAGGTATAAGGGCAATCCAATAGCAGTGAAAAAAAATGTATCGAGTGGTTCAACAAGATCAGAAGGGGCATTAAAAGATTAGTGGGCATAACTGCATAAGTGCAATTTTCAGTTTCTCCCAAAAATTTTCTTTGGGTCAGCTCCCACTCGCCGGATACTTGGGGTTGGACATTTCTTTCCGAGCTTGTGCCAACCTCAAAAAGAGCGGGGATTGTGTACAACCCCATATCCGGCCGAGCGGGATCCTCCCCAAGTGGCGCGCTCGGGACGTGCCATGAGCGACGTTTTGGTGCAGCTCCGTTCGAGGACGTGCGAGCAGTCGTGCGTGTGTGCGGAGAATTTATATTTAAAGGCATTTTATTGGTATTGAATTAATATTATAATATATTACTATTATATTATATATTAATTTCATTATATATATATATATATATATATATATATATATATATATATATATATATATATTTATACTTGCACATGGGGAGGCAGGAAAGGTTGGAAGTAAAGGCAGATAAACAAAACAATAAAGGCTGGAGGGGGTACGGACATGGAGAAAGAGGAAAAGAACAGGGAAATAAAGAAGAGGAAAAAGAGAAGCAGGGAGGGGATCGAGTTGGGCTTCTTCCCCGCCAGGGCATCGGGAAGCCGCTGGCCTCTCTCCCTCCCTCTCTGGTCGTCGCCTCACCAAGGAGCAGCAACACCGCGCCCCGGCCCTCTCCCTCTTCGTCCGCCGCCTCACCGAGGAACAGCAACACCCCGCCCCGGCCCTCTCCCTCTCAGGCCGCCGCCTCACCTAGGAGCAGCAACACCCCGCCCCGGCCCTCTCCCTCTCCGGCCGCCGCCTCACCGAGGAGCAGCAACACCCCGCCACGGCCCTCTCCCTCTCCGGTCGCCGCCTCACCGAGGAGCAGCAACACCCCGCCCCGACCCTCTCTTTCTCCGGCCGCTTGGAGCATCACCCTGCCCCGGCCCTCTCTTTCTCCGGCCGCCTGGAGCAGCACCCCGCCTCGGCTCTCTCTCTCTCTCTCAGTTCTCTCTTCGTCGCCACCGCCTAGGGCAAAACGAGGCCGGCCGGGAGCTCCTCTACCGGCGCCGCCTACAGCGAGGCCGGTCGGGAGCTCCTCTCCCGGCGCCGCCTACAGCGAGGCCGGCCGGGAGCTCCTCTCCCGGCGCCACCTACAGCGAGGCCGGCCGGGAGCTCCTCTCCCGGCGCCGCCTACAGCGAGGCCGGCCGGGAGCTCCTCTCCCGGCGCCGCCTACAGCGAGGCCGGCCGAGAGCTCCTCTCCCGGCGCCGCCTACAGCGAGGCCGGCCGGGAGCTCCTCTCCCAGCGCCGCCTACAGCGAGGCCGGCCGGGAGCTCCTCTCCCGGCGCCGCCTACAGCTAGGTCGACCGGGAGCTCCTCTCCCGGCACCGTTTGGAGCTAGGCCAGTTGGGATCAGCTTCCCCGACGCCGCCTGAAGTTGTGGAGGCCGGGATCGACTTCCTCGGTGTTACTTGGAGCCGGGATCGGCCTCGTACAGCAGCGGCCGGCCACTTGGAGCACGGTCGGCCATGAAGAGGCTCGGCCATGGAGGGAAAAAATCATTCGGAGCTTTCAACTCTCCCACGGTGGTCGGATTCGGGCACGGACAACCACTACGGATGCTAGACGTGGAGCCTCGGGCAATGAGCGCGGTTGCGGCCCCGCCAAACACGCGTCAAGGGTAACAAAATTTCTACTTGGGCAGGTGAAGCCCTCAGTTTCCATATTTGCATGGAAGCCCATCTCCACCAACGGGTGGAGGAAGGGAGCTATCCGACGGGTTGACGTGTACGTCCCCGCAATTAACTGTGTTAGCACCCGGAAGCGTGAGTACGGGTTTAGGCATGCTGTGTGAAGCCCATCCGGACGTGTGAGCCGGATTGGTGATGTTCTGGGGTTCCCGGAGAAGACTCCGAGGAAGTTGTATATTTTCCATTTGCAGGGAATGCGCACCATAGCCCCGAAAAAGGGGTATGTGCAATATGTTCGGCCAGCTTATGTTAACCAACTGGCGTTTAACTGACCGTCGCTTGTCGAGACGTCGGCGTACAGGTGTTGCAGTACCAGGCGGGGAGTAGCGGGCTTAATCCCAAGCTTGTGCCGGCCCTCGAAGGCCTTTTTTGTTTATATTGCCGGCCTGCGTGCCGAAGTATGGAATTCATATTACTGTAATATTATTTTAATATCTGTGATGCTCTGAGGATGTGTAGCTTTCTTCTTCGTATTAGGCGGGCGGTGTTCTCGAGAACCGCTCGCCCCGTGGGGGCCCCGAGGTATAGTTGCCGGGAAGCCCCTCATGGCCTGTTGACAGCCAGTCAGTATAGCGGAATTACGATGTTAGTGGCCCAGTTTGGGCAGCGTGTCGTGGCATTTCTCGGCGAGTTTGCGCCATCAGTAGGGCGGGTGAGGAGCATTTTTGTGTAGACCCAAGGAGACACATCTGGATAGGAGAGAGTTGGTCTTGAGATCCTCCTTAGATGTTCCGGTCGGCCAAGAGCGCCCTCCGAATATGTCTTAGCTCAGCCTTTGGCTTGGGAGGGGAAGAGTTTGTTAGTCTTCCGGGTATGCGGTGGGTCCTCCACGCTGAGACCTTGGGTCTGTCCCTTGTGTTCCTAATCTTATGCCTAGATCGTTCGCTTGAGGGTAGTAGGTGCGCGGTCACCCCTCTTTTGGGACCCCGAACTCCACAGAAGCCAATTTTGGCTTCAACAATGACCACTTGATGTTGTAAGATTTTATCTTGGTGAACTCGATCTTGTCAGGATATGTTTAATTGTTCTTGAAGTTTCTTATTGATGGCTTTAAACGCCTTATCTATCGTTATTGAACGCATTAGAGTTTATCTAGGATGGTAAATTATTCCTGAAGGTTGATCAACCGCGTCTTCAATCTAGAAATTTCATGTAGGATCTGACGAGCCAAATCTCGAGATATATGTAGTGGTTCTATTTGTGGTTTTCTTGATTGCGGGAGTTAGTGGATGAAACCACCTCCACAATGTTTGATTCCTTTATTAGTACCTTATGGAAGTCTACCAGGTTTTTGAGCGTTTGCGGTGTATGGTGGAGAGTATGAGACTCCCTCGCAGTTAGACAGATATTATATTTGTGAGGGTGTGTCCGGTTGAGTGACCACCTCGCCCGTGTTTTTGTGTAGAGTCGACCGCAGGTGGCTCATAAAGGTTTTGTACTTTTTCCTTATGATTTATTCTTGTTGTCACCTTATAGCCTCGTGTGTCTGGTGTACTCTTGTTGAACGTGACGAATCACGTAAGAGTTCTTTTCCTGTTGATGCCCTGTTTTCTTTTTGTACTTTACTTCAGTATTTTTGTTCTTGGGTTGGTACCCCTTTTGACCTTTATTTATTTTGGCTTATTTTTTTTCTGCCACCATTTGTACCTTCTTGCTGACGTGTTCTGTCTTTGGAATGCCTCAGGTTCAGAGCAGTAGCAGTTAGCAGAGCTAGTTTCGGAGTTTCTAGGCGGCAGTGTTGGTCATGGTTGTTGCCTCGTCTTAGCGAGGTAGTTTGTTGCTTATTTTGTTTTACTAGTTTAGACATACTTTGTTGTACGTGGGTTCGTGTCAGTTTGTTGACGCCCACAGAATTGTTATTTTTAGATACTTGCTAGTTGTAACATGCCCTATCCGTCGCATAGCATATAGCAGTAGGTCCAGCCGGGGCCCGACGCCATATACCACAGACAGACCAGAAGGTTACTCAATTGAAACCATCCAACTAAGAATCAACGTCCTAAATAGACGGCATTCTAGTGGAAGCAATAAAATAGAACCTAGTCAAAAGCATGGATGTCCATTAAACAAACCTAGAAGGAATGAACGTACAATACACCAGTACTTGGCCTTATGGCCTTACAATAATTTACTCAAATTAAAGTGTTTTCCAAACCTCGGCACGCAGGCGGGTCACACATGAATAATACAAGTAAACATTTATTTTTAGGCCTTCGAGGGCCGGCTCAGCAATATGGGCTTTTGCCCGCTATTTACCACTTAGCTCCGCAGCACCTGCAAGTAACAATTCATCGCAACAGTGGCAAACAAAAGCAACGGTCAGCTATACTGACCAAATTATAACGACTCCACCCCCAAACTTGGGGCGGCGATGCTCCTTCCCTGCACTTTGTTAGCATAACCAAGTAGTATAGTGTAAAAGCACTTCATCACAGGCGTGGGCACGCACGGCCAAACACCCCTTGCTCTCAGGGCACATTCACGGTGAACACGGTCAAAGTCTG
Source organism: Platanthera guangdongensis (assembly GCA_039583875.1). NCBI lineage: Eukaryota > Viridiplantae > Streptophyta > Magnoliopsida > Asparagales > Orchidaceae > Platanthera > Platanthera guangdongensis. The sequence continues at coordinate 127,430,363 of CM077148.1, read as the reverse complement.
CTGACTCACCACCACCCCCTAGGTGGCAATATCTCGTGAGCATTATTGTCTTTCCGGCCAATGCCTAAGACCCTCTATCTATGCCAACGGCAAGTACCAAGTATCTTTAGGTCGCTTTAACAGAACGACATAGAGGGGATACGGTTCCGCCTAACCCGTTGCTCACACCGCCCTGTCACCTTAAGACATGGGCGCGGGTCAAGCTTCCCCGAGTCCCAATCCGATCACACACTTCACATAACCCAGTTATGTGCAAGTTGGCTCCCAGGCCACCATGTTGGCAGAATCACGCATCTGCCCAGTTTTCCGGGTGCACCTTGGAGTTAGTCCCCTAGGCTCCCTATTGCAATCTACCGCGTAGAAAACCCGAAAAACAAACATCCGCACGGAGTCTTTTCTGGCCATTCATGCAATGCAACATCACAGATCCAGACAAACTTGTCCGAGTATGCTTCACACATCATGCCTATGTTTGTTTCTCGATTACAGACTCTACATGCTAAACAACAGGGACTATTTATGTCTACCCAAAGGAACGCCTCGCATTCACCGCAAACTCGCGAGAGCGGGCTTCCTATGCAAAGTAAAAGAGGACTTCACATGTCCTAGGATGAGAATCATTACCCTAGCATTCCTCTTCAGCGCCATGTAAATCTATGCGGATGAAAAGCACGACAATGTCCTCGCCTCTGTAGATCCGAACTCGTCTTGCGATTTGGGGCTCCGAAGCTCCGTCGGCAGCCGGATCTATCACCCTTCTTCTTCCTTGCTCTCCCCTCTCTCTAGAACTTTAGAAAGAGAATAACCCAAAGAGAATGAGGGTTTTCAACCCTATTCCCGGTTATAACACAGCAGGAACGGCCGTGAACCGTTGGATCCCGAAATAAGGAAACAGACGGCCACGATTCGGGCTTGAAATCCAAAACCTGGGCCAAACACTGCTTGTGACACGCCTGTGTCCAAGGCTGTGTGCCCCATTCAACGCCAAAAATGTCGCGTCCCGAAAAGTACACGGGCTCTCGACACTCCTGTGTCCGACTCGACGCGCCCGTGTCATCTAGTACACGGCCGTGTAGCGGGCCGTGTTCCTCCATTGACATAGTACCAACACCAACCCGTGAAGAAAACAGGTATTGGACACGCCCGTGTCCCAAATGACACGCCTGTGTCATACCCGAACACGCCTGGGCTCCAGGCCGTGTTTCACCCATAACACAACTCGGCCAACCACCCGAGTAGGACACGGCCTAGGACACGCCTGTGTCTCAAGCCGTGTTCGCTGATCGACGATCGTCAACTGAAATTCGTCGACCACACGGCCATCGTCGAACCCAAGCACAACACGCCCCTGGGACACGCCCGTATCCCAGGCCGTGTGACCCCTACCAAATTCCAAACTTGGCTCAAAACGCCTACCGTCGCTCTTTTGAGTTTTGGGCGTTACACTAGCTGCTTAGTTTCCTATATGTGGATGTGGATTACTTGCTCTCTGGGAGAATTTATGCTAGGAATGCATGTTAGGTATTTTCAAGTGTAAAATCTACTACTATTACTTCATGCATTGCATAATTTAAAACTCTAACTTGTTATATTTAGCGACCGTAAAAACTATCTTTACTACTATTATAAATTTAGGGTCTTGCATAGCATGAGTTGTTCTTTGGGGATGTTTATACTCATGTAGGATGTTGGAGTAAATCTAAACAAGTATCTTCCGCAGCGTATAATTATATTTTGATTCGTAGAATAGATGAGCCACTAAGATGAGGGATACGCCTAACCACTGCACTTAAACTGATTTTTACCTTAAAATAACTTAAAGAATCTTTCTTCTTCATTAAGTAGGTGTTTGTCTGAGAGCCCGCAGTTATCCCCTGCTGACGTGGCATCATGACTCGCATTTTCCCTTACTCTGATAAGTTATTTTATGTGGTGAAAATGCGGGTTGTGACAGAAATGAATCTAGCAATTTGTGGAGACACAGAGAGCAGTCCTTCCTAGTTCTTGTGGGACAAGCCCTTGGGCTTCTACACCGCTTGTGTGGATACCTGTAGAGTCATGAATATACGTCTACGTGGACACAGTCGCCTACTTTTTGTACTGGATCATTGGATCATCTTGGTTGAGTAAAGACTCAATCCCTCACTGGTACAATGTATTGTTGTGTAATTTTATTTCTCGATTCATGGAGATTGCAAGATTTTATACTCTTTTGGGGTTTTCTTGTAAGTTTATTCCGCTGCACACATGTGATGTGCTGTTCTACCCCTTGTATAGAAAACCCAACAGTGGTATTAGAGTTAGGTTGCGAATCCATGTGTGTAAATCAAGAGATTTAGAATTGTTGTAAATGTCAAGATTTATTCCTGGAACATTAAATGTTGATGATTTTCTCCATTATATTGGTTCTGGTTTTTCCTAATTTGGTCGGGGCTCTGCCCCGCACCAGGCAAGGGCACTTCCCCTTATCCCTACTCATTATTAGTCAGTGAGAGGACCGCTAGGTGTGTTGCCCCTTGGACCCATTTAGGGGCTCTGCCCCTAAGACATCGCAAGGGGCGCAACCCCTTGAAACACTTGTGATTTGTCGTGATTTCCATGTTTCAGAATTGATTTTCCCCTAGTAGTAACTGTCTCTCCTTATAGTTTTGTAACCAAATTCTATCTTGAATTTTGAATTCAATGATGAGGGATGAGCTTGTCTACTATCATAAATAATATTTCTTATGCTCGTGTCAAATACATATAAATCCCAAGATTTAGAAATGATCTAAATGTTCTGGTTTAGCTCTTTTTACATCAAGTGTTGATGGTTTTATTTTGTGCACATCTTGGATGTATCTGGAATGTGAATTGTGTATTTTTGTTTGGTATATGTGCACATTGATTAAATATTAATCATGATTAAGTGTCAATCGATTATCATAAAATCTTAAACCCAATATTAAGTATTCAGATGCCTTCCGATGGATGACACTCTTCGTTCCTCAATCGATAAAGTGCGGGTTTGCCAAAGTAAAGTGCATTAATCTATCTTGGTTAGGATGTGAGCAGATAATTGTGATATCCCACTGTCAATATCCGGTCTAACTTACCAAGGTGACCTCAAAGGTTGAGTGAATAAAGGCATAGGGTTGTCATGTGTCATATGATGGATGTGAATAAAGAGTTATTCACCAACCATACAAGAATTACATGATGATACAATTGGCAAAGGTTGCCTACCTAAATAGCCACACTGTGAGTGATCAACAAAAGATAACTTATTGTGTTGGTGAAATATAATTTTTATAGAAAAGAGAGTAGCTCGCATAAACTCTCTGAATTAATATTGAGGGTTATCAATTTGATTAAAATAGTGGGAGTTCTTTTAATTAAAGTCCATATTAAAATTAAATGTATTTTGAAATAAAGTACTAAAATTACTTTGCATAATTTTTGTAGAATTTCCATGTCAAGTGGATCTCAATCCACCTTATCCCTGAGGTCAATCCTTGAGAAGGACATGCTCAACGAAACTAACTTCCTATAGTAGTATCGAAACCTGAGAATTGGTTAACGGCAAGAGCGTAAGCTCCAGGTCTTGGAAGAGGATCCCCTTGAAGAGCCAACCAGGAATTTGTCTCGAACTGACAAAGATGGTTATAAGAAGTATGAAGATGATTCCTCTGATGTTGAATGCCTGATGCTTACCACCATGAAATCTGAGCTTCATAAGCAATATGAGACCATGTGTGGTTTTGATATAATCGAGCACCTGAAGAAAATTTTCCAAGGGCAAACTCGACAGGAGAGGTTCAACATTTCTAAGTCACTTTTCAGCAAAAGATGGCAGCTCAAGACCCGGTAGGGACTCATGTACTCAAGATGATTGGGTACATTGAGAACCTTGAGAGGTTGGGGTTTTCTTTAGGCCAAGAGTTGTCCACTAATTTGATCCTACAATCATTTTCGTACAGTCATGTGCAGTTTTCTTGAACTACAACATGAATGAGATTGACAATACATTGCTCGAGCTCATAGACATGTTAAAACTGCTAAGAACAACATAAAGAAGACCAAAGTACTAGCCTCATATTGATGGTGCATAAAGACAACGACAACGACAAGGGATCAAAGAAGACCAAGGTAGGACCTAAGTCATATCTTAATCTAAAGTCTTCAGCACTAAAAAGGAAGGGTTTGGCGAAGGAAGGGAAGTGCCACCATTGTGATATGGTAGGGCATTAGAGGAGGAACTATCCCCTCAATCTTGAGGATCTGCAGAAGAAGAAGGGATGTGTTACTTCCGCTTCAGGTATATTTGTTATAAAAATAAATCTTTATGCTCCTTCATATTAGGTATTGGATATCGAAAGAGGTTCTCACATTTGTACTACTGTGCAGGAACTAAGAAGGAGAAGAATGATGGGTAAAGAGAGGTAGACCTGCACGTTGGAAATGGGACAAGAGTTGTTTTCATTGTCGTAGGTGTTTATCTTGTTTCCTTGCCCACTGGGTTTATGTTAGAACTTGATAATTATTATTATGTTTTTGATATAACTCGAAACATTATTTCTATTACATGTTTGGACATGAATGGATTTTCTTCTATAATTAAGAACATTTGTTGTTCTATTTATAAGAATGTTGTTTGTTATGGCAGTGCTCAATTTTTTAATGGTTTGTATGTTTTGAACTTCGACCATTCGATCTATAATATAGAAAATACTAAGAGACTAAAAGCTAATGACACTAATCCAACATACCTTTGGCATTGTTGTTTGGGCCATATAAATTGAAAGTCTTGTTTTCAAGGCTAGATTTACACCTAGAGGGGGTGAATAGGTTTTATCTCTATTAATCTTTTTAATCTATTTATTAGATTACTGTGTCTGTTGATTAGATTAGATCAGCTTTCAAGAACATTCACAGACGACACAGTAAATATATAGTGGTTCTCCAATCTTGGGTACATCCACTATCCGTCTGCGCCTATCTAATAGTGTGTTAGATTTGGCTCTCCCTCCAGAACTTAGCTTCTTAACAACTTACAGCACCGATCCCACAGGACCACACACAGGTCACACAGACCAACAACTTAGGCGCTAAGCCAACCCAGGTCACAAAGAACTATCACCCAGCACAAAGCCAAACACAGGTCACTAAGACCCAGCCTTTATAGTACAGGCTTACAGACCCCAGATTCACAAAGAATCTTTACAGAAAATAGAAATAAAGAATGTTATGTTTAGACAATAGAAGCTCTGTGTCTCCTTCTTCTTTTACTGAGCAGATATCAGTACCAAGATATTGTTGTTGAAGATAATATGTAGACAGTAGAATCTTTCTTCAAACAGCTTCCTTTTTCCCTGCAGAACTTGTAGGTCTGCAAGCTTCAGATCCTGCTATTGCAGATGGGGATTGTTTCAGCTATCTCTTTCCCAGCAAGGTTCTCTGTGCAGAATAACTTCTTCAGGCTCGATTAAAATGGCGAGGAAGAAGATGACTTTCAGCCGCACTTTTGTTTTCAGAAAACCTAGACAAGGAATTCACTTTTTGATTCGATGATCTGATTCTTTATATCACTGGCCAATTGAGCAGTGGGTCCCACTACCAGGATTGATGGTCGAGATTTAGCCAATCAGCCCACACTTTCCATTCATTCCTGATTCAACGACTCTTTGTTGTGAGTGGGCCCCAACACTTAATGATGAAAGAATCCATGGTAATTACAGAAGATAGCAACAGCTTGCCCGCCAACGTCTCTGGCAGCATTTCCACAATATTTGAATTTTGACTTTGCAGACGTCAGCATGACTCAACATCTGTGTACTTAGCCAAAATTCAATCATTATTACCAAAGGCGTTGAATGAGTAGGTATCACTCAATGCAACAACACTTAGACAAAATTCTGTCTGTCTAGGTATTGAGCTCGATGAACTCTGAGCTCGGTTCGATGAACGGCAAGCTTAGCTCTACAAGAGCATAAAAATCAGTTCAACGAATGCTGAGTTCAGTTCGATGAAACTGAGCTCGACGAAATCATAAAGTCAGTTCGATGAACTGTAGACTTAGCTCGACATTTTGTTAAACTCAGTTCGACAAACACCAGGCTCAGTTCAATGAACGTTGAGCTCAGGTCGATGAATCTGAGCTCGACCAAAGCCAAGCTAACCACACATTTGGATTTAGTCAAAATTCTGCTTCAAGGTATTGATAGCGTCGAGAGCATTTAGAGAGCTTGCCTCACTCAACGCTTTTTGCCTTAGCAAAAATTTATGTGCCTTGTCATTGAGAGAGTAAGCTCCACTCAACGCCAAACTACTTAACAGAATTTTTCTGTTATCTAGCGTTGAGAGAGTAAGCTACACTCAATGCATTTTGCCTTAGCAAAAATTTATGTGTCTTGGCGTTGAGAGAGTAAGCTCCACTCAAAGTTTTTTTCCTTAGCAAAAATTTCTATGCCTTGGCGTTGAGAGAGTAAACTCCACTCAACGCCAAACTACTTAACAGAATTTTTCTGTTATCTGCATTGAGAGAGTAAGCTACACTCATCGCCTGTGGACTTAGTCAAATTTTTGCTAAACATTTCTGTGGAGTTGACTGGCACAGCAACACTCAATGCTTTGAACTGTATGGCATTGAGTGAGTGGACCACACTCAACTATTGTGGACTTGGCCACATTTTTAGCCAATTTTTCTAGGCTTAGACTGACTTAGTATAACTAACAGCCCTTTGCTATATGTCGTTGAGTGAGTAGACTACACTCAACACTTTTGTACTTAGCCATCTTTTTTGGCTAATTTTCAGTTAAGCTGAGATAGTCTCAACGTTATATGTTATATAGCATTGAGTGAGTAGACTACACTCAACGCTTTTGTACTTAGACAAATTTCTACTAGACACTATTGAATCCATACCTCTAGCATTGAGTGAGCTTGCTCCACTCAACGCCTGTTGACTTAGTTGATTTTTGTGTTATGTCCAGCAACCACTTCTTGTGTCCACATGTCCAATCAATATGAAATGGAGTAACCTGCACTGAAGAACTCAAATGCACATCAAATACAATTGATGTGTGTGACATTGACCTGTTTGACATCTCACAAATCAGGGACATTGGGAACATTGGACCCAACAATCTCCCTCTATTTGAAGAAGTTAAAACCTCATTGATGTCCTTGATTAATGGCACACACAACCTATACAGCAAAAAAATAAGTATGGAAATTTTGATAAGCTATGAGTAAGTGTACCTCATTTACATACTCCCCCTATTTTGCTGTAAGGTGTTTGTCCTTCCTTGAGTACCACATTACTTTCTTTCCCTTTACCATCTCACCCACTTGTTATGACTCCCCCTTGCTAGAACCTTATCTTTTCTCTTCTCTCCCCCTTTTTGACTTCTGTAGAATTGGCAGATGGGGGCTAGCCTTCCCATTGGCTGACCTACTTTCTTCTATCCAGAGTAGCTTACTCCCCCTCTGTAGAAGCATCAGTGAACTGATACTACTGGGGAGTCTGTATGTCCAGCAAAAGGAACAATAGCTGCACATAAAAAATAATACAAAAGGGAGTGCCTGAAGCTATGCCAAGTTCAACATACCCAACTCACATTTGAGAGTGTTGAACTTTGCTTCATCTAATGGCTTAGTGAAGATATCAGCCACTTGCTTGTCTGTGGGGACAAACTCAAGACTGATGTCTTCCTTCTCCACATGCTCCCTGATAAAATGATATCTTATTTTTATATACTTAGTCTTGCTGTGTGAGATAGGATTCCTAGAAATAGAAATAGAACTTGTAGAATCATAGTAGAGAGGAGTTCTACTTACCTGAAGGTTGTAATCTTGAAGCTTATGTTGGATCCACAACAGCAGAGCACAACAGCCGCCTGTTGATATATATTCTGACTCAGCAGTGGATATAGCCACCCTAGTTTACTTCTTGCTGCTCCAAGAAACTATCCTTCTTCCTAAGAACTGACAGGTTCCAGTAGTGCTTTTCCTGTCTTCTTTGCAACCTGCAAAATCTGCATCTGAAAATCCTCTTAAATCAAAATCCCTATTTCTAGGGTACCATAGGCCATGATCTGGTGTGCCCTTAGGATACCTCATGATTCTCTTTGCAGCAGAGTAATGAGATTCTTTAGGGCAGTCATGATACCTAGCAAAGGCACATATGATATACATGATGTTAGGCCTACTAGCAGTCAGGTATAGAAGGGAGCCAATTTTCTCTCTATACAAAGACTCATCAATAGGTTTTCCTGCCTCATCTTTGCCTATGGCATACTTGATCACATGGGAGTTCTCATGGTGGATGCATTCTCCATACCATATTTTTTGATTAGCTCCCTGGTTAACTTGGAATGGGATATGGACAAGCCATCATCAGTCTGTCTTACTTGGAGTCCTAAGAAGAACTTGAGCTCACCCATGCTGCTCATTTCAAACTTCTCTTGCATAAGTTTAGCAAACTTCCTACAAAGGTTGTCATCAGTAGATCCAAAGATAATGTCATTGCCATATATCTGGACTAGGATAAGCTTGCCCTTTGATTCCCTTAGGAATAGAGTATTGTCAATCTTCCCCCTTGAGAATTTGTTCTCAATGAAGAAGCTAGAAAAGGTTTCATAACAAGCCTTAAGGGCTTGCTTTAGCCCATATAGAGCTTTCCTAAGCTTATACATAAAATTAGGAGAGTTAGGATCTACAAAACCCGGTGGCTAGCCACATATACTTCCTCTTTGAGGTCCCCATTCAAGAATGCTGATTTGATATCCATCTGGTAGACTCTGAATCCCTGATGGGCAGCAAATGTAAGGAATATCCTTATTGCTTCCAGTATGTCTACTGGGGCAAAAATCTGATCAAAGTCTATGCCCTCTTCTTATATGTAGCCTTTAGCCACCAGTCTAGCCTTATTCTTGACAATAATGCCATCTTGATCAAACTTGTTCCTGTAGATCCACTTAGCCCCTATGAAATTTTGTCCTTGAGGTCTGGGGACCAACTTCCAGACCATACATCTCTTGAATTAGTCCAGTTCCTCTTACATTGCTCCAATCCAGAACTGGTCCTTGATCGCTTCTTCAAACTTCTTTGGCTCTTCTTGAGATAGGATTTAACGTGCCTCCAAACCTTTAAGTCGAACACCACTGATCCCAACTCCAAATCATGCACTGGGTAATTAACCTCATGCTTCTTTAACTATGTAAAAGCATAAGCAATCACATGCCCATGCTGCATCAACACTGCTCCCATCCCTTGATATAAGGCATCAGTGTAAACATGAAATCCTTCTTTCCCCGATGGAAGAGCTAGGATCGGAGAGGAGGTAAGTCGATCCTTTAGTTCTTGAAATGCAGCCTCATACTGGGGTACCCACTCATATGGCACACCTTTTTTGTTAGGGCAGTAAGAGGAAGGTCTATCTTTGAAAATCCATTCACAAACTTACGATAGTATCCGACAAGTTATAGAAAGCTTCGTATATCGGCCGCTGATTTCAAGGGAGACCATTCCTTTACAACATGTACCTTGGTCGGGTCTACAGCTAATCCCGCGCCACTAATAACATGGCCCAAGAAGGCAACTTCTCGGAGCCAAAACTCACACTTGATGAACTTAGCAAACAACGAGTGCTCTTTTAACTTCTTCAAAACTAAGGCCAAGTGTTCAGTATGCTCCTCTTCTATCTTTGAGTAGACCAAAATTTCATCGATGAAGATGATGATGAAGACGTCTAAATACGGCTCGAACACCCTATTCATCAAACTCGTGAATGTTGAAGAGGCCTTCGTGAGCCTAAATGGCATCACCGTGAACTCGTATAAGCCATACCTTGTGCTAAATGTTGTCTTCTGAATGTCTTCCTCTTATATTCTTAGTTAATAGTGCCCCGAGCATAGATCCAATTTGGAAAACCAACGCGCTCCCACCAACTGATCGAAATAACTCGGCGATCCGAGTGTAAAGGATATGTGTTTCTCACCGTCAATCGGGTGAGTCCCGATGATCTATGCACAACCGTAGTGTTCCATCCTTCTTCTTGACAAATAAGATAGGGGATCCCCAGTTGATGAACCGGGACGAACAAACCCTAATTCTACTAACTCCTGCAATTGAACTACTAAACTCAACAGTCCCTTTGGGGCCATTCGGTAAGGGGTCCGAGCGATAGGCTTGGCACCCGGTACTATTTTAATTTGGAAGTCAACCTCTCTATGCGGGGGTATGCCCGGTAGCTTCTCGAGGGATACCTCAGGAAAATCCCGCACACCGGCACATCTTTCATACTCTCCTCAATCTCTTTTAACCCAAAACATATCATATATACATATTCCCCTTTCATATGGTCAGTCTTAAGGGCCTGGATTGAATATAACAAACATTCGAGAAGCGAATTAATGCCTTGAAAGACTACTTCAGAGTCTCCCATGCCTCATAGTGATTTGCTTCGTCACACAATCAATTCTGGCATGGTGCCAATCCAACCATGTCATGCCCAGAATAAGATAAAATTGGTCATTCTCAAACATCGTCGTAGGGGTTTCAAAATCTTTTTCTCCAATATATACTTCCAAGTCGCACTTGGAGGACGACGTCATCTCGGAGCCGTCTAGGAGGCGTACTCTCCAGGACACAGGTGAAGTATTGCATGCCTTTAAATCTTTATGAAGCCGTCAAGACAAACAAATGCGGAGCACCGTTATCAAATAGGGTGTAGGCTGGTTTCCCACTAACAGTCACAGTGCCTAAGTACCAAATCAAAATAACCTCAATGTTAAATTCCTAACATAATATAGGCAAGCTAAGGATGGATGCTTATAAATATATTAATCAAGTTACAACATACATGAAATAACATCATGAGGATTCCTCTCCTGCACCATATCCAGAGCAAACATTTTCTCCCGAGGAGGTTCAGGATTCCTTTCCTCGTGGTCCTCGTCCTCGACCAGACGACCTGTCATCATCCTCGTGGGGCTGCTAGATTAAAAACATGGGGAGCATCCCCTACTAACTGCGGCAATAACGCCGGATGTGGCCCGTCTGTTTACACTAAAAACAGACTCACACGAATGGTCCTCCTGGTTGCTGATGAGGTTGGAACTGTGGAGGTAGAGGTAGTGTTAACTACGGGCCCGGACGTTCCATCCTAAAATTCTTGTGGAAACAGTCGACACCTCTTTGATTTCCTCTTCCACCTCTACTATTATGTCTCTTTCTGAAGCTAGGTCCAGCTTCCATCATTCCCTCTGTTGGGTACATTGGTCAAATGTACCTGATTTGAAGAATCCTCACCTAACTCAATGATATACATCATAATGTATTTGATGTGTGTTTGAGTTACTTGTGCAGGTTAAGTATTCACTAGACTGAAGCTAAAAGTTTCTAAGTCCATGTGTCGACACCCAGAGGGAAAGTGTCGACACTTGAGAAAGCTTGTGTCGACACCCAGACAAGCAGTGTCGACACTTGGAGTCATTGTGTCGACACCTGGGATGAAGAGTCGACACCAGACAGAAAGTGTCGACACTTGGAGCTGTGTCGACACTCAGTGAAGAAGTATGCAGAAAGCTGTGTCGACACTTAGCAGAAGTGTCGACACCTAGAAGAGCTAAGTCTACACCAGAAAGTGTCGACACTTGGAGATGTGTCGACACTCAGCAAAAGTCTGCAGAGTCTAAGTACAAGTGTCGACACTCAACACAATGTGTCGACACTATGCAGAAGAGTCAGCATTTGAAGAAGTGTCGACACTCAGCACAATGTGTCGACACACAACCAAAGAGTCAACACTTGAAGAAAGTGTCGACACTCAGCACAATGTGTCGACACACAACCAGAAGACTCTACACTTGAAGAAAGTGTCGACACTCAGCACAATGTGTCGACACTTAGTTGAAGACTCTACACTTGAAGAAAGTGTCGACACAAGGAGCTGTGTCGACACTTAGCAAAGAACAGAAAAGTTACAAAATATTCTAAGTACAAGTGTCGACACTAAAGGAATGTGTCGACACTCAGCTGAAGAAACAAAAGTGAAGACTTGTGTCGACACCAAGAAGCAGTGTCGACACTTGACAGTTTCAACACATGAAGATGTGTCGACACAAAGAACATGTGTCGACACTTAGAAGAATACAGTTAAAGAATGAAGAACAAGTATTTGTGTCGACACTCAATTTCAGTGTCGACACATGCAGAAGAATCTGTGTCGAGACATACAAGGAATTGTGTCGACACCTTGTAGACTTGTGTCGACACTTACACAACATGTGTCGACACTTAGTCTATAAGTGTCGACACTTAAGAACAGAAAGTCTCGACACTATCTGACAGTTAGAGAATTTCAAGAAGTGACTGGTTGACATGACAGCTGCCGATCCAGCCGGTCTACAGCAACTGTCAGAGAAATCAGAAGTCTGTTATGAACCGGACCAGCCGGTTACCATGAAGGAAGCCTATAAATAGGCACCCATTGTTTACAGAAAGTGTGTGTGATTGATTGTTGTTGGTTACAAGTAGTTGTGAAGAATATTTAAAGTAGTTGATCAGATTAAATCAAGAAGTGATACACAGAGGATCAACACAAGAAGATCTGTCAGTCCAACTGCAGATCTAAGAAGTTGGAGAGAGAGAGCTCCAATCAAGAATTCAGTCTTTGGAACTAAGGCTGAGAAGAAGGATTCAGAATCATCTGGATCTCAAGAAGCAGAGGTCAAGGAACAACTGCAGAAGATTCAGACTAATTCAGTTCTAACTCAAGAAGCTTTGAAGGAAGCTAAGTCAGTTTGGATCTAACTGAGTTCTTCCAAGAATTCTTCAAGAAACTCTCAACTCCTCTCTTATTTTCTGAGTTGTAGAGTTAGCAATTGTATTTCTATTTTAACTTGTAGGATCCATTGGATCTGAGAGAATTGTAAGCCTATATTATAAAGGCTGAGGGTAGGGCTTGATTGCCTGAGTGTAGGAGTTGAAGAACTCTGAGTGTAGGCCTTAATTGGCTGAGTGTAGGCCTGGTGGCTGAGTGTAGGCCTTTGTGGCTGAGTGTAAGGCTTTGGGCCTGAGGTGTAGGAACCTTGTTGGGTTCTGAGATAGTGGAGAAGTTTGGCCGAATCTAGTACACTGCTAGATAGGCGAAGGGGGAAAGTGGATGTACCCAAAGATTGGGGAACCACTAAAATTAGTGTCTGTCTGCTGTGCTGTGCTGTGGATTGACTGTTTGATTTCTGTAATTGCTGTTAGCTGTAGTAATCTGTGAAATAACTGTTGTGCTGCCAACAAAGTTTTAAAAAGGTTTAGGTCACCTATTCACCCCCCCCCCCCTCTAGGTGTTTAGGTACCATATCTTTCAAGTGGTATCAAGCGAGGTTCCTCAAAAAGGACTAACTGTCTGAGGAGATCCAGTTTGGCAGATTTAGATAAGTCAGAACACAGTTTCAAGAAAATCAAGAAACATGGGTTCTTCAGAGAATCACAAGGAATTGGGTTCAATGAAACTGCCCATATGCAGAAAAGAGATTTTTGGAATCTGGAAAGAAAGGGTAAGGCTGTTCATGGAGGCCTCTGACCCTAGAATCTACATCACAGTCAAAGAGGGGCCATATGTGCCCATGAAGATTTCAGTATTGGATGCAAATCAGAGGACTCCAAAGGATTTCTCTGAGATGACCAAGGATGAAATTGTCCTAGCCACTATGGACAAAAGGGCACAAAACATAATAGTAAGTGCCATTGATGATGCAACTTTCAGAACCTAATTCACTGTAAAACAGCAAAAGAAATGTGGGATACCCTCATTGTCTATATGGAAGGTTCTGAAGAAGTTAGGCAAGATAGAAAGTCCTTGCTTAATCAAGAGTATGAGAGCTTTAGGCAAGGAAGAGGAGATAGCATCACTGAATGCTACAAAAGTTTTATAGAATTGTTAATGAACTCATGTCCTATGGAAGAGAGTTCACAAACTATGAATTGAATGATAAGTTCTTAAGGTCCCTAACCAAAGATTGGGACACTAAGATCTGTGCCATCAGAGAAATGGCAAAGTTGGGAGAAATTCCTCCTCCCACACTGTTTGGCAAGTTGTTGTCTTATGAGATGCAGCTGTCAGTGAGAAAAGAGGAGGAAAAATCAACAAGGACTGAGCACAGGGAAAGGACTGTTGCCTTCAAGTCAGAAGTACCTAGAAAGGGCAGGACTAAGTCATCAACTCCTCCTCCAGAGGTAGTTGAATCAGAATCTGATGAGTCTGTTAGCACAAAGTCTACAAGCAGTGAAAGTGATGAAGACTTTGCTGCATTCACCAGACATTTTCAGAAATTCCTGAAGAAGAAACAGTGGAGGTCCAGACCTTCATTTTCCAAAGGGAAAGAAGTTCAGTATCAGGAGAAGAAGCCTTCAAAGAAGGACAAGAAAAAGACAAAGACTAGCAAGGCAACTGGGTCTAAGATAGTGTGTTACTGCTGCAATAGACAGGGGCATGTTATTGCAGATTGTCCTGAGAGAAGAAAAGAATCCAGTGACAAAAAGAAGACTCACTTCAAAGGAAAGAAGGAGAAGTCCTTTGTTGCAAAGAATGAGAAGACTCTTTCAGACATTTCTTCTTCAGACACTGAGACAGATGCTGAAGCCTACATAGGGCTATTTGCTGAAGAAGAAGAAGAGTTTATGCAGATCATGGAATCAATCTATGAACAAGAAGAGAGTCAGTGCCAAGGACTGATGGCATTGACTGAAAGTACCAAAATCCTGGAGCAGCCAGGACCTAGTCAGGTACAAAGTCCAACTCAAAGTTCAGATTTCAGTTCTAGTTCAGAGTCAGATTCATCTTCATCAAGTGATGGAAGTGTTTCTGAATCTGAGGGAGATATTCATCAGCTCTTAGATGAATATAAAGTACTGTTGCAAGCCTATAAGAAAAGCAAGTCCCTTGCCAAAAGTCAGGCAAAGGAAATTGCTGATCTAAAGGCAGCTGCAACAGACTTTGAGAAGGAATTTGATCAAAAGCTCAATGAGGTAGCCAGGCTGAAACACATTACTGTGATTCAGATGGGAACTATCACTTATAAAAATGATCAAATTAAGTTACTGGAGATCAATCTCCAGAAGGAAAAGAGCTAGTTGCTAGGTTTTCAAAACCTAAATCAGTGCTACCCTTGATTGATGAATTTGTTCATCATAAAGGAAAGGCTGGATTGGGTTTTATTAAACCAGCTAGGACTGTTCAGGATCAGTCCAAGTCCAAGGGCAAAGCCCCAACATTCAACAAGCCTGCTGTAGTCAAGACAGCAAAGGTTGTACCTAAGCAAAGGTACAACAAGTTTGAATGCTGGTGCTGTGGCAAGGATTGGCCATTTTGCAATGGATGTTGGCACAATGCCAGTGCCAAGATGAGTAGCAAGTTACCTTGGTGGAAAGCCAACAGGTAGCTATGTCAAGTTGCAAACTAACAATCACCAAGGACCCAAGTTTACTTTGGGTTCTAAGGTTCATTAATTTGTTTTGCAGGTGAATCCAAGTGGCCATACCCCAACATGGTACTTGGATAGTGGATGTTCCAGACATATGACTGGAACAAGGGGACTACTGAAGGACTACATTCCAATCAAAAATGGTCCTAAAGTGACCTTTGGTGGTTCTGAAAAAGGAATCATCAAAGGGTTTGGTAACATCTCTTCAAACCTTGTTACCATTACTCAAGTGGCTTATGTTAAAGGGTTGAAACACAACCTCATTAGTATAAGTCAGTTAAGTGATGTAGGGTATGACATCTCATTTGTTAAAAATGGTTGTCATATCAAGAGGTCAAGTGATCAAGAGATCATTTTGACAGGATATAGAAAGAGAAATGTCTATTGTTTAGACATTATGATTGAGAACAATGGTTCTCCTGTCTGTCTTGTAGCTGATGAGACAAGTCTCTCATGTGTCAAGTGGCACAAGAGGCTAGCTCATCTTAACTACAAGACTATTAGCAAACTCTTTAGCAAAGAGTTAGTGAGGAATGGTCCTCAAGTTAAGTGTGTCAAAGATGGCATTTGCTCAGCTTGTCAAAAGGGCAAGCAGACTAAATCCACCTTTAGAAGCTTAGACAACAAAGATGCTGTGAGGTGTTTATACCTCTTGCATATGGATCTATTTGGTCCAATGCCAGTTCACAGCTTAGGTAGGAAGGTCTATACCTTTGTAGTTGTTGATGACTACTCAAGGTTTTCCTGGGTGTTCTTCTTAAAGCAGAAATCTGAAACACCTAGTGTCTTCTATAGTTTTGTTAAGCAAATTCAGAATGAATTGAACTGTACAGTGGTCAAAATTAGAAGTGACCATGGTACTGAGTTTCAGTCTGAAAGCATGACAAAGCTGTGTGAAGACTATGGGATATTTCAAGAATTCTCTTCACCTAGAACACCTCAGCAAAATGGCATTGCTGAAAGGAAAAATAGGACCTTGATAGAGGCTGGTAGAACCCTATTAAGTGATTCATCACTGCCAGAATATTTCTGGGCTGAAGCAGTTAACACTGCATGCCATGTGATAAATAGGGCTACCATCACTAAAAGGTTAAACAAGACCCCCTATGAAGTTGTGAAAGGCAGGAAACCAAACCTATCCTATTTCAGGATTTTTGGTTGCAAATGCTTCATACTTAACAATGGAAAGTCTTACTTAACTAAGTTTGCTGCCAAATTCCCAAGAGGGAGTGTTTGTTGGGTACAGCAATAATAGTAAGGCTTATAGAGTCTACAACTTGACTACACAAGTTGTAGAGGAGTCTGTGCATGTAGTTTTTGATGAGACACAACTAATTAACAATGAGTTGTCTAGTAGTGTGTGCAGCCCCACAGGTCTTACTAAGAAGATGGACAAGCTAACCATAGAAGATGTACCTGCTGCAAGACAGCAAGTAGAAGAAGATGGCTTATGTCCAGGGGGAGAACTACATGTACAAGGAGCTGTAGAAGTACAAGGAACTCAGCTTGATGAAGATGCTGAAGAAGTTCAACCAGAAGTAAGGATGCCTCCAGCCAACAGGCATCTAAGAGATCATCCAGTAGAGCTGATTATTGGAGATCCAAGACAAGGTGTTCAGACAAGGAGCAGAAATCAGAATGCTGTAGTATATTCAAGTTTTCTGTCTCAAATAGAACCAAAGAAATTTGAAGAAGCTATACAAGATCCACAGTGGACTGAAGCAATGCAGGAAGAGCTTAATCAGTTCAAAAGGTGCAAGGTTTGGGACCTGGTTCCTAAACCTAAAGATCACAATGTGATAGGAACAAAGTGGATCTACAGGAATAAGTTAGATGAACAAGGAGTCATCATCAAGAATAAAGCAAGACTGGTTGCAAAAGGATATAGGCAAGAAGAAGGTATTGATTTTGATCAAACCTTTGCTCCAGTAGCCAGACTGGAAGCCATAAGGATGTTCTTGGCCTATGCAACCTATCAAGGATTCAAGGTATACCAAATGGATGTCAAGTCAGCATTCCTAAATGGTAATTTGAAAGAAGAAGTCTATGTGGAGCAGCCTGCAGGTTTTGTTGATCCAACTTTACCTCATTATGTGTATAGACTTAGGAAAGCATTATATGGGTTAAAACAAGCACCTAGAGCTTGGTATGAAACCCTATCTAGTTTCCTCATTGAGAACAAGTTCTCAAGGGGGAAAATAGATAAGACTCTATTCCTTAGGGAATCTAGAGGCAAAGTAATACTTGTCCAAATATATGTAGATGACATTATATTTGGGTCTACTGAAAGTAGCCTTTGCAAAAAGTTTGCAAAGCTTATGCAAAGTCAATTTGAGATGAGTAGTATGGGAGAACTGAAGTTTTTCTTGGGTCTCCAAGTTAAACAGACTGAAAAGTGGTTTATCCATATGTCAGTCCAAGTTCACCCTAGAACTCATAAGGAAATATGGTATGGATTCCTCCAGTACCATGAAGACTCCTATGGGGTCAAGTATGTCTCTAAGCAAGGATGATGCAGGGAAACCTGTAGATGAAACCTTGTATAGAGGGATAGTTGGCTCCCTACTATACTTGACTGCAAGTAGGCCTGACATTATGTATGCTACATGTGTTTGTGCCAGGTATCAAGCCTGCCCTAAAGAGTCTCACTTGACTGCAGTCAAGAGAATCTTGAGATATCTAAAGGGCACACCTTATCTAGGCCTCTGGTACCCTAGGAATGGAGATTTTGATCTAACAGGCTATTCAGATGCAGACTTTGCAGGATGCAAAGAAGATAGAAAGAGCACTACTGGATCCTGTCAATTCCTAGGTGGAAGACTCATTTCATGGAGTAGTAAGAAGCAAACCAGTGTGGCTATCTCCACAGCTGAGTCAGAATATGTAGCTGCAGGAAGTTGCTGTGCTCAACTTCTGTGGATTCAACATCAGTTAGAAGACTATGGATTTCAGGTAAGTAGAACTCCACTTTACTGTGATTCTACTAGTGCTATTTCAATAGCTAACAATCCTGTATCACATAGTAGAACTAAACATATTGAGATTAAATATCACTTTCTTAGGGAGCATGTAGAAAGAAATGATATTGCACTTGAATATGTTAAAACTGATAATCAGATAGCTGATATGTTTACTAAGCCCTTAGAAGAAGCTAAGTTCAATAGGTTCAAAATTGAACTAGGTATGATAAACTTAGACTAAGTTTACAGAACTAAAAATTGGCTAAGTAAAAAGGTGTCGACACATAGACAAGTCTATGTCGACACAGAATAGTAAGTGTCGACACTTCAGGAAAATGGTGTCGACACATCTAGGAAGCTGGTGTCGACACTTCAGAATGTTAGTGTCGACACATGTCGAGTAGGTGTCGACACATCCAATAAGGTGTCGACACTTAAGTTTTACTCAGAATTTTCTAAGTAAAGTCTCGACTACATGTCGAGTAGTGTGGTGTCGACACTTAACCAAGTGTCGACACATTAAAATCTGTTGACTTAAACTTGTGTCGACACATGTGTGTCGAGACATTATAAGTCAGTGTCGACACTTATTGACAGTGTCGACACATGTTTAGCTCACTATCCCGCTTGTTCATCTTCAAAAATCAACAGGTATAAATAGGGTTCTGTCTTTGTTTGTCGACACGCTTTCAAAAGTTTCGAGACCAAAACTCTTGTGTCGACATTTCTCTTCTCTAAAGACTAATTCTCCAAACCCTAATGGCTCCCAAGCTGGAAGAGAACGTTAACGAAGGCTATGAACTGGTGCGTGGTGCATTCGACGACGGTGATCAAGAAATCAAATCGGTGATAACCCTAGTCACCGATTCAGGATTGGAGTTCTTGGTTTCAGAACCAACCAAGATATGGAAGAAGGAAGTTATAGAATTTCTTACTGGAGCTTTTGTAGATGACTCAGGCTACAGAATCAAATCAAGGGTGCATGGCACCAAGGTCAAGATTTCACCCAAGTCTCTGAGAAAGGTACTTCAGCTACCTAAAGTTCAAGATGAAGAGGAAGTGACTACATCTAAGACCAGAGAAGCACTTACCTGGTGTGGACTAGATCCTAAGCTAAAGATAGGATCAGTATTCAACAGGAGAGGAATGAATACTCAAGGAAAGTTTCTGTCAGAAATTGTGGGCAAAGTACTCCTCAGCAAGACTGGAGGGCATGACAGGGTGTCAGCCTCCATGTTCAGTGTTATGACCTAGAATCATCTTCAACCTCAAAACAGACTGGTCCATGGTTGTGTTTGAGAAAGTAAAGGAAAGTCTGAAGAAGCCCAATCTGGGCAGGATACTTAGTCTCTACCTGGCTGGTACAATACCAGAGGTAATGAGCTCTGCTGCAGGTAGCAAAATCAACCACATGAGAAGGATGGACATGAGGATCTTCTCCAGGTAGGAAAGGGTGCTGTCAAAGGAATTGACCACCCTGAGAAACAAGTTTCTAAGAAGGATTCCCCTCCAAAGAAGAAGAGGAAAATAGCTGCTGTGACTCAGGAGTCCTCCAGCAGCTCAGGTAGTGAAGAACATGTGGTTTTCACTCCTGATAATCATGAGGATGAGGCTGCAGAGAAGTCACCTGCTCCTCAAGAGCCAGCTGACATCCAGGGGGAGCCTCCAGCTGTAGAACAACCCTCTACACTGGAGAGTGAGCAAGCTACTCTCATTATCCAAGAGGTACTTTCTGACCTCAATACTTTAGATTTTTCTATAATAGATTCTGATTTGTCTGATATTCATCAGCAAACTCAGCAAGCAAACCAAGCACCAGATGTTGTTCTCCAAGACACATCTGCTGTAGTTAATGTACCCAGTACATCTCCTGCTCAGTCACCCCCAGAATATACAATGGAAGATCTATTTCTGAATTTAGATCAAGAGGACTTTGACATGGACAAGACTGCTGCTGATGAAGAGACGAATGCTGCTACTGAAGAGAAGGGTGCTGCTGTTGAGGGGGAGAATCTGGAAGTTCAGGAAGAGCCTATAAGGCTAGATACTGAGAAGGCACTAGATGTGCAAGCTGACAAACCCTCAAGCCCTAAGGATAGGGTAAATATAGCCAAGTACTTCAGAGTCTGAGGATGATGACGCTGAGCAAGCTAAGAAGAAGCAGTTCTTTGTATTCAAAAGAAGGAGTCAGAGCTATAAGAAAGCTCTACAAACTGTTGCTCAACACTCCCTAGTCCAACAAGCTCCATCAACAGATTACAGCAGCTTAATGGTAGCAATGCAAGTTAAGCTGGATGAGCAAAGGAGGGCTATAGAGACATATATTGATGAAGGCCACAAGTCTTTACAGTTTGATTTAGCTCAAGATATCAAGTCAATCAGGTTTGAGATGAACCTGAATAAGAAGGAAATGAATGATTGCTTCCACAAGGGTGGAAATGTTGTGGTATTCCTGGCTAAACATCAAGAACAGATCAAAGACAAAGTAGATGATATAGCATTGAAGCAGGGATATGTGCTGGAAAATCAATTGAGGATGAATGATAATTTGACTGCATCCCATAATGTTATAGTAACTGAATTAAAGAATAAGTCTGCTGAAACATCTACTTCTACTGATGCTGCAAAGGCTAATTTTGATAAACTCTTTCAAGCTGAGCTTGCTGCTGTCAAGACTGCCATACAAGATTCACAGAAAGCAATCTCTGAACAACTTACCAAGCTTAAAACCATTCTTTAAAGAGGGGATCAGGTACTTGGAGCCAAATCAGGTTCCAGAAAGATGATATGAGAGATCATGTAGCACAAGAAGTCATAAAGGGGGAGAGGGTGTTAGTCAAAGCTAGCTCTGACCATGCCAAATGGATTTCTAATTCCATCAGAGATACACTGGGCTATCCTCCCCTGTGTGATGATGACAATGTAGCTGAATCTGGTATTCAAAGTGTATATCTTGGAGGAGAAGCAACAGGAAGTAGCTCAGGTGATCTATCCACCTCCAGATTTTGATATGGTTCATGCTGAAGTAAGCACAATGTATAGCCCAACTGCTGGAAAGCCAACTGTTATTCTGGAAAAGGTTGTTCAACCTATTACAGCTGCTATGCAAGAGGCTATGGACAAAGAAGGAAGAGACAAGGCTGTCAAAGAAGAAGTTCAGGGAACTTGCTGAGCAAAAACCAGATTTTGAACAGTGGAGCCCTACTTCTAGGAACATCATTCTCACAGCCTGGAAAGCAGCCAAGGACAATGCACATGAGAGGAACAAGTGGTTCTCAGAGGCAGAATGGAGGAAGCATGAGAGTAGGCAGGAAGCCATTGTCCAGCATAGAAGGAAGGCTAAGTTAGGAAAGCTACCTCCTACAGCTGTGGAGCCTAGCAAGTACTTTCCTAAGCCCTATCATTATTTTGAAAGGCAGAAAATCAAGGCTGAAGAACTTAAGAAGAAGGACTCCAAAGGGAAGAAGGTTGCTGATACTGAGCCTGCTGCTGCTGCTGCTGTAAAAGCCAAAATACAAGCTGGGAAAGGCATAGTTATAAAAGAACCGGAGCAGAAATAGATTAAGATTAGACTGAAGAATGTTGTAATTTGTTACATCTAAATATTTTTGTAAATCATTGACAATGTATTGAACACAATGTTTGGACAGTTTTTGATAAATATATTTCATGATTGATTCAGTAGAATGTGTCTAATTCTTGGTTGTTCTGTAATGCTGAATGAGTATACATGTGTGCTTTATTACATGTTTAAGTATACCCTGTTGATATATATCTGCTTTACATCATTCTCTAATTTTTAATTATGAGTGATGTATATCATTGACTAAGGGTTATGACTTCTCCAAATAGGGGGAGATTGTTGGGTACATTGGTCAAATGTACCTGATTTGAAGAAGCCTCACCTAACTCAATGATATACATCATAATGTATTTGATGTGTGTTTGAGTTACTTGTGCAGGTTAGGTATTCACTAGACTGAAGCTAAAAGTTTCTAAGTCCATGTGTCGACACCCAAAGGGAAAGTGTCGATACTTGAGAAAGCTTGTGTCGACATCCAGACAAGCAGTGTCGACACTTGGAGTCATTGTGTCGACACCTGGGATGAAGAGTCGACACCAGACAGAAAGTGTCGACACTTGGAGCTGTGTCGACACTCAGTGAAGAAGTATGCAGAAAAGCAGTGTCGACACTTAGCAGAAGTGTCGACACCTAGAAGAGCTAAGTCTACACCAGAAAGTGTCGACACTTGGAGATGTGTCGACACTCAGTAAAAGTCTGCAGAGTCTAAGTACAAGTGTCGACACTCAACACAATGTGTCGACACTATGCAGAAGAGTCAGCATTTGAGGAATGTGTCGACACTCAGCACAATGTGTTGACACACAACCAGGAGAGTCAACACTTGAAGAAAGTGTCGACACTCAGCACAATGTGTCGACACTTAGTTGAAGACTCTAAACTTGAAGAAAGTGTCGACACTCAGCACAATGTGTCGACACTTAGTTGAAGACTCTACACTTGAAGAAAGTGTCGACACAAGGAGCTGTGTCGACACTTAGCAAAGAACAGAAAAGTTACAAAATATTCTAAGTACAAGTGTCGACACTAAAGGAATGTGTCGACACTCAGCTGAAGAAACAAAAGTGAAGACTTGTGTCGACACCAAGGAGCAGTGTCGACACTTGACAGTTTCAACACATGAAGATGTGTCGACACAAAGAACATGTGTCGACACTTAGAAGAATACAGTTAAAGAATGAAGAACAAAACTTGTGTCGACACTCAATTTCAGTGTCGACACATGCAGAAGAATCTGTGTCGAGACATACAAGGAATTGTGTCGACACCTTGTAGACTTGTGTCGACACTTACACAACATGTGTCGACACTTAGTCTATAAGTGTCGACACTTAAGAACAGAAAGTCTCGACACTATCTGACAGTTAGAGAATTTCAAGAAGTGACTGGTTGACATGACAGCTGCCGATCCAGCCGGTCTACTGCAACTGTCAGAGAAATCAGAAGTCTGTTATGAACCGGATCAGCCGGTTACCATGAAGGAAGCCTATAAATAGGCACCCATTGTTTACAGAAAGGGTGTGTGATTGATTGTTGTTGGTTACAAGTAGTTGTGAAGAATATTTAAAGTAGTTGATCAGATTAAATCAAGAAGTGATACACAGAGGATCAACACAAGAAGATCTGTCAGTCCAACTGCAGATCTAAGAAGTTGGAGAGAGAGAGCTCCAATCAAGAATTCAGTCTTTGGAACTAAGGCTGAGAAGAAGGATTCAGAAACATCTGGATCTCAAGAAGCAGAGGTCAAGGAACAACTGCAGAAGATTCAGACTAATTCAGTTCTAACTCAAGAAGCTTTGAAGGAAGCTAAGTCAGTTTGGATCTAACTGAGTTCTTCCAAGAACTCTTCAAGAAACTCTCAACTCCTCTCTTATTTTCTGAGTTGTAGAGTTAGCAATTGTATTTCTATTTTAACTTGTAGGATCCATTGGATCTGAGAGAATTGTAAGCCTATATTATAAAGGCTGAGGGTAGGGCTTGATTGCCTGAGTGTAGGAGTTGAAGAACTCTGAGTGTAGGCCTTAATTGGCTGAGTGTAGGCCTGGTGGCTGAGTGTAGGTCTTTGTGGCTGAGTGTAAGGCTTTGGGCCTGAGGTGTAGGAACCTTGTAGGGTTCTGAAATAGTGGAGAAGTTTGGCCGAATCTAGTACACTGCTAGATAGGCGAAGGGGGAAAGTGGATGTACCCAAAGATTGGGGAACCACTATAAATTAGTGTGTCTGCTGTGCTGTGCTGTGGATTGACTGTTTGATTTCTGTAATTGCTGTTAGCTGTAGTAATCTGTGAAATAACTATTGTGCTGCCAACAAAGTTTTAAAAAGGTTTAGGTCACCTATTCACCCCCCCCCCCCTCTAGGTGTTTAGGTACCATATCTTTCACCCTCGGCTGGTCTCTTATTACTTCCCAAGTGATCCGCCTCCAGTCTTTTTCCCTATCAATTATCCCTGCCATGCTCGCGACCGCTATAAACAAAAGTGCTTACCTTAGGGGATCTCGCAAGCCTTTGTAAAACCATTTTGCATACACGCGGTCGTCCAACTTGTAGGAGTCTACAAATCTAGCGAGGTGCTGAAACTCCCTTTGGTATTTTGTCACAGACTTGGATACTTGCTTCAACTGTAGGAATCTCTCCTCAAGCAAATCTCAAGTAGTAGAGGGAATGAAGTTGAAAGTTATTATTTATCTGCCTAAATCACCTAGAGGGGGGTGAATAGGTGAGATGTGTGCCTTTTTTCGGAATAAAACAAAATTAGATCTATACACAGAACTATCTACCAATCAATCACAAATGAAGCAAGATTTATAGTGGTTCCCCAATCTTGGGTACATTCACTTTCCCTCACCGATCTAGCAATAAACTAGACTCCGCTACTCCACTATCTCGGATTGAAAAACCAATCCTACGCCTCGGAACAACATTCCTACAATCTCGATCCACAAAGCGGATCTACACTCGGAAGATGAAACTTCCTACAATCTCGAAGTCAAAAGCTCCTACACTTGGAGAAAAATTCTCCTACAAGAATGAAATATAATGAATATAGAGATACAAACAATGAATCTTTGTCAGATCTCCAAACTATATTCCTGGAGCTTTCTCTTCTAGACTTTTCAACTTTATCAGAGAGGTGAAGAAAATCTCGGCAAAATCAGATCTGGATCTTCTTGGCTTCACACGATCGAATAGAAGATGAAGAGTTGTGCGGCAATTTCGATCTGTAAAACCTTCTTTATCTGAATCCTCTGAAATCGAAAACCCTAGCCGGATGAGAATCGGCGGCAGCGGCTTTGCTTCTTAGAGAGAGAGAGAGAGGAACATATAGCTTAGAAAATAAATCGGCTGCAAAAACCTCTGATTAATTTTCTCCTTAGGGTTTGTCGGTTTGACAAGACCTTATATAGGATCGGTGATAATCTGTCATAATTAATTCATAATGAGGTACACGTGGACCAATCATGTCAAGGCTCATTAAGGAATCTATTAATCTGGACTTAACAAAATATTTCAGAAAACTGTAGTGACATACTCTAGTGAAGAAATTACTACTCGAGTACTTTATAGAACTACTCGAGAGAGATGAAGATAACTACCCGAGTACTTAGCGACAGTTACTCGAGTAACCTGAAGAAAACTACTCGAGTATATTCTAGAAGAAAATAGAAAAGTTGATCAGCTACTCGAGTACCAAAAAGACTTACTTGAGTACTTAAAGAATTACACATGAAGTGGAGTTAGACTACTCGAGTATAAGAAATACTACTCGAGTAAATGAGAATAAGCTACTCGAGTGGTAGATGAACTACTCGAGTCAGGTACTTAAAATATTTTCTGAACTGGAATTTTGGGTTACTCGAGTAGTGAAGATGAACTACTCGAGTGAATAATAACTACTCGAGTATATGGAAGTAGCTACTCGAGTACTTGACTTAGAGAAATTCTAAGGGAAGAAGTTCTGGTTACTCGAGTATAAATACTGGACTACTCGAGTAGTAAATGAACTACTCGAGTACATGACTTAACTACTCGAGTAAATAGAAATTACACGAGGTGCAGACTTCTGTAACTCGAGACAGAAAGTATAAACTACTCGAGTACTATAAAGTACTACTCGAGTAATTTACTTAGAATATATCTGGAGAAGAAAATCTGTAAACCCGAGAAAAAGATGGAAACTACTCGAGTAGTTGTCTTAACTACTCGAGAGCCATAAATTGACTACTCGGGATCTATCATCCTTACTCGAGTAAGAATAATTTTACTCGAGAATTAACTGAGCTATTCACTCGAGTAGATATACAACTACTTGAGTAAAACACTTAGTAAATTTTCTTTGACAGAATTTTCCTCTCTTTGGTGAGACCAGCATCAAGTCTTTTCCAATTAGTTCGAGTGCTTGAATATAAAGTGTATCCCAATAGAGAGGCTACACATGAGTCAACAACTTGGATCACACAATGAGGGATTACATTGTATGGTCCTTTGTTTGGTGACCCATTGTAGAATAACATTGGTCTACACTTGCCATTAGAGTCCTGCAAACACATAACTCAACCAAAGCATCAAATACAACTTAATTCATCTTAGTTCAAGGGTGACTTCATCAAATCTGGGTTAATGTGGATATAATACCCAACAATCTCCCCCTATTTGTAGAAGTCAGAGCCCTTTACACTAAGCTGAATTATAGACATAAAAAGTGTCATATAGATAAATCAGTGTAAGCAAGCATAAGACTAAAAACAAGATTATATTGTCAAAAACTTAGAATTATATAAATGTGATTTCCAAAATATCATTTCTACAACAATCATTTCCACAAATTCATAGGTCCTTGTAGCTTAGACTTGGTGGTGTTGCCTGTCTTGCTTCTCTTGTTGTCTCCTCTGATAGTTGTAAGGCTTGGGGTAGTACTTAGGAGGTCTTGGAGGAGCAGTAGGGTTATTTCTCCCAAATTCTCTGTCATACAGTCTCCTCTTGGTCATAGATTTCTCATATAACTCCCATTCCTGGGAACTATAATGAATGTTTCTGCTTTCATGGAAGTCCATAACAAGTTTGAGAGTATCCAAGATGAGGGACTTAGAGGTAGGAGACCAGATCTCTGCAAATTCTGGAGATTTCCTCTTATCAGCATCAGAAACTGGAATTGACCTGCTGGCAGAGGGACCTTCACCATATTTTCTTTTATTTCTAGAAGTCTATATCTCAGGAGGAGCTTGTAGAAAAATATCGGCAGGGTCATCCTCCCAGATTTGAGCATAAGAGTCTAGAGGAGGGCCTTCCTAGCCTTCAGGTCTGGGAGAGAAAGTAGGTTGCAGAGGAGGAGCAGGAGCATCAGCAGCTAGGGGGTTGAGATGATGAGGAATGATATTTGGATCAGCAGTAACTCAGGAAGGATTTGATTGTGCATCCAGACAGCAGTGTCATATGTATGAAATTTGACACTGTGAATTTGTGTTAAGACATCATCATGGATTTCTGTCATTTTGGCTTTCCAAAGCTCTTGCATGGCAGCATCTGATTTTTCTAAGTATTCTTTAACCAGATTCTCCCCATTTCTGACTTCAACAAATAGCGTAGAGATTGTATCTTATTTGAAAGTACCAACTTCTTCACAAATCTTCATCTTTGTAGATTCAGCTCTTTTATCCATTTCAATCTGATTACCAGCAAGGGTTACACCTTGCTCCATCACTTGACCAACACTAGTAATAGTGTGGTATAGAGCCTTCCCACCAATTTGGAAAAGGTGTCTAAGCTGGTCAGTATTATGTTGGATTTCTGCAAATCCTCTGCTCATCTCAGTCTCCAGAGCAATGACTTTATCAGTAACTGAAAGATATGGTACCTAAACACCTAGAGGGGGGGGTGAATAGGTGACCTAAACCTTTTTAACTTTTGTTTGGCAGCACAACAGTTTTTCACAGATTATTACAGTTAACAGCAATTACAGAAATCACACAGTAAAGCCACAACACAGCACAGCACAGCAGACACACTAATTTTATAGTGGTTCCCCAATCTTTGGGTACATCCACTTTCCCCCTTCGCCTATCTAGCAGTGTACTAGATTCGGCCAAACTTCTCCACTAGCTCAGAACCCAACAAGGTTCCTACCTCAGGCCCAAAGCCTTACACTCAGCCAAAAGGCCTACACTCAGCCACCCAGGCCTACACTCAGCCAATTAAAGGCCTACACTCAGAGTTCTTCAACTCCTACACTCAGGCACCAAGCCCTACCCTCGGCCTTTATAAAATAGGCTTACAATCACTCAGATCCAATGGATCTTACAAGTTTAAAATAGAAATTACAAATGCTAACTCTACAACTCAGAAAGGATGAGAGGAGTTGAGAGTTTCTTGAAGAGTTCTTGGAAGAACTCAGCTTGATCCAAACTGACTTAGCTTTCTTCAAAGCTTCTTGAGTAGAACTGAATTAGTCTGAATCTTCTGCAGTTGATCCTTGATCTCTGCTTCTTGAAATCCAGATGACTCTGAATTGTTCTTCTCAGCCTTAGTTCCAAAGACTGAATCCTTGGTTGGAGCTCTCTCTCTCCAACTACTTAGATCTGCAGTTGGACTGCCTGATCTTCTTGTGTTGATCCTCTATGTATCACTTCTTGATTTAATCTGATCAACTACTTCAATTATTATCACACCATGTAATGATTGTGAACTTCTTAACAACTACTCCTTTTTCACTTTAAACTGTGGGTGCCTATTTATAGGCTTCCTTTATGGTAACCGGCTGATCCGGTTTATAACAGACTTTTGACTTCTCTGACAGTTGCTGTAGACCGGCTGGATTGGCAGCTGTCATGTCAACCAGTCACTTCTTGAAATTCTGCTAACTGTCAGTTAGTGTCGAGACTTTCTGTTCTTAAGTGTCGACACTTATAGACCAAGTGTCGACACATGTTGTGTAAGTGTCGACACAAGTCTACAAGGTGTCGACACAATTCCTTGTATGTCTCGACACAGTTTCTTCTGCATGTGTCGACACTGAAATTGAGTGTCGACACAAGTACTTGTACTTCATCCTTTAACTGTATTCTTCTAAGTGTCGACACATCTCCTTTGTGTCGACACATCTTCATGTGTTGAAACTGTCAAGTGTCGACACTGATTCTTGGTGTCGACACAAGTCTTCATTCTTGATTCTTCAGCTGAGTGTCGACACATTCCCTTAGTGTCGACACTTATACTTAGAATATTTTTTACAATTTCTGTTCTTTGCTAAGTGTCGACACAGCTCCTTGTGTCGACACTTTCTTCAAGTGTTGAGTCTTCTGGTTATGTGTCGACACATTGTGCTGAGTGTCGACACATTCTTTAAGTGTTGACTTCTTTGAGTGTGTGTCGACACATTGTGCTGAGTGTCGACACATTCTTCATGTGTTGACTCTGCTGAATGAGTGTCGACACATTGTGTTGAGTGTCGACACTTGTACTTAGTCTCTGCAGAATTATGCTGAGTGTCGACACAACTCCAAGTGTCGACACTTTCTGGTGTTGACTTAGCTCTTCAAGGTGTCGACACTTCTGCTAAGTGTCGACACAGCTTTTCTGCATCCTTCTATACTGAGTGTCGACACAGCTCCAAGTGTCGACACTTTCTGACTGGTGTCGACACTTCTTCCCAGGTGTCGACACAATGACTCCAAGTGTCGACACTGCATGTCTGGGTGTCGACACAAGCTTTCTCAAGTGTCGACACTTTGCCTCTGGGTGTCGACACATGGACTTAGAAATTTTCAGCTTCAGTCCAGTGTATATCTAACCTGCACAAGTAACTCAAACAAACATCAAATACATTCTGATGTATATCATTGAGTTAGGTGAGGCTTCTTCAAATCAGGTACATTTAACCAATGTACCCAACAATCTCCCCCTATTTGGAGAAGTCATAACCCTTAGTCAATGATATACACCACTCATAATTTAAAAATTACAAAATGATGTAAAACATATAAATGACAACAGGGTAAACTTGAACATGTAGTAAAGCACACATGTATACTTATTAAACATTGCAGAACAATTAAGAAACACACATATTTCAGAACATTCATACTATATTTATCATATACTGTTCCAATAATGTTTCTTATACATTTTCAATGAAGTATTACAATGTTTATCATTTAACAAATTACAATAAGCATCAAGTTAATTCCTAATCTAATGCTGATCAGGTTCTTTGATGACAATCCCTTTTCCAGCTTTAACTTGAGCTTTCACAGCAGCAGCAGGCTCAGCTTCAGCAGTCTTCTTCCCTTTTAGATCTTGCTTATCTGCCTTGATCTTTTGCCTTTCAAAATAATGATAGGGCTTGGGAAAGTACTTGCTAGGCTCCACAGCTGTTGGAGGTAGCTTTCCTAACTTGGCCTTCCTTCTGTGTTGGACAATGGCTTCTTGCCTAATCTCATGCTTTCTCCATTCAGCCTCTGAAAACCACTTGTTCCTTTCATGGGCATTGTCTTGGCTGCTTTCCAGGCTGTGAGAATTATGTTTCTAGAAGTAGGGCTCCATTGTTCAAAATCTGGCTTTTGCTCAGCAATTTCCCTAAACTTCTTCTTTGACAGCCTAGTTTCTTCTTCTTTGTCCAAAGCCTCTTGCATTGCAGCTGTGATAGGTTGAACAACCTTTTCCAAAATAACATTTGGCTTGCCAGCAAGTGGACTATACATAGTGCTTACATCAGCATGAATCATTTCAAAGTCTGGAGGTGGATAGATTACATCAGCCACTGCTTGTTGCTCACCTCCAAGATATGTTCCTTGAATACCAGATTCAGCCACTTCATTGTCATCACACAGGGGAGGATATCCAAGTGTAGCCCTTATAGAATTTGAAATCCATTTTGCATGCTCAGAACTGGCCTTGACTAACACTCTCTCCCCCTTTATGACTTCTTGAGCCATATGATCCCTTACATCATCTTTCTGAAATCTGATTTGGCTATCCAAATATCTTATGCCCTCTTTAAAGAAAGGTCTAAGCTTTGTAAGCTGTTCTGATATGACCTTCTGGGAATCTTGTTATGGCATTCTTTACAGCAGCAATCTCTGCTTGAAATAACTTATCAAAATCAGCTTTGGCAGCAGCAGAGGAAGTTGAAGGTTCATCTGACTTATTCTTGATTTCAGTGACTATTGCATTGTGAGATGCAGTCAAGTTATCATTCATCCTCAACTGATTCTCCAGCACATAGCCTTGTTTGACTGCTATATCATCCACTTTCTCTTTAATAGTTTCTTGATGTTTAGCCAGATATACCACAGCATTAGCACCCTTGGTAAAAAATCAGTCATCTCCTTTTATTAAGGTTCATTTCAAACCTTATTGACTTCATTTCCTGTCCCAGATCAGATTGGTAGAGCTTTGTGTCCTTCATCAACATAAGTTTCCAAGGCCTTCCTTTGTTCATCCATCTTGATTTGCAAGGCAAGCAATAGAGCACTGTAATCAGTGGATGGATCTTGTTGAACTAGTGAGTGTTGAGCAACAGTTTGGAGAGCCTTCTTGTAGCTCTGGCTTCTCCTTTTAAAACAAAGAACTTCTTTTTCTTAGCTTGCTCAGCTTCATCATCTTCAGATTCAGATGTACTTGCTATATCCACCCTATCCTTAGGGCTGGATGGTTTTTCAGTATGCACATCTTGTGCCTTCTCAGTATCTAGCCTTATAGGCTCTTCCTCAATTTCCATGTTCTCCCCCTCAGCAGCAGCATCCTTTCCTGTATCAGCATTATTCTTTTCCATATCAAAATCTTCTTGATCCAAGTTCAAAAACAGATCTTCCATTGTATATTCTGCTGGAGACTGTGCAGGAGATGTCCTTGGTTCTTCAACCACTGTATCAGGTATCACAACAGATGTGTCTGGAAGAACAACATCTGGTTCTTGGTTTTCTGGCTGATTTTGCTGATGGTTCATCAGACAAATCAGAATTTGTTATAGAAAAATTCAAAGTGTTAAGATCAACAAGTACCTCTTGAATGAGGAGGGTGGCTTGTTCACTCTCCAGGGTAGATGGTTCTGCTACACCTGGAAGCTCCCCCTGGATGTCAGCTGCCTCCTGAGGAGCAGGTGTCTTTTCTGCAGCCACATCAACTGGAGTTTCAGGAGTGAAGACCACATGTTCTTCACTGCCTGAGCTGCTGGAGGTCTCTTGAGGCACAGCAGCTATCTTCCTCTTCTTCCTGGGAGGAGAGTCTCTCTTAGAAGTTTGTTTCTCAGGGGTGGCCAAGTCCTTTGACACCAGCACCCTTTCCCATCTTGAGAATATCCTTGAGTCCATTCTCCTCATGTGATTGATCTTTGTTCCTGCAGCAGAGCTCATTACCTCTGGAATGGATCCAGCCAGGTAGAGACTTATTATCCTGCCCAGATTGGGCTTCTTCAGGCTTTCTTTTACTTTCTCATAAACCACCATTGACCAATCTGTCTTCAGAGTGAAGATGATTCTGGTCATGACTTCAAACATGGAGGCAGACACCCTGTCATGCCCTCCTGGTTTGCTCAGGATTACCTTGCCCACTACTTCAGACAAGAACTTGCCTTGATTGTTCATCCCCTTCCTGTTGAAGACTGATCCCACCTTCATTTTGGATCCAGGCCACACCAAGTAAGAGCTTCCCTGGTCTTGGAAGCAGTTACCTCCTCTTCTTCTTGAATCTTAGGTAGCTGAAGTACCTTTCTTAAAGACTTGGGGGATAGTTTGACTTTGGTGCCATGCACCCTTGACTTAATCCTGAAGCCTGAGTCATCTATAGACGCGCCTGAAAGGAATTCAATGACTTCCTTCTTCCAGATTTTTGTTGGTTCTGAAACCAAGAACTCCAAGCCTGAATTGGCAATTAGGGTTATCACTGATTTGAATTCCTGATCGCTGTCGTCGAATGCGCCTCGCACGAGCTCATAGCCCTCGTTGACATTCTCTTCCAGCTTGGGAGCCATTAGGGTTTGGAGATTGAGTCTTGAGATGAGAGAAATGTCGACACAAGAGTTTAGGTCTCGAAACTTTGAAAGCGTGTCGACAAACAAAACAGAACCCTATTTATACCTTTCTTGTTTGAAGACGAACAGGCGGGATGAATTTCTAATGATGTGTCGACACTGTCAATAAGTGTCGACACTGACTTATAATGTCTCGACACTCATGTGTCGACACAAATTTAGTCAACAGATTTTATGTGTCGACACTTGGTTAAGTGTCGACACCACTATACTCGACATGTGTCGAGACTTTACTTAGAAAAATTCTGAGTAAAACTTAAGTGTCGACACTTTTTTGAATGTGTCGACACCTACTCGACATGTGTCGACACTAACATTCTGAAGTGTCGACACTAACTTCCTAGATGTGTCGACACCATTTTTCTGAAGTGTCGACACTTACTATTCTGTGTCGACATAGACTTGTCTATGTGTCGACACCTTTTTACTTAGCCAATTTTTGTTCTGTATACTTAGTCTAAGTTTATCATACCTAGTTCAATTTTGAACCTATTAAACTTAGCTTCTTCTAAGGGCTTAGTGAACATATCAGCTATCTGATTATCTGTTTTAACATATTCAAGTGCAATATCATTTCTTTCTACATGCTCCCTAAGAAAGTGATATTTTATCTCAATATGTTTAGTTCTACTATGTGATACAGGGTTATTAGCTATGGAAATAGCACTAGTAGAATCACAATAAAGTGGAGTTCTACTTACCTGACATCCATAGTCTTCTAGCTGATGTTGAATCCACAGAAGTTGAGCACAGCAACTTCCTGCAGCTATATACTCTGACTCAGCTGTGGAGATGGCCACACTGGTTTGCTTCTTACTACTCCATGAAATGAGTCTTCCACCTAGGAATTGACAGGATCCAGTAGTGCTCTTTCTATCTTCTTTGCATCCTGCAAAGTCTGCATCTGAATAACCTGTTAGATCAAAATCTCCATTCCTAGGGTACCAGAGGCCTAGATAAGGTGTGCCCTTTAGATATCTCAAGATTCTCTTGACTGCAGTCAAGTGAGACTCTTTAGGGCAGGCTTGATACCTGGCACAAACACATGTAGCATACATAATGTCAGGTCTACTTGCAGTCAAGTAAAGTAGGGAGCCAACTATCCCTCTATACAAGGTTTCATCACAGGTTTCCCTGCATCATCCTTGCTTAGAGACATACTTGACCCCATAGGAGTCTTCATGGTACTGGAGGAATCCATACCATATTTCCTTATGAGTTCTAGGGTGAACTTAGACTGACATATGGATAATCCACTTTCAGTCTGTTTAACTTGGAGACCCAAGAAAAACTTCAGCTCTCTCATACTACTCATTTCAAATTGACTCTGCATAAGCTTTGCAAACTTTTTGCAAAGGCTACTTTCAGTAGACCCAAATATAATGTCATCTACATATATTTGGACAAGTATTACTTTGCCTCTAGATTCCCTAAGGAATAGAGTCTTATCTATTTTCCCCCTTGTGAACTTGTTCTCAATGAGGAAACTAGATAGGGTTTCATACCAAGCTCTAGGAGCTTGCTTTAACCCATACAATGCTTTCCTAAGTCTATAGACATAATGTGGAAAAGTAGGATCAACAAAACCTGAAGGCTGCTCCACATATACTTCTTCTTTTAAATTACCATTAAGGAATGCTGACTTCACATCCATTTGGTATACTTTGAATCCTTGGTAGGTTGCATAGGCCAAGAACATCCTTATGGCTTCCAGTCTGGCTACTGGAGCAAAGGTTTGATCAAAATCAATACCTTCTTCTTGCCTATATCCTTTTGCAACCAATCTTGCCTTATTCTTAATGATGACTCCTTGTTCATCTAACTTGTTTCTGTAGATCCACTTTGTTCCTATCACATTGTGATCTTTAGGCTTAGGAACTAAGTCCCAAACCTTGCACCTCTTGAACTGGTTTAGCTCTTCCTGCATAGCTTCAGTCCACTGTGGATCTTGTATAGCTTCTTCAAATTTCTTTGGTTCTATTTGAGACAGAAAACTTGAATATATTGCAGCATTCTGATTTCTGCTCCTTGTCTGAACACCTTGTCTTGGATCTCCAATGATCAGCTCCACTGGATGATCTCTTAGATGCCTGTTGGCTGGAGGCATCCTTACTTCTGGTTGTACTTCTTCAGCATCTTCATCATGCTGAGTTCCTTGACTTCTTCAGCTCCTGGTACATGTAGTTCTCCCCCTGGACATAAGCCATCTTCTTCTACTTGCTGTCTTGCAGCAGGTACATCTTCTATGGTTAGCTTGTCCATCTTCTTAGAAAGACCTGTGGGGCTGCACACACTACTAGACAACTCATTGTTAATAAGAAGTGTCTCATCAAAAACTACATGCACAGACTCCTCTACAACTTGTGTAGTCAAGTTGTAGACTCTATAAGACTTACTATTACTGCTGTACCCAACAAACACTCCCTCTTGGGATTTGGCAGCAAACTTAGTTAAGTAAGTCTTCCCATTGTTAAGTATGAAGCATTTACAACCAAAAATCCTGAAATAGGATAGGTTTGGTTTCCTGCCTTTCACTACTTCATAGGGGGTCTTGTTTAACCTTTTAGTTATGGTAGCTCTATTTATCACATGGCATGCAGTGTTACTGCTTCAGCCCAGAAATATTCTGGTAGTGAAGAATCACTTAATAGAGTCCTACCAGCTTCTATCAAGGTTCTATTTTTCCTTTCAGCAATGCCATTTTGCTGAGGTGTTCTAGGTGAAGAGAATTCTTGAAATATCCCATAGTCTTCACATAGTTTTGTCATGCTTTCAGATTGAAACTCTGTACCATGGTCACTTCTAATTTTGACCACTGTACAGTTCAATTCATTCTGAATTTGCTTAACAAAACTGTGGAAGACACTAGGTGTTTCAGATTTCTGCTTTAAGAAGAACACCCAGGAAAACCTTGAGTAGTCATCAACAACTACAAAGGTGTAGACCTTCCTACCTAAGCTGTGAACTGGCATTGGACCAAATAGATCCATATGCAAGAGGTATAAACACCTCACAGCATCCTTGTTGTCAATGCTTCTAAAGGTGGATTTAGTCTGCTTGCCCTTTTGACAAGCTGAGCAAATGCCATCTTTGACACACTTAACTTGAGGACCATTCCTCACTAACTCTTTACTAAAGAGTTTGCCAATAGTCTTGTAATTAAGATGAGCAAGCCTCTTGTGCCACTTGACACATTGAGAGACTGTCTCATCAGCTACAAGACAAACTGGAGAACTATTGTTCTCAACCATAATGTCTAAACAATAGACATTTCTCTTCCTATAACCTGTCAAAATGATCTTTTGATCACTTGACCTCTTGATATGACAACCATTTTTAACAAATGAGATGTCATACCCTACATCACTTAATTGACTTATACTAATGAGGTTATGTTTCAAACCTTTAACATAAGCCACTTGAGTAATGGTAACAAGGTTAGAAGAAATGTTACCAAACCCTTTGATGATTCCTTTTTCAGAACCACCAAAGGTCACCTTTGGACCATTTTTGATTGGGATGTAGTCCTTCAGTAGTCCCCTAGTTCCAGTCATGTGTCTGGAACATCCACTATCCAAGTACCATGTAGGGGTATGGCCACTTGGATTCTCCTGCAAAACAAATTAATGAACCTTAGAACCCAAAGTAAACTTGGGTCCTTGGTGATTGTTAGTTTGCAATTGACATAGCTACCTGCTGTCTTTCCAACAGGTAACTTGCTACTCAACTTGGCACTGGCATTGTGCCAACAATCCAAAGCAAAGTGGCCAACCTTGCCACAGCACCAACATTCAAATTTGTTGTACCTTTGCTTAGGTTCTGACTTAGCTGTCTTAACTACAGCAGTCTTGTTGAATGTTGGGGCTTTGCCCTTGGACTTGGACTGATTCTGAACAGTCCTTGCTGGATTAACAAATCCCAGTCCAGTCTTTCCTTTATGATGAACAAAGTCATCAATCAAGGGTAGCACTGATTTAGGTTTTGAAAACCTAGCTACTAGCTCTTTCTCCTTCTGAAGATTAATCTCCAGTTTCTTAATTTGATCATTCTTAAATGTAATGGTACCCATCTGAATCACAGTAATGTGTTTCAGCCTGGCCACTTCATTCAGTTTTTGATCATAATTCTTCTCATAATCTATTGCAGCTGCCTTGAGATCAGCAATTTCCTTAGCCAAATTTTTGGCTAGGGTCTTGCTTTTCTTATAGGCTTGCAATAGTACTTGATATTCATCTAGGAGTTGATGAATATCTCCCTCAGACTCAGATATATTCTCATCACTTGATGAAGAATACTCTGACTCTGAACTAGAACTGGAATCAGAACTTTGAGTTAAACCTTGTACCTGACTGGGTCCTGGCTGCTCCAGGTTTTTGGTACTTTCAGTCAAAGCCATCAGTCCTTGGCTTTGACAGTCTTCTTGCTCATAGATAGATTCCATGATCTGCATGAACTCTTCTTCTTCTTCAGCAAATAGCCCAATATAGGCTTCAGCATCTTCTCAGTGTCTGAAGAAGACATATCTGAAAGAGTCTTCTCATTCTTTGCAACAAAGGACTTCTCCTTCTTTCCTTTGAAGTGTGTTTTCTTCTTGTCACTGGATTCCTTCCTTCTTTCAGGACAGTCTGCAATAACATGGCCCTGTCTATTGCAGCAGTAACAAATTATCTTGGATCCAGTTGCCTTACTTGTCTTGGTCCTTTTCTTGTCCTTCTTTGAAGGCTTCTTTTCCTGATACTGAACCTCTTTCCCTTTGGAAGATGAAGGTCTAGACCTCCACTGTTTCTTCTTAAGGAACTTCTGAAAATGTCTGGTGAATGCAGCAAAGTCTTCATCACTTTCACTGCTTGTAGATTTTGTACTTTCAGACTCTTCAGATTCTGATTCAACTACCTCAGAGGAGGAGTTGATGACTTGGTCCTGCTCTTTCTGGGTACATCTGACTTAAAGGCAACAGTCTTTTCCCTGTATTCAGTCCTTGTTGACTTTTCTTCTTCTTTTCTTACTGACAGTTGCATCTCATAAGATAACAACTTGCCAAAAAGTGTGGGAGGAGGAATTTCTCCCAACTTTGCCATTTCTCTGATGGCACAAATCTTGGTGTCCCAGTCTTTGGTTAGGGACCTTAAGAATTTGTCATTCAACTCATAGTTTGTGAACTCTCTTCCATATGACATGAGTTCATTTACAATTCTATAAAATTTCTTGTAGCATTCAGTGATGCTATCTCCTCTTCCTTGCCTAAAGCTCTCATATTCTTGATTAAGCAAGGACTTCCTATCTTGCCTTACTTCTTCAGAACCTTCCATGTAGACAATGAGGGTATCCCACATTTCTTTTGCAGTTTTACAGTGAATAAGGTTCTGGAAGGTGGCATCATCAATTGCACTAACTATGATGTTCTGTGCCCTTTTGTCCATAGTTGCTAGGACAATCTCATCCTTGGTCATTTCAGAGAAATCCTTTGGAGTCCTCTGATTTGCATCCAATACTGAAATCTTCATGGGCACATATGGCCCTTCTTTGACTGTGATGTATATTTTAGGGTCAGAGGCTTCCATAAACAGCCTAACCCTCTCTTTCCAGATCCCAAAGATCTCTTTTCTGCATATAGGTAGTTTCATTGAACCCAACTCCTTATGATTCTCTGAAGAACCCATGTTCTTGATTTTCTTGAAACTGTTTCCTGTTTTCTGACTTATACTGAATTTGCCAAACTGGATCTCCTCAGACAGTTAGTCCTGATTTTGAGGAACCTGGCTCTGATACCACTTGAAAGATATGGTACCTAAACACCTAGAGGGGGGGGGTGAATAGGTGACCTAAACCTTTTTAACTTTTGTTTGGCAGCACAACAGTTTTTCACAGATTATTACAGTTAACAGCAATTACAGAAATCACACAGTAAAGCCACAACACAGCAGACACACTAATTTTATAGTGGTTCCCCAATCTTTGGGTACATCCACTTTCCCCCTTCGCCTATCTAGCAGTGTACTAGATTCGGCCAAACTTCTCCACTAGCTCAGAACCCAACAAGGTTCCTACCTCAGGCCCAAAGCCTTACACTCAGCCAAAAGGCCTACACTCAGCCACCCAGGCCTACACTCAGCCAATTAAAGGCCTACACTCAGAGTTCTTCAACTCCTACACTCAGGCACCAAGCCCTACCCTCAGCCTTTATAAAATAGGCTTACAATCACTCAGATCCAATGGATCTTACAAGTTTAAAATAGAAATTACAAATGCTAACTCTACAACTCAGAAAGGATGAGAGGAGTTGAGAGTTTCTTGAAGAGTTCTTGGAAGAACTCAGCTTGATCCAAACTGACTTAGCTTTCTTCAAAGCTTCTTGAGTAGAACTGAATTAGTCTGAATCTTCTGCAGTTGATCCTTGATCTCTGCTTCTTGAAATCCAGATGACTCTGAATTGTTCTTCTCAGCCTTAGTTCCAAAGACTGAATCCTTGGTTGGAGCTCTCTCTCTCCAACTACTTAGATCTGCAGTTGGACTGCCTGATCTTCTTGTGTTGATCCTCTATGTATCACTTCTTGATTTAATCTGATCAACTACTTCAATTATTATCACACACATGTAATGATTGTGAACTTCTTAACAACTACTCCTTTTTCACTTTAAACTGTGGGTGCCTATTTATAGGCTTCCTTTATGGTAACCGGCTGATCCGGTTTATAACAGACTTTTGACTTCTCTGACAGTTGCTGTAGACCGGCTGGATTGGCAGCTGTCATGTCAACCAGTCACTTCTTGAAATTCTCTAACTGTCAGTTAGTGTCGAGACTTTCTGTTCTTAAGTGTCGACACTTATAGACCAAGTGTCGACACATGTTGTGTAAGTGTCGACACAAGTCTACAAGGTGTCGACACAATTCCTTGTATGTCTCGACACAGTTTCTTCTGCATGTGTCGACACTGAAATTGAGTGTCGACACAAGTACTTGTACTTCATCCTTTAACTGTATTCTTCTAAGTGTCGACACATCTCCTTTGTGTCGACACATCTTCATGTGTTGAAACTGTCAAGTGTCGACACTGATTCTTGGTGT
Organism: Platanthera guangdongensis; assembly: GCA_039583875.1. Taxonomy (NCBI): domain Eukaryota; kingdom Viridiplantae; phylum Streptophyta; class Magnoliopsida; order Asparagales; family Orchidaceae; genus Platanthera; species Platanthera guangdongensis. The sequence continues at coordinate 127,390,267 of CM077148.1, read as the reverse complement.
CGACACAAGTCTTCATTCTTGATTCTTCAGCTGAGTGTCGACACATTCCCTTAGTGTCGACACTTATACTTAGAATATTTTTTACAATTTCCTGTTCTTTGCTAAGTGTCGACACAGCTCCTTGTGTCGACACTTTCTTCAAGTGTTGAGTCTTCTGGTTATGTGTCGACACATTGTGCTGAGTGTCGACACATTCTTTAAGTGTTGACTTCTTTGAGTGTGTGTCGACACATTGTGCTGAGTGTCGACACATTCTTCATGTGTTGACTCTGCTGAATGAGTGTCGACACATTGTGTTGAGTGTCGACACTTGTACTTAGTCTCTGCAGAATTATGCTGAGTGTCGACACAACTCCAAGTGTCGACACTTTCTGGTGTTGACTCAGCTCTTCAAGGTGTCGACACTTCTGCTAAGTGTCGACACAACTTTTCTGCATCCTTCTATACTGAGTGTCGACACAGCGCCAAGTGTCGACACTTTCTGACTGGTGTCGACACTTCTTCCCAGGTGTCGACACAATGACTCCAAGTGTCGACACTGCATGTCTGGGTGTCGACACAAGCTTTCTCAAGTGTCGACACTTTGCCTCTGGGTGTCGACACATGGACTTAGAAATTTTCAGCTTCAGTCCAGTGTATATCTAACCTGCACAAGTAACTCAAACAAACATCAAATACATTCTGATGTATATCATTGAGTTAGGTGAGGCTTCTTCAAATCAGGTACATTTAACCAATGTACCCAACAGTAACTGCTTAAGTAGAAGCATCAAAGTATGTTCTCTGTTCTTGAAGCAGAAGGATAATTTGAGTCATCAAATCATTGGATGAAGCAGCAGTAGCAGCAGGAGGAGCACTAGTAGAGGGAACTGGAGGAGGAGGAGCTACCCATGGAGCTATTTCTATAATGGTGACAAAGCTTTTTTCTCTTGTAGTGTGAATTAGGGCATCCCCTTCATCAGTGACTGAGGGTATGGAGAAGTCCAGATTCCTTATAGGAGCTTCAGCTGGCTCAGGAGATTGCTCATCTGGAATAAAAATAGTCTCAACCTGCTCTTGGTGTGCAGCAGGAGACTTGGCCGGAGAGGGAGTATGTGCTGGAGATTGTACTGGAGACTCTAGTGGTATTTTAGTTGTGGTTTCCTTTGGAGAGAGAGGAGTAGGAAGATCATTTGCAGTTAATTATTCTATCATCTCATTGATAGCAGCTTCTGTGGAGAGTAGGGCTTCTTGAAGTTGCTGTTTAGAAGGTATTTCTTCTAGAGTTTGAGGAGGTGGAGGAGTTACTACTGGGGGTGAAGGAATCCTTGTTGGGATAGAAGGAGCAGGCTCCCCCTCAATAGATGCACCAGTGGAGCTGGTAACCTAATGTAGAGAGGGAGATGGGGTCCTGTCCTCTATGGCTGGAATTTCTTGACCTTTTGCAGCATGGGTAGGATTTTGCAGCTTCAATTCCCATCTGTGTATGGAGGATATAGAGACTTTCTTCGTGTGGTTGAAGAACAGTCCCTTTAGAAAAAATGAAGACCTCTAGGTTGATTTCATGGAGGAGCAGAGAAATAATTCTGGCATAATTGTGAGCTTTTATGCTGTCTTTGATTTTATCTAAGATCATCATGCCAAACTGAAATCATTTTCTGCACACTATGGCTTGCATAATGTCAAAGAATGTGAGTGAAATATCTCTGATGGAATGAGTTTTGCAAAGAAGAATTTTTCCTATGATGTCTACAAGGAGCTTTCCTTCAGGATTCATATCAGAGCGTTTGATATATTTAGAATCAGTAGACACACCACAGAATAGACAGGTTCTGTCGGATTCATCTGGTCCAAGATGGTCTTCCTCATCCACAATCGGCAAGCGAAGAAGTTGAGATACAGAGGTTTTGGTGAGTTTGATTTTGAGACATCTGACCTTCGATTTGAGAATAGCTCCATGTATCTTAACCTTGATATTTCTGAAGAATTCGACAACTTCTGGAAAGAGTATTTTGCAGTGTTCTTAGAGTATGAAGATGAGTCCGGCTGTGTCGAGCAGTATCATGAGGTTATGGAAATCATCTGATAATTCGGCGATGCCGGCGGCGACAAGTTCGGAACCAATCCCAATCTTTGACGAAGCAGCTATGATCTAGGAATTGTAGGAAAAACAGCGGCAGGGAGGAAGAAAGCGCGGCTCTGCAACTTCTGGAGGAAGACAAAGAGACAGTCGGGGTACTCAAGAGCGGAAATGATTTTGTGTAGAAAAATTATGGAATTTCTTATTTATATAACCCTAGGTTTATGTCTAATGAAAATAGAAATGATGGAATCATACCTTAGAAGTGGCGGCATAAGCCTCGGGTTGTGAATAAGAAAATTTGAATTAAGGAGAAAAATCGGCTGTCATATACTCGAGTGACTTAATAGTAATCGAGTAGATAAGTCTGGAAGTACTCAAGTAGATATGTTGAGGTACTCGAGTAGTTGGGTTGAAGTACTCGAGTGAAGTTAGACTACTCGAGTAAGTGATTTTGCTACTCGAGTAAGTTATTCTGCTACTCGAGTAAGTTACTCGAGTGGCTTTTCGAGTACTCGAGTAGGTCAAGTTTCATTACTCGAGTAGGTCTTTTACTTACTCGTGTACTTTACTTCTTACTCGAGTCAAGCAGTTGGCAGATGGTAGAATTCTAACTTTGACTGATCCTTGATCTCTGGGCCTCCTTGAGTCCATCTTCTCTACTCATCTTTATTGATCATTCCAAGTTCTGTTTTGACGAACGAGAACTTGGTCTCGTCCAGCGGCTTTGTGAAAATATCTGCAATCTGCTTGTCTAGGGAGACATATTGTAGATCTATGTCCCCATGCTCCACATGCTCCCAGATGAAGTGATACCTTAGCTCTATATGCTTTGTCCGGTTGTGCAAGACTGGGTTGTTGGCTATTGCAATTGTATTGGAAGAGTCGCAAAATAATGGAATCTTATGGAACTTCATGTTATAATCTTCAAATTGATTCTTTATCCATAGCAGTTGTGCACAGCAACTGCCTGCAGAGATGTACTCTGACTCAGCCGTTGAGATTTCTACATAGTTTTGCTTCTTGCTACTCCAGGAGATAAGCCTTCTTCTAAAAAATTGGCAAGTCCCGAAAGTGCTTTTCCAATCGTCTTTGCTCCCTGCAAAATCTACATCTGAAAATCTATTAGCTCGCTATCATTACTTCTTGGGTACCATAAGCCAAGATTTAGCGTACCTTTAAGGTATCTCAAAATCCGCTTTGCAACAGCATAGTGAGATTCCTTAGAGTTTACCTGAAATCTAGCACAGACACATGTTGAGAACATTATGTCAGGTCTACTGGCAGTAAGGTAGAGCAAGGGTCCAATTATGATTCTGTACTTGGTTTCATCAAAATGTTTCCCTTTTTCATACTTGTCCAGAGACATAGTTGAACCCATTGGAGTCCTCATCGAGGTTGCGTTCTCCATTCCGAATTTCTTAATCAGCTCTTTGGTGAACTTGGTCTGCGAGATGAAAATTCCATCTTCAGATTGTTTCACTTGAAGCCCTAAGAAATACTTCAGCTCGCTCATACTGCTCAGTTTAAACTTCCCTTGCATAAGTTTTGAAAACTTCTTGCAGAGGTTATCATCAGTAGAGCCAAAAATAATGTCGTCGACATAGATTTGCACTAGCAAAATCTTGCCTTTAATTTCCCTAAGAAATAATGTCTTGTCTATCTTTCCCCTTGTGAACTTATTCTCAAGTAGAAAGCTAGACAACGTCTCATACCAAGCTCGAGGAGCTTGTTTCAGACCATATAAGGCTTTATGCAATAAATAAACGTAATCATGAAAGTTAGAATCAACGAAATCTGGAGGTTGTTCTACATACACTTCTTCCTTTATGTCACCATTAAGGAAGGCAGACTTCACGTCCATTTGATAGACGGTGAAGCCTTTGAGTGCAGCATATGCTAGGAACAACCTTATTGCCTCCAGCCTTGCCACTGGAGCGTATGTCTGGTCGAAGTCGATTCCTTCTTCTTGACGATAACCTTTCGCGATGAGTCTGGCCTTGTTCTATATGATCATTCCATCTTCGTCCATCTCATTCCTGTAGACCCATTTTGTGCTAATGACATTCTTACCCTTGGGTCTTGGAACAAGTTTCCATACTTTGCAGTGCTTGAACTGATTTAGTTCTTCTTCCATTGCCACTATCCACGATGCGTCTGAGTTCGCTTCCTCAAACTTCTTTGGTTCAACCTGTGTGTGAAAACTTTGATATAAATTTTCGTTAGTTGTACCTCTACGAGTTCTGACACCATCCCGAGGATCTCCTATGATCTGGTCCATGGGGTGATCCTTCAAATGTCTGAGCTCTAGAGTCCTTACAGCTGGATTCTCTTCAATCACAGGAGTGACTTCATCATCTTGCGCAATTTCTTCATCTGGATCATCAACCCCTCCAATATGGGTTGGAGTGGTCATCTTGATGAACTTTTCACCTTTATCTTCAGATGGTTCATCCAAACTGAGTTCTTTCAACTTTGTACCTGCATCTTCAGTAACCACACTAGAAGAGTTGCCTTGCAGTAAGCTCGTCTCATCAAATATAACATGTATTGATTCTTCTACGACCACGGTTTTTCTATTGAATATCCTATATGCCTTACTATGGCTACTATATCCTACAAAAATACCTTCAAAGCTCTTTTCGCTGAACTTGGTAGTATGATACTTACCATTGTTAGGCACGAATCATTTACAACTAAAAATTGAAAAATATGAGACGGTTGGTTTCCTGCCCTTTAGAAGTTCGTAGGGTGTCTTATCGTGGTTCTTGTTTATGAGTGCTCGATTTTGCACGTGGCATGCAGTGTTGACGGCTTCAGCCCAGAAATATTCCGGTAGTGAGGCATCACTCAACATGGTTCTGCGGGCTTCTATGAGTGTCCTATTCCTTCTCTCGGCCACTCTGTTCTGTTGCGGAGTACGAGGAGAGGAAACCTCATGAAAGATACCCAAGCTTTCACAAAATTCTGTCGTGCCCTAGACTTGAACTCTGCTCCATTGTCACTTCTGATTTTGACTATGGAGCAGTTGTATTCATTCTGGACTTGCCTGATAAAATTAGTAAATATGTCAAAGGTATCTGACTTGTGTTTCAGAAAGAACACCCAAGCAAAATGCGAGTAATCATCCACAATTACTAACGTATAATCCTTACCTCCCAAACTTCTAATTTGCAGTGGACCAAACAAGTCCATTTAAAGCAGATGAAGACATCTATTAGAATCCTTGCCAATAACGCTTTTAAAGGTAGCCCTTGTCTGCTTGCCTTTTACGCATGCATGACAAAGTCTATCATTGACGTACTTGACATTTGGGACATCATGTACTAAGTTCATTGAATATAATTTATTAGTAGTTTTGGAATTAATATGCGCTAGTCTCTTGTGCCATTGGTCACCAAGAGATGCACTATCTTTTGCTAAAAAACACACTGGTGTAGAAGAGTCTATACAAATGAAATTCAAACAAAATATGTTTTTGCTTCGAGTGCCGGATATAATCATTTCCATATTGTCAACAGATTTTATCAAGCACTTATCAGCATGAAACTCAACTATGTATCCTTTATCACAGAGTTGGCTTATGCTTATAAGATTGTGTTCCAATCCTTCAACATAAGCTACATCTAAAAAAGATACACTACTGTTAGTAATCGTATCGTAGCCTTTAGTGATTCCACAGTCTGAACCTCCAAAGAAAACCTTTGGTCCGTTCAAGACTGGAGAGAAGTTCTGAAGTAGGCTTCTAGTCCCGGTCATATGCCGAGAACATCCACTGTCCAAATACCATATTGGCGTTTTGGTGGCCTTTTGAAAGTCCACCTAGTGTCAACTATCTTCACCTATGGGGGGGGATAGGTGACGTGCAGCGTTTTTGCGGAATTTAAATTGTACCTGCACACGAAAATAAAACAACACAGCAAAACAGAGTACATAAGCTATTTATAGTGGTTCCCCGACTTAGGTACATCCACTTTCCCCCTTCGACCTATCTCCCAACCAGGGATGACTCGGTCACTTCTCCAACAGGATTGAAATCCAATCCTTGCACTATCGGAAGGAACCCTTCCACACGTAGGAGTCAACACTCCCACAACACGGGTTGCACCCAACCCTTACAACACGGAACCATCGTTCCTTTACAACAAAAATAAAATAGAATGTACAAAAGATACAAACTACGTTTGGAGACAAGGGTGTCCCTCTTTGTTGACGACGTGTTCTTGAAGTCAACAAAGAGTTCACAACCCTAGATCTCTCTTGGAGAGGATCTCCCCGGAACTGGCGGCGGTAAGATGGGCGGCGGCTAGGTTCACGGGATCGGCGGCAACAACGATGTGCGGCTGCTGTTCTTTAGAGATCCAAACTTCGTAGCGAAGCTAGCTAGGTCTACCGACGGTCACACTAGGATCAATCGTCTCGATCGATTCGGATGGGGAAGATTTTCCCGATCTACAAATCGAGAGACAAGAGATCTCCGGCTAGACACGTGAGACGCTGAGCTTAGCTAGGCTTCTGTCGCAGGAGGATCTGGGCGAAACCACTATCAACCGGTGAACAACTTGGCGCGAGCGGCGGCGGCGGCGGCGGAGCGGAAACGGCGATCTAGGTCACGTCGCGGCTCGCGTATTTCTTTTCTTCTTCGCTCTAATGACTGTTCAAAAATACCCTGTATTTTACTGTAGACAACTTCAATATGACCGTTGTGGGCCCCACCTGAAGGAAACCCTAGTTCCGGTTCAACATAGTCCCAGCGGCAGAATCCGGTCCAGCAGCTTCCAGAGAAATTGCTAAGTCAAAATCGGCGAGAATCGAAAGTGATTCTCGATGAATCGGCGAGAATCAGTTAGTGATTCTCGACGATTCGTCGAGGATCACTAGTGATTCTCGCCGAATCACTTGTTGATTCTCAATGAATGTTACTTGGCCATAATCTGCTTCGACGATGGGTTCGGCGAGAATCACTAGTGATTCTCGCCGAATCTTACTTGGCACCGTTTTGAGGTAGCCGGATAGAGTCAGCGAGAATCACTAATGATTCTCGACGATTCGGCGAGAATCACTAGTGATTCTCGTCGAATTATACTTAGACGAATTTTCGTCTTTCCACCCAAGAGCTGCTCCTTGACCCATCCTTACTCCTTGTATGCTCTTGTATAAACACGGCCCTGTACTTGAAAGTAAGTGCACTCCAATAGAGAGAGTACACGTAGGCCAACACACTGATCTACTCTACGAGGGATTACGTCGTGCAGACCCGTGTATATTGACCTACTGCACCCTGACATTGGTGTGCACTTAGCGTGAAATAACTGCAAGCACAACTTAAGAGGTTTCATCAAATACATTGTGAATTCATCTTAACTTGACAGGTGGCTTCCTCAAATCCAGGTAATTATGGATACAATACCTAACAATCTCCCCCTATTTGACGAAGCCAAAACCCTACTAGCTAAGATGAATAACACCAACCAGATAAAATAAACAACATTCAGAATTTAAATATGCAGCACAAGAGAATATAGGCAGACAAATCAAGACTTGAGTCATTCATAAATTCAAATGCATATATATATATATATATGTATATATACATAATCTCAAGATTGTTCATATAATAACAATAACCATTAATTATTCTTAAGAGAGAATGACAAGCTATCAATTTTTGACTATTTTTCTTTGGCTAAGTCTTCCTTGCGTTTTTGCGCCAAATACTTCTTTCTTTGCCTCTCCATATACTCTTTGGGCTTCGGATAATATCTGGGAGGAGGAGCTTTATCTACCGCAGTATTGGTTCTGAAAAAGATGTTCCTTTTGGCTTCATACGTCTTATGCATCTCCCATTCATACTGGTTGTATACCTCCTTTCGATTGATTTCCCCTTATTCCTGTAGCCAGAAGGTGTCCAAGATGATATTCTTTGAAACTGGACTCCACTTTTCGTTTCTTACTTCCTCCTCACTCAGTCGAATTCTCTTTTCAGCCTGTGTCTCCTTGGAGGTCCCTTCTTGAGCTTTTCTCTTCCCCCTGGCTTTTGCTAGGGCCTCTTGGTCAAACATGCTCATCAGTTTTGCTTTGGAAATAGCCCTAGCATCATCTTCACTCATGGGAACTTCTGCAGCACGTACTCCCTCAGCAGCCGTATAAGTCTCAGGAGCATGAATACCCGCAGGATTTTCAGGCAAAACGATGCCTAATGCCTGTTGGAGCATCCACCAGCAACTGTCATAGACATATTTGTTTGACTGTTCAAAGTTTGTGATCATGATTTCTTGAAGCTCGGCCATCTTAGCTATATATTCCTTCTCCCCCTTTTTGGCTTCGACTGCGATGGAGTTTGCATAGGAGTGTAGTGAGTCATCAATATGCGTTGTAGTCCTGGAGAATTCAGTGACCAATGCTTGTTGATTGGCGTTGAGAGTTACCATATTACCGTCAAACTTTTGAATGTTGTTTGCTACAACATGAGCATTCTGATTTACTACGGCAAGAGTATCGGTGTTCTTTTTCAATCCGGCCATGAGAAGAGTGACAGCTTGGCCGACCGCAGTATACTTATCTTCAAACTTCTTTTCCATCACGTCCAGTTTGTGATTTATCTCCACCACGTTCTTGAGCATGAGATTTTCAGATTTCTTAATCCTTTTCAATATTTTATTTTGAGCTTTCTCAAAAGATGCCTTAAGCTCATCCACAATTCCCTGAATGACACTCACGGTGTGAGTGGCTAGCTCATCTCGTAATGGAAGATCCGGAGGCACTTCTTATCCTTGCTCTTCAGCAGATGCACCTGTAGAGCTGGACACAAGCACAGTCTCTAATGGAGGAATACTTGCAGCATCAGTAGATTTCTCGGACTCCTCCTCCACTCGTGCACCAATGTTCTCAAGAACGATCTCAGGTGCGTGCTTGTCAGTTGGATGTTCAATGATATCCTGAGTCTCCACTGCGTCCTGTCCCTCATTTCCGTCTTCCTCACCTTCAGCATCCATAGGATCATTTCCATCAGCATCATCTTCCAAGTCTTCGTCAGCAGTCTCCTGTACATCAGCTTCGGCTCCTTGATCGTTCAGGTTCAGGGCCTCCTCATTCTCCGGCACAGCTTCACTGTCTTCTTGTATATCTGCCACAGCATCTCTGGCCATTTGGGAGATGTCATATACGATATCAGCAGGAGTGGGCAGTGGCTCCCCCTCAATTCCTGCCGTCAAAACATCAGGAATTTCACTGGGGATTACTACAGGAGATACGTCCTGTTGTTCTTCCACGACAACCTGCCCAATTCGCCTCTCCCATATGTCAAAAACACTTGAGTCCATTTTCTTCAAGTAGTGTAGAGGAACACCTTTACTAATGTCATACTTGTCTCCATTCAGCTGATTGAGATACAGACTTATGATTCGGCCAAAGCTCGAAGATCTCAGGGTGTCCTTTATCTTCTCAAACAGCAAATCCCCCCAGTTGAACCTTTTTCGGCAGACAATTGCCACCAGGATCTTGAACATGTCTGCAGAGATATGGTCATGAGAACCTGGCTTGCAGATGAGTACTTTTCCGATTATGTCTGACAGAAGCTTCCCTTCTTCATTCATATCCTTGCGCTTTATCGACCGAGTTCCTCGTGAGAGACCACAGAATAAGAGAGTCCTGGTTTTTTCTTCTTCCTCAAGATGGTCCTCGCGCTCCGAGCTAGAGAGCTGCAGGAAGTGGGTTAGCTTGTTTGCAGACATCTTGATCGTTGCCCCTGCCACCTTGCTATTGATAAGAGAGTCTTCATTTCGGAGTCTGGCAGTAGCGAAGAACTCCAGCACCTCTTTGTCCAAGATTTTACACGGGTGTTCCAGTACGAATGAGAGCCCAGCCTCTTCCAGTATAAGAATGATGTTTCTGAATTCGTCAGAGGCATGAGAGAACCCTGTTCGAACTAGCTCGCATCCAGTGACTAGCCCAGCGGTTGTCCTTGGAGCCATCGCACACCTAGGGAGAGAATCCCTATTCTACGCTTAATTAACAGTCAAAAGGGAAGCGACACTAGTGATAACGTCCAAGTACGGGTGAGGAAGAGGTTACCTAAAAGCGTAGACGGGAGTTAGTTGGTGAGCTTCCTGCGAGAAATCTTCCTTGAGCGTCCTGCGGGATGTCGACGGAAGCCTTCACGACTCGGCGAGATACCTTCGGGAAGACCTTCGGTGGAATCTTGCGAAATGGGAAGGGTCGGCGAGAAACTTGCGGGAAACTTGCGGGAAGACGATGTAGACCTTCGGTGAGAAACTTCGGTGGGATTCTTGCAGTGAGAAACGATGGCGACCAGGGAAGACGATGGAGACCTATTCGGCGAGAGTCTTGCGGGAGTCGGCAAGTTTCCTGCGGAGAAGAAGTCGATTCGGCGAGCTTCCCTTGCGGCGAGTTTCCCCTGCGGAGAGAGTCCTTCGGCGGGATTCCTATGGAATGTGAATAGTCGGCGGGAATGGGATTCGCCTTAAATGTGATTCTCCTTAAAGCCAAGCTCGACGAGTTAAAAGGGATTTTAACGGTTTCCGTTTGTCTAAGTTAATTTGAAAGTCTTCTAACTATATAGATACTCCTTAAAGCCAAGCTATTAGGGTTTGAGCCGGCTTTTCCATACAATTTAATTTAAACATCTTCTAAATATTTAAATACTTCGTGAGGCCAATCTACGCTAGTTTTCAGTGAACTAATTTAAGCCTGTACAAGTTAGATCTCGAGTCTACCAAGGGAATTTCCGATAAGTCTTCATTATTGTATCTATGATTTATGTTTACCATGTTAACATATCCTTAGATGTACACACTTAAAAGTGTAAGTATAGGTATAGATATATATATACATATATATATGTAAATGTGGATATAATATGACTCAAGTCCTGGAATTGATCAAACGTACCTGAGATTATGAGAGTTATCATTTAGTCCCTCAGGTAAAACATATTAGGAGCTCAATGTGAGTATGCTCAAGTAGATATCACATCTGTTATTCCAGACGCTTGTTCCAATTTAGTCTTGAGCCACCTACTGTCTAGTTCCCATCATTTTTACGGGAACCTAGACTACCCTGCAAGAAAGAATTACTTTACCTTAGCAGCCCAAATCATATTGGGTCCTAGGTTCCTGTTAGCATAAGCACTCGACTGACTTCCTTCAGAAAACCTGTCGGGAAGACTACCTCTGCCCCGAAAATGTGGATAGGCCCTTGCCCTTGACACAGAGGGGTTGTGCCAACAGTCGATGGCAAAGTGTCCCACTTTGCCACAGCACCAACACGGGTGAATGTTGTATCGCCGTTTCTGACCTGATCTAGTGACTGAGGTAGTCATGGTCCTAGGTCTAAACGGGATAGGGCATGATCTCCTCACAAAATTTCCTCTTCCACCGTGACACATGGAAGGGTGGAAGGAATGCATGTTGCGAGCGTCATGAGGCCGGGGAGGTGGTGCCTTCCTTTCAGGCATCCCCCTTCCTGAGGCCCCATGAAAACTTACACCATGACTTCTGACCTCCCTGTCCTGTGTCCTCGGGTGGTGAGAAGTGTTCTGTGAGCTGGTACATGCAGATTCACACCGAGTTGAGGCAATGGCAGTGATTACAAAGGGCTCAGAATGAGACTTAGGTATTCTCTCATGAGTGGCCACGACGGCCCTTGCACTACGGGTGTCTCCACATGGGGACAGATCACCCTTGCAGTGACCACGATTATTCCTGTGGTCATACCTGAAGGCATGATGAGTTGCCTTCCTGCTTGGGGTGGGGGGTCGGAATACCGTTTCCCCATTTCTCCACGAATTGATAATCCGGGAGATCCACCCATTTTCTTGCTTTCTCTTTATAGCATCAACCTTGGAAAAGTTTGATACTATTCTTTTCTCATTCTCTAGACTACTCTCTAGAGCTGAGATTTTAGAGTCCTTGACCTTATTGGATGCCAATTGGAGAACCAACAAGATCTTCAGTCGAGCAATCTCTTGAGCTTGCTCCTCAGCAAGTAGGTTGCTTGTCTGAAGGGCTCTCTTCAGAGAATCAGAATTTTCTGGAGGAAAGCAGTTCCTGTCTTCAGAAACTTCAAGAAAGACGGGGCAGGATGAAGAAGTTACCTGCTCTTCAGTGTTATTGTCATTAGAGCCAGTGACCGTTGTGTCATCCTCATCAGAGTTGCTTTCCTCACTGGCCTCTTCAGTCTCTGACACGGACACTGGAGCTCTGATGCTGTCCGATAGATCCTTGCCTTCATCTTCAGAGGCGAGGACCCCCACATAGGCTTCATCCTCTGATTGACAGCAGATTCCAGCTTTCTCTGACCCCCCCCCATCAGCTCTGAGATCATCACCCACATAGATTTAGCCGTCCTATATTTTTCAATCTAGAGCGAGAGGCTCCAGACCAAATATCCATGAGAATTTGACGAATCCTCTTGTCCAAATTGAATAATGAAAGTTCCGTCTCTGACATCTCAGCAATGCACTTGGGCACTTGGATATTCTTTCCAGAGTCGGAGGTCTTCATAGGAATAAACGGACCCTCTTCCAGGATGAAAGATGTGCGAGGATCGATAGCATCCAAGTGATACGACACTCTCATCCTCCAGATGGGATAATACTCCTTTGTGCATGTGGGGAGTCTTAGTGGCGATATCTCATAATCCAGCTCCATGCTTCTGACACTGGTGGCAGGATTCTACTCAAGGTGTAAACCTTTTTGATGAGTAACCTCCCTCTGATACCACTTGAAAGTCCACCTAGTGTCAACTATCTTCACCTATGGGGGGGGGGGGGGAATAGGTGACGTGCAGCGTTTTTGCGGAATTTAAATTGTACCTGCACACGAAAATAAAACAACACAGCACAACAGAGTACACAAGCTATTTATAGTGGTTCCCCGACTTGGGTACATCCACTTTCCCCCTTCGACCTATCTCCCAACCAGGGACGACTCGGTCACTTCTCCAACAGGATTGAAATCCAATCCTTGCACTATCGGAAGGAACCCTTCCACACGTAGGAGTCAACACTCCCACAACACGGGTTACACCCAACCCTTACAACACGGAACCACCGTTCCTTTACAACAAAAATAAAATAGAATGTACAAAAGATACAAACTACGTTTGGAGACAAGGGTGTCCCTCTTTGTTGACGACGTGTTCTTGAAGTCCACAAAGAGTTCACAACCCTAGATCTCTCTTGGAGAGGATCTCCCCGGAACTGGCGGCGGCAAGATGGGCGGTGGCTAGGTTCACGGGATCGGCGGCAACAACGATGTGCGGCTGCTGTTCTTTAGAGATCCAAACTTCGTAGCGAAGCTAGCTAGGTCTACCAACGGTCACACTAGGATCAATCGTCTCGATCGATTCAGATGGGGAAGATTTTCCCGATCTACAAATCGAGAGACAAGAGATCTCCGCTTAGACACGTGAGACGCTGAGCTTAGCTAGGCTTCTATCGTAGGAGGATCTAGGCGAAACCACTATCAACCGGCGAACAACTTGGCGCGAGCGGCGGCGGCGGCGGCGGAGCGGAAACGGCGATCTAGGTCACGCCGCGGCTCGCGTATTTATTTTCTTCTTCGCTCTAATGACTGTTCAAAAATACCATGTATTTATACTGTATACAACTTCAATATGACCGTTGTGGGCCCCACCTGAAGGAAACCCTAGTTCCGGTTCAACATAGTCCCAGCGGCAGAATCTGGTCCAGCAGCTTCCAGAGAAATTGCTAAGTCAAAATCGGCGAGAATCGAAAGTGATTCTCGACGAATCGGCGAGAATCAGTTAGTGATTCTCGACGATTCGTCGAGAATCACTAGTGATTCTCGCCGAATCACTTGTTGATTCTCAACGAATGTTACTTGGCCATGATCTGCTTCGACGATGGGTTCGGCGAGAATCACTAGTGATTCTCGCCGAATCTTACTTGGCACCGTTTTGAGGTAGCCGGATAGAGTCAGCGAGAATCACTAATGATTCTCGACGATTCGGCGAGAATCACTAGTGATTCTCGTCGAATTATACTTAGACGAATTTTCGTCTTTCCACCCAAGAGCTGCTCATTGACCCATCCTTGCTCCTTGTCTGCTCTTGTATAAACACGGCCCTGTACTTGAAAGTAAGTGCACTCCAATAGAGAGAGTACAAGTAGGCCAACACACTGATCTGCTCAACGAGGGATTACGTCGTGCAGACCCGTGTATATTGACCTACTGCACCCTGACATTGGTGTGCACTTAGCGTGAAATAACTGCAAGCACAACTTAAGAGGTTTCATCAAATACATTGTGAATTCATCTTAGCTTGACAGGTGGCTTCCTCAAATCCAGGTAATTGTGGATACAATACCCAACACCTTTGGACATACCTACAGTCACAATCAGTTTGCCTTAGGAACCCAAATATGTTTGGGGCCTCAGTCTCGGGTTAGAACACTCCCCCTACGAATATTAGCATTAGGAGTGGTCTTTCTCATAATGCCAATATGTGGGGTTGCAGCATTTCTGGGATTAAACCAGCAATCGATGGCAAAGTGACCAATTTTGCCACAGCACCAACAGTCAAATCTGTTGTATCTTTTCCTTATGATCTCCTGCTTGACCTTTTGAAATTATGGTATGGCAGGGGCAGCATTCTTGGAAGAAGAAGCTTCATGATGATGACAATCATATGATTTCTTCTCCTGTATTGGCTTTTCCACAACGGGCTTTGCCTTTGGTGCTTTCTTGAAGTTATGACCATGATTGAAAGGGTCATAGCTCTAAAGAATCACTTCTTCATAAGGTGCCTTAAAGACACTTTCACCAAAGTTTCTAGGGCGAGTCCATCCTTGATAACGGGACTTTGGCTCTGCATGGGTAGGCCTAGCAAAGTGTCCGTAGGATGAGTTAAGATCAAACTCATTTGAAGGAAATATGACTTTTTTGAAAGATGTCTGATCTGGAGAGGCTTTCCCCTTCTCTTTGGCCAAGGCCTTTTTGGCGACCTTATTCTTCCGTTGGGCTTTATTTCTCCTAGAAGATTTGCTAGGATCTTCTTCATGGCCTAATCCAGCACCCTTGGACTTCGCTGAGAATTCAGCAACGAATGAAAGAATAGTCTTAGTCTTCAAGAAACTTTCAACAATTTTTCTCTCAACAGCGAGTTGTTCTTCCAACTCTTTGATGATTTTCTCTTTTAGATCAAGGTGCGCAAGAGCTTTATCGTATTCTTCAATAGCATTATTGAAGTTCTCCTTGAGTGAGTTAGTCTTAGCAACTTCTTCTCTCAAGATGCTCTCTTCAGCTTTTAGAGACTTTATCTCATTAGCCTGAGTTTTCACGACTCGGCGACATTTGTGTAAGCCATGATTAACTCCTTGTACTGGGCCATGAGTTCAGACTCATCGTCAGAAGAGCTGTCCTCACGATCATGCTCAGAAGCTTCAGATTCTGAAAGAGGAGTGTGAGAGTTTACCTTCCCAGTGAACTGGGGCTCTTGTTCGTCATCTGTCTGAGCCATAAGCCCAAAATAGGCTTCTTCTTCTTCACTCGATTCTGATGAGTCAGAGTCACTAAGAGTCTTACCCTTTTGGCTATTAAGCTCTTCTCTGTCCTCTTCTTGTTGTATGAGAACTTCTTTTCCTCTCTTCTTTCACCCTCCTTCTTCTTATGGGGGCAGTCGGCAATGACGTTTCCTGGCTTATTATAGCAGTAGCAAATGATGTCAGTAGAAATATGTTTGTTCTGTTTAGGAGTATACCTGTCAAGGCTGCTTGAGCCTTTTCTTTGACGATCACCATCACGTCGTGATCTTCTATAAGAGGCATCATTGCCTTTCCAGTGCTCCTTCTTGTTCAAGAATTTCTTGAACTGTCGTGAGAGTAGTAAGAACTCTCCTTCAGATATCTCAGAGCCTGAGGTACTTGGCTCCGATGTTTCTTCTTCACTTACTTCTTGAGCTGGAGCAGGAGGAACAGCCTTTGACTTCTTTGAAGTTTCTGCCTTTAAAGCAACAGACTTCTCTTTGAATGCAGACCTACTCTTCTCTTCTTTAGTCTTTCTGGTATTAAGTTGAAACTCATATGACATAAGCTTCCCGAAGAGATTCTGTGGGTCTGTCTCAGCTAGTTTTCCAAACTCCCTGATGGCACAGACCTTTTTATCCCATTCCTTAGTTAGGGATCTCAAGAATTTGTCATTTAATTCTCTGTTAGTGAAGACTCTGCCATAGACCCTTAGGCCATTTACTATCTTGAAGAAATTCTCAAATGTGTCAGCAATGGTGTCCTTGTTTCCTTGTCGGAAGGTTTCATACTTTTGATTTAGAAGGGATCTTCTATCATCCCTCACTTCTTATGTACCTTCTATCAAGGTAACTAGAGACTGTCACATCTCGTTTGCAGACTGACAGTGGATCAGGTTTTGCAGCATGGAGTCATCGACTGCACTTGCTATAATGTTTTTTGGCCTTTTTGTCTAATGACACAAGTGTTATCTCATCCTTATCTAGATCCATTAGTTTCTTTGGAACTTTCTTGGTTGGATCTATTGTGGAGATTGTCATGGGAATGTAAGGATCTTCTTCAACTATCATGAAGATCCTCGGATCCACAGCTTCCATAAAGAATTTTATTCTCTCTTTCCACGTGGGAAAGGTATTCTTGGTGTACAAAGGAAGCTTGGCAAAATCTTTAGCCTTGTTCATGTTTGGTAGATCTCAAAAGACAACTATAGAAGGATCTGATCAAGGTGTTAACCTTTTAATGATCAACCTGGCTCTGATACCAATTAAAAGTTATTAGTTCTCTGCCTAAATCACCTAGAGGGGGGTGAATAGGTGAGATGTGCGCCTTTTTGCGGAATAAAACAAAATTAGATCTATGTACAACATTATCTACCAATCAATCACAGACGAAGCAATATTTATAGTGGTTCCCCAATCTTGGGTACATCCACTTTCCCTCACTGATCTAGCAAAAAACTAGGCTCGGCTACTCCACTATCTCAGATTGAAAAACCAAGCCTATGCCTCGGAACAACGTTCCTACAATCACGATCCATAGAGAGGATCTACACTCAGAAGATGAAACTTCCTACAATCTCGGAGTCAAAAGCTCCTACACTCGGAGAAAAATTCTCCTACAAGAATGAAATATAATCAATATAGAGATACAAACAATTAATCTTTGTCAGATCTGCAAACTATCGGCCTGGATCTTCCTCTTCTAGACTTTTTGGCTTTATCAGAGAGGTGAAGAAAATCTCTGCAAAATCAGATCTGGATCTTCTTGGCTTCACACAATCAAATAAAAGATGAAGAGTTGTGCGGCAATTTCGATCTGTAAAACCTTCTTAGTCTGAATCCTCTGAAATCGAAAACCCTAGCCGGATGAGAATCGGCGGCGGCGGCTTTGCTTCTTGGAGAGAGAGAGAGAGGAACAGATAGCTTCGAAAATAAATCGGCTGCAAAAACTTCTGATTAATTTTCTTCTTAGGGTTTGTCGGTTTGACAAGACCTTATATAGGATCGGTGATAATCTGTCATAATTAATTCATAATGAGATACACGTGGACCAATCACGTCGAGGCTCATTAAGGAATCTATTAATCTGGACTTAACGAAATATTTCAGAAAACTGAAGTGACATACTCGAGTGAAAAAACTACTACTCGAATACTTTATAGAACTACTCGAGAGAGATGAAGATAACTACTCGAGTACTTAGAGACAGTTACTCAAGTAACCTGAAAAAAACTACTCGAGTATATTCTAGAAGAAAATAGAAAATTTGATCAGCTACTCGAGTACTTAAAGAATTACACGTGAAGTGGAGTTAGACTACTCGAGTATAAGAAATACTACTCGAGTAAATGAGAATAAACGATTCGAGTGGTAGATGAACTACTCGAGTCAGAGACTTAAAATATTTTCTGAACTGGAATTCTGGGTTACTCGAGTAGTGAAGATGAACTACTCGAGTGAATAAGAACTACTCGAGTATATAGAAGTAGCTACACGAGTACTTGACTTAGAGAAATTCTGAGGGAAGAAGTTCTGGTTACTCGAGTATAAATACTGGACTACTCGAGTAGTAAATGAACTACTCGAGTACATGACTTAACTACTCGAGTAAATAGAAATTACACGAGGTGCAGACTTCTGTAACTCGAGACAGAAAGTATAAACTACTCGAGTACTATAAAGTACTACTCGAGTACTATAAAGTACTACTCGAGTAATTTACTTAGAATATATCTGGAGAAGAAAATCTATAAACCCGAGAAAAAGATTGAAACTACTCGAGTAGTTGTCTTAACTACTCGAGAGCCATAAATTGATTACTCGAGATCTATCATCCTTACTCGAGTAAGAATAATTTTACTCGAGTATTAACTGAGCTATTCACTCGAGTAGGTATAGAACTACTCGAGTAAAACACTTAGTAAATTTTCTTTGACAGAATTTTCTTCTCTTTGGTGAGACCAGCATTAAGGCTTTTCCAATTAGTCCTAGTGCTTAAATATGAAGTGTATTCCATTAGAGAGGCTACACATGAGTCAACACCTTGGATCACACAATTAGGGATTATATTGTATGGTCTGTGTTTGGTGACCCATTGTAGACTGACATTGGTCTACACTTGCAATTAGAGTCCTGCAAACACATAACTCAACCAAAGCATCAAATACAACTTAATTCATCTTAGTTCAATGGTGACTTCATCAAATCTGGGTTAATGTGGATACAATACCCAACAGAAGTGTACCAAGAAGGCTTTGAAAAATTCATTTCGACTAATCTCAGTGTATACTCGGCCTTGGAAAGTGGAACCCATGAAGGACATACCCCACCTCTTCACGTGTGTTTCCAAGACTAACACAGCTAAGGTCACATCCATACTGGTCGGACATCTGATTTCAACCATTAATTCTTGCACCATGTTTAGCCATTCTTCAGTATGGACAGTCGACTCCATCCCATAATAAGCAAGAGGGGGAGGGCTCGGAAGGTACTCAACCAGTTAGAGCCCGGGGCTTGCTGCTACATCAGGGCCTGTTGGGATCTAAACACGTCTAAGATTGTTGTCAGAGTTTGTCCCATTTCTGACTGTTGAAACTGAGTAGGGATGGAAGGGGAGGGAGTTCCTACTACTGGCTCTACACGTGCAGGGATCTACATGTAAATGTACAAACCTAAGGCCAGGTTGGCTAATCGTAGAATAACGACTGGACATACTTAGTGTGAATTACACATAGGCACACCACTGCTTCCACTATGTAAGTTTGTCTGCAAACTAACCAATCGAGCGGGGATTGCAACATTTTTCAATTACTTCTTTAGTTCAGGATCATTGCAACTCTGATACCATTTGTAAGACCCCCCTCTTGGAACACAAGACACAACCGATGGAAGTCTTATGCCCAGAACAGCCGTCTTGCGGTAGTGTCAACACACAACCTAACTTATACCAAGCGATGTCTATCCTGTCGGCAAAACCAATATCATTCATGCCAACCTAACATAAAGAATATAAAAAGTCAAAATCCACACAAGTATATAAGTCCAAACAAGTACAACAATAATATCAGGCCCTGTCACCCTGTCCTGGCTACCCTCCATGTATGACCTACTATTGTTGCTCTAGTTGTGGGGTTTCCTCCTAAAATGGAAGACGTAGTAACTGTTAGTCATAAATACTAAATGGCTATCATATCTGCTCCCCCCAGCGGCTCTTAGGCACCAAGCAGAGAAAAGAAAAGGGTACAATATATATAAGCAGTAATAACAAGCAGGTGGTATATATCTACATATTATTAGTGGTAATAGCAGCATTATGTAACATCATTATCAACATTCTATTCTAGCAGTTCTACTCAAGTCATAGCAATCCATTAAGCATATAAATCTATAACAGGAAAGTAACTTAACTTATAAAAATGCTCATACAGATTTATAAGTTAAGAATTGACTTAATTGTAAAGTAACTCATCATATAAGAGTGTCCATACAAACTTATATGATAAGGATCTATGCGGTGCATTGTAATGACATGAATGCAATATGATGACATCCATGCTCACACACACGCACACTGCTATGTCGATACAGACTTGTAGTTCCCACTTTTTGAGCATATAGCTAACCTCTCAGGCATCATCCATCGTGGCCAGACGGTGACAGTGAAACGGGCTTTCCACTACTAGGAAGGTATCCACACTACCAAGCCTAGGCCTTCGTACACCTCAACGCTAAGAACACAATAGTGAAGCTCCCTGTGTACTACGACTCAAATGGGTCTTGGGTAGATGTGCACCAAGAACACAGCCCAAACTTACCTATCATATGGCATGGAAGGAGCCCATGGGAGCGTATCACCGCAGGACCAAGCCCAATCATCCACTTGGCACGGATGGAGCCCCGAGAATGAGCACCGAGGACCAAGCCCAATCGTCCAAAGTCTATCTATCAACTCCCATCGGTAATACGACTGGCGAGCCTGTAGACCTGCAACACTATCCTTAACCCAGGATTATGACACTGCGTGTCAACTTACACCGCATGCAAATTCACATGGCCTTATCATCAAACCATCGAAGTGCTCCAACCGAGTCCCTTTTCATCATTACCAATCTAGTGCTCAACGGCACTCAAGGGCTCCACACTGAGTCCCTTATAATCATTACCAATCTAGTGCGGTCAAATACTCATGCACTTACACTCTTTCACATTTTTGTGCACCAAAGAACTTAAGGGTTCAACATCAAAACAGGTGGCCACCTTGAATAACATACCAATCCCACACTACTACCTATAGGGAGACACACTCTAAGTAGTGGACTATACAAATTATCCCATCCAACACTTGAGATCACGATTCAACATTTTTCATTTCCATGAGATTTACCTCATCTGATTCCTTCCTTATAATCAAGCATTCACAAACAATTATGCTTTCATATATTTATCACAATAATATATTAACTCTCCACGTATCCATCAAGCATGATATCGTAAGTATAGATTACACATTAACCTATCAGGCACCATACCCTCTTTCAAAACCTATATCATTCATTGGATTACAATAGAGCGCATCCTTATCGGAATTCACAAGTAGCCATTGGTACTACCGGATCTTATAAAGCCATTTGTTCACTAATTTCCCCAAACCATTTATTTATTAAATTCCTCCAAACCATTTGTTTATCTAGGCTACATATAACTAGGCTCATCCAAACCTCAATATCATCTTGCTACGTTTCTCTTATGTAGTCCAAACCCGGTTATACACTAACCCGAAAGCATCCTGCACATAAGTTGTTACCATGCAGCAAATTCGACTGGACATTCCCGGTGCTACAAAGCTCCTATGAAAACGTGTAACCATCCTTAGAAAGAGCTTTCCGAGGAATACAATTTTCGCGTTCAGCCCAAGACCTAGATCCGGCCGTATCACACCCGAAAATGGACTCGAAGTCCGCAGTGTGCAGAAAACAAATTTCTGCACGCATCTTAAAGCAAACCAAACGACATCAATTCTTCTTCTTCCATTAGCCATTTGTTCAAAACCACATACAGCACTTCCTCCTCCCTTATTCACCCTCAAAATATCATCCTTCTTCACAAAAACAAGTCCACCGTCTTCACAACGAAGAGAGGAGAGGTTGAAGATAACTAATTCATAGGTTGAGGTCCTGGCATGGTCTTTTCCTAGGAGATCTTCATCATGCACCAGTCAAATTCTTTTGAGTCGACATCTCTCTTATATCATAACTAAAGATTTAGCACTAATGGAGGGGGTAGGAAGCTCACATCATTTCCGGCCATGGATCTTGTTATCCTTCTTGGCGGCATCGTTCTTCATAGAGAGGGAGAGTTTTTCCTCCATAAATTCGACTCCGGTGACTTCTCTTCCTCCGTTGGGTTCAGCAAGTAATAAATCGGCAAAGAAGAATGAAGTGATGGCTAGGGTTTCTTGTTTCTTCCTTTTTATAAGTAAGATTATGGTTTTAGTCATGCCGCCACGTGTCATGTAATACCCCCATCTGTCACATGGGATATAAAAAAAGGTCCGGTCGGGGCCCCACGTCATATACCACAGACAGCTAGTGTAGTTACGTATTAATACCAAAATACCGCCAAAGGAAACACGCGTCCTAACCCAGAGCATTCTAGCGGAAGCTTTTTAAAACAGTTATAAGAACTCAAATCAAAGCATGAATGTCCACTAAAAACCTAAAGTAGAAATGAGCATACAAATACACAAAGTACTTGGCCTTATGGCCTTACAAGAGTTTACTTAACAATAGATGTCTTCCATACATCGGCACACAGGCCGGTCACACATGAGCATAAAAAGTAAACATTTGCTTTGGCCTTTAAGGGCCGGCTCAGCAACATGGGCGTCAGCCCGCTAGTTGCCACTAGGCTCCGCAGCACCTGCAACCAACATTCCACCGCAGCGGTGGCAAACAAAAACAACGATCAGCTAAAGCTGACCAAATTATAACGACCCCACCCCTAAATCGGGGCAGCGGTGCTCCTTCCCTGCATTTTATTAGTATACCAAAACAAGATAGTGAAAGTACAATTTAAGCACACTTCAACACAAGCATAATCACGTACGACCACACACCCCATGCTCTCAGGGCACATTCTCAGTGAACCCAGTCCACCACCGCCACCAGGACGGCAACATCGTGAGCATTTGAGTCTTTCCAGTTAAAGCCTAAGACCCGCCCTCTATGCCATCGGTAGGCCCCTTAAAGCGAACCATATAGATTGGGAACAGTTTCACTCAACCCGTTGCTCACATCGCCATGTTAATTTAAGTCATCGGTGCGGGTCAAGCTTCCCCAAAGCCCGAGTATCGATCATACAATTTTATATAACCCAGTTATGTACAAGTTGGCTCCCAGGCCACCAAGATTGCAGAACCACGCATTTGCCCAGTTTTCTAGGAGCACCTTGGGGTTAGTCCCCAAGGCTCCCTGTTGCAATCTACCACATAAAAAACCCGAAAACAGTCATTGGCACGGAGTCTTCTCCTGCTATTCATGAATAATGAAACATCACCGATCCAAACCAACTTGTTTGGGTAGGCTTCACACATCATGCCTATGTTCGCACTTCAATTCTGGACTCTACATGCAAAACTAGGAGGACTATTCATATCCACCCAAAGGAATACCTCACACTCACCGCATACTCGTGAGAGCGGGTTTCCTATGTAGAAAGAAAGAGGACTTCACATGTCCAAGAAGAGAATCGTTACCCTAGAGGTTTGCTTTGGCGCCATGGAAAACTAGCCAGATGAAAAGCACCGCAACGGCCTCGCCTCCACGGATCTGGACTCGGCTCGCGATTTGGGGCTCTGCAGCTCCACCGGTGGCTGGATTCATCCTTCTCCTTCTTACTTGCTCTCCCCTCTCTCTAGCACTTTAGAAAGAGAAAGCCTCAAGAGAAACGAGGGTTTAACAGTCAACTCCCGACCTTATAATAGTAGGGAGATCTTTGGGTCGTTGGATCCTATTAGAAGGAAATGAACGACCATGAATCGCCCTGAAAATCATTTTCCTGGGCTGAACACGGCTTGTGACACTCCTGTCTCATAAGTCATGTCTCACGATCTGAACACGATCATCGAACAAAGAACAGGACACGGGCTCAGACACGCCCGTGTACTGCTTGACACGCCCGTGTCAGCTTATGACATGCTCGTGTTACAGGGCATGTTCCTCAAGCGATGTAGGAAACCTTCGCATCCTGACCAGGACAAGGGCATGAGAAACGCCCGTGTAATAGCTTGACATGCCCGTGTCAGCCTCTGACACGGGTCGTGTACCACACTCGACACCGCACTACCGACACAAAGCAGGACACGGCCATAAGACACGCCTGTGTCCCAGGCTGTGTGCCTGACCTAGCTTGACTCCGACGATCGTCAAATGCATTTCGTCGACCTCACGAAAATTCGCCGAACTCATAGCATGACACAGCCATGGACACGCCCGTGTCCCAGGTCGTGTGACCCTTATCAGGCCCTAGATTGGCCTTAAGATGCTACCAGATCATTTCTGAGTTTTGGGGCGTTACAATCCCCCCCCCCCTAAACAAATTTCATCCCACGAAAGCTCCTTAAGACCGCGGTTGTCCCATCAGACTTTGACCATCCTGATGTCTTTGTTACGAAGTCGCTTGGCTTCAGACTCCTCAATGTGAATGAGCTTGACCTTCATCGTCAACCCAATATCAATAGGTACCTGATCAACCACAATCACTTGTGAAGGCTCTTGACCGCCTTCCCCAACACCGATATGTGGAATACGTCGTGTAGATCACTCAGTTCTACTGATAACCTTAGTCGATAAGCCGCTTCACCAATTCGCTCTAGAATCTCAAACGGTCCAAGGTACCTCGAACTCAGCTTCTTCAAGCATTGTGCCCATGAGACACCCTTGAACGGCTTAATTTTCAAATATACCCAGTCGCCAACAGCGAACTCAATGTTCATGTGCTTGGTATTATAATATTTAGCCTTCTTGTCCTGAGCGATCAGCAATCGTTCTCGTATTGTTTGTACCAACGAAGTGGCGCCTTCCACTTCTTGTTGTTTGTATAGCTTCGACTCACCCGTCTCCAACCATGACAACAGCGTGCAACATTTTCTACCGTATAGGGTCTCGAAGGGTGTCATTTGAATACTCGCTTGATAGTTGTTGTTATAAGTAAACTCCGCCATGTACATATGATCTTCCCACTGCTTTTTGAAATCCAAGATACACATGCGAAGCATGTCCTCCATCGTCCTGTTGACCCTCTCGGTCTGACCATCTGTCTGCGGATGAAAGGACATGCTGAAACTCAGCTTGGTTCCCAACATATGTTGCACCAACCTCCAGTCATTTGACATGAAGCGCCCATCTCGGTCACTCACGATGCTGCGAGACACACCGTGTAGTCGAACAATGTTATCTACATAGAGTTTTGCTAGCTTATACACTGAATCATCCTTCTTATTCGGAATAAAGTGCGACACTTTCGTCAATCGATCTACGATCACCCAGATGGCATCATTTCCCTTCTGCGACCATGGCAACCCATGCTCAAAATTCATTGAAATATCGTCGAACTTCCACTTCGGGATAGGTAAGGACTTCAAGAAACCTCCGGGCTTCTGGCACTCAGGATTCACCAAGGCGCACGTTTGACACTTCGCCACATAAAGTGCCACGTCCTTCTTAAGTCCTGGCCACCAAAACAACTTTTTCATATCACAATACATTTTCATGCACCCTGGGTGAATCGAGTACTTGGTATGATGAGCCTCGTACATCAATTCCTCCCGCAGTTTACCCACATTTGGGACACACAGACGACTGTCCCTCCATAACAGTTCATCAACAACACCAAATTGGGAATTTGACCCATCCAAAGCCTCATCCATGATATGTTTCATGTTACTATCCAAATCTAGAGTCTGTTGAATCCTATCAGCAAGGTCATACTGCACCTCTGTCCAGTTTAATTGTGCTTCAGCACTCGTCTTCTTGTCAACACAAGAGATTTCTAATGCCTCCAAATCCCGAATCAAACGCTCGTCATGAACCGACAACTAGTTGGCCTGCGCGGGGCCCTGTGAATCAACGCATCTGCCACCGCATTGCCTTTCCCAGGCACATAATGTATCTTAAATGTGTAGTCACCCAGGAACTCCATCCACCTCTGTTGATGCATGTTTAGGTCCTTTTTATCCAACAAGTACTTCAGGATCTTGTGATCGGTATAGATATCGACCATCACACCGTACAGGAAATGCCTCCACAGCTTAAAAGTAAATATCACGGCCTCTAACTCAAAGTCATGGACCGAATAATTCCTCTCATACACCTTCAGTTGATGCGAGCCATAAGCTATTACACTCTCATACTGCAGTAGAACACAACCTAAGCCACTGCCTGAAGCATCACTGTTAATCTCAAATCCTTCGGTCCAACTCGGCGAACATAGAATAGGCGTTGTGTTCGACTGACTTTTCAGTTCTTCGAAAGCTTGCGCGCACTCTAGCGACCACACAAACTTTTGATCTTTCCTCGTCAAAGTCGTGAATGGTAACGCTATCCGCGAGAAGTTCTCTACGAAGTGCCTGTAGTAGCCGGCAAGTCCAAGGAAACTCCGGACTTCTGCCACTGTAGATAACACAGGCCACTCTCATATCACAACTATCTTTGCCGGATCTACCGCAATCCCATTTCCACTAACTATATGACCAAGGAATGCTACCGAGGATAACCAGAATTCGCATTTGGAGAATTTAGCATAAAGTTGATTCCTCCTCAATGTCTCCAACACCATATGTAGATGCTTGAAATGATCCTCCTCGCACTACGAGTACACCAATATATAATCGATAAAGACTATCACGAAGTGGTCCAGGTACTCTCTGAACGTTGTGTTCATCAAATCCATAAATACGGATGGCGCATTAGTCAGCCCAAACAGCATGACGGTGAACTCATAATGCCCATACTGTGTGTTGAAAGCTGTCTTGGGGATGTCATTTTCCCTCATCCGCATCTGATAGTATCCGGATTTCAGATCCAACTTTGAGTACACAGTCAACCCCACCAGCTGGTCGAACCAATCATCAATCCTTGGGATCAGATACTTATTCTTCTTCGTTAGCTTATTCAACTCCCGGTAATCAATACAAAGTCATAAACTTCCATCCGTCTTCTTAACAAAGAGGATCGGCGTGCTCCAAGGTGACGAACTTCGATGCACATAACCTTGCTCCAACAGCTCTTGAAGCTGTACTTTCAATTCTGCCATCTCCTTAGGCGCTAACCAATACGAAGAGCATGACACAGGTTTGGCACCGGGCACCAGCTCAATGGTGAAGTTGATCTCTCGCTGAGGCGGGGCTCCAGGGAGATCGTCAGGGAACACGTCAGGATACTAAGATATAACTGAGATACTGTCCATACTAGGCTTAGGCTTTAAAGCCTCCACTAATGTGAAAAACAGCTCTGCACCAGCACAAACTGCCTTAACCACCCAGAGAGCAGACATCAAAGTCTTGCTCGATCCTTTCATGCCCGCAAAAGTCGTCTCACGATCAGTTCCCAATTTGACCTCCTTGTGGTTGCAACCAATGTATGCACGCTGCTCTGAGAGCCAGTCCATCCCAAAGATTACGTCGAACTCCACTAACGGTAGTAGCGACGCTTGCAAGTCAAACTCTTGGCTCCCAATCCGTATCTTTGCACAACAAACTCTATCCGCGCACATTGCACACCCATTAGGCAACAACACATCCAATTTGTCCCTTGCCATCGAAGAAGGTACTCCGATGCACGATACAAATCCTTCGGATAAAAAGAAATGCGAAGTTCCCGTATCGAACAGTGCTCTCGCCGGATAATCAAAAATCAAAACAAAACCTGCACAAGCAGTAATAAGCTAACGGGCAAAAGGTAACAACTATATAAAGCTAATCTGTTTTTAATTAACTCATACCTGTCACCACGTCAGTTTGCTTTATGGCTTACTGAAGGCCAAGATTGTACACTCTAGGCTGAGCTGGAGCATAGTGGGATGCGGTTGATTCTACTGCCTTCCCCTTTTCCTCGTATGTTGCTCCAGGATTCCTCTCGGACTTTGGACGTCCGCTCCAACACTCTCGGGCAAAGCGCCCTTCCTTGCCACAAGTATGACAAGCGTAAGTAGATTTGCTAGTAGATGTTCTAGCCCTCTATTTCAGCATTCCGTGGTATGCAGCCTTTGTAAGACTTGCAGAGTTCAATACCCTACACACTGGCATCTGGTTGGCTTTCCACAAATCTGCTTCCAAAGATATAGCCGACTCCACCAAGGCTCGGAATCCCAATAATTTTGGTCCTAGTAATAGAATTCATAACTCGTCACGCAGACTATTATGAAATCTATCGACTATAGATTGCTCGTTCTCCAACTCAAAGCCTGAGTAGCACCTTATCATAAGAAACGCCTGCAAATATTCATCAACTGACTGCGCTCCCTGCACTAAAAGCATGTTCAACTGTTGACCCGATGGTCTTCTAAATGCCACTTGCTCCATCACACCAACCGGCGTTGAAGCCACCAAAGGGACAAAGGGTTGCACATACCTTCCATGTTGTGCATTAATCACAGCGAACACCGCTTCAACTACTCTTCTTATGGATTCAACAGAAGGAGGGTCTCAGGCACGTCCTTGGGTGCACTACTCTCCGCAAAATGTTGTAGTTGAGACTACCGCGCACCGCTCCTAGTCAACTATAGTTGTACAACACACTGTTACGCGACCAAACAAAATTGCAAAAAGCAATTATAGGAACACGCAGGTTCCTCAAACATGTGTATTTTCATTCCTAAGTGGACATTCATGGGTTCTTTTCATGTTATAACGATGATGCACATATATATGCTCACCACCCTTAAAAGAATTCGCCCACGAATTCAAATAAGCAAGACCGAAGTCATAGTCTGATGCCAAATTGTAACACCCCCATCCATCACATGAGATATAACAGAAGGTCCGGTCGGGGCCCCACATCATATACCACGGACAGCTAGTGGAGTTATGTATTAATACCAAAATACCATCAAAGGAAACATGCGTCCTAACTCAGAGCATTCTAGCGGAAGCTTTTTAAAACAGTTATAAGAAACCAAACCAAAGCATGAATGTCCACTAAAAACCCAAAGTAAAAATGAGCGTACAAATACACAAAGTACTTGGCCTTATGGCCTTACAAGAGTTTACTTAACAATAGATGTCTTTCATACATCGGCACGCATGCTATCCACACATGAGCATAAAAAAGTAAACATTTGTTTTGGCCTTCAAGGGTCGGCTCAGCAACATGGGCGTCAGTCCGCTACTTGTCACTAGGCTCCGCAGCACCTGCAACCAACATTGCACCGCAGCGGTGGAAAAAAAAAAGCAACGGTTAGCTAAAGCTGACCAAATTATAATGACCTCACCCCTAAATCGGGGTGGTGGTGCTCCTTCCCTGCATTTTATTAGTGCAACAAAATAAGATAGTGAAAGTACAATTTAAGCACACTTCACCACAGGCGTAGGCACGTATGACCACACACCCCGTGCTCTCAGCTCGCATTCTCAGTGAACCTAGTCCACCACCGCCCCTAGGACGGCAACATCGTGAGCATTTAAGTCTTTCCGGCCGAAGCCTAAGACCCTCCCTCTATGCCATCGGTAGGCCTCTTAAACTGAACCACATGGAGCGGGAGTGGTTTCACTAAACCTGTTGCTCACATCGCCATGTCAATTTAAGTCATCGGCGTGGGTCAAGCTTCCTCGAAGCCCGAGTATAGATCATGCAATTTTACATAACCCAGTTATGTACAAGTTGGCTCCAAGGCCACCAAAATGGCAGAACCACGCATCTGCCCAGTTTTTCGGGTGCACCTTGGGGTTAGTCACCAAGGCTCCCTGTTGCAATCTACCACGTAGAAAACCCAAAAACAACCACCGGCACAGAGTCTTCTCCAGCTATTCATGCATAATGAAACATCACCGATCCAGACCAACTTGTCTGGGTAGGCTTCACACACCATGCCTATGTCCATACTTCGATTCTGGAGTCTACATGCAAAACTAGGAGGACTATTCATATCCACCCGAAGGAACACCTCACACTCACCGCATACTCGCGAGAGCGGGTTTCCTATGCAGAAATTAAGAGGACTTCACATGTCCAAGAAGAGAATCGTTACCCTAGAGGTTCGCTTTGATGCCATGGAAAACTAGCCAGATGAAAAGCACCGCAACAGCCTCGCCTCCATGGATCTGGACTCGGCTCGCGATTTGGTGCTCTGAAGCTCCACCGGTGGCCGGATTCCTCCTTCTCCTTCTTCCTTGCTCTCCCCTCTCTCTAACACTTTAGAAAGAGAAAGCCTCAAGAGAAATGAGGGTTTAACCCTCAACACCCGGCCTTATAACAGCAGAGAGATCTCTGGGTTGTTGGATCCTATTAGAAGGAAATGAACGGCCACGAATCGCCCTGAAAATCTTTTTCCTGATCCGAACACTGCTTCGCCCATGTCACAGGCCGTGTCTCACGATCTGTACACGATCGTCGAACACAGAATAGGACACGGCCTCAGACACGCCCGTGTACTGCTTGACATGCCCGTGTCAGCCTATGACACGCCCGTGTCATAGGGCGTGTTCCTCAAGCGACGCAGGAAACCGTCGTGTCCCGACCAAGATACGGCTATGAGACACGCCAATGTAATAGCTTGACATGCCCGTATCAGCCTCTGACACGCCCGTGTCCCAGGTCGTGTACCACACTCGATACTGTCCTGCTGACATAGAGCAGGACACGGCCATGAGACACGCTCGTGTCCCAGGCCGTGTATCCTACCTGGCTTGACTCTGAGGATCGTCGAATGCATTTCATCGACCTCACAAAAATTTGTCGAACTCATAGCATGACACGGCCATGGACACGCCCGTGTCCCAGGTCGTCTGACCCTTATCAGGCCCCAAATTGGCCTTAAGATGCTACCAGATCATTTCCGAGTTTTGGGGCGTTATATGTCACCTCCGCATTGGACCGCCCATTATTACTTTAAATAGGTCTGGTTTGAGAAGAGTGGGTCGAAATGAGCCATCAGCATTTTTCTCGAAAACCCGATTCAGCTCATAAGTGCAAATTAGCAAAACGGCTTTCCTAAAATATGCTAAGTCAATTTCGTCGCATGCGTCGAGTGTCACTCGACGCTTCGTCGAATTGCGTCGAGATCACTCGATGCTTCATCGTTTGGTGTTAAGATCACTCCACGCTTCGTCGAATGACGTCGAGATCACTTAATGCTTTTCGATGGATCCTTCTTGCTAAAATATTTAAGTCCAAGCACTGTAGGCGTCGAGATCACTAGACGCTTCGTCGAATGGCATCGAGTTCACTCAACGCTTCATCGAGTCCAGTCAATGCACTCGACGCTTCCCGAATCCAGAATTATTCTAAGTAAAATTCTTCTATATGTCTAGTATCACTTTACGCCTGCCCACCATTCAACGCACTTGACGCTTCGTCGAGTCTAGTCAACGCACTCGACGCTTCCCGAATCTAGGATTATTCTAAGTCAAGTTCTTCTATGCGTCGAGTATCACTTGATGCCTGCCCACCAGTCAACGCACCCGATGCTTCGTCAAGTTTAGTCGACGCACTCAATGCCTGTTACCAGTGCACCCCGATCCTGATTCAGTTCCATTGACTCAAAATAGGTGTGAGTGGTCTAGCACGAATTGGGACGTTACAATGTGAGACTTTAAATGGATTGATACAGTTTATCCCCGGTAGAAATTTCATATAGAGTCTGGATCGATGTACGGACACAGACATATTGTGTGAAGCTCATCTGTGATAAGTTGGTCTAGATTGTTGATTGTTTAATTTTTCGTGTCGGATAAGACTCTATAGAAAAATAAGTAGATCTTGGAGATTTTTGGTGATGCAGGATACTGTAGAAAGTAC
The DNA here is from genome assembly GCA_039583875.1 of Platanthera guangdongensis. Classification (NCBI taxonomy): domain Eukaryota; kingdom Viridiplantae; phylum Streptophyta; class Magnoliopsida; order Asparagales; family Orchidaceae; genus Platanthera; species Platanthera guangdongensis. The sequence goes on along the minus strand of CM077148.1, from coordinate 127,358,692 downwards.
AGGAGGTTCATTCCAGGAAACACCCGAGATTGCAACAGAATGCAAGATTTTATTGTTATTGCACGTGATAGCAATATTGCTAGTGATAACTCTGCTGGTAAAAACTAGTGAGCTGTTGTTGTGCTGGGAGTGAACCCAATACTGAGACAGATTGGTGGTTATGTCGATATTGCGCAGCAATAATGATATCGCTGGAGATAACGCCGAGAGAGTTTTGTTAGTGGTTGTGAAGCCTGTGTCCTGGGGACAAGGTGGGTAGTATGAAAAGTTGTCGAGACTGTTGTGCTCAACTTTGGTGGTCGTGAGTGCCAACCGTGAGACATAATATTGGTTATGTTGTGAACAGGAAATGGGCAGGCTGACTTACGTCATGTCTCGTAGGCATGGCGACTTGAGCAACAGGATGTGGCTGAACTATACCTACACCGTGTCATTCGACTAGATTGCCTAAAGTACCTGACTTTCATCATTGGCAGGGGAAGAGTCCTTGACTTTGTCTCGAACTGGTGAATTCTCAAAACGATCTAGGTCTGGGACTATAGATGGTGGTGGAACTCGTGGAGTACACCAAAAGAGTGCCTTGAGAGCACGAAATGCGTAGTCGTGAGAGCCGACGTTTGTGGTGGTTGTGTATATATGGCATAATGCTTAAATTGCACATTCTTGTGGAAATATATAAATGTGTGTGTGTGTATATATATATATATATATATATATATATATATATATATATATATATATATATATATATATATATATATATATATATATATATATATATATAGATATGTTGTCATATGTTGCTTTCTTGTAGGGAAGGTGAACCGTCATCTCGAGAAAGGGGTGGGGTCATTACTCCATCATGGGCAGCTTTAGTTGACCGCTCTTTTGTTTTCCACGTCTTTGTGGATTGTGCATGTGTAGCTTCTGGTGAGCCGAGCAGGAAATAGCGGGTTGAAGCCCTGATGTTGTACTGGTCCTCGAAGGCCTAAGTGCTATGTTTTATTATTTTCAAGTGTTGATAATCTGCCTGCCGAAATATGGAAATCACTATGTATCAAAAATAATAACAAATTTGTAAGGCCATAAGGCAAAACCTTTTGTGTACTTTCATTCCTGGTGTTTTATAGCGGGCATTCCGTGTTGTGGGCTATCTTAGTGAAAATATTTCCGTTAGTTGTGAACTCTGTGTTAGTTTGGATAGATGTTTGGTCTCATTTCTTAACTCTGTTGTCTATTCTTTGAATATGACGTGGAGTCCTGGCCGGACCTTCTGTTATATTCTTTGTGATGGGCGTGATATTACACCATGTGCGGTCCTTTTCGACGACTCGTTCTTCGGATTGAGGCTCGGGAAAAATCTGTCTCATTGAGCCATCTTTCCACGACTACCTCTCCACCTTCATTCCTCTTCCTTTCCTCCCTCCTTCCTAGTGCGGTTCATCCTCCGGCCTCGGCCTCTCGGAATCCGAGTCATCCTGAGTTTCCCTTTTAGAGATGTTGTGTTGCTTGCTTTGGCTCAACATTCCCTCTCTTTCGTTCCTGCTTTGATTTTTCGTGGTTAACTGGGTTAGCGTCGTCCATAGCTCCGCTATTAATGTCAAGATCTCCTTCTACCCCCTTTCCCCTCTAGTAGCTCCAACCTGACCCGGTTAGATCTCGGAGCGCCTTCACGATTTATATGCCCGACCACCTCTTGAGTCCCCACCGAGAAGAATCTCTCTCAACTAGAGCACCAAATTGTTGAGAACCCGCTGATCGAGTCCAACAACAATGAATCAACCACCCACACTCGAGCAAACCTTGGTTCAGACAATCCACCAAACACGTGCGGCGCATCAATTATTTGACCCCTTGAACAATCTGTTGGATCCCTAGTTGATTTGGGCTAGGTTCACTGACTTAGGATGTGACCCATCATGTATAGTCTGGGTCAAGTTTGTGTCTTAGAGTCTAGGACAGTCCTCTATCTCAACTTCAGATGGACCAGCCTTCTTCAAGACCATCAGGAACTCCAGATCTATCAGTTTTTCAAACTAAGTGGAATGAGTTCGACGTTCGTCGAACTCAGCTCGACGAAGGAAGTTGTGCGCTCGACGATCGTGAGACAAATTCGCAGTGCTGAGCTCGACGAACTTTGTTCTTTGCTCGACGAACACCAGATCCTGCTTCAAGCATTCTCAGGACTACTTCAAATTTCTCTAAGTCCAGCTCCATGCTTCGGTCGATGAATGCTAATCTGTACTCGACGATTTTTTTGTGCTCAGAGAATCTGTGTCGACACTTAGGGCTTGTGTCGACACCAGAGGATTTGTGTCGACACCTAGATCAATCTGTCGACACCAGAGGATTTGTGTCGACACCTAGATCAATCTGTCGACACCAGAGGATTTGTGTCGACACCTAGATCAATCTGTCGACACCAGAGGAGTTGTGTCGACACCAAGATTAATCTGTGGACACCAAGTTGTGTCGACACAGGATTTCAGCAGATGTAGAGTATTTCGTCCAAGTCCAGAACTTTTCTCAGGTCGACGAAGTTTATTCTCAGCTCGACGAATTTGGTTCTCTGCTCATCGAATAATGTTTGTCTGATATTGAAGATTGTCTATTCAACGAATGAAGACTGTCAGCTCGACGAACTCAGCTTAGCTCGACGAACTCTTAACTCTGTTCGACGAATTATGTTCTTCGGTCGACGATTCCAGACTAGGTCTTCTTCCGTTCCGTCTCATTCCATGGCGCTGATTCCTGGACAATTAATGGCAGTTCTTCACAGTATACTACCGTTAGGATGCGCAGTTAATTCTGGATTATTATATGCCATTTTCCCATGGAAACAGTTGGGGAAATAATTAATTGCTGCTTCCTTTCCAGGCCGTCTGTCATTACTGCTCGACATTCAAAAATTCGAATGCTCTCCATGACAGATAGACATATACAGAAACCAAAGAAATACAACAAGTACAGAATACCAGACACAACAAGAAGAAGATAGACAGTGATTCAGACAACACAAGAAAAAGAATTCATTCTTGGCCAAGAGAGAAATTGATCTAGAAGAAGAACATTACATCAATATCAAGAGTCTTCTTCATCTACTTTTACTCAGGAGAACTTCAAAACAATACATTCATATCAGTTGCAAGAAGTTCCTGAAGACTTTCTCTGGACCTGTAATTCTAGGTCTTTGAAGACCTATCACCCTGAAGCAGTGCTCCAGCTTTCTTCCTGATCCTTTCTACATCTCAGGGGGAGCAAAGCTGCTAAACAACATTCCACAAGTCTTCTCATTTGATTTGAGAAAGAGAAGATCTCATCACCCTCTCACTCCACCTCTGTACAGGGTTTTAATTCCCTTCAAAATTATTCTGGTTGCAAGTCTCCCTCCAAAAGACTTGAGGGTTTGGTTTTTGGGAACCTGATCAAAACCCCATTGGTGCCAGGACACCTGATCAACCCCTTCCTTCAGTGGATTCCTACCAGGGTGGTAGAAGAGTGGACTACCCAGATTTGGGGAACCACTATAAAATTCTTGTGTCGTCTCGTTGCTTTCTTTTCCTTTTGTTTTCTGGCCTTGCTCTGTGAATGTGTTGTGATTAGTCCATTGTTGTTGTTTTTTGTTTATTATATCTGCTGCACACACACCTAAAATACAACAACAGTTGTAAAAGTTTTAAAATCACCATATACTCTATTCACCCCCCCCCCTCTAGAGTATATCAGATCTAGCTGCACTTTCAATTGGTATCAAAGCGAGGTTGGTTAAACATACCATACCTGATTGGTTGTACAGGCTAACACCTGAACCCAAAGATCCCTTAGTTAGATCTCTTTGTTTTTACTCTGTTATTAGATTTTGTTTTCACAGACATGGCCCAAAACAAGGATTATACAAGCATCAGACCTCCAGTGTGCAATCTTAACAAGTTTGCCATCTGGAAGGCAAGAATTAGATTATATATGAACTCCATTGATGAGGATATTTTTTTTGTCATTTCAACAGGTGTTCCTCCAGCTCCTACAACTTTTGCCAGCACATCAACTAATCTGAGTGCAGTACCACCTCCAGACAACACTGAAGCCTATAAGAAAGCCAAGATGGCTGATGCAAAGGCTATGAATATTCTGGCCCAAACAATGTCAGATGACATATTTCAGAAGGTGGCTGAGTGCACCTCAGCCAAGGTCATTCGGGACTCTCTCAATCAAATGGTAGCAGGCTCAGCTGATGAAAGAAAGGATAGGAGATCCAGTCTCATCTCTCTCTATGAGAATTTCAAAAAGGATGAGACAGAATCAGTGGCTGAGATGTACAATAGATTAAGTTCAATCATTAGTGAACTTAAGACTCTTGACAAGGACATCACCTTAACTGGGGTGAATGACAAGATATTTATGTGTTTCCCCAGTTCATGGGACTCCAGAATCTGGCCAATCAAAGAAGCCAGAAGCCTCAATGAGATCTCAACAGAATCTCTGTTAGGCAAGCTGAAGTCATATGAGCAGCTTGTCAAATCAAGAGAGGCAGCAGAACAGAAGGCAACTACACCAGTTAGGAAGGAGCACAGCTTGGCCCTCAAAGCTTCTGAAGACAGTGAAACATCTACCTCCAATGAAGAGTTAATGAGCCTCTTTGCCAAAAGATTCTACAAAATGGCAAGAAAGGACTTTAGAAGAAAATCATCCAGGCAGGATGATAAACCCAAATATGATAAGACACCAACTAAGGAGGTTGTGTGTTTTGGATGCAGAAAGCCAGGGCACTATATTTCAGAATGCCCAGAGAATCAGAAAAAGGACAAGGGCAGGGACAAGGATTCCAGAAGAAAACAAAGCAGCAGACCCTCCTCCAACAAGTATAAAAGGAAGGACAAAGGATTTGTTGCTGAGTCCTGGAGTGACACAGAAGAGGAAACATCCTCCTCCAGCTCCAGTGAAGAAGAGGAAGAAGCCAGATCCAAGGAGGTGTGCCTAATGGCAATAGATGCCTCCAGAAGCAACTGTGGATCAGAAGAGGATTCTAAAGATGAAGGTGCCTCAGACTCAGAGGCTGATCAGGTGATTTCTAGTTTTGATTTCAATTCTGACTTATTTAAAGTAGAATTTAAAACTATGTGCATGGATTTAATAAACTCTGAGAAAGAGATAAAAACCCTGAGGACTAGACTAGAAAATCTTGAATCTGTCAGCACAGAAAACAGAAAACTAACTGACCAATTGACTCTAGCTAATGAACAGATAATCAAGTTAAAATCTGAATTATGTGAGGCAAAACAACTTGAGCAATCTCTCAATGGGAGAAGCCTCAAGCTGATAGATATCACAAGCACAGTAAATGCCAGATTAAATGGCAGGCTGGGCTTGGGTGCTTCATCAGGTTTACCTCCCATAATAAAGAAGAATATACTTTCCACTCCCATAAAGTTTATCACTGCTAAAGGTAAAGAGAAGCTAACTGAAAAACCCAGATTAGAAAACAAGACAAATCCCCTAGACAATAGCAACAGAAAACAGAAGAAAGCTGTTAAAAACCAAGTTCAGCAGAATTCGTCGAACTTAGATCGACGAAATCCTGCAAGATCGTCGAACCCCGATCGACGAACGCTGAACGCAAACTTCAGAAATAATTATTCGTCTTACTGCGATCGACGAACTGTGTATGGTTCGTCGAGCAGAGGTTGACGAACGTGGGACGCAGAAAATGACCATGGTCATTCTCTGAGTGGAGGTCGACGATCTCATCCCCATTCGTCGAACTCTGGTCGACGAACTTACAATAATTCGTCGATCCCAGAACGACCAAATATAAATAATTTCTCCTATAGAAATGTTAAAACAGCTAATAAGACATTTAATCCAGTAGCTGATTGGATAATCCCACCTAGGAGATATCACCCTCTAGGGTATAAGTCTCAACCTGCATTATCAGTCATTTCTAGTTTTATTTTTCAGCCAAACCAAGGACCCAAGGTAACCTGGGTCAAGAACAATTGAGCTTTGTTTTTTTTTTGATGCAGGTACAGGTGAAGAACTGTCCAAGGATAAGTCAGACATGGTACCTGGACAGTGGCTGCTCCAAGCACATGACTGGCAGCAAAGCAAACCTCACCAACTATAAGTCCAAGCTAGGACCAAAGGTGATATTTGGAGACTCAAAGAGTGGTCAGTCAGAAGGATATGGAAGAGTAAGCATTGGAGCAGTGACCTTCAAAAAGGTGACATATGTAAGAGGACTTAAACATAACCTTATATCCATAAGTCAATTATGTGATGAAGGTTATCAGGTACACTTCAACTCTACCTCTTGTTCTATTATAAATGATAAAAACCAAACTGTTTTAATTGGACTTAGACAAGGAAACATATATTTAGTAGATTTCATTTCTGCCACAACTGATATTTGTTTACTCAATATCACTAGTAACCAAACTGAGCTATGACACAAAAGGCTAGGTCATGTAAACCTTAAGAACATATCTAGGTTATCTAAAGACAACCTTGTTAGAGGTTTACCTTCTGGTCCCTACAAGAAGGAAAGCCTATGCAGGGCTTGTCAACTAGGCAAGCAAACTAAAACTAGCTTCAAATCCATTAATAAAAGTGATTCACCTAGGATATTGTATCTGCTTCATGTGGATCTTTTTGGACCCATTGCAGTACAAAGCCTAGGAGGGAAGTCTTACACCTTAGTTATTGTTGATGATTTCTCTAGATTCAGTTGGGTAGCCTTCCTGAGAGCTAAGTCAGATACATTCAAAGTTCTTACAGATTTTCTCAGGACCATACAGATTGAGTTCTCTACTCATGTTGCATTGATCAGAAGTGATCATGGCACAGAGTTTGAGTCTCTTCTTATGCATGAGTTCTGTGAGAAGGAAGGTATCAGGCAGTGCTTCTCAGCTCCTAGAACTCCCCAACAAAATGGGGTTGCTGAAAGGAAAAATAGGACAGTCATTGAAGCTGCAGGTACATTGTTAGCAGATGCTTACATGCCTCTATCCTTTTGGGCAGAAGCTGTAAACACAGCTAACTATGTCCTGAACAGATGTCTTATACATAAACTAAAACACAAGACCCCCTATGAATTACTTAAAGAAAAGAAACCTAAAATCACTTACTTTAAAGTTTTTGGTTGCATATGTTACATCCACACTAATAACAAAAGATATATCAGAAAATTTGAGGCTAAGGCTGAAGAAGAGATTTTTCTAGGATATTCCCAAGTAAGCAAGGCCTATATGGTTTTCAACAAATCATCCCTTAAAATTGAAGAATCTGTCCATGTGTCTTTTGATGAAGCTAACATGTCTTATAAGGAGAGACATTTCTACCAATAGTCCTTTGCAGGTTTCACCAATCTGTGAGTCTATGGATGGACTAAACCTTACTCAAGAGGTTCCAACTCATCCCACTCCACAGGCTGCTGAAGATAGTGAAGAAGAAATCCAAGAGGAAGTAACTGAACTTCCATCAACAGCCAGTACCATTCCTCAAGAGGAATTATTTGCAGAAGCTGTTGCTCAACCAACTCCACCCACTGATCTTGTCACACTTAGAGATCACCCCAGATCTCAAGTGATTGGGGACATTTCAGTTGGTGTACAGACAAGACATCAGCTCAATCAAGACTTGATGCATGCCTGTTTTCTCTCTCAAATTGAACCTCTCACTATCCATGAAGCTGAGCAAGATCCCCACTGGATTCTTGCAATGCAAGAGGAACTGAATCAGTTTGAGAGATGTAGAGTTTGGGATTTGGTTCCAAGACCCCATAACTACCCAGTTATTGGAACCAAATGGGTCTATAGGAACAAATTAGATGCAGAAGGGAACATAGTAAGGAATAAGGCTAGACTGGTTGCCCAAGGATATAGGCAAGAAGAAGGAATAGACTATGACCAAACCTTTGCCCCTGTTGCAAGGTTGGAGGCCATTAGAATATTCCTAGCCTATGCAGCATACAAAAAGTTCAAAGTATTCCAGATGGATGTTAAGAGTGCCTTTCTGAATGGTGTACTTCAAGAAGAGGTTTATGTAGAACAACCTCCAGGTTTTATCTCTCTAACTCAACCCTCTTATGTTTACATATTGCATAAAGCTCTCTATGGTTTAAAGCAAGCTCCAAGAGCTTGGTATGAGACCCTAGCTAGCTTTCTTTTAGAGCATAAATTTACAAGAGGAACCATAGATAAAACCCTTTTCACTAGACATCATAAGGACCAAATCTTATTGGTACAAATATATGTGGATGACATTATTTTTGGGTCTACTGATCCCAAATTGTGCCAGAGGTTTGCTGACCTCATGCATTCCAAATTTGAGATGAGTAGTATGGGTGAGCTTTCCTACTTCCTTGGTCTCCAAGTGAAGCAGCTCCCTGATGGTATCTTCCTCTCCCAATCTAAGTATGCTAAAGAGCTCATTAAAAAGTTTGGGATGGGTGATGCCTCAGGAATGAAAACACCTATGGCTACAAATGCTGTTGTGGATTCTGATGCAGCAGGGAAACCTGTAGATCAGAAACATTATAGGGCAATTGTTGGATCCCTATTATACTTAACAGCTAGCAGGCCTGACATAATGTTTGCCACATGCCTTTGTGCTAGATTCCAAGTGAATCCTAAAGAATCTCATCTTATATTTCTAAAAAGGATTTTGAGATATATAAAGAGTTGTCCTAGTTTAGGACTCTGGTATCCTGCAGAGTCAGAGTTTGAGTTAACTGGATACTCAGATGCTGACTATGCTGGATGTAGAGTGGACAGGAAAAGTACCTCTGGAACTTGCCAGTTCCTGGGTATGAGACTTGTCTCTTGGTTTTGCAAAAAGCAGACATCTGTGTTGACATCAACTGCTGAGGCAGAATATATGGCTGCTGGCAGCTGCTGTTCACAGATGCTATGGATACAAAACCAACTCCTAGATTATGGTATCAACTTAAATAATTCAACCTTATTTTGTGATAATACAAGTGCTATTGCTATAGCTCAGAATCTAGTTCATCATTCTAGGACTAAACATATTGAAATAAGACATCATTTCATTAGAGATAATGTGGACAAAAAGAAAATTAACTTGATCCACATTCCCACTGATCTACAGAGAGCAGATATCTTCACCAAGCCTTTGGATGAGAAAACCCATATGTTCTTTATAAATCAACTGGGAATGATTGATGGAGAAGAGTTAAATTAATTTCTGTCTGCATTCGATGAATTTTCCAGAGTTCGTCGAACGGAGTTTGACGAATTAGGGAAAGTTCGAGAGATTCTCGTCGAACGGAGATCGACGAATTCTCTGTGTGGAAATAATGTTCGTCGACCGGAGATCGACGAACCTTGCTTCAGAAACCATTTCGTCGAACGGAGTTCGACGAACTGTTTTCAATTATTCTGAATGGGTTCGACGAACTACTCTCCTATACCTTATTTCGTCGATCTTAGTTCGAAGATCTATCTCCTTTTCATGGAACGGAGCTTGTCGATTCATATTCTGATAATCTTATATCTAGGTTTTCTTCGACCTCCGTCCCGCGCTTTCAGTTCCTTTGCTCTTGATCGCCGTTTTCTCTGTAATTTTCTTTGCAGGTCATCAATGGCGATTCCTCCAGGAGCACTTACAGCGATGAAGTTTGATGCAGCATTCTCAATGGACTTTGAGTTCTTCCAGCATTCCGATCCAATTTTTCTGTATATCCTTGTATTACTTGAAGAGCTGCATCTCAAGGACTTCATGACACGCAACATCAAGCTACACTCAACAGAGATAAGAGAATGGGTGTACACTGCTACAATTTCTGAAGATGGAAATCTGACAGGAACTATTGGAAACACTGTCATTTCCCTGTCCACAGCAGTACTCTCTGAAATTTTCGGTCTGATCAATGGGGAAGACAACTTGGAAATGGACGCTGAGGAATATGCTGATATGCTGAAAGTCATGGGTTTCTCCGGCAACAACCCTAATAAGCTTCTGAAGAAACAACTGTCCACCGCTTATCAATTTTTGGATGACATTGTAGGGAAAATTCTGTTGGGCAAGCACTCGGCACACGACTACATCACTCGCCATCAATTCCTGATCATGTGCGCAGTGCTCAACAAGCGTCAGGTTGATTGGGGCATGGTCTTCTTTGACCTTATCAAGAAAAGAACTAGCAAGAAGGAAGTCTGCTACGGCAGAATCCTGGGGATTTTCCTCCAGGAAAAGGCCAGTGAATGTCTGGTCTCCCCGACCACATTCATCAACGCCAGCAAGCGCCTCACCTGCGCCTTGTTTGGCCGATGGGAGAGGACAATCTCCAAACCCTCCAAGGGTTCCTCCTCCTCCATCAAGGCTTCTGAGAGCACCAGGACCATCAAGGTCACTCCCCACCCTGACTCTGAAGAGGTCATTCCCCCTACCAAATCTCTTCTCACTCCTCCTGCACCTCAATTGACTCCACCTCAACATCAATCTCCACCGCCTGATATTACACATATGCCTACACCTCCAGTTTCCCCCACTGAAACACATATTCCCTCACCTCCTCAATCCCCTCTTCCACCACACATTTCCTCTATTCCATCCTACACCATACCCACTGAACCACAACCTGTTCTACCTCCCTTATCCCCTCCACATATTCTTCCTTCCTCCTCTACTATTCTTTCTCCACCTATGGATTCTTCCACCATTCCCACCATCATCTCTCTTCTGACTCCTCTTATTAAATCACTCATCACAGAGGCCATTACACCTCTGGTGAATTCCATTGATTCTTTATCTGCCCAAATCTCAGCCCTCTCTGCTGCCCCCTCTTCATTCAGGGGCCTGGCTCCAGGTTATCCTGAACCCAGGCAGGGGGAGATGCTCCATGATGAAGCTGGTGCAGCAGCTGCAGAAGTGAATACAGTTGATACAGATACAGATACTGCAGATACAGTTCTTGACACTACAGATATAGTTGATTCAGTGCTTGATAATGCTACAGACACAGCAATAGATTTTATTCAATTCATGGACACTGACAGTAGCTTTGATGAGTCAGTAGATTCAATAACAACTGCTGGTGATTTCCTTATAAATCCCACAGTTAATTTATCTGAGATACTTCAGATCTTTGATCCTGTATATATGAAGCTTCCTTCAGTAGAGATTGCTAAGCCATATTTGGCAATTGTCCAGTATACCTCTCCAGCAAGTCCAGCAGTTGCCAGGCAACTTTGTGCATCCTTTGTTGCTCCCTCTGCTGTTCCAACTTCTGTGTCTATTCCAAAAATCTGCCCTGTCCCAGATTTTGTCATGGATGATTCTCCCATGCCTGATCTGGATGAGCTCATTCTGGCAGACATTGAAGAAGAGAACAAGGCAGCAGCTGCAAGTTCTGTCTCTACTGCTGTTGTACCCTTACCCTCTGAACCTTCTATTCCCCCTCAAGAAAAACCTATTATCATTCCTGATGCCACTCTGAGGAAGCTGAATGCTTTGTATGATAATACTCAGAGTTCAAATTCTGATGATGATGATGATGATGAATCAGATGAGGAGGCTGCTAAAACGAGAAAGAAGTTGCTCTCTAAGAAAAGGAAGGCTCCTCCTCCTCCTGCTCCCAAGCCTAATCCCACTGCAGACACTCCATACTATATTCTGCATAATGTTGCTCCTTACAAAGGGATGCCTGCATGGATGTGGCTATCAAAGAACCAGCAAAAAGAGAGGAAGAGGAGTAGGAGATACTCTCCTCCCCCAGTTCATAGATACAGAAAGGATCCTCCTCCTCCTCCTCCTCCAGCAGCAGGTGCCTCTGGCTCAAGCTCTCAGAGATCTGCTGCTATTCAAACCTATCAGAGACAAACAGGGAGATCCTCTGGTAGTAGTCAGCCAAGGCCACCATCTTCAGGAAGTCAACATCATCAACAACAACAGCAGCAGCCCCAGGAATCTAAGGTACATGAAGCTGAAAGGCCCTATTCCCCTCCTGAAGATCCAGAAACAGCCAACACAGCCAGAATGGCAAGATTCCAAGAAATCATTTGCTTATCTCTAATCAACAAAGCCAAAGCTGAAGGCAAGGACACAACAGGCTTAACTACTATGTCTCAGTACAAGAGAGATGAACTAAAAAGATTTGGGAAAGCAAACAAACTACTCAATGTTGATGAATACATGAATCTTCACCCAGAAGCAGTTGTCCCCAGAGCCTCTTCACTGAACATCATAGGGGCAGCTGACATGACTATGACCAAGGCTCAAGCTTCAGATCCCAATAGGGAAATCATTTTCAAGAAGCCAGGAGATAAAGCACCAGAAGTCAAGCCAAAACAGAAGAAATCAGAGAAGTAATTTTGTGTTTTCTTTTCATTTCTCCTTCTGTTTAAGTCTATATCTTGCATTAAAACAAAGCCAGTATGTATATATATATCTGTTGCATGTGTTGTAAATTCTCTGCCAGATATATCTCTTAATTTTGCTTTATTTTTCTGTTTGTTCTTTGCTTGGAGTTTCTGTTAGTGACCTCACCCAAATAGGGGGAGATTGTTGGATCCCTAGTTGATTTGGGCTAGGTTCACTGACTTAGGATGTGACCCATCATGTATAGTCTGGGTCAAGTTTGTGTCTTAGAGTCTAGGACAGTCCTCTATCTCAACTTCAGATGGACCAGCCTTCTTCAAGATCATCAGGAACTCCAGATCTATCAGTTTTTCAGACTAAGTGGAATGAGTTCGACGTTCGTCGAACTCAGCTCGACGAAGGAAGTTGTGCGCTCGACGATCGTGAGACAAATTCGCAGTGCTGAGCTCGACGAACTTTGTTCTTTGCTCGACGAACACCAGATCCTGCTTCAAGCATTCTCAGGACTACTTCAAATTTCTCTAAGTCCAGCTCCATGCTTCGGTCGACGAATGCTAATCTGTACTCGACGATTTTTTTGTGCTCAGAGAATCTGTGTCGACACTTAGGGCTTGTGTCGACACCAGAGGATTTGTGTCGACACCTAGATCAATCTGTCGACACCAGAGGATTTGTGTCGACACCTAGATCAATCTGTCGACACTAGAGGATTTGTGTCGACACCTAGATCAATCTGTCGACACCAGAGGAGTTGTGTCGACACCAAGATCAATCTGTCGACACCAAGTTGTGTCGACACAGGATTTCAGCAGATGCAGAGTATTTCGTCCAAGTCCAGAACTTTTCTCAGGTCGACGAAGTTTATTCTCAGCTCGACGAATTTGGTTCTCTGCTCATCGAATAATGTTTGTCTGATATTGAAGATTGTCTATTCAACGAATGAAGACTGTCAGCTCGACGAACTCAGCTTAGCTCGACGAACTCTTAACTCTGTTCGACGAATTATGTTCTTCGGTCGACGATTCCAGACTAGGTCTTCTTCCGTTCCCGTCTCATTCCATGGCGCTGATTCCTGGACAATTAATGACAGTTCTTCACAGTATACTACCGTTAGGATGCGCAGTTAATTCTGGATTATTATATGTCATTTTCCAATGGAAATAGTTGGGGAAATAATTAATTGTTTCTTCCTTTCCAGGCCGTCTGTCATTACTGCTCGACATTCAAAAATTCGAATGCTCTCCATGACAGATAGACATATACAGAAACCAAAGAAATACAACAAGTACAGAATACCAGACACAACAAAAAGAAGATAGACAGTGATTCAGACAACACAAGAAAAAGAATTCATTCTTGGCCCGGGGAGAAATTGATCTAGAAGAAGAAGAACATTACATCAATATCAAGAGTCTTCTTCATCTACTTTTACTCAGGAGAACTTCAAAACAATACATTCATATCAGTTGCAAGAAGTTCCTGAAGACTTTCTCTGGACCTGGAATTCTAGGTCTTTGAAGACCTATCACCCTGAAGTAGTGCTCCAGCTTTCTTCCTGATCCTTTCTACATCTCAGGGGGAGCAAAGCTGCTAAACAACATTCCACAAGTCTTCCCATTTGATTTGAGAAAGAGAAGATCTCATCACCCTCTCACTCCACCTCTGTACAGCGTTTTAATTCCCTTCAAAATTATTCTGGTTGCAAGTCTCCCTCCAAAAGACTTGAGGGTTTGGTTTTTGGGAACCTGATCAAAACCCCATTGGTGCCAGGACACCTGATCAACCCCTTCCTGCAGTGGATTCCTACCAGGGTGGTAGAAGAGTGGACTACCCAGATTTGGGGAACCACTATAAAATTCTTGTGTCGTCTGGTTGCTTTCTTTTCCTTTTGTTTTCTGGCCTTGCTCTGTGAATGTGCTGTGATTAGTCCATTGCTGTTGTTTTTGTTTATTATATCTGCTGCACACACACCTAAAATACAACAACAGTTGTAAAAGTTTTAAAATCATCATATACTCTATTCACCCCCCCTCTAAAGTATATCAGATCTAGCTGCACTTTCACAATCATTCCAACAATTGCCCACACCCAGGCCCTTGTGGGCAGCCACTACACATCCTCATTTACCAAATAAGCACAAAAACATGAATAAAATTGCTCACAACAACAGTCCAAGCAGACATCAACAGAACGTTAACATCAAAAAAAAAAAACAACCATCGTAGTACTTCCACGAACCATAACAGCCGCCAAACTTTGGTGTCGTCGGCCCCCTGCCCAGAGCGATACTAGTACCCTTCTAGCTCGGGATTCGTTCGTCTCCCCGCTAGCCCAAGTGAGCGTTGACCGGATCCCCGCACACCGCTCCCAAGCTCGCTGGGAAACGAATCTCCATTCCATTGTAATAGTGGCTCCAGAGAGCTCACAGGAAGTATCTTCCAAATAGCCGATGCCCCCTTACGCTCTAACCCTCCCCCTCATATTTGTCTCTCACTAAATTGTACCCAACATACCCTTGCGCCCTAGCCCATTCAAAACTTGGCAAAAAAGAAATCAAAACAGAAGTCCAAAACAAAAGAAAAAAACCAACAACCCAAACAAAAACCAAAACAAGATGCGACTTCACCCGAGCACAATCCTCCTCATCACACACTCGCAAGACTGCTTCGTCAGTTTAGTTTCTGAACCCTAGCACTTCTCCTTAGCGAAACTTTTCGACATGACAACTCATGGGAACCAATTATGATACTTTATTATTGAACACCCTTGCTATCAAAGGAAATCAGTTCAAGAAAGGACATTAATTATTGTCTAGTTACTTAATTGGTTCACAATGTGAAAAATACCATTTTAGTTTTTGTTGTTTTAATAGTCAAACATTGAGCAAATCTAGAAGAACACGCAGGTGTTCTTGTGTTTCATCAGCAACAAGAGAAGATTACAAAGGAAGTACATGAGACTATTATTTTGATATTTCACAATTAAAAATAAGAGCATAACTGTCCATGACCATATGATATTGCACAATTTAAAATCTTATTTTTCATGTTGAGAAACTAATCTTTTGTTAAGGAGTTTGAACACAAACATCTCAATCATCTTGTCCTTCAAATGAGAATGTAAGTGAAAAGCAACCTTGAAATCTCGGGGGCATCTTCATTAGAAATCTTATCAAAAAGATAAAGTAGAATTTTTCATTGCTGATAACCTAATTCGTTGTTCTTCTAAACACTTAAATGATGATTTTCCAAACTGTATGCAACTTTTTCAAAACAATTTTTTTGTCCGTTCTAATGTGACCGCTGGTTACCCATCACTTCTTTTTCCACAGCCACCACCTTCCCAAACAGAGCCCAAATCAGAGGATATAGAGACATTTCCACAAACTTATCATGTAAACTGCTGATTTGTCAACCGTACGAAAGCATCTGGCGGCTAGCTGTTGGGCATCTCATTGTATATATGCCCCCTCAAGATCATTGGAAGGGGACGCAAAATCATCCTTTCTTAGAGGGGAAACAACGAGTTTGGCTTGTATTAAACATATACCCCCTTAGTTATTCCTCGCTTCCATCAACTTTTTATCATTTGGGAAAGCTCTGTAATATTTATTAGAAAAATTGATTAAATTAATGGTATTGAAAAAAATAGTTATTGCTTTTCTTTTAAAATTGATATATTTGCAAAATTTATTATTAATATTTAGCTTCCCCATATAATAATTAATAACACTGTTTTCACGCTGCCATTTATTTTTTTTTTCCTGCTTAGAAATAGTGCAATAATAATAATAAATAAAATTAATGGGCTTAAATGGCAGCAAAGGATCTTAGCTCAGAAAATTAATGGTATTGAATGCATCTCTGGTAATCCCAGTAAATAATGTTTTAAAAGCATGCTAATTTCGGCAACTCCTTATTTACTTCCAATTTAATGCAGGATACGAGACGTGCAGCTTCACAACTCGGGTTTGTTTCCTCCTAGTTATTATATGATAAGCCCGCATTAATGTCCCTCGGTTTGTTCATGATATACAAGGGCATTTCTGTCAATTAACACCACAGAAAATCCCTTTTATTTTTTTAATATAACTAAAAAGAAAATTAAACAATTGTATAATTAGATCTTCTCCCTTCGGTCGTGTGCCAAGATGCATTTTATATAAGACATATTATCATCATATAATATGTAATATAATATAATATTATTCCTTTAAAGTCTTCCAAGAGAAATCTCTCGTTCTTTTACTTCTTATTATATATATATATATATATATAATATATATATATATATATATTAAGATATTGTGAGATGATGTACATGTTCTATTTAAACATTTTTACATCCGAAGGTTATTTATGTATGGTGGATAAAATATCATTTTAGTGATGGAAGACTGATTTAACACGTGTCATACCATAAATTCATATCCCCACCTTCACAATCTCCATGGTTTGTAGAGAGTTAAATGATTATTTTATTTAATTTTTCTATAATGTTTCAATTAAAGATACTCTAATTAACATGTAATAATTCATAGTAAGTTTATAATTTAAATTTAGAGCACTATGCATTCATTGGTGTCATGAATTTCACTTTGTTTTTGTTGTCTCAATCATAAAAGAATGTACTTTTGATCCTAAATTTTGAGTTCTAAGAGCTAATCTATAAATTCTAAAATTTATCAATATATTTTTAAGTTTTATAAGCAAATTAAGGCTATAATTGTAGCAAATCAATATATTTTAAAGTTTTGTAAGAAAATTAATGTGATTATGAAAAGATTAGACAAGTTTTGAATAGGTGTGATCATAAATGTTATTTTTTTAAAGCTTTAGGCCCGTTTGGTATGACGGTTGCGGTCGTGAATGCGGTGGTCATGAATCACCGTTTATGAGCTCTCAATCTCGCATAAAAATTTTATCCCATTTTCTGTTCAAAATTAGTTTTTTTTTTTTGCTTGATGAGAGATATAATCATTGTCATGTCAAACATACCTTATAATAGTGGCATTTTTTTTGTCAAAACTTTTGGAAGCAAAAATGTTGTGCCAAAATCAAAAACACAATTATGATCTTTCAAATGTTGTGAAAGCTTTACAAATCATGAACACAATTAAAATTTATAATAATAATTTTTGGCCAAAAAAATTTGTTGGTCATTGCCATATTTACTAGTGTAGTTTAACACCATCAATACTCAAACGTGTAACAGGCCATAAATATGTTTGGCCGATTAAAATGTCTATCATAATTTAGGTTCAAGACTAATTTGATAGAGAGAAAAGTAAAATATGCTTTTCAAAAATAGTAATTTATTTTATCCTTTATATATTTATGAAAGCAAATATTAATATTTGAATGTTTTTTTGATGAGAATTACATGTTAACTTTTTAAGAATTTAAAAAGACGTTGATATTAACACCGCATTTTTGACTATCCGTATTAAAAAAAATGATTTTTTTTAGGTTTTTAAAATGCATATTAGCATCATGCTCACTTAGCCGCTGTTAAATATTTAATTGCATGAATGTGCTATCATCCCCTTGCTTCCGCAGATGTCGACGACGAAAAGCTCGCCGGAGACACCTCCGAAATCTTCACCCACCGCCGCCTACATTCGTTGATCGGTGCTTCACCGCAGGAGGCCTGGAACTTCCCCCACTGTTATATCTCCCTCGTGTATTTTACCTTCCCTGCCGCCGTTGTTAAATTTTCTCAACGTGGTCAGCAAGATAGCCCAAACGCCAAATTAATATCTTCGGAACTACCCAGTTCGCACGTTGAACCAGCGGAAACCAAGGACTAGAGGTACAAAGGTTAATCCCAACAAACAATGGAAGCACAAGCAGGTCTTTTATTCATTCACTTCTTTACAATGCAAGGCATACATAGCGAGACATGATTTCGCTTGTATAACAGCTGAAAAACAGAAAGCACCAAAAAACAAGCCGGGCGGACAGCACCGGAGTCCGCCGAGACCGCGAGGTCGCCGAGGTCGCCGAGTCCGCTGAGCTCGCCCAAGCTATGCTGCAATTCGCCGAATAGACACGGAGTCCGCCGAAGCCGCGAGGCCGCGCGGACACACCGTTATTCGCCTTCTGCTGAACCTGAACTGAGGAACACCCCTACCCGCCTGAAGCCGGCGGACAGGTTATTGAAGCTGGCAAAGATGAAACAGAACTGACAAGCCGCAGAGCGACCTCCTGCTGAGTCCGCAGAGACCGCACACTTCCAAGTACTTGACCGGAGTCACAGCCAAACTCCAGGCTCCTTGAAGCTACCCGCGCGACCTGCACACAGCAAACCGTCAGCCTGAAACAATCCGCGCGGACTGACAAACACAGACCGCAGCACTTCGCTCAACCCAACTTACTGTTCACTCTCGTTATTTAGGTTATGCCATGGGGGGTCCTATTTATAGGCAAGGTGAGGAGTGTGGTCACCGCCCAAGAGATAGCGTCACCACCCCAGCCCGCGCGATAGCAAAAAACACCGTCCGCTGAGTCCGCAAGGACTTAGCCGGATACCAAAGAAAACCGCCAGGAGCAAGGCAAACATTGGCGAACCCTCTCCAGTCCGCCCAAGCTATGCGGACAAGGCATCAACCCGCAAAGCTCCAACCACTGCAAGACAGCAACCCCCTTCAATGGCAGTCCGCACCAACCCGAGGCAGTCCGCAAGACTCACACCTCAATCCGCCACAAGTCCACGACCAAAGGAAGACAGCAACAGTCCGCCCGGTCACAGCGGACTTGGCGGATACCGCGGACACCATGGCCTTGGCACAGTGTGACCAAGTCCAAAACCATCAAGAGCCAATGCGAGCATGGCAGACTCAAATTCCCGTCCGCCAAACACCCTAGCACAGACCGCCATCAGTCCGCGAGCTCCTCGCACTTCTGTCCAACGCAGCAGCCAACCCCGGACTCCAAAACCAGTCCGCCAATCGACCTCCACAGCAAATCGCCTGCTGTGCCACCAGAGCTTGACAAGGCCTCAGCCAAGCTCCAAGCCCAGTCCGCAACAGCCCACACCGCGGACACTCCAGTCCGCAAGCTTCCCGCGGACATGAGCCAACCCGCCTATCAGCACAAGCTTGCACCCGCGGCCACTGAGCAATGCACCAGTCCGCAAGCCTCCATCCGCTCAGGCCGCACCTTGGCAAAGCCAATCAGCAAACACCCTATCCGCAGAAACCAGGCCGCATAGTCCGCGGACTCCATGCAACAGTCCGCTCAGAAGACAGCCGGCTTTCCACTAGACCTTCCACCAGGCCGCACATCTCAGTCCGCCCAGTCCGCCTAGTCCGCCAACGCTGTCCGCCCCAGGCCGCCCGGCCTGTCCCGTCACCCACTTCCACTTCACAAAATTCAACACTCCCCCTTGAAGTGAGAAGTGGTGACCAAGCCTAGCAAGCTGCGCAAGCGTTCAAAGGGCCCCTTCGACAGTGGCTTCGTGAAGATGTCAGCAAGATTATCTTCACTCCGAACATGCCCGACCAGCAGAGACCCCTCCAACACCTTCTCCCTGATGAATTGGTGATCAATCTCTATATGCTTGGTCCTGGCGTGACACACTGGATTGTTTACCAGTTTGAGAGCACTCTCATTGTCACCCCGGAGTAAAGTAGGCCCATTGCACTTCTTCATGAACATCCTCTATAAGCCTCCTCAACCAAACGGCTTCCCGAGCAGCCAAGGACGAAGCCTTATACTCCGCCTCCGTGGTTGAAACCGACACCGAGTCCTGCTTCTTGCTACACCACGAGATGCTAGCTGAACCGCAAGTGAACACATAACCTGAAGTAGACCTTCGATCATCCGAATCACCGCCATAGTCAGCATCCGTGTACCCGAGCAACGCAACCTCCGCGTCCCTTCTATAGAGGAGTCCCATGTCATAAGAAGCCTTGACATACTTCAGAATTCCCTTCGCCGCCACTAGATGAGATTGCCTTGGTTCAGCCATATACCGACTTACTCGGCCAACAGCATAAGCGATATCCGGCCTTGTAATCGTCAGATAAATCAAGCTCCCAACAAGAGCCCTGAACACCAAGGGATCATGAATAACCCTTCCCTCATCTCGTCGAAGCTTCAGCCCAGATTCTAGTGGAGTAGAGCACTTCTTCCCTTCGCCCATGCCGAACCGCTTCACAATGCGATCAGCATACCCTTTCTGGCTAATGAGAACCCCGCACTCCTTCCTCTCCACTTCCAGACCAAGAAAGTGATGCAACTCTCCCAAGTCTTTCATCTCGAAGCGTATAGCAAGCTCAGCCCTGAGCCTTGCTACTTCCCCCTCCGAGTTCCCTGTGATGATCATATCATCCACATACAGCAGGACCAAGACTCGTAGCTCCCCCTTCTTCTTGATGAACAAGCTTGAATCCGAGTTGGAAGCAAGGTATCCACAGAATTGCAAGTACTCTGCAATCTTCCCATACCACGCTCTAGGAGCTTGCTTCAACCCATAGAGAGCCTTCCTGAGTTTGCAGACATAGTCCGGATGTTTCTCAGAGACAAAACCAAGCGGCTGATCCATGAAGATGTCCTTGTCAATCTCTCCGTTAAGAAAGGCATTCTTCACATCGAGTTGCCACAACCTCCATCCCTTGCTAGCAGCCAAGGCGATCACCACTCTTACAGAAGTCATCTTCACAACTGGACTGAATGTCTCCTCATAGTCTTCTCCATACTGCTGTGAGAATCCTCTAGCGACCAGGCGAGCTTTGAACCGATCAATGCTCCCATCAGCCTTCTTCTTCAACTTATACACCCACTTGCAAGTAACCGGAGTAACGCCATCAACCTTGGGCACAAGGTCCCAGGTTTCATTCTTCTTCAGAGCATCAATCTCTTCCTTCATGGCATCATCCCACTCCTTTACTCCAGTGGCCTCGTTGAAGTTTGCAGGCTCTCGCTCATCCAGAGGACCTGCAAAGAAGCAGGAGACAAAGCTCACTGCATTCCCATCACAGTACCGAGCCGGTGGCTTAACCACCCTCTTCGATCTCCGAAGAACCGGCTCCTTGCTCACGGCTTCCGTTGCTTCTTCGGGCTCCACTCCTACCTGGGGCAAGCATTGAGCAGTGCTCCCCCTGCTTCCTGAGCCAGAAGGCTCAGCCTTGGAGTTCGAAGCAACAGGAGCTGCTGGTGAAACAGCAAGCTCCTCTTCCAAGCCTTCAGCAGCCTCTACCGGTGCTTCATCACCCTTGCTACTTCCGATTAGCTCCACCGAGCTACCTCCATATGACGTCAACTCGTCAAAGACAACGTCTCTTGACACCACGAATTTCTTCGTCACAGGGTCCATGCATTTCCATCCCTTCTTCCGCTCATCATAGCCAACAAAGACAAGTTTCCTTGCCTTCGCATCCAGCTTTATCCGTGAAGCATCCGGGACATGCACGTAGCAAGTTGAACCGAACACCCGAAGGTGTCCCACACTCGGCTTCTCCTTCAGCAACAACTCAATAGGAGTCTTCATGTTGATAGGGCTGAGTGGCATCCGGTTGATAACATAAGCAGCACAAGACATTCCCTCCGCCCAAAAGGACCTTGGGATATCTTTCGCATGAAGCCAGCATTTGCAGGTCTCCGTCAAATGACGGATCTTCCGCTCCGCTACCCCATTTTGTTGTGGAGTGTGAGCACATGTAAGCTCCCGTTGGATCTCGTGCTTCCTGCAGAAGTTAGAAAACTCGGAGGAGACAAACTCACCCCTGTTATCAGTTCTAAGCTTCTTAATCCGCAAGCCAAGCCGGCCTTCTACCAACTCCTTAAACTCCACAAACAAACGGAAGGCTTCCGACTTCTCCTTTAAGAAGTACACCTAAGTATACCTTGAGTATTCATCAACCAAGACAAGCATGTATCTGCTTCCGCCAAGGCTGGCAGTAACCGGTGGTCCCATCAGGTCGCCATGAACACACTCCAGTGGCTTCTTGCTCCTTGTTTGTGATTTATCAAACGGAAGGCGATGTGCCTTACCGTATTGACAGCCAGCACAAACATGCCCATCACCAAAGGAGGACAACTTCGACAACCCCCTCACCAAACTTCTACTCGCCATCGCCTTCAGCTTCAATGCCAACATGCCCCAGCCTCTCATGCCAGATAGCAGCGCTATCATTGGCCCTCATTCTATCAACATAAGCACTGGTGGAAAGAACAAATAAGTTCTTCACTCTCCTCCCAACATGAGCAACATCAGCCTTTACCGCTGATACGTTGCGAAGGAACCTCACGTATGTTGGCCCAAACAGAACGTGATACCCAGCGTCCACCGCATTGGTAACCGAGAAGAGGTTTTTCTTCATGCCCGACACGTGATACACACTCCTTAACGTGAGTGGCCTCTGATCACTACCCAAAGACACGACCCCCTCTTTCTCTACTGCATAAACAGTATTATCAGCAGTGATAATAGCTTCATTACCTGAGTAAGCCTACATGGAGGTGAACTTCGATTTGTCTCCGGTGAGGTGATGACCACACCCGGAGTCCACGATCCACTCGCTGTTGAAGTCCTCAGCAGACAAGGCCCGGACACAAGTGCCCGTCATGAAAGCTCCGCCCCATTCTGCTTCTTCACTTCTCGAGCAAGCTTCCTCCTTTCCCGCAGCATGCCCAGGCTGCAGTTTGACCTTGCAGTCCCGCTTGAAGTGCCCTCGCTGATGACACCAGTAGCACTTCAGATTCTTCTTCCAGTCCTTAGGAGCATTGCTCCTCTCCGGCGGATATGAACCTTCTTCTTCTTCTTCCCTTCCCATCCTTTCTTCTTGCCTGAGAAGAGAGCTTCGCTGCCTTCCTGATTCAGGTTCACTCCAGCCATCTGCCTTGCTAAGCTCTCCTGCGAGGCAAGCAGATTCTCCAGCTCCAGCAATGACGGCTGAGTAGCCCACCCTTGAACAGATGTAACAAAGGCCACATACTCCTTCCGCAAGCCGCGGATAATGTGCCTTTTCATCTTTGCCTCAGAGATAGGCTCATCAGGATCCAGTGCCGACAGCTCAGCACACAAGCTCTTCATCTTTAAGAAGTACTTGGAGATGGAAAGGTCTCCCTGAGTTGCTCTGGCCAACTCATTCTCCAGGAACTGAAGCCGCGCCACATTCTTCCTATTGAACAACTCATCAATGGTTGTCCAAATATCAGCAGCCGACTCACATCCAATGATGTGATCAAACAGTTCCGGAGACACAGCTCTCTTCAGAACGAACTCCGCCTTAGCATTTGTTCTTCTCCAAAGCCTAACCTGCTCAGCAGTACCGAAAGCAGCAGTGACTTCCTGCCTGTCGTCACCACCGACGACTTCCCACAGCTCCTCGCCAAGAAGATAACTCTTCATGCACGACTTCCACTTCTTGAAGTTAGTCGGCGTTAAGAGTTCAATGCCCAGACCTCTTGCAAAGCTCCCTTCCATTGCAACACCTGTTGGCAACCTATCAGCAGCTCCGAGCAACAACACAGGTTGATCACCACTCAATCACTGAGTAACAACACTGGTTGTCTTCCGCTCACGCAACTGAACCTCAGAAACCTGGCTCTGATACCATGTTAAAGTTTCTCAACGTGGTCAGCAAGATAGCCCAAACGCCAAATTAATATCTTCGGAACTACCCAGTTCGCACGTTGAACCAGCGGAAACCAAGGACTAGAGGTACAAAGGTTAATCCCAACAAACAATGGAAGCACAAGCAGGTCTTTTATTCATTCACTTCTTTACAATGCAAGGCATACATAGCGAGACATGATTTCGCTTGTATAACAGCTGAAAAACAGAAAGCACCAAAAAACAAGCCGGGCGGACATCATCGGAGTCCGCCGAGACCGCGAGGTCGCCGAGGTCGCCGAGTCCGCTGAGCTCGCCCAAGCTATGCTGCAATTCGCCGAATAGACACGGAGTCCGCCGAAGCCGCGAGGCCGCGCGAACACACCGTTATTCGCCTTCTGCTGAACCTGAACTGAGGAACACCCCTACCCGCCTGAAGCCGGCGGACAGGTTATTGAAGCTGGCAAAGATGAAACAGAACTGACAAACCGCAGAGCGACCTCCTGCTGAGTCCGCAGAGATCGCACACTTCCAAGTACTTGACCGGAGTCACAGCCAAACTCCAGGCTCCTTGAAGCTACCCGCGCGACCTGCACACAACAAACCGTCATCCTGAAACAATCCGCGTGGACTGACAAACACAGACCGCAGCACTTCGCTCAACCCAACTTACTGTTCACTCTCGTTATTTAGGTTATGCCAGGGGGTCCTATTTATAGGCAAGGTGAGGAGTGTGGTCACTGAAAGTCCACCTAGTGTCAACTATGTGCACCTATGGGGGGGGGATAGGTGACGTGTGGTTCTTTTGCGGAATTTACGGATGTACCTGCACAATAAAAACAAAAACCATAGCACACAGAATACACAGCAAATTTATAGTGGTTCCCCGACTTGGGTACATCCACTTTCCCCCTTCGACCTATCTCCCCAACAAGGGACGACTCGGTCACTTCTCCAACGGGATTGAAATCCAATCCCTGCACTAATGGAAGGAGCCCTTCCACACGTGAGAGTCAACACTCCCACAAAACGGGTTGCACCCAACCCTTACAACACGGAACAAAAGTTCCTTTACAATAAAATAAATGTAGAATGTACACGTGATACAAACTTCTCTTGGAGACTACGGTGTTCCTCTTTGTTCGACGACGTGTTCTTGAAGTCGATGAAGAGTCTACGACCTTGGTCTCTCTTGGAGAGGATTTCCCCGGAACCGGCGGAGGCACACGAGCGGCGGCTAGCTTCGGGATCGGCGGCTACGATGAAGAGCAGCTGCTGAACTTGGAGATCCAAACTTCGTTGCGAAGCAAGCTCGGTCTTCCAACGGTCACACGAGCATCGGTCGTCTCGATCGATTCGGATGGGAAGTGTTTCCGATCAACAAATCGAGAGACAAAGGATCTCTGGATAGACGCGTGAGACTCAAGCCTTGCTAAGCTACTATCGTCGGAGATCGGGAAGAAGAACGATCAG
Source organism: Platanthera guangdongensis (assembly GCA_039583875.1). NCBI lineage: Eukaryota > Viridiplantae > Streptophyta > Magnoliopsida > Asparagales > Orchidaceae > Platanthera > Platanthera guangdongensis. Next base: position 127,333,324 of record CM077148.1, on the reverse strand, counting down.
TGGCGGCGATGGACTTGCGCGAGCGGCGACGGAGGCGGCGGAAAGATTTCGCGATATTAGGGTTTCCGTGAGCTCGGCGTATTTTTCTCTGTCTACGTACTGTTCAAAATACCCATGTATTTATACCCTGAAGATACAGTAATTTTGACCGTTTGTGGGACCCACAAAAGGAATCCCCAAATTCCGGTTCAAACTAGTCCAGAAGCAGAATCCGGTTCAGCAGCATTCTGAGAAAACGCCAAGTAAAAATCGGCGAGAATCGCAGACGATTCTCGACGAATCGGCGAGAATCACCAAGTGATTCTCGACGATTCGTCGAGAATCGTTTGTGATTCTCGTCGAATCACTTGTCGATTCTCAACGAATTTGACTTTGTATTCATGGGCTGCTTGACCACTGGTTCGGCGGGAATTACAAGTAATTCTCGCCGAATCTTACTTGGCACCATTTTGCGATGGTCAGAAGGAGTCGGCGAGAATCACTGATGATTCTCGTCGATTCGGCGAGAATCACTGATGATTCTCGCCGATTCGGCGAGAATCACTTGGTGATTCTCGTCGAATTTTCCTTGGGCGATTTTTCGTCTTCCACCTAGGAGCTGCTCCTTGATCCTCCATGCTCCTTGTCCTCTCTTGCATATGAACAGTCCTGTACTTGAAAGCAAGTGCACTCCAATAGAGAGAATACACATAGGCCAACACACTGATCTGTTCAACGAGGGATTACGTTGTGCAGACCCGTGTATATTGACCTACTGCACCCTGACATTGGTGTGCACTTAGCGTGGAGAAACTGCAAGTACAACTTGAAAAAGTTTATCAAATACATAGTCTATTGACCTTAGCTTGTCCAAGGGCTTCTTCAAATCAGGTACATTGTGGATACAATACCCAACAATCTCCCCTATTTGAAGAAGCCTAAACCCTACAAGCTAAGGTGAATAGAGCAAATGGAAAGGAAAGCAACTGAAAGCCATAAACTTAACATCATTAAGTGGAGTCATCCCTTACCAATACTGATTGCTTGGGAGCAAGCTGGAGCCACCTTAGCCTTGACCCCGAGAGGGGAATCTCCCCCTTTTCGGCTTCGGCAAATCGGGGTCAGTAACCTTTGGCCCTTAGCTCCCCCTCAGATCAAGCATGGGTCGGAAGCTTCTGTAGTCTTCATTCTTCATAATTGAGCATCCCCAATTCAGTCTTGAAAAGATTGAACTTTGCCTCGTCTAAAGGCTTTGTGAATATATCAGCAATCTGCCTGTCCGTGGGGACATAACAGAGAGAGATGTCCTTGTTTTCCACGTGTTCCCTAATGAAGTGGTAGCGCACTTCAATATGCTTCGTTCTGCTGTGCGAGACAGGATTGTTGGCAATGGCAATAGCACTGGAGGAGTCGCAGTACATAGGAACTTCCTTGAACTGAAGGTTGTAGTCGGCCAACTGATTTACGGATCCAAAGGAGTTGTGCGCAACAGCTGCCTGCGGAGATGTACTCAGATTCTGCTGTGGAGGTAGCCACACAGTTCTGCTTCTTGCTGTTCCATGAGATAAGCCTTCTTCCGAGGAATTGGCACGTCCCGGAAGTGCTTTTCCTGTCATCCCTACTTCCTGCAAAATCAGCATCTGAAAAGCCTATTAGCTCGACATCATTGTTTCTCGGGTACCACAAGCCAAGATTAGGAGTACCTTTAAGGTATCTTAGAATTCGCTTTGCAGCGACATGGTGAGATTCCTTAGTGTTCACCTGATATCTGGCACAGACACATGTGGAGAACATAATATCTGGTCTACTGGCAGTAAGGTAGAGCAGGGATCCAATGATGCTTCTGTATTTGGTTTCATCGAAAGGTTTACCTTTCTCATCCTTATCCAGAGACATGGTGGATCCCATTGGAGTCCTCATAGAGGTTGCACTCTCCATACCGAATTTCTTAAGGAGTTCATTTGTGAACTTCGTCTGAGAGATGAAGATTCCATCCTCAGATTGTTTCACTTGAAGTCCTAAGAAATACTTGAGCTCTCCCATACTGCTCATTTCAAACTTTCCTTGCATAAGTTTAGAAAACTTTTTGCAAAGATTGTTGTCCGTTGAGCCGAATATTATGTCGTCGACATAGATTTGCACCAGCAAAATCTTGCCTTTGACTTCCCTGAGAAACAATATTTTATCTATTTTACCTCTAGAGAACTTGTTCTCAAGAAGAAACCTAGATAAAGTCTCATACCAGGCTCGTGGAGCTTGTTTCAACCCATATAAAGCTTTATTAAGAAAGTAAACATGGTTGGGAAAAGTAGGATCGACAAAACCTGGGGGTTGAGCGACGTATACTTCCTCTTTCAGATCTCCGTTTAGGAAAGCCGATTTCACATCCATTTGATAGACTGTGAATCCTTTGACTGCAGCATACGCCAGGAACAACCTGATTGCCTCGAGCCTTGCTACTGGTGCAAAGGTCTGATCGAAATCAATCCCTTCCTCCTGTCGGTAACCTTGAGCCACCAGCCTGGCTTTGTTCTTTACGATGACACCATGTTCATCCCGCTTGTTTCTGAAGATCCACTTAGTGCCGATCACATTCTGCTTGTATGGTCTGGGAACCAGCGTCCAAACTTTGCACCGTTCGAATTGATGTAGTTCCTCTTGCATGGCCATAATCCATGCCGCATCCTTGTTCGCCTCGTCGAACTTCTTTGGCTCTACCTGTGACAGGAAGCTAAGATGCAATACTTCGTTAGTTGTACCTCTTCGAGTTCTGACGCCGACACGAGGATCTCCGATGATCTGTTCTCTAGGATGATCCCTCACGTGACGGAGCTCTAGAAGTCTGGCGTCTGGTGCTTCAACTACTTCTTGAGTGTCTCTTTCTTCCAAGTGATTTGATTCATCTTGCTCTTCGACATTTTCAGATGACGTGGAGGTGGACACTTTGATGTACTTAGGAGTGTCATCTTTAGCGGCTCATCCAGACTCAGCTGTTTCAATCGTGCACCTGCATCTTCAAGAAAACCATTGGAAGAGTTGCTGTGAAGCAAACTTCCTTCATCAAATACAACATTTATTGATTCTTCTACCACTAGGGTTTTCTTATTGAAGACCCTATATGCCCGACTATGGGAACTATATCCCATGAATATGCCTTCGAAGCATTTTTCACCGAATTTAGTACGCGGGTACTTCCCATTATTTAGTACATAGCATCTGCAACCGAAAATCCTAAAGTAGGACATGGTTGGTTTCCTGCCTTTCAGTAGCTCGTAGGGTGTCTTACGATGATGCTTGTTGATCAATGCTCGGTTTTGTGCATGACAAGCTGTATTGACAGCCTCTGCCCAGAAGTATTCAGGGAGAGAGGCGTCTTTCAACATTGTCGTGCAGGCTTCAATGAGAGTTCTATTTCTCCTCTCCACAACCCCATTTTGCTGAGGAGTGCGTGGGGAGGAAAACTCATGAAAGATACCGTGTTCTTCACAGAATTCTGTCATAGCACCAGATTCGAATTCTGTTCCATGGTCACTTCTGACTTTGACCACGGAGCAGTTAAATTCGTTCTGAACTTGCTTGACAAAATTAGTGAAGATGTCAAAAGTATCTGACTTTCGTTTCAAAAAGAACACCCATGTAAACCGAGAGTGATCATCAACTATCACTAGCGTATATGATTTGCCTCCCAAGCTATGAACTTGCATTGGACCAAACAAGTCCATATGTAACAGGTAAAGACATCGGGAAGAGTCTTTGTCTGCAATGCTCTTAAAGGTAGCCCGTGTCTGTTTGCCCATCTGGCATGCATGACAGGGGCTATCCTTGTTGCACTTGATACTGGGAGCATCTCTTACTAAATTCTTAGAAAATAGCATACTAATTGTCTTATAATTAATATGTGCCAATCTCTTGTGCCATTGTTCACAAAGAGATGCACTGCCTGTGGCCACAAGGCATACGGGGGTAGAAGAATCTATACTAAGAAAATCTAAGCAGAAGATATTTCTGCTCCTAATGCCTGATAATACCGTCTCAAAAGAGGTACGTGAAATTATCATGCATTTATCCTTGCAGAATTTAACGTCATAACCTTTATCACATAACTGACTTACACTGATCAGGTTATGGTTTAACCCTTCAACATAAGCCACGTCGGTGATAGAGATTATACCGTTGGAAATCATACCATAACCTCTGGTGACTCCTCGGTCAGACCCTCCAAAGATGACTTTGGGTCCATTCTCGACTGGAGCGTAATCACGCAGCAGGCTTCTTGTCCCGGTCATATGCCGGGAGCATCCACTGTCCAAATACCAGATCGGCGTTTTGGTGGCCTTTGGACATTCCTGCAAAACAGAATTAATTTGCCTTAGGAACCCAATCGAACTTGGGTCCTAGATTCCTGGTTAGCACACTCCCCCTCGGTTGGTTAACCCTACGAGCGGTCGGTCTCGCATTGCTAACATGGGGAGTCTCGTAGTTCCTTGGATTAAACCAACAATCCACGGCAAAGTGACCGACTTTGCCACAGCACCAACAGTCAAATCTGTTGTACCTCTTCCTAGGCTCCTGCCTTACCCTGGGAACGGTGGGTGCAGCTGGGGCCTTGGATCTGGAGGTGGAGACCTCATGGTGACAACAGTCACATGACTTTGTCACCTTCTGTATAACAGGTTTGTCTTTAGGTGCCTGCTTTTCATTATGGCCGCTAGAGAACGGACCATAATTTCCTATGTGGATTTCCTCATAAGGTGCCTTGAAGGCACTCTCACCAAAGTTCCGGGGGAAGTTCCAACCGTCATACCGGCTCTTAGGCTTTGCAACCGAGGGCCGGAAATGATGCCCAAATGTTGACTCAAAGTCGTGTTGGTTGCAAGGAAAGCCAGGCTTTCTGAACGCAACGGGACTGAGAGGAGCCTTACCCTTTTCGTCAGCAGAGGCCTTCTTGGCGGCCTTATTCTTCCTCTGGTTCTTGTTTCTCCTAGATGAAGAACCAGATGCCCCAATATGCCCCAAGCCAGCTCCTTTGGCCTGAGCAGAGAAGGTGTCAACGACTGGAAGCACCGTTTTTGGCATAGAGAAGCTCTGTACGATCTTCCTTTCTGCCGTAAGTAGTTCTTCCAATTTGTTGACTTCCTCCTGCTTGAGATCAAGGAGCTTCAAAGACTCTGAGTGCTTTGAAGTTAGGTCAATGTGCTCCTGTCTGAGAGAGATCAAGCTAGTGACCTCTTCCCTTAGGGATACACACTCACCCTTAAGGAATTTTACTTCCTTCTTCTCAGCCTTCAGTCTCTTGCGTCACTCATCGAAAGTGTTGAGCAGAAGCTCATACTTTTCGAGGAGCTCAGCTTCACGGGCCGAAGGGCCATCCTCAGGTTCATCATCCTGAGACTCAGGATCAGAGTCGGAGTCGGAGAGAGGGGTGTGAGCTTTTACCTTCCCAGTGAATGGGGGGCATTCTCCTTCTGAGTCTGATCGACCCACCAGCCCGAAGTAGGCTTCTTCATCATCACTGGAGTCTGAGGAATCAGACTCACTTAGTGTCTTTGGCCGTTTAGCGATGTAGCTTCGCTCCTTCTTCTTGTCTCTGGAGGACTTGTGCTACTCTTCTTTTCCTTTTTCCCTCTTGCCTTGATAGCAGTCGGCCACGACGTGCCCTGGCTTATTACATCCAAAGCAAATGATGTCAGAAGAACGATGTTTATTAGGTTTAGATGCATACCTGTCAGAAGAGTAGTTTTTCTTCTGATGTCTGGAAGAGGAGCCGTCTCTTTTTCTTTGATTCCTCATCTTGAGGAACTTCTTGAACTCTCGAGTGATGAGGGAGAAATCCTCCTCCGACAGTTCTGAGCTGGAGGAGCATGGATCGGAATCCTCCTCCTCATCCTTTTTCCTGGCACGGTACAACACCGTGCTCTTCCCTCTTCTGGAGTGACTGGTTTTTAGAGCCACAGTCTTTTCTTTTGCAGCAGCCTTTTCTGCTTCTTCCTCAGCTTTCCTGGTGTTCAGCTGAAGCTCATAGGACATCAGCTTCCCAAACAGGATTTATGGATCAGTTTCTGCCAGTCTGCCAAATTCTCTGATGGCGCAGATCTTAGTGTCTCATTCCTTAGTAAGGGACCTAAGGAATTTGTCATTGAGTTCACCATTGGTGAACACTCTTCCGTACCCCTTGAGGGCGTTGACAATCTTTAGGAAGTTCTCGTAGGTGACCCCGATCTCTTCCTTCGGCCCTTGTCTGAAGGCTTCATACTTCTAGTTCAGGAGGGATCTCCGATCATCCCTCACTTCATCTGTGCCCTCCATAAGAATGATCAGACACTGCCAGATCTCCTGAGCTGTTCTGCAGTTGCTGAAGTTCTGCATCATCGAGTCATCGACTGCACTGACCAGGATGTTTCTTGCCTTCATGTCAAGGCCCACTAGGACCATCTCATCCTTGTCCATTTCAGAGAGTGTCTTCGGCACTTTCTTGGTGGGATCAATGGTGGAGGCCTTAGTGGGGACATAAGGTCCCTCCAGCACGATCATGAATAGTCGAGGGTCCACTGCTTCCATGTAGAACCTGATCCTGTCCTTCCAGATGGGAAAGTTGAGTCTGTTACACACTGGGATCTTGCCGGAGTACTTGAGCCCGTCCATAGTAGATGTAAGTTTCCTTGTTGACACTAGTGGCACGATTCTACTCAAGGTGTTAACCTTTTGATGAGTAACCTCGCTTTGATACCACTTGAAAGTCCACCTAGTGTCAACTATGTGCACCTATGGGGGGGGGGATAGGTGACGTGTGGTTCTTTTGCGGAATTTACGGATGTACCTGCACAATAAAAACAAAAACCACAGCACACAGAATACACAGCAAATTTATAGTGGTTCCCCGACTTGGGTACATCCACTTTCCCCCTTCGACCTATCTCCCCAACAAGGGACGACTCGGTCACTTCTCCAACGGGATTGAAATCCAATCCCTGCACTAACGGAAGGAGCCCTTCCACACATGAGAGTCAACACTCCCACAAAACGGGTTGCACCCAACCCTTACAACACGGAACAAAAGTTCCTTTACAATAAAATAAATGTAGAATGTACACGTGATACAAACTTCTCTTGGAGACTACGGTGTTCCTCTTTGTTCGACGACGTGTTCTTGAAGTCGATGAAGAGTCTACGACCTTGGTCTCTCTTGGAGAGGATTTCCCCGGAACCGGCGGCGGCACACGAGCGGCGGCTAGCTTCGGGATCGGCGGCTACGATGAAGAGCAGCTGCTGAACTTGGAGATCCAAACTTCGTTGCGAAGCAAGCTCGGTCTTCCAACGGTCACACGAGGATCAGTCGTCTCGATCGATTCGGATGGGAAGTGTTTCCGATCAACAAATCGAGAGACAAAGGATCTCTGGATAGACGCGTGAGACTCAAGCCTTGCTAAGCTACTGTCGCCGGAGATCGGGAAGAAGATCGATCAGTGGCGGCGACGGACTTGCGCGAGCGGCGACGGAGGCGGCGGAAAGATTTCGCGATATTAGGGTTTCCGTGAGCTCGGCGTATTTTTCTCTGTCTACGTACTGTTCAAAATACCCATGTATTTATACCCTGAAGATACAGCAATTTTGACCGTTTGTGGGACCCACAAAAGGAATCCCCAAATTCCGGTTCAAACTAGTCCAGAAGCAGAATCCGGTTCAGCAGCATTCTGAGAAAACGCCAAGTAAAAATCGGCGAGAATCGTTTGTGATTCTCGTCGAATCACTTGTCGATTCTCAACGAATTTGACTTTGTATTCATGGGCTGCTTGACCACTGGTTCGGCGGGAATTACAAGTAATTCTCGCCGAATCTTACTTGGCACCATTTTGAGATGGCCAGAAGGAGTCGGCGAGAATCACTGATGATTCTCGTCGATTCGGCGAGAATCACTGATGATTCTCGCCGATTCGGCGAGAATCACTTGGTGATTCTCGTCGAATTTGCCTTGGGCGATTTTTCGTCTTCCACCTAGGAGCTGCTCCTTGATCCTCCATGCTCCTTGTCCTCTCTTGCATATGAACGGTCCTGTACTTGAAAGCAAGTGCACTCCAATAGAGAGAGTACACATAGGCCAACACACTGATCTGTTCAACGAGGGATTACGTTGTGCAGACCCGTGTATATTGACCTACTGCACCCTGACATTGGTGTGCACTTAGCGTGGAGAAACTGCAAGTACAACTTGAAAAAGTTTATCAAATACATATGCTATTGACCTTAGCTTGTCCAGGGGCTTCTTCAAATCAGGTACATTGTGGATACAATACCCAACAGTCACCGCCCAAGAGATAGCGTCACCACCCCAGCCCGCGCGATAGCAAAAAACACCGTCCGCTGAGTCCGCAAGGACTTAGCCGGATACCAAGGAAAACCGCCAGGAGCAAGGCAAACATTGGCGAACCCTCTCCAGTCCGCCCAAGCTATGCGGACAAGGCATCGACCCGCAAAGCTCCAACCACTGCAAGACAGCAACCCCCTTCAATGGCAGTCCGCACCAACCCGAGGCAGTCCGCAAGACTCACACCTCAATCCGCCACAAGTCCACGACCAAAGGAAGACAGCAACAGTCCGCCCGGTCACAGCGGACTTGGCGGATACCACGGACACCATGGCCTATCACAGTGTGACCAAGTCCAAAACCATCAAGATCCAATGCGAGCATGGCAGACTCAAATTCCCGTCCGCCAAACACCATAGCACAGACCGCCATCAGTCCGCGAGCTCCTCGCACTTCTGTCCAACGCAGCAGCCAACCCCGGACTCCAAAACCAGTCCGCCAATCGACCTCCACAGCAAATCGCCTGCTGTGCCACCAGAGCTTGACAAGGCCTCAGCAAAGCTCCAAGCCCAGTCCGCAACAGCCCACACCGCAGACACTCCAGTCCGCAAGCTTCCCGCGGACATGAGCCTACCCGCCTATCAGCACAAGCTTGCACCCGCGGCCACTGAGCAATGCACCAGTCCGCAAGCCTCCATCCGCTCAGGCCGCACCTTGGCAAAGCCAATCAACAAACACCCTATCCGCAGAAACCAGGCCGCATAGTCCGCGGACTCCATGCAACAGTCCGCTCAGAAGACAGCCGGCTTTCCACTAGACCTTCCACCAGGCTGCACATCTCAGTCCGCCCAGTCCGCCTAGTCCGCCAATGCTGTCCGCCCCAGGCCGCCCGGCCTGTCCCGTCACCCACTTCCACTTCACAAAATTCAACAGCCGTCACTCTCATTCTCCCTCTAAGCCATTGTTGCTCCCCAAATCCCAAAGTTTAAGTTCTTCCGTTGTGGAAAATCATCTTTCCCCACTTCCCATGCATTAAAAAATATTTTTAGTTAAATTTTGTTAGAGCATCTCCAAGGGATCGGCAAAATTTGCATTTCGCCATTTTTAGAGGAGTTTTTCTCTCCAACCGATCGACATATACGACTGCATTTATGCAGATCTTCTCTCTCCTCCTCTAAATATAGAGGAGGAGGAGAGGAAATATTGTGCCCGACATTTAGTTTATTATTATTATTTTTTTTTAATTATTTAATTGTTTGTTTTATGAAATCTCCGTATAATATATATATCCATGTATTCGCTATAATAGTTTTTCAATTATGACATATAATATATCAATAAAATTATTTTTTCGAGACCTACAAAACGAGACTAATATTGAATACTTTCTAATTATTATTTGTCATAAAAAAAGAGAAGAAGACTTATTTACTGATTAAACTCGTGCAAAAATAAAATACATTCAAAATTACATATCTTCATTCTCATGTCGTTCTCACAAATGTTCAACTAGTGCATCTCGAAGTGCAAAATGTGCATCTCTGTCCTTGATCTTTTTATGTCGATTTAGGAACTAAAGAAATCGTTCAGCTTCACTTGTGTTCAACTCTTCAACATTCTGAGTTGGTGCTGGAGTAGAAATAGCGACATATTCATGTTCATCTCGCTCGTCTTCGACGATCATGTTATGCATTATAACACAAGCAGTCATGATATTGTGTAAAATGGGATTATCCCAAAAACAGGTCGGCCCCTTAATTATCGTAAATTTTGATTGAAGAGCACCAAATGTCCGCTATACATCTTTTTGGCATGCTTCTTGGATCATTGCGAAGTATTATTTTTTGTCTTGTGAATGAGAAATAGTTTGGACTATTGTTGACCACTTCAGATATATTCCGTCGGCTAAATAATAACTAATGTCATAATTTTTTCCCAATATTTGATAATGAGTAGAAGACATAATATCTTGTGCTACGTTGAAAAACAAAGGAGACGATTGCAGGACATTAATATCATTGTTCGAGCCTAGTAAACCAAAATATGTGTATCATATCCATAAGTCATAAGATGTTACTGCTTCAAGTATAATTGTTGGTCCACCATGGCGTCCTGAATATTGGCATGCCCATGTTGTTGGGCAGTTCTTCCATTGCAAAGAGGCGATATGGCTGGACGAATTTCGTTGAGCTGAGCTCGATGAAATTATCGAGGAGACCTCAACAAAATCGTCGAGCACAGCACGACGAACGTCGAGCGGAGCTTGTTGAGTTAGCATTCCTTGTGTTCTCTCTTCATCACCAGCATTGGATACCTATCACATGTTACTTCATCACAAGCATCAGATTCTCATGTCACTTCATCCCCAGCATTGGATTCTTAGCTCCAGCATGTTCTAGAAGTACCTCACCAAAATGAAGATCAAGCATTGTGCTAAGCATGACTTCCAGTCGAGGAACAACATTTTTAGTGAAAGAAGATCAAGCATTATGCTATGCATGACTTGAGTTCTCTAAAGACCCAGTTATGGGTAACAATTAAAAAGAACATAAGATGTGGGAAAAAATTGTGTTATATTTCACAACAGAAGACCGAATACTTGCTCAGGATAGAGAGCCCCAAAATCTCTCTCATGTCGCTGGTCATTGTTAGCAAGCAAGGCTAACAAATTTAGAGGATGCATTCGACAGATTGAGCAAAGAAATCCTAGCGATGCATCTGAAATGGATATTGTAAGTATTTATTTACATTTTAAATATTAGATAAATGAATTTACATGTTATTGTAATTGTTATTTTTTGTAGCTTAATCAAGCAAAAAGTTTGTACGGCGAAGATCCGAACGAGAAAAGAGGTTTCTTGTTTGATCATGTTTGGTCAATCTTCAAAAATACTGAAAAGTGGATAGATCATTCTGGGGCTACAGCTGCTAAGAACTCTCAGCATGATGAAATCTCGCAAAACTTTGATTCTAACTCTCCCACACAACGGAGCCGTATAGACCTAAACACCGACAGTAATGAAATGAACCCTAATAGCATTGATGATGAAGAATCTCCAATATCAATTTCAAATACTCGACCTACTGGGAGAAAGAAAGAAAAAGAAAGGAGGAGACAAGTTAGTGTTAAGAGTTGTGGTATGAAAACACAAATAAAAGCAAATGAAGAAATCTTAGAGATTTTTAAAAGATGGCAAGAACAACGAGCAAAGGATAGGTCTTCTATGAATAAACTGCTGAAGTTAAAGGCCGAAAATGAAAAGAAAAATTAGAGTTTCTGAGTGCTAAATATGATCATGATACTATGATGATAGACTTGGATAGCATAAAAGGAACTCCGGAGCGGCAATATTTTCGGCAGAAAAAAAAAGAAATTATGAATAAAAATATAAAACTATCCCTATTTAGAGGATCATCATTACTAGAAGGAACCGAATATGAAGGAAGTCAGCACGGAAGAGGCCAGTACAGCAGAGCCCAACATGGAGGTGACTAATATAGAGTACATCAGTTTGGAGTCGGCTAGCATGCAGGAAACCAATATGGAGGAAGCCACTATTAGGAGACCCACATGAAGGACCTCAATTTGGAGGGCCTCAATTTAGAGGGCCTCAGTTTGGAGGACCTCAATTTGGAGGGCCTCATTTTGGAGGAAGTCAGTACGACGAAAACCTATATGGAGGAGACCAATATGGTGGAGCTCGATCCGGAGGACACCAGCACGGAGGAAGTATGTATGAAGGAAGCGACTATGGAGTTCCCGGGTATGGAGGAGAAAAACACGGGGGAAGCGCACGCGAAAGTCATAGCGAATCCGATAATGATCTCCCAGAATTTTAGCATTATTTTCAAATGTAATATTTTTTTTGAACTATATAATGTTTATTTTATTTAGTTATGCAATTAAATTTTAAATTAAAAAGCTTAAAAATTAATATAATATAATATTTTAAAATTGTTTATATTCTAAAAATGTTTATATTTTAAAATTATTTAAATAATATTAAAAAATTCATGTTCTTCAAATATGGAGAACATGGTTGGAGTTGATTCTCCATGTTCTCCATATTTGGAGAACATAGCACAAGGAGATCTTTAAATATAGAGATCCCCGTTGGAGTTGCTGTTAGTAAAAGCTTCTGAAAGTAAGTACGGTGGATTCGATCTTTCTGCTTCCAGAAGAAATGGAGAAAATTAAAACATGGTGCTGGTGAAGAATGACAGAATGTTTACGAACATCCAACTCCCTAAAAAAATGTTTGCGCACAGCCAACCTGTTAAAACCATACATGTGATTAGCTGTTATTCCGGATAGCCAAAACTATAGTGCTAATATCAGCGGACTTTAAAAAAACCGCCCGTTTTTTAAAATTACCACGCATATTTGCTAATAATAAATACACAGACTTCTTCCATGCAATCGATAGAAAGAAAATGCCGAGCATGTAAAATGATTAGTGGAGTGCTTAATTAGTGCGTAGAACGACGAGCCAACAATTAAGTCTGCTTTAGTTTCGTGCTGCGTATATAATAATTGGTTAATTTATTTTATTTAATAATTAATTAATTAATTTCATATACGACCATAGATAGAGTTTATATTTCATAGAATTTTGATATTTTAATCCCACATCTCTGGGCAAATTGAGTGTCCTATATTAATAAGTCACCTTTAGCTTGAAGACTTCACCCTAGCCACGTATAGATAATTTAGAATAAAAGTTGTTTCCACTAATTAAATGACCATCCTATCCCTATGTTGTGTTGAAAAATCTGAGAGCACTATCTCTCTTTTTTTGATTGTCTTTGAAAATGAAGGTCTCTGCACTTTTTCACAGTTTTGGGGTGTGCATCGGTAAATGTACTTTTTAAATTTTGAGCGTGTGAATGAGAGTGCATGATTTTGATCATCTGGATCATCATTTTTTGAAAAATAATGGTCATGTTCCCGGGCAGGCTCGCAGGCAAGACGATGGCGGCGGCACAACGGAAGGGATGGGATCGCGAGCGCGGGCGCACACTGCGTGCAGGGGAGCTCTCAATGCGGGGAGCATGGGAGCATGAGGGTGCACTGGAGCGTTTCGCGCGTAGGCACGGATTGCGTGCTCATTTTGCTTGTAGGCGTGCATGTGTGTGGCGGGTTTTGTGGTTAGGCGCTAATTGCGTGCTCGTCTGCCTCCCATGTTCCGACGTCTGTTTGAGAGATAAAATGGACTCGAAATTGAGAGAGAACGAGCAGGTTGGAATTGTCTTAGTGAGTCGGTAGTGGTTGCGGATAGAAACTTCAATTTAATTTCAATAATTTTAGAAAAAGTCTATCAAATGCTTCTCAATTTCTAAGTTGATTCCATTTGTTGTGGGTCGCCAATTAGTGCTTCCATGAATTAGAGGAATCAGACTGTCTTAGTTTGAAAATAAGCCAAAAGCGCAAGAAAAAAAATTTTAAGTCATCAATAGCAATCGTGAGAGCAGTCTTTTGAGCAGAAACGTCAAAGTGGAGCGAATACTGAGCAGAATGAGAGTGAACAAGAGTCAAGTGTTTGCCGAAAAATCTCAAAGCACTATCTTCTCCTTTTTTTTTCATTGTCTTTGAAAGTGAAGGTCTCTGCACTTTTTCACAGTTTTTGGGTGTGCGTCCGTAAATGTGCTTTTTAAATGTTGAGCGTGCGAATGAGAGTGCACTCACCTAGATCATCATTTTTTGAAAAATAATGGTCATGTCCCCGGGCAGGCTCGCTGGCAAGACGATGGCGGCGGCACAGCGGAGGAGATGTGATCGCGAGCGCGGGTGCACCCCGCTTAGGCATGCGCGAGGGAGCACCCTGCGTGCAGAGGAGCTCTCAGTGCGGGGAGCATGGGAGAATGAAGGTGCACGGGAGCGTTTCGCACGTAGGCACGGATTGCGTGCTCATTTTGCTTGGAGGCGTGCATGTGTGTGGCGGGTTTTGTGGTTAGGCGCTAATTGCGTGCTCGTGTGCCTCCCGTATTCCGGCGTCCGTTTGAGAGATAAAGGCTCCGTTTGGGGGGACTTATTTTCACCGGTCAAGCTGTCATGACCGCATGAACCGGGACTTAATTAAGGTTCGGTTCATGCGGTCATGTCCGCTTGACCGGTGAAAATAAGTCCTCCCAAACGGAGCCAAAATGGACTTGGAATTGAGAGAGAGCGAGCCGGTAGGAATTGTTATAGTGAGTCGGTAGTGGTTGCGGGCAGAAACTTCAATTTAGTTATATTAATTTTAGGAAAAGTCTATCAAATGCTTCTCAATTTCTGAAAGTCATAATTTTGAACGGACGGGTCCGAAAAGTTTCTATGATGACCTAATTTTTTTATATTAGTTCTAACATGACTTTGTGTGCTTGCTTATGTGAGCCCGTTCCTTAAGGCTTCGTTTGAGAGAGCTTATTTCTTCAGGTTCAGCTTAAAAAACGCAACATTAATAATTTAGGTCGATTGGAAAACATTCGGTTATAAACTCATCCCCTCAAAATCACGGATTTAGGCCGTTTTTTGCCGTAATTTTTAGCCGAGGTCGCGGCCATATACACGCGGTCAAGGCCAGCAATCCCTAAAAAAATTTTTCGCGTTGTTTCCTCTCGGCTGTGCAGCTCCGCTGATTTTTCGATTGAGAGTATCTAGCGTCTACCTAAATCACTTATAAGGGGTGAATAGGTGATGTTTGCGTTTTTTGCGGAATAAAAATTACTTTGAAAACAAACACACAAACACTGAGATTTATAATGATTCCCCGATTTAGGTACGTCCACTTTCCTGTCTCGCCTATCTACCACGAAGGGATAGATTCGGGCAATTCCCAGTCTCAAATTTCTTCAAATCTTACACATCGGAGCCGCAACTCCTACAACTCGGAGATGACGCTGCCACCACTCGATCCACAACCAGATCTACAAACTCGATCCACAAACGGATCTACAATCTCGATTCACAAACGGATCTACAAACTCGATACACAAACGGATTTACAAACTCGAAGATAAATCTCCTACAGTATGAAAAAAAATATTACAACAACACAAACTCTTACAAGTCTTCACTCCAACGTTCTATGACAAAGTAAATCTTGAATCTCAGAGAACTTGGAGAAATGAAATCTTGAAGACCTTGAATCGTGAACCTTCAATCGACAAGATCTGGAGGAGTAAAGATCTTCCTAGAGAGAATCGATCTAGTCGCATATGTCGAAGAAGATGAATCGCACTATTCGTCAAGGGCCAATCAGAGAAATCGCTAGTTTCCTGTGCGTCGGCGGTCGGACGGGCAGAATTCCAATTTTGGAAATAGTTCTAGGTTTGAAATGTGATCAATAGTACGATTAGGTTGAAAGGAAATATTGTAACGCCTCCGATTTTTTTCGATGATTTTATTCGACTGGGCAACGCCATATTTATGACGTCGTGGTGTTACGTTTAACGTCGATTTGACGGCGCAATGCCGTTAAGACATTTTCTCGTCCGTGCGATCGAGTCGATAGAATTCTTGTTGTAATGGGAAAATTTTGCATTTGGAATTTAAGTTATGTAATTTTGGGCTTGCTCGTCAAGTTTCGTCGCAATCCGAACATTTTTGGAGTCTCGGCGCGCGATTGAAGTTTTGGATTGTTTATGTTCGCCGTATACTTTGAAGATTAATATCTCGGGAATGGCTCTTCGGATTCTGGTTTTGACTTCGTCGTTGTGTTCGTAGCGTCAGTGTTTGCCTACGGTGCGAGTTTCGTTTAATTCGTCGCACGTTTGAGCCTCCGTTTTGATCTCGTAGTTTCCTTATTCAAAAATATATAAACATGATTATTTTAATATTAAATCACTATTCAAAAATGTATTTTACTATTCATGGGTATAGTTTAATCATAAGGTTACTTTTGCAAAGAAATTGTTTTTCCTGCAAGGCTTGACTCGAGTGAAATTTCTGCGTCTCGAGTAGGTCTCTTCTTGTACTCGAGTAGTTACCTTACTACTCGAGTAGTTCCTTTCGAGTACTGAGTAGTTGCCTTACTACTCGAGTAGTTCCTTTCGAGTACTCGAGTAGTTGTCTTACTACACGAGTAGTTTCTTTCGAGTACTCGAGTAGTTGTCGTACTACCCGAGTAGTTACTTTCGAGTACTCGAGTAGTTGCCCTACTACTCGAGTAGTTCCTTTCGAGTACTCGAGTAGCTGCCTTACTACGCGAGTAGATCCTTTCGAGTACTCGAGTAGTTGCATTACTACCCGAGTAATTCCTTTCGAGTACTCGAGTAGTTGCCTTACTACTCGAGTAGTTCCTTTCGAATACTCGAGTAGTTGTCTTACTACTCGAGTAGTTTCTTTTGAGTACTCGAGTAGTTGCCTGGCACTCGAGTAGGTCTTTTCTTGTGCTCGAGTAGTGATCTTACTACTCGAGTAGTTCTTTTCGAGTACTCAAGTAGTCACCTTACTACTCGAGTACTCCTTTTCTTGTACTCGAGTATCCCTTGCTATACCCGAGTAGTACCCCTATAGTACTCGAGTGGTCCGTTCCTTCTGTCTCGGAAAACCAGTTTTAGCTTAACCCGGTTTATTTCTGTTGTTTGAGTATAAATACTTTCTTCTTCTTCTTCATCATTAAACCGACCGAGAATTTCTTCTTCTTCCCGAACCAGAGCGGCGTTTGAGAAATAGGTCGTCCGTCCGTACTTCTTCCGGTGGCCGCCGACGGTGCTCCGGTGCTCGAAATCTTCAACTGAGTATAGATCTGGAAAGTTCTCGCCGAGAGCTACACCATCGTGGTAATATATTCCCCGTTTCTAGAGATTTCTCGTTAGGGTTTTTCTGCCCTAACCTCCTTTTCGACCGTTCTTGTTCAGATTTCAACTCCTCCCACATCCTTTTGCCCTGATCTAGGACGTGAAGTGATTCGGCGGACTTTTCCGGTTAAACCAAGGCAAGTGGTGGTTTCCCCTCGTTTCTCCTTGTCCGATTTGACGGTAACAGCTATATTTTCATGTCCTTAAAATTTTCTGCGCTTATTCTTCCAAGTTATTGTTATAATTAACCGTTTCAACGATCACATAATGTTGTAAGGTTTTGTCATGATAAGCTCGATCTTGTCTGGTTATGTTTAATCGTTCCTGATGTGTTTTAATGATGACTATAAATGCCTTAGATCTCGTTATTAAACGCATTAAAGTTTATCTAGGATTGTAAATTGCTCCTAGAGGTTGATCAATCGCGTCTTGAATCTGGTAATGTCATGTAGAATCTGTCGAGCCAAATCTCGAGATATTTGTGATGTGGTTTCTTTGGGTTTCTTGATTGCGGGAGTTAGTGGACGATTCCACCTCCGCAGTGGTTGTTTCCTTCACTAGTGCCCTGTGGAAGTCTACCCGGCTTTTGGATGTCTGCGGTGTATGGTGAAGAGTATGAGACTCCCTCGTAGTTAGACGGATTTTATATTCGTATTTTTGAGTGGTGTGTCCAAGAGTGACCACCTCGCCCGTGTTTTTGGGTGGTGTGTCCACGAGTGACCACCTCGCCCGTGTTTTTGGGTAAAGTCTACCACAGGTGCCTAATAAAGGATTTGTATTTCTTCTTTACGAATTATGCATGTTGTCACCGTATAGCCTCGCGCGTCTGGTGTACTATTGTTGTCGTGACAAATCACGTAAGAGTTCTTCTTCATGATGATAACGTGTTCCTCATTTTGTACTTTATTTCAGTATTGTTGGTCTTGGTTGGTACCCATTTGACCTTTGTTTATTTGGTCTTATTATTTTCTGCCACCATTTGTGCTTTCTTGCTGAGGTGTTCTGTCTTTGGAATGCCTCATGTTCAGAGCAGTAGGAGATAACAGAGCTAATTTTGGAGTTTCTGGGCGGCAGTGTTGGCCATGGTTATTGCCTCATCTCAGCGAGATAGTTTGTTGTTTATTTAGTTACTAGTTCAGACATACTTTTCTGTATGTGGGTTCGTGTCAGTTTGTTGACGTCCACAGTATTGTTACTTTTGGATACTTGCTAGCTGCTTAGTTTTCTATATGTGGATGTGTTCTACTTACTCTCTGGGATGATTTATGCTAGGAATGTATGTTATGTATTTTCAACTATAAAATATATTACTACTACTTCATGCACTGCGTAATTTAAAAACTCTAGCTTATTATATTTGGCGACCGTAAAAGCTATCCTTACTACTATTATAAATTTAGAGTCTTGCATAGCATGAGTTGTCCTTTGGGGACGTTTATACTCATGTAGGATGTTTGAGTCAATTTAAACAAGTATTTTTCCGCAACGTATAACTATATTTTGATTCATGGACTAAGTGAGCCACTAAGCCGAGGGATACAACTAACTATTGCACTTAGCCGATTTTCCTTAAAATAACTGAAAGAATCTTTCTTCATGTTTAAGTAGATGTCTGCCTGAGCGTTCGTAGTTATCCCCTGCTAATGTGGCATCATGACGCGCATTTTCCCTTACTCTGATAAGTTATTATATGCTGTGAAAATGCGGGTTGTGACAGTTAGTATCAGAGGGAGGTTGCTTGACAATTGGTCGGACAACCTTTCCTTGTTAGTGTAGGTTGTTTGGTGACATTTCATACACACATCGATGTATCATCAGTACGCCTTAGCCGAAGCATATTCACTACACTCATAGCATGATAAGAAGTATACGACGCATATTATGTAGTATGGGATGCATAATATGTGTTTGTATATGGATCCACTATAGGTGGCAGCATGTGACGGTTATGTAGTATGGGATGCATAACCACCATCAAATGGGTGCCCATTAGCATGTTTTCTTTTCCTCGTTGCATGCGATGTTATGTAGTATGAGATGCATAACATTTCATGTGTACGCCGCTCATATCATGCATTAAGGCCTTTTATAGAATGCATAACACTACATACATTACATATCATCGCATAAGAACGCGTGCTAAGTTAATGTCTACATGATGACACATGTACACACATAATTTTAAATAAGAATAAAGAATCCATGCATTCATATCATAGACATAAGAGTCAATAGTATGAGAGGATATCATCCTAAGTAGGACATAACATCAATATAAAATCCCAGAGCAAGTTGCAGCATAAGCAAGTGTCTTATAAGTATGGTCTGAACTAGTTGAGTGGCCATGTTGTAAGCTAAGATTTTGATGAGTTGTCCGTTTGCTTTTAGAATGCCGCCAAAGCATCCTATGACGAGGTCGACTCCCCAATCGGAGGGTGAGTCATCAGGTGCACAAAGTGATGCGATTATCGAGGGTCTGCGTCAAAGCAATGAGGCTCTGTCAAGGCAATTAGTTGTGATGCAATCGCAAATTGATTCTCTGTTGTCTGCCTCTCCCGCGCAACAACCTTTAGTGCAAGAGCATGCCTTGGGCCAAGCCGTGCCCGATACCCCTGTTCCTCTGGTGCCCCCGATGGCGATACCACCAGAAATGAATTTCATATCGCACTTCTAGCGGTTGGGACCTCCCACCTACGACGGGAGTGCCGACTTTCTGATTATAGACGATTGGATCATCTCCATCGAGGAGATGTTTTCGTATTTCGGAATTCTAGAAGCCCAGAAGGTGATGATTGCAGCCTATCAGTTAAAAGTCCTGGCAAAGAGTTGGTGGATTCGGGAAAGAGAGGGTCTGAAGGAAGGATGTTCTTGGGAATCTTTTAAGAAGATACTGCTGAAAAGGTTTCGACACTCGGTCGAGCAGGACCGTCTGATGAATAACTTCCTACATTTGAAGCAGAGACAGCTCACTGTGAGCGAGTATGAGATTGAGTTTAGCAAACTGAGCAGGTTTGCTCCTGATTTGGTAGCTTCTGAGGAGGGTAGAGTAAAGCGTTTCCTTGGAGTACTAAGACGCGATGTCTAGCAGTTAGCATGCGCTTACCGAGATGAAATTTATGCTGAAGCAGTGAGAGCCGCTTTGAAAGTGGAGGCGATTGAAAACGCTAAGAACCGCGTTGCTGCGGTGAGGAAGGAGAAAAGGAAAGGCGTTGAGGATGGTAGCTGCAGGGCATCTGGCCTTTCTTTGAAGAAGAAAAGTAAGGAAGTGTGTAGTTTCTGTAGTCGTCCCGGCCACCCTTACGAAAGATGTTTCAAGAGGACTGCCACCCTAAAGCAGTAGCAGGTGTACGCCATCCAAGGTGCACCCAAGGGAGAACTAGAGTGCTCATTCTATACAAGGAAGGGTCATGATGTGAGTCGGTGCTGGATGAAGGAAAGGATTTACTTCCAGTGCAGGCAAAAGGGACACCAGAAGTCTTCGTGCCCCCAGGTTCAGCCCCCACTGCAGCCTGCCCCACTTCGAGCTCTTCCGCTGCCACCCAACCTGGATAAAGGAAAAGGAAAGCTGAACGTGATGACCAACGAGGAATCCCAAACCTCTACGCATGTGATATCAGGTTAGTGCAAGTTTAAAATATACTTATTATTTATCGATGTTGCCCTAGTTATTGTTCGTTTAGTTATTTATGTTACGATTTTAGGGGAGTTTAAGGTGCGGAATAGGTGGGCGCGCGTTCTTTTCGATTCCGGTGCCACCCGTTCCTTAGTGGCCCGGAGGTTTGTTGATAAACATCGCCTGGGTGTGGATCAATTAGGAGACTCCTTCAATGTTAAGCTCCCTTCCGGTGATTTGGTGATATCTAATCAAGGAGTTCTGAGATGCCCTATTTATCTTGACAATTTTCTGTCCTTTGTGGATCTGATGATTTTAGATCTGGCTGATTTCGACGTGATTTTGGGCATGGACTGGCTGTCCAAGTATGATGCGGTCATCCAGTGCAAGGCAAAGCTATTGGATTTCAGGATGGACGCAGTCGACCTATGAGCGTCTATGGATTTCAGGACAGAGTTTCCCCTGTCATTTTTGCGGTACGTGCTTGTCATGCTATAGAGTCTGGTTGCGATGCGTTTTTAGTTTCTATTTCTGCTATGGAAACAGCTTTTGTTACACCACATCTTGAGGATGTCTCGGTGGTGCGAGAGTTTCCAGATGTCTTTCCTGATAGTCTTCCAGGACTTCCTCCTGAAAGGAAGATAGAGTTTGTGATAGACCTCGAGCCAGGTACTTGTCATATTGCCAAAGCACCGTACCGTATAACTTCGCGTGAGTTGGATGAGTTGCGTACTCAGCTCGATGAGTTGCTGAGGTGTGGTTTTATTAGACCAAGTTCTTCTCCATGGGGTGCTCCTGTTTTGTTCGTCAAGAAGAAAGATGGATCGATGAGGCTTTGCATCGATTATAGGGAATTGAATAAGGTAACCATTAAGAATAGATATCCTCTGTCAAGGATTGATGATCTGTTCGATCAGTTGCGTGGTAGCTCGGTATTTTCAAAGATCGATCTTCGCTAAGGCTACAACCAATTGAGGATTCGTGAGGCAGATATTCCCCAAACCGCTTTCCGTTCGCGGCATGGACATTATGAGTTTTTGGTGATGTCTTTCGGTTTAACCAATGCACCCTCTGCTTTCATGGATTTGATGAATAGGGTGTTTAAGGATTTCTTGGACCGATTTGTTATTGTGTTCATAGATGATGTCTTGGTGTATTCCCGCAATGTTGAGGAGCATACTCAGCATTTGCGTTCGGTCTTGTCAACCCTGAGGGAGCATAAGCTATATGCGAAGTTGAGCAAATGTGAGTTCTAGCTACCTCAGGTGTCCTTTCTGGGTCATGTTGTAAGCAAGGACGGTATTTCGGTAGACCCGACCAAGATTTCTGCTCTGATGGAATGAGAGAGACCTTATACACCTAAGGAGATTAGGAGCTTCTTAGGCCTGGCTGGCTATTATAGAAGATTCGTGGAAGGATTTTCAGTGTTGTCTGCTCCTCTAACTAGACTTACTCAGAAGAATACTGCGTTCATTTGGAGTGATAAGTGTGAAGAGGCCTTCCAAGAGTTGAAGAAGAGAATATCTACTGCTCCAATTTTAACCTTACCTACTGAAGGAGTTGAGTATGTTGTGTATGTCGATGCATCACACATCGGACTTGGTTGTGTTTTAATGCAAGATGGTAAGGTGATCACGTATGAATCGAGGCAACTAAAGACTCATGAGAGAAACTATCTTACGCACTATTTGGAGTTTGCTGCCATAATTTATGCGCCGAAGCTGTGGCGACACTTATTATATGGCGCGTTGTGTAAGATCTATACAGACCATAAGAGTTTGAAGTACGTCTTCACTCAGAAAGAACTAAATCTGCGCCAGTATCGGTGGTTAGAATATGTGGCGGATTATGAAGTGGAAATTCTTTATCATCCAGGAAAGGCTAATGTAGTAGCCGATGCTTTGAGTAGAAAGACCGCTAAAATTTTTAATATGTCGGTACAGTCCTTGGTAGAAGAATTTTTGTTGATGAATATTGAGGCTGGGAGTCGTACTGTGCCTACTAGTTTGGAAGCGGAAGAACCCTCTTGAATTTCCCTTACTCGAGCACATCAGAAGGATGATCCGAATTTGTTACAACTCCGGAATAGAACTATGAAGGGAGAGTTACCTGATTTCTCTGTGGATGAGTTGGACACCTTGAAGTATCGGGGTAGATTTTGTGTCCCCACCTTCGGCGATATTTGGGCTAAGATCTGTGTTGAAGCTCATGGTTCCAGTGTAGCCTACCACCCTGGTTCCACTAAGATGTATAAGGATCTAAAGCAAATTGTTAAGGCTGATCATAGAAGACCTGGTGGTAAATTGACACCGCTTGATATTCCAAGTTGGAAATGAGAGAGTATTTCAATGGATTTTATCACCGGTCAACCAAAATCTCCCCGTGGGCACGACTCTGTTTGGGTGATAGTTGACAGATTGACAAAGTGTGCTCACTTTGTCCCGTTTAAGATTGGGTATTCGATGAAGAAGACAGTCGAGCTATATCTTGAAGAGGTCATCAGGTTGCATGGAGTGCCTGTTAGCATTGTATCAGATCGAGACTCCAGATTTACGTCTCGCTTTTGTAAGAGTTTACAGGCGGGGTTGGGTACTGATTTAAGGTATTCCACCGCCTATCATCCGCAGACGAATGGTCAGACGGAAAGGGTAAATCAGATCGTAGAAGATATGATCATGTGTTATATTTTGGATCATGGTGGTGCTTGGGACGAGCGTCTCAGACTCATGGAGTTTGCTTATAATAATAGTTATCAAGAGAGTCTGCAGATGATCCCGTTTGAGGCCTTATATGGGAGGCGTTGTAGAACTCCTTTGTTTTGGGCTGAAGTTGGTGAAAGACCGTTGCTAGGTCCGGAAGCCCTTGAGGAGATGAATTGTGCTGTGACTCATATTCGAGAAAAGCTCCGTGTGGCTCAGGAGAGCTATGAGAAGTATGCTAATCAACGAAGGGTCGATCTGGAGTTTATCGTTGGATACTTGGTTTTTCTGAAGGTTTCTCCGATGTCTGGCGTTAAAAGGTTTGGAAGGAACCACAAGTTAGACCCCCGGTATGTGGGACCTTTCCAGATTCTTGAGCGCATCAGAGTGTCAGCTTATAGGCTGGAGTTGCCTGCAACCTTCCTTGGTGTCCATGATGTGTTCCATGCAAGCCAGTTGCGGAAGTGTGTTCGTAATGATCGTCAAGTCCTCGACTCGATACCCCAGATTCAGCCCAACCTTACGTATGTGGAAGAACCTATTCGTATTCTGGATTCTCAAGAGCGTGTGTTGCGGAGAAAGACCATCCATATGGTCAAGATTCTTTGGAGAAATCAAGACGTCGGGTGCGCGACATGGGAATTGGAATCGACGATGAGGGAATCTCATCTGCACCTCTTCTCTTAGTTTTGGGTATGTCATTATGTTTTCAGTTATGTTTGATTTTATCGTTTTGTTTTGGTTTTGGAGTTGTGTTAAGTTTCAGGACGAAACTTCTTTTTAGGGGGAGTGACTGTAACGCCCCCAATTTTTTCGATGATTTTATTCGACTGGGCAACGTCATATTTATGATATCGTGACATTACTTTTAGCGTCGAGTTGACGACACAATGTTGTTAAAGCATTTTCTCGTCCGTGCGGTCGAGTCGACAGAATTCTTGTTGTAATGGGAAAATTTTGCATTTGGAATTTAAGTTATGTAATTTTGGGCTTGCTCGTCAAGTTTCGTCGCAATCCGAGCATTTTTGGAGTCTCGGCGCGCGATTGAAGTTTTGGATTGTTTATATTCGCCGTATACTTTGAAGATTAGTATCTCGGGAATGGCTCTTCGGATTCTAGTTTTGACTTCGTCATTGTATTCGTAGCGTCAGTGTTTACCTATGGTGAGAGTTTCGTTTAATTCGTCACGCGTTTGGGCCTCCGTTTTGATCTCATAGTTTCCTTATTCAAAAATATATAAACAGGATTATTTTAATATTAAATAACTATTCAAAAATGTATTTTACTATTCATGGGTATAGTTTAATCATAAGGTTACTTTTGCAAAGAAATTGTTTTTCCTGCAAGGCTTGACTCGAGTGAAATTCCTGCGTCTCGAGTAGGTCTCTTCTTGTACTTGAGTAGTTACATTACTACTCGAGTAGTTACCTTACTACTCGAGTAGTTCCTTTCGAGAACTCGAGTAGTTCCTTTCGATTACTCAAGTAGTTGCCTTACTACTCGAGTAGTTCCTTTTGAGTACTCGAGTAGTTGCCTTACTACTCGAGTAGTTCCTTTCGAGTAATCGAGTAGTTACTTTCGAGTACTCGAGTAGTTGCCCTACTACTTGAGTAGTTCCTTTCGAGTACTCGAGTAGTTGCCTTACTACTCGAGTAGTTCCTTTCGAGTACTCGAGTAGTTGCCTTACTACCCGAGTAGTTCCTTTCGAGTACTCGAGTAGTTGCCTTACTACTTGAGTAATTGCCTGACACTCGAGTAGGTCTTTTCTTGTAATCGAGTAGTGATCTTACTACTCGAGTAGTTCTTTTCGAGTACTCGAGTAGTCGCCTTACTACTCGAGTAGTCGTTTTCTTGTACTCGAGTATCCCTTGCTGTACCCGAGTAGTACCCCTATAGTACTCGAGTGGCCTGTTCCTTCTGTCTCGGAAAACCGGTTTTAGCTGAACCCGGTTTATTTTTGCTGTTTGAGTATAAATACTTTCTTCTTCTTCATCATCATTAAACCGACCGAGAATTTCTTCTTCTTCCCGAACCAGAGCGGCGTGTGAGAAATAAGTCGTCCGTCCGTACTTCTTTCGGTGGCCGCCGAAGGTGCTACGGTGCTCGAAATCTTCAACAGAGTATAGATCTGGAAAGCTCTCACCGAGAGCTATGCCATCGTGGTAATATCTTCCCCGTTTCTAAGGATTTCTCGTTAGGGTTTTTCGGCCCTAACCTCCTTTTTGGCCGTTCTTGTTCAAATTTCAACTCCTCCCGCATCCTTTTGCCCCGATCTACGACGTGGAGTGATTCGATGGACTTTTCTGGTTAAACCAAGGAAAGTGGTGGTTTCCCCTCGTTTCTCCTTGTACGATTTGACGGTAATGGCTATATTTTCATGTCTTTAAAATTTTCTGCGCTTATTCTTCCAAGTTATTGTTATAATTAACCGTTTCAACGATCACATGATGTTGTAAGGTTTTGTCATGGTAAGCTCAATCTTGTCTAGTTTTGTTTAATCGTTCCTGATGTGTCTTAATGATGACTGTAAATGTCCTAGCTCTCGTTATTAAACACGTTAGAGTTTATCTAGGATTGTAAATTGCTCCTAGAGGTTGATCAACCGCGTCTTGAATCTGGTAATGTCAAGTAGAATCTGTCGGGCCAAATCTCGAGATATTTGTGTTGTGGTTTCTTTGGGTTTCTTGATTGCGGGAGTTAGTGGACGATTCCACCTCCGCCATAGTTGTTTCCTTCACTAGTGCCCTGTGGAAGTCTACCCGGCTTTTGGATGTCTGCGGTGTATGGTGGAGAGTATGAGACTCCCTCGCAGTTAGACGAATTTTATATTCGTGTTTTTGGGTGGTGTGTCCAAGAGTGACCACCTCGCCCGTGTTTTTGGGTGGTGTGTCCACGAGTGACCACCTCGCCCGTGTTTTTGGATAAAGTCGACCACATGTGCCTAATAAAGGATTTCTATTTCTTCTTTACGAATTATGCATGTTGTCACCGTATAGCCTCGTGCGTCTGGTGTACTATTGTTGTACGTGACGAATCACGTAAGAGTTCTTCTTCATGATGATGACTTGTTCCTCTTTTTGTACTTTATTTCAGTACTGTTGGTCTTGGGTTGGTACCCCTTTGACCTTTGTTTATTTGGGCTTATTATTTTCTGCCACCATTTGTGCTTTCTTACTGAGGTATTCTGTATTTGGAATGACTCAGGTTCAGAGCAGTAGCAGATAGCAGAGCTAGTTTTGGAGTTTCTGGGCGGCAGTGTTGGTCGTGGTTGTTGCCTCGTCTCAGCGAGGTAGTTTGTTGTTTATTTAGTTACTGGTTCAGACATACTTTTTTGTATGTGGGTTCGTGTTAGTTTGTTGACGCCGACAGTATTGTTACTTTTGGATACTTGCTAGCTGCTTAGTTTTCTATATGTGGATGTGTTCTACTTGCTCTCTAGGATGATTTATGCTAGGAGTGCATGTTATGTATTTTCAACTATAAAATCTATTACTACTACTTCATGCACTGCATAATTTAAAAACTCTAGCTTGTTATATTTGGCGACTGTAAAAGTTATCCTTACTACTATTATAAATTTAGAGTCTTGCATAGCATGAGTTGTCCTTTGGGGACGTTTATACTCATGTAGGATGTTTGAGTCAATCTAAACAAGTATTTTTCCGTAGCGTATAAATATATTTTGATTCGTGGACTAAGTGAGCCACTAAGCCGAGGGATACGGCTAACTATTGCACTTAGCCGATTTTCCTGAAAATAACTAAAAGAATCTTTCTTCATGTTTAAGTAGGTGTCTGCCTGAGCGTCCGCAGTTATCCCCTGATGACATGGCATCATGACGCACATTTTCCCTTACTCTGATAAGTTATTATATGGGGTGAAAATGCGGGTTGTGACTAATATTCCCTAGGTATTTATAGAGATTCCCTTCCAACGGTTAGAAGAAACCTTCCAAAAATGAAATCTCGAAATCATTGTGCATGGCCGACCAAAATCCGAAACAGCGGTTCTGAAAAATTCAGAAAAATGACCTAAGTCAAATTTGTCGAGTATCGCCGAGTAACATTAGTATACTCGCAGAATGAGTCTATGATATACGACGAATTAGACTTCGCCAAAACAGCTCAGGTCGGCAAAGCACTCAACGCCAAAGTGGAGACTCATACTCGATGAATTCGTCGAGTATCATCTGGCATACTCGATGAATTCGTCGTGTATAAGCTAAATGACTCAACGCACTCAACGCCGTTGCACTCGACGCCTCTTGTTCACTCAACGCCACGGGTAGAAATTGATGAATATCGTCGAGATGACTCAATGCTCTCGACGCCTTGATATTCGACAAATAAGGCTTGACAAATTCTAGAGAAGTAGCGTCGACTGGACTCTACAAATTCGTCGTATATCACATAGCATATTCGATGAATTCGGCGAGTATCGTTAGATACATTCGACGAATTCGACGAGTATGCATGAAGATACTCAGCGAATTTTACTTAACAGATTTTTCAATTCTTCATCGAATTTCCCTAAGTATAAAAGATGGATTCGACGGGTATGGGTAGGTATACACGACAAATTCGACGAGTATCAAGCTGATACTCACGAATTCGATGAGCATTCCACACCATACTCGATGAATTTTACTTAGGAGAAATTCCTGTCATTCTGAATCTAAGCCTTGACCATCCTTGAGCCTTCTCTTGTACTTGGGATAGGAATACACCCCAATAGAGAGATTACACGTGAGTCAACACCTTGGCCTACACAATGAGGAATTACATCGTGAAGTCTTGTGTTTACTGACCCACTGTAACCTGACATTGGTGTGTATTTAACAATGAAAACCTACAAGTACATACTCAAAAGACAACATCAAATACAATCACAATTCATCTTAGCTTAACTGGACCCTTCTTCAAATTCGAGTTATTGTGGATACAATACCCAACAATCTTTCCATATTTGAAGAAGTCAGAACTCTATATATTAAGGTGAATTGTATATAAAAAGATAACACATAAAGACTTGAAATGTTAAATGAAATTAAAGTTAGAAGGCACATTTATAGTCAATCAAAAAATTAATTATATATATATATATTTATATATCAAATTGTTCACTGTTTTAGGGGGGGGGGGGCACAACACTCAAAATAAAACACATGATACATATGATTACTGGCACTGCCTGCTTTGCCTCTTCAACCTCTGCCTGTCAAAATAAGCTTTTGACTTTGGAAAGTACTTTGGAGGGGCTGGAGGCATTAGATCAACATCTCTATGATTTCTGAAGTGAATTCTTCTCTTTGTGCAGGACAACTTGTACTTGTTCAATTCTTCTTGAACGTAGTGGTGCTGATGTTTTTCACCACCAAGACCGACCAAGGAGAATGTGTCTAAGATGATTCCTCTGGATATCGGGCTCCAAACCTCTTACATCTCTTTGTATGGCTCAGATCGAACTGGCTCTGACCTTTTTGTAGATGGGCCTTCCCCATATCTTCTACGCTTGTAAACCTGAGGAGGGAAGTCTTCAACAAGTTCTACCTTTGGAGCCTCAGCAGCGCAACAAAACTAACCTGAGGAAAATCCTGTGTGTCTTACTAGTACTGAGAGTAATCTTGGTGAGGATGAGTCTCATCATGTGATGGTACAGTCAACTAACTATGAAGCCCCATACAGTTGTCATAGCTGCAGTCATTTACACCTTTGAAATGTGCTAACATTGCTACTTCAAGCACATTGACCTTAGCTGCCACCTTAGCTTCCACGTAATCCTCCCCCTTTCTGACAACTTCACTCAGAGCATTTGCATAGGCTTGCATACTATCATCATAATGTGCCATTGCTCTATTATGACCGTCAATCATAGTATTGGCATTTGTGTCTACATTGCACATCACCTTCTGATTGCTCTTTAAACCTTTCATAACAAACACAACTCCTTGTCCACCTTGGATAAACCAGGAGTTTAAATTGGCATCTATCTTATCAAATCTTACGATAAACTCAGCTAGACCTTTGTTCATATCTCTTTCTGTTTCTTTCAACTTTTTTAGAACTTTCTGCATGGAAGAATCAAATATGCGTTCTGCTTGGCCAACATCGCCTCTATACTTTGCAGAAGTGTATTATTAGCAGTCACAACTGTAATCTTAGGGATGGGAGTGCTGGGCAGATCCTCACTGTAAGACTCATCTATCAGAGATAAATGATATCTGGAAGTAGTAGCTAAATCTTCACCAGCAGTCAGAACTGGAGCCGGCTCCTCCGCATATCCTTCCTCATCAAAAAGATCCACAACCTCCTCTACAGAAGCAGGAGGTGTATTAGGCATCTTGCCTATCCTTTTCTCCAGGTTGCGTATGTAACACCCAGACTTTCCAGACCTTGGATCTCTGGAAGCTACCGCATGGCTATAGTAACTATCGCCCCGCGGTAGCCTTATTTCGTCGAGTGTAGATAGCTTGACAAAAGCCGTTCGTCGAGTGCTGAGAGGGATATCGCTCGGCGGTAGTTAACTACAGTATGACGACAACTCCAGGGCTGCCATTGAGTTCTAGCGTGCTCGTTAGATATCTACCGCGCGCTGATAGCTTGGTGTTGAGTGCGTTGAGAGGCTGACGTTGAGTGGTGGCGTTGAGTGAGTGAAAGTCTTGTTTCCAAGGCTAGCTAAACACCTAGGGGGGGGGGGTGAATAGGTTTCTGTCTTTATTTGATTTTTCTAACTTGTTTGCAGACCTACAACTTAGGCACTAAGCCAAACCCAGATCACAAAGAACTGTCATCTGGCACAAAGCCAAACACAGGTCACTAAGACCTCAGCCTTTATAATACATGCTTACAACTCCAGATTCACCAAAAATATTTGCAGAAGAAGAAATAAAGAGAGATATGATTAGACACTAGAGCAAGATCTTTGTGTCTTCTTCTTCTTGGACTGAGCAGATATCAGTCTAAGCTTTTGTTGTTGAAGACAATAGATTGGCAGTAGAGTCTTTGTTCAAACAGCTTCCTTTTTTCTGCAGAACTTGTAGATCTACTTCCTCAGAATAACTTCGGATCCTGCTGTTGTAGATGGTGATTGCTTCAGCTATCTCTTTCCCCAACAAGGTTCTCTGTGCAGAACAACTTCTTCAGACTCGACAAAAATGGTGAGGAAGAAGATGAAGTTTGGTCGCACTTTTCATTTTCAGAAAACCTAGACAAGGAATCAATCGATTGCTCTGGCCAATTTGCATCTTTTTATTCTCTGACAACCAATTGAGCAGTGGGTCCCACCATCACTATTGATGGCTGAGATTGAGACATTCAGCACATGCTTTCCATTTAATCTTGATTCAACGACTCTTTGCTGTGTGTGGGCCCCAACACTTAATGTTGAAAATATTTCTTGGAAATTGCAAAAGATGATCATAGCTGGCCGCCAATGTTTCTGACAACATTTCCGTGACATTTGAATTTCAGTTGACTTTATGACTTTGCTGACGTCAGCATGACTCATCATCTCTCTGGACTTAGAATAAATTCAATCATTAGAACCAAAGGCGTTGAGTGAGTAGGTATCATTCAACGTGTAACACCCCCTATCCGTCACATAACGTATAACAGTAGGTCCGGCCGGGGCCCGACACCATATACCATAGACAAACCAGAAGGTTACGCAATGGAAACCATCCTGCCAACAACCAACGTCCTACACAGAGTACATTCTAGCGGAAACAATTTAAAAGTTGCAAAATAAGAACCCAGCCAAAAGCATGAATGTCCACTACACAAACCCAACAGAAATGAACGTACAAATACAGAAGTACTTGGCCTTATGGCCTTACAATAGTTTACTCAAATATAAGTGTCTTCCAAACCTCGGCACGCAGACCGATCATACATGAGAATAAAAGATAACACTCATAATTAGGTCTTCAAGGGCCGGCTCAGCAACAAGGGCTTTTTCCCTCTATTTGCCACTCGGCTCCTCAGCACCTGCAAGCAACAATCCACCGAAGCGGTGGCAAATAAAAGCAACGGTCAGCTAAAGCTGACCAAATTATAACGACCCCGCCCCTAAACTCGAGGCAGCGATGCTCCTTCCCTGCACTTTATTAGCATAGCCAAATAATAGAGAATTTACACGTCATCACAGGCGTAGGCTCGCACGGCCACACACCCCGTGCTCTCAGGACACATTCTTGGTGAACCCGATCAAAGTCCACGGTCTCACCACCGCCCCTTGGGCGGCAATTTCTTGTGAGCATTTTGGTCTTTACGGCAGAAGTCACGTCAATTTAAGCCATAGACCTCCTAAGACCCTCCATCTATGCCAACGATAAGTCCCACGTACTTTAGGTCGCTTGTACCGAACGACATAGAGCCGGTATGGTTCCGCCTAACCCGTTGCTCACACCGCAACGTCAATTTAAGCCATATGCGCGGGTCAAGCTTTCCCGAGTCCCAAATCGATCACACACTTTACATAACCAAGTTATGTACAAGTTGGCTCCCAGGCCACCATGTTGGCAGAATCACACATCTGCCCAGTTTTCCGGGTGCACCTCGGAGTTAGACCCCAAGGCTCCCTGTTGCAATCTACCGCGTAGAAAAACCGAAAAATAACCATTGATGCAGAGTCTTCTCCGGCCATTCATGCATTGCAACATCACCGATCCAGACCAACTTGCCCGGGTAGGCTTTACATCTCATGCCTGTGTCTGTTTCTCGATTACGGACTCTACATGCAAAATAACGGGGACTATTCAAGGGAAAAGAGGACTTCACATGTCCAAGATAAGAACCGTTACCCTAGCATTCCTCTTCGGAGCCATGAAGATCTATGCGGATGAAAAGCACCGTATTGTCCTCGCCTCCGTAGATCCAAACTCGGCTTGCGATTCGGGGCTCGGAAGCTCCACCGGCTGCCGGATCTCTCTTCCTTCTCCTTCATTTCTCTCCCCTCTCTCTAGAACTTTAGAAAGAGATGGTTTGAAAGAAATGAAGGCATCCAAACCCTATTCCCGGGTATAACCCAGCAAGGACAGCCCCGAGCCATTGGATCCCAAAATAAGGAAACGAACGGCCACGATTCGCACTTAAAATCCAAAACCTGGGCCGAACACTGCATGTGACATGCTCGTGTCCAAGGCCGTGTGCCTCATTCGACGCCGAAGCCGTTGCGTCCCAAAAAGTACATGGGCTCTCGACACGCCCGTGTCAGGATTGACACGCTCGTGTCATCCAGTACACACCCGTGTAGCTGAGCGTGTTCCTCCATCGACACAGGACCAACACCAATCCGAGGAGAACACGGGTATTCGACACGCCCGTGTCCCATTTGACACGCCCGTGTCAAACCCGAACACGCCTTTGCTCCAGGCCGTGTTTCTCCCCCGACACAACTTGGCCAACTACCCGAGTAGGACACGGCCTGGGACACGCCCGTGTCTTAGGCCGTGTTCGCTATTCGACGATCGTCGACCACACAGCCACCATCGAACCCGAGCACGACACGGACCTGGGACACGCCCGTGTCCCAGGCCGTGTGCCCCCTTCCAAGCACTAAACTAAGCTCAAAACGCTACCCATCCCTTTTTTGAGTTTCGCGGCGTTATAACTCTCTCCCTCTAAAAAGAATTTTGTCCCAAAATGTACATAAAGGAAAAGATATATACAAAACTTAAACGGTACCTGAGTGGAATAACTCTGGGTACTCCTCAAGCATGGTCTACTCTCGCTCCCATGAGAGCTCCTCCTGACCGCAGTTGTCCCAACGGATCTTGACCATCCTAATTTCCTTGTTACGTAATCGCTTAACTTCCGAGTCCTCAATGCGAACGGGCTTGACCTTTGTCGTCAACCTATTATCAATCAGTACTTGATCGACCACAACCACTTGCGAAGGCTCTTGCACCACCGTCTGCAGCACCGATATGTGGAATACGTCGTGTAGAATACTTAGCTCCACTGATAGCTTTAATCGATACATAGCTTTGCCAATCCGCTCCAGAACCTCAAACGGTCCAAGGTAGCTTGGGCTTAGCTTCTTCAAGCACCGTACCCATGAGACACCCTTGAACGGATTAATCTTCAAGTACACCCAGTCTCCAACAACGAACTCCACATTCCTATGCTTGGCGTTATAGTACTTAACTTGTCGGTCCTGAGCGATTAACAATCTTTCTCGAATCGTTCGAACTAATGACATTGCATATTCCACCTCTTGCTGCTTGTACAACTTTGACTCACCTATTTCCAACCACGATAACGGCATGCGACATCTTCTACCATAAAGGGCCTCGAAGGGTGCCATTTGAATACTCGCCTGGTAGCTGTTGTTATACGCAATTTCCACCAAGTACAGGTGATCTTCCCACTACATCCCGAAATCCATAATGCACATGCAAAGCATATCTTCCATCGTCCTGTTGACCCTCTCGGTCTGACCATCCGTCTGTGGATGAAAGGCTGTGCTGAAACTCAGCATTGTTCCCAACATCTGCTGCACCAACCTCCAATCATTGGACATGAACCACCCATCTCGGTCACTCACGATACTGCGGGGCACACCGTGAAGCCGCACAATATTATACACATACATTTTTGCCAATTTCTCCACAGAATCATCCTTCCTGTGCGGAATGAAGTGCGACACTTTCGTCAAACGATCTACGATCACCCAGATTGCGTCATTTCCCTTCCGCGACCTTGGCAAACCATGCACAAAGTCCATAGTAATGTCGTCGAACTTCCACTCCGGAATAGACAAGGACTTCAAGAATCCTCCGGGCTTCTGGCACTCCGCCTTCACTAAGGCGCATGTTTGACACTTCGCCACGTACAGTGCCACATCCTTCTTAAGTCCTGGCCATCAGAACATTTTTTCATATCACGATATATCTTCGTGCTCCCCGGGTGAATCGAGTACTTGATATGATGAGCCTCGTACATCAATTCCACCCACAATTTGCCCACATTTGGGACACACAAACTACTGTCCTTCTGTAACAATCCATCCACAACGTCAAATTGTGAATTTGACCCATCCAAAGCCTCAACCATGATTTGCTTCATGTGGCCATCCAAATCCAGAGCCTGCCAAATCCAATCAGCTAGGTCACACTGAACTTCTGTCCAGTTTAATAGTGCTTCGGCACTAGTCTGCTTGTCTATGCAAGAGATATCCAATGCCTCCAACTCCCGAACCAAACGCTCGTCATGAACCGACAGTCAGTTGGCTTGAGCTGGGGCCCTGCGACTCAACGCATCCGTAACCGCATTGCCTTTCCCAGACATATAATGAATCTTGAATGTGTAGTCCCCCATGAACTCCATCCATCTCCGATGTAGTATGTTCAGATCCTTCTGATCCAACAAGTACTTCAGGCTCTTGTGGTCGGTATAGATATCGACCTTCACCCCGTAAAAGTAATGCCTCCACAGCTTCAGGGAAAATATCACGACAGCTAACTCCAAGTCATGGACCAGATAATTCCTCTCATGCACCTTCAGCTGACGCGAGCCATACGCTATCACACTTTTGTGCTGTAGTAGCACACAACCCAATCCACTGCCTGAAGCATCGCTGTAGATTTCAAAGCCTTCGGTCCCACTTGACGAACTCAGCACAGGCGCCGTGGTCAACCGACTCTTCAACTCCTCAAAAGCTCATGCGCACTTCGACGTCCAAACAAACTTCTGCTCTTTCCTCGTCAGAGTCGTGAGGGGTAACGCTATCAGTGAGAAGTTCTACACGAAGCGCCTGTAATAGCCGGCAAGCCCCATAAAACTCCGGACTTCCGCTAATGTAGACAGTACAAGCCACTCTCGTATGGCAAAAATCTTCGCCGGATCCCTCGCAATTCCCTCTTCACTGACTATGTGACCAAGGAATGCTACTGGGGCCAACCAAAACTCGCATTTGGAGAACATGACATACAGTTGATTCCTCCTCAACGTCTCCAATACCAAAAGCAGATGCTTAAAGTGATCCTCCTCACTCTGCGCGTACACAAATATATCGTCGATGAAGACGATCACAAAGTGGTCTAGGTACTCCCTGAAAGTCCTGTTCATCAGATCCATGAACACTGACGACATATTAGTCAGCCCAAACGGCATGACCGTAAACTCATAATGCCCGTATCTCATACTAAAAGCCATCTTAGGGATATCACTTTCCCTTATCCTCAGCTGATAATAACCGGACTTAAGATCCAATTTCGAGTATACCGATGACCCAACTAACTGATTGAACAGATCATCAATTCTTGGGATCGGGTACTTATTCTTCTCCGACAACTTATTCAGCTCGGGATAATCAATACAGAGCCGTAAACTTCCGTCCTTCTTTTTCACAAAAAGGACCGGTGCACTCCAAGATGACGAACTTGGACACACATAACCCTGTTCCAAAAGCTCTTGAAGTTGTACCTTCAGCTCCGCCATCTCCTTAGGCACTAGCCGATACGGAGAGCGTGACACAGGTTTCGCACCTGGCACTAGCTTGATTGTGAAGTCTATATTACGTTGAGGTGGGGCTCCAGGAAGATCGCCAGGGAACACATCAGGGTATTCAGATACCATTGAAAGACTGCCCAACATAGGCTTAGGCTTTGCAACCTCCACTATCGTGAAGAATAGCTCTGCTCCAGTACGGACCACCTTCACCACCTGAAGAGCAGATATCAAAGTCTTGCTCCACCCTTTAAAGCCCATAAAAGTCATCTCACGACCTG
Organism: Platanthera guangdongensis; assembly: GCA_039583875.1. Taxonomy (NCBI): domain Eukaryota; kingdom Viridiplantae; phylum Streptophyta; class Magnoliopsida; order Asparagales; family Orchidaceae; genus Platanthera; species Platanthera guangdongensis. The sequence goes on along the minus strand of CM077148.1, from coordinate 127,297,220 downwards.
TTCCCAACTTGACCTTCTTGCAACTACAAATAATGTAAGCTTGCTGCTCAGGGAGCCAGTCCATACCAAATTTCATGTTGAATTCCATTAGCGATAATAACGATGCTTGCAAGTCGAACTCTTGACTCCCAATACAAATCTTTACGCCACAGACTCTATCCAAACACATTGAACACCCATTCGACAACAACACATCTAGTTTGTCATTTTCCATCGAAGTAGGTACTCCGATGTGCGATATAAATCCTTTGTACAAAAAGGAGTGCGATGCTCCCGTATCAAAGAGTGCTCTCGCCAGACTATCGCTAATCAAAACAAAGCCTATATAGCAACAATAAGCTAACATGCACAAGGTAATCAATATTTAAAGCTAACTTGCTATAAATTTAAACCGTACCTGTCACCACATCCACTTGCTTTATGACCTCCTACTGGCCAAGATTATAGACTATAGGTTGAGTATAATGGGATGTGGTTGACTCCACCACCTTGCCCTTTTCCTCATAGGTTGCTCCCGGCTTCCTCTCGAACTTTGGACGTCTGCTCCAACAGTCTTGGGTATAGTGTCCCAGCTTTCCACATGTAAAGCATGCGCCCGGGGTTCGACCCATAGTCGCCCCAGAAGCACCAGAAGAAGGGGCTAGACCCGAAGTCCTAGCCTTCTTGTTGAACTTACGATACCCAGACTTTGAGGTAGTTTTTCTTCGCTTGCACATTCTTCAGATCCTTCTCCAAAGACTGAGCCGTATTGACCAGGGTCAAGAAGCCCTGCGTCATAGGCCCCGAGAGCAGTAGCCTTAGGTCATCCCTCAGACCTTCATAGAATTGGTTTGTCTTACGCTCCTCATTAGCGAAAATAGAGCTAGCGTACCGACCCAACCGTGTAAATTCGTGAAGATACTCATCCACGCTACTCTCTCCTTATGTCAGCTTCTGGAATTCATTCTCCAATGCGATCCTCTGAGCTAAGGGAAGGTACCTTGCTAAGAAGAGTCTCGAAAATTCTTCCATCGAGACGTCCGTAAGTTGCCTTCCCCTCAAGTGATGTAACTCCAAACCTTCCCACCACAGCCTTGCATCTCCGTCCAACAAGAACGTAGCTATGGTAGTCATCTGCCACTCTTCCGTTTCAGTAGCTATTAGTACTCACTTTACTCGGGAGAGCCAATCCTCATCTTGGGGTGGGGTTCTCGTCCCCTAGAACACCGGAGGATTGAATTGTTGGGTTTTCTCTGAGGGGTATGGCACAACAGTTGTGCACGCAGCGGAAGAATAAAAACATCAAGAAAAACCCAAAGAGATGTGGATCGGGCCATGAACGTTGAATCAAGAAGTTAGCAAAACTAGGCAAAAATTACCTCGGTGGCGTTGAGTCACAACTCAACAGAGATGCTCCAAACTTTGATTTCTGCTGGTGGCGAGTTCTACGTGGAATAGTATCCACGTTTCTGCAGAAGTCCACACGAGCGGGAGAACACCGGGCTTTCCGTCACACGGAAGATCGGGATGGAGAAGACCGCACCTCTGCTATTCCACGGACTGCTAGGTCCGCGTTAGGAAGAGCAGCACCAGCGACGGTCGCCGGAGAAGAGGAGGTCAGCGGAGCGATCACGGCGGCGGCGGAACGCTTCCGTCGGCGGCGGGATATGGGATCGGGGAAATGATCGCGGAACAGCTTCCGTCAAAATCGATTTGATCGGTAGTAAAGCACACGCCCCCAAAAACCCTAAGTGTCCTATTTATACCAAAGGTATAAATAAACCCAGGAAAATCGCTATCCGCAGACCACCCCGAAATAGGGTTCAGAATCGGCGAGTATCAATCGACGAGAGTAGGCGAGAGTCGGCGAGAGTCGGCGAGAATCGATCAGCGAGCATCACCATGGATCGGCGAGAATCAGAGTACAATACTCGACGATTCTCGCCGATCGTCGAGCATCACTTGACGATACACGTCGAATCTCGTCGACCGTCGAGCCGCGGTCGACGATACTTGTCGAGGTCGTCGATCGTCGAGAATCAACATATTGATTCTCGACGATTCTCGTCGACCGGCGAGAATCAAAGAGACGATTCTCGCCGATCGGCGGGAATCAGAAAGACAATTATCGACGAATGCCATCGACCCTCGGACGACAATCTAACCAGCCCTCCAAGGCAACATTTGCCCAACCCGACGATCCTTTTAAGGCAACACTTTGCCTACAACCCTATTCAGGTCGGTGATTGGTAACCTTTACCAACACAGTCAATCAACCAACTTCTCCACATCTCTTATGTGTGACCCTGCAGGCTCATATCGCATTGGCAATGAGATTACATGTTTGATCACTTCCAGATCACAATGGTAACTCCAACAGACTCCCACTTGATCTCGAAAGTATCAAAGCAAAAACCTCACAAACAATGAGCGACATCTAGCAATGCATCATTGCTCCCCAAGCAATAAGAGTTCATAACTCATAAGCCTTTATGACCAATGTATCAGCGTTGTCTTTGTCCCTTTGTCCCTTACATCCGGAAAGAACTAGATGCATGGACCGTGTCACCCTCGTAACAGCTCAATCCAAGTTTCTTGATCCAGGACGGACTTCCAGAGAATGGTGAGTCCAATATCACATATTGACTCAACCAAGCATGGCCATGCATTTCTCAGTCCAGTTCCATCAAGGGGCCCATGGATGCAACTCCTGTCATACAGGAGGATAAATCCCATATCTGCTCACACACAAACACCCAAGTGATTCGTAACATGCCCAACAACCACCCTTATCATCAACCTTTCTCAAGGAAGACTTTAGATGGCATCAAAGCACGCTCTTCCTCACTTGATGAATGCTGTGACTTCAGGTTAAAGGACTACAACACCTTTGTCAATTGAGACCTACTCGTGACACGATTGGATGACAATCCACAGAGCAGTCTCAGGTTGGGTCTGTCCAGTACAACTTGTTCACTAACAAGTACCCACGTGATGACTTGATATCACAATATCATGACCTGTGAGAACCGGTCATCAGTCAACGCACGTGCTAGCCTTCATGTATCATCATCACCCTTAGCTTCTATGATGATACTCGACCAGGGACCTTTAAGAATGAAGCTTCAAATAAATCATGGGCTCTCACATTCAAGTCACGTACTTAATGTCCCATGGAAGCGAACATTCTAAGGGTATCTATTATGTTAACATTTAACTATCATATAGAAAAATATAATAAAAGAATTTGCCATTAATTGTAAAAAGAAAATTAGGTACACAGTTCATCATATGAACAAACAGCCAACAAAATACAAGATTACATGCAACCCACAAGATTCTCGCTAGAGTTGATCATTTAGGTATCGTATACCCATCGATCTAGTATGACCATCATGCTCTCTCTGCACGAGAGGCTTTGTTAGTGGATCCGCAATATTTTCCTCAGTCGGCACTCTGCAAATGTTTACATCTCCTCGTTCGACAATCTCACGAATAAGATGAAACCGCCGGAGTATGTGCTTGGAGCGCTGATGAGATCTAGGTTCCTTAGATTGTGCAATTGCACCATTGTTATCACAGTAGAGAACTACGGGACCAACAATGCTAGGAACTACATCAAGCTCGCCGATGAATTTCCTAATCCATACAGCCTCCTTCGCCGCATTAGCTGCTGCGATATACTCGGTCTCTGTTGTAGAATCAACAACTGTCTCTTGCTTGGAACTCTTCCAGCTCACAGCTCCTCCATTCAGGCAAAACACAAAACCTGACTGAGACTTAGAGTCGTCTCGATCAGTTTGGAAGCTAGCATCCGTGTAACCACTTACAACGAGCTCTTCCTCTCCACCATACACCAAGAACACGTCCTTAGTCCTTCTCAAGTACTTCAGGATATTCTTGACTGCAATCCAGTGACACTCACCGGGGTCTGACTGATACCTGCTAGTCATGCTCAAAGCAAAGGAGACATCGGGTCGAGTACATAACATCGCGTACATGATTGATCCAATTGCCGAAGCATATGGAATCAACTTCATGCGGTCCTTATCTTCACAAGATTTTGGACACTGGTCCTTAGAGAGATTCACACCATGAGACATGGGCAAAAATCCTTTCTTGGACTCAAGCATGTTGAACCGTTTCGACACCTTTTCGATGTACGTACTCTGGGTCAAACCCAGCAACTTCTTCGATCTATCTCTATAGATCTTAATACCGAGTATATAAGTCGCTTCACCCAAATCCTTCATTGAAAAGCAGTTCCCTAGGTTGTTCTTAACAACTTTCAGGGTAGGAATGTCATTCCCAATCAATAGTATGTCATCTATATATAATATCAGGAAGACAACAATGCTCCCACTGATTCGCTTGTAAACACAAGGCTCATCTTCATTTTTGATGAAACCAAACTCTTTGATTTTCTCATCAAAATGAAGATTCCAACTTCGAGAGGCCTGTTTCAGTCCATAAATGGACTTATTCAGCTTGCATATTTTAGTGGCTTCATCTGGGGATACAAAACCCTCGGGTTGTGTCATATACACTTCCTCAAGGAGGTTTCCATTAAGGAAAGACATTTTGACGTCCATCTGCCAGATCTCGTAGTCATAATACGCAGCAATAACAAGCAATATCCTTATGGACTTTACCATGGCAACAGGGGAAAAGGTCTCATCATAGTCAATACCATGAATTTGCTTGAAACCCTTAGTCACCAGTCGCCCTTTGAATGTCTGTACATTCCCATCCATGTCGGTCTTCTTCTTGAAGACCCACTTGCACCCTATGGGTCGTACCCCTTCAGGTGGTTCCACCAAGTTCCAAACTTGGTTTGCATACATGGAGTCCATTTCGGATTTCATAGCCTCAAGCCATTTGTCGGAGTCCGGTCCATTCATAGCCTCTTGGTAGGTTGCTGGTTCATCATCATGATCCATAAGCAACACATTACCTATTTGAGACACGAGAAATCCATATCTCTCAGGCTCAAACCTCAATCTACCAGATCTACGTAGGACTTGTGTTCCCTGAGCAGGTTCTCTAGCTACAACATCTTATAGTCCTGTCTCAGAATCCAATTCCGGTTCATTCACTACATGTGGTTCTTGAACTTCTTCAAGCTCTACCTTTTCAGTCTTTCTTGATAAGAACTCTTTCTCCAAGAAGACACCAGTCCTTGCGACAAACACTTTGCCCTCAGACGGTAGGTAAAAGTAATACCCTTTCGTTTCCTTAGGATATCCCACCAGATAACATTTATCTGATTTGGGTTCCAGCTTATCAGGCATTTGACGTCTCACGTATGCCTCACAGCCCCAAATTTTAATGAACGACATACTAGGACGCTTCCCAGTCCATATCTCATATGGTGTCTTCAGAACCGTTTTCGTTGGAGCGCGATTCAATGTCATTGCAGCAGTCTCTAAAGCAAAACCCCAAAAGGAAACATGCAAGTCTACATGACTCATCATCGAACGTACCATGTCTAACAGAGTACGATTTCTCCTCTCAGACACACCATTATGTTGTGGTGTTCTAGGTGGAGTGAGCTGTGATACAATACCACACTCTTTCAGATGATCACGGAACTCATGACTCAGGTATTCGCCACCTCGATCAGATCGGAGTGCTTTAACCCCTTTACCCAACTGGTTTTCTACTTCATTCTTGAACTCTTTGAACTTTTCAAAGGTCTCGGATTTGCACTTCATAAGATACACATATCCGTATCTACTGAAATCATCAGTAAATGTAATAAAGTAGAAATACCCTCCTCTAGCCATGGAACTCATGGGTCCGCATACATCACTATGTACAATACCCAAGAGATCCTCAGCCCTCTCAGTATAACCAGTGAAAGGGGCTTTAGTCATCTTGCCTAACAAACAAGATTCGCATCGCTCAAATGATTCATAATCAAATGAGTCCAAAAGTCCATCTCTATGGAGCTTGGATATGCGCTTCTCATTGATATGACCCAAACGACAATGCCAGAGAAAAGTAGGGTTCGAGTCATTTGTTCTTAGTCTTTTATTACTATCTACATTACAGATCAGATGGTCCAAGTTCAAAACATAAAGACCATTAAACAATTGGGCTACAGCATAACAAACATCATTCTTAAATATAGAACAACAATTGTTCTTAATTATAAAAGAAAATCCAATCATGTCCAAACATGAAATAGATATAATGTTTCTAGTTATGGCCGGAACGAAATAACAATTATCAAGTTCTATTACAAGCCCACTGGGCAAAGAAAGACGATAAACCCCTACGGCTACAGCAGCAACTCTTGCTCCATTGCTGACGCGGAGGTCCACCTCTCCTTTACTCAGCAATCTTCTCCTTCCCAGTTCCTGCACATTTGTACAAATGTGAGAACCACATCCGGTATCCAATACCCAAGATGAAGGAGCAGAAAGGTTTATCTCTATAACGTAAACATTTGAAGCGGAAGTCATACCTCCCCTCAATTTCTGCAGACCCTCAATGTACGAAGGACAGTTCCTCCTCCAATGACCAGCCTTGCCACAGTGGTGGCATTTCCCTTCCTTCACCGTGCTCTTCTTTTTCATCAGTGCAGAAGACTTGGGCTCAAGATATGACTTAGGTCCCACCTTCATCTTCTTGGAACCCTTGGCTTTGCCCTTGCCCTTATGCACCATCAGTATGGGGCTGGCAGGCTTGGCCTTCTTCATGTTGATTTCGGCAGTTCTCAACATGCCTAAGAGTTTGGGCAGTGTCTTGTCTATCTCATTCATGTTGTAGTTCAAGATGAACTGCTCATAACTGTCCGGCAACGATTGCAGGATCAGATCCGTGGCCAACTCTTGACCAAGAGGAAAACCCAGCCTTTCAAGGTTCTCGATATACCCAATCATCTTGAGTACGTGAGTCCCTACTGAGTCTCGAACTCCCATCTTGCACTGAAACAACGCTTTCGTGATGTCAAACCTCTCTTGACGAGCCTGCCCTTGAAACATTTTCTTGAGATGCTCGTCAATCTCCTTGCACCCCATGTTCTCATGTTGCTTTTGAAGCTCAGAGTTCATGGTGGCAAGCATAAGGCATTCGACATCCAAAGCATCATCAGTATACTTCTTATAAGCATCCTTCTCAGCACGGGAAGAGTTCCCGGTCGGCACCTCGGGGGCTTCTTCTTCCAAGACATAGAGCTTTCGCTCCTGCCTGAGAACAATTCTCAGGTTCCTGTACCAGCCCATGTAATTTGTCCCACTGAGCTTATACTTCTCAAGGATGGCTCTCAGAGACAACGTGGAGTGTGAAACACTTGCCATGAAATTCTACAAGAATTTATGCAGAATAAAATCAGTACCAAATTTCAAATACAATTTATTTTAATTTGGACTTCAATTAAAAAACTCCCACTATTTTATTCGAAATGATAGCTCTCACTAACAATTCGGAGAGTTCATGCGAGCTACTCTCTTAGTGGACAAGATCCGTATTTCACCAACACTATGAGTCCTCTTTAGCGTTCCTCTCACGATGCGGTTATTTAGGTAGGCAACGCTTGCCAATTGCATCCTCATGCAATTCTTGTATGGTTGGTGAATAACTCCTTATTCGCATCCATCATATGGTGCATGCCAACCCTATGCCTCTAGGCACTCAACCTTTGAGGTCACCTAGTTAAGATGGACCCGATGTCGACAGTGGGATATCACAATTATCCGCTCGCACCCTTACCAAGATAGATTAATGCACCTTGCTTTGGCAAGCCCACACTTCATCGATCGAGGCAGGAAGAGTGTCATCCATCGGAAGGCATCCGAACACTTAATATTTGATGAAGGGATTTTCAATTATAGGTTAACAATTAACCATGATCAACATTTGATCAATGTGCACATCCAAAGAAAAACAAAATTTCTAAAACCACATGCATCCCTTATGTGCACATCCTGACACCATCAACATTTGATAGAAGGAAGGGCTAAATCTGAACATTCGGAAACTTCCAAATCCTTAGATTTACATGCATTGGACAAAGGCAAAGACAACTCAACTTAAAGCAGTAGACAAGCTCATCTCTCTATGTTGGATTCAAAATCCAAAACATACTCGAGGGACGGTTACTGCTAAGGAGACAACAATTTCTAACACTTAGAAATTCCCACGAAATTCCAGAAGTTCTTTGCGGGAAACCAAGACTAAATCTAGGCATTTAGAACACTTCTAAATCCCTAGGTTTACACGCACTGGAATAACAAACTTCCAAAACAATGATCATGGCCGAACCTCGCTCTGATACCACTGCTGGGTTTTCTCTGAGGAGTATGGCACAACAGTTGTGCACGCAGCGGAAGAATAAAAACATCAAGAAAAACCCAAAGAGATGTGGATCGGGCCATGAACGTTGAATCAAGAAGTTAGCAAAACTAGGCAAAAATTACCTCGGTGGCGTTGAGTCACAACTCAACGAGATGCTCCAAACTTTGATTTCTGCTGGTGGCGAGTTCTACGTGGAATAGTATCCACGTTTCTGCAGAAGTCCACACGAGCGGGAGAACACCGGGCTTTCCGTCACACAGAATATCGGGATGGAGAAGACCGCACCTCTGCTATTCCACGGACTGCTAGGTCCGCGTCAGGAAGAGCAGCACCAGCGACGGTCGCCGGAGAAGAGGAGGTCAGCGGAGCGATCACGGCGGCGGCGGAACGCTTCCGTCGGCGGCGGGATACGGGATCGGGGAAATGATCGCGGAACAGCTTCCGTCAATATCGATTTGATCGGCAGTAAAGCACACGCCCCCGAAAACCCTAAGTGTCCTATTTATACCAAAGGTATAAATAAACCCAGGAAAATCGCTATCCGCAGACCACCCCGAAATAGGGTTCAGAATCGGCGAGTATCAATCGGAGAGAGTCGGCGAGAATTGGCGAGAATCGATCAGCGAGCATCACCATGGATCGGCGAGAATCAGAGTACAATACTCGACGATTCTCGCCGATCGTCGAGCATCACTTGACGATACACGTCGAATCTCGTCGACCGTCGAGCCGCGGTCGACGATACTTGTCGAGGTCGTTGATCGTCAAGAATCAACATATTGATTCTCGACGATTCTCGTCGACCGGCGAGAATCAAAGAGACGATTCTCGCCGATTGGCGGGAATCAGAAAGACAATTATCGACGAATGCCATCGACCCTCAGACGACAATCTAACCAGCCCTCCAAGGCAACATTTGCCCAACCCGACGATCCTTTTAAGGCAACACTTTGCCTACAACCCTATTCAGGTCGGTGCTTGGTAACCTTTACCAACACAGTCAATCAACCAACTTCTCCACATCTCTTATGTGCGACCCTGCAGGCTCATATCGCGTTGGCAGTGAGATTACATGTTTGATCACTTCCAGATCACAATGGTAACTCCAACATGAATCCCATAACATGTTTGAGCTGCCTTTCAGTTTCTCTCCTAGGAACCAAAGGCTCCAACACTACTTGCTACACCCTTCTCGGTTCCGCTGCTTGAAGCGGTACCTGCTCCACCATAGGAGCAGGCTGTTGCATTTGCCTTGCAGGCTGTGCATTGATCATAACAAACACCGCTTCAGCCACCAATCGTATGGTTTCTGCTGAGGGAGGTGTTGCAGGCACATCATTCGGTGCGCTACTAGCCTCAAAAACCGGGCGTTCTGACTGCCCTGCACCACTTCTGGTCACCTATAGTCACACAAAACACCGTTAGGCGACCAAACAATATTGCAAAAATCAAATATAGGAACACACAGGTTCCTCAAACATGTGTATTTTCATTCCTAAGTGGACATTTATGGGTTCTTTTATGTTATAACGATGACGCACACACATGTGCTCACCACCCCTTAAAATAATATGTCCACAAATTCATTTTAGTTGACAGAAACCAGTAGTCTGGTACCAAATTATAACACCCCCTATCCGTCACATAGCTTATAGCAGTAGGATCGACCGGTGCCCGATGCCATATACCACAGACAGATCGGACGGTTATGTAATGGAAACCATCCTGCTAATAACCAACGTCCTACACATAGTACATTCTAGTGGAAGCAATTTAAAACTTGCAAAATAAGAACCCAGCCAAAATCATGAATGCCCACTACACAAGCCCAACAGGAATGAACGTACAAATACACAAGTACATGGCCTTATGGCCTTACAATAGTTTACTCAAATATAAGTGTCTTCCAAATCTAGGCACGCAGGCCGGTCATACATGAGAATAAAAGAAAACACTAATAATTAGGCCTTCGAGGGCCAGCTCAGCAACAAGGGCTTTTGCTCGCTATTTGCCACTCGACACCGCAGCACCTGCAAGCAACAATCCACCGAAGCGGTGACAAACAAAAGCAATGGTCAGCTAAAACTGACCAAATTATAACGACCCCGCCCCTAAACTCGGGGCGGCGATGCTCCTTCCCTGCACTTTATTAGCATAGCCAAAAAATAGAGAATTTACACATCATCACAGGCGTATGCTGGTATGGCCACATACGCCATGCTCTCAGGGCACATTCTCGGTGAACCCGGTCAAAGTCCGCGGTTTCACCACCACCCATTAGACGGCAATTTATCGTGAGCATTTTGGTCTTTCTGGGAGAAGTCACGTCAATTTCAGCCATAGACCTCCTAAGACCCTCCATCTATGCCAACGACAAGTCCCACATACTTTAGGTCGCTTGTACCGAACGACATAGAGCGGGTACGGTTCCTCCTAACCCATTGCTCACACCGCAACGTCAATTTAAGCCATATGCACAGGTCAAGCTTTCTCGAGTCCCAAATCGATCACACACTTTACATAACCCAGTTATGTACAAGTTGGCTCCCAGGCAACCATGTTGGCAGAATCACGCATCTGCCCATTTTTCCGGGTGCACCTCGGAGTTAGTCCCCAAGGCTCCCTATTGCAACCTACCGCATAGAAAACTCGAAAAACAACCATCGATGCGGAGTCTTCTCCGGCCATTCATGCAATGCAACATCACCGATCCAGACCAACTTGTCCGGGCAGGCTTCACACATCATGCCTATGTCCGTTTCTCGATTATGGACTCTACATGCAAAACAATGGTGACTATTCATGTCTACCCAAAGGAACCCCTCACACTCACTACAAACTCGCGAGAGCGGGCTTCCTATGCAAGGGAAAAGAGGACTTCACATGCCCAAGATGAGAACCGCCACCTTAGCATTCCTCTTCGACGACATGAAGATCTATGCGGATGAAAAGCACCACAATGTCCTTGCCTCCGTAGATCCGAACTCGGCTTGCGATTTGGGGCTCCGAAGCTCCACCGCCGGCCAGATCTCTCTTCCTTCTCCTTCCTTGCTCTCCCCTCTCTCTAGAACTTTAGAAAGAGATGGTTTGAAAGAAATGAAGACATCCAAACCCTATTCCCGGGTATAACCCAGCAAGGATAGCCCTGAGCCGTTGGATCCCAAAATAAGGAAAGGGACAGCCACGATTCTCACTTAAAATCCAAAACCTGGGCCGAACACAGCTTGTGATACGCCCGTGTCCAAGGCCGTGTGCCTCACTCGACGCCGAAACCGTCGCGTCCCGAAAAGTATACGTGCTCTCGACATGCCCGTGTCAGGATTGACATGCCCGTGTCATCCAGTACATGCCCGTGTAGCTGGGCGTGTTCCTCCATCGACATAGGACCAACACCAACCCAAGGAGAACACAGGTATTCGACACGCCCGTGTCAAACCTGAACACGCCTGGGCTCCTGGCCGTGTTTCTCCCCCGACACAACTCGGCCAACTACCTGAGTAGGACAGAGCCTGGGACACGCCCGTGTCTCAGGCCATGTTCGCTGTTCGACGATCGTCGATTGCAATTTCGTCGACCACACGGCCACCGTCGAACCCGAGCACGACACGGCCCTGGGACACCCCCGTGTCCCAGGCTGTGTGCCCCCTTCCAAGCACCAAACTCGGCTCAAAATGCTACCCGTCCCTCTTTTGAGTTTCGGGGCATTACACAATGCCACAACACTTAGACAAAATTCTGTCTATCTAGGTATTGAGCTCGATGAAGGCTGAGCTCCGTTCGACGAACGACAAGCTCAGCTCGACGAAAGCATAAGTTCAGTTCGACGAACTGTAGACTTAGTTCGACGAAAGGCTAAACTCTGTACGACGAACTGTAGACTTAGTTCGACGAAAAGCTAAACTCAGTTCGACAAACAGTAGACTTAGTTCGACGAAAGGGTAAACTCAGTTCGACGAACTGCAGACTTAGTTCGACAAAAGGCTAAACTAAGTTTGACGAACTCCATGCTCATTTCGACGAACGCTGAGCTCAGTTCGACGAAGCTGAGCTCGACGAAAGCCAAGCAATCCATGCATTTTGACTTAGCCAAATTTCCGCTTTAAGTCATTGAGAGCATCGAGAGCATTGAGTGAGCTTGCCTCACTCAATGCTATTTGCCTTAGTAAATATTTCCGCGCTTTGGCGTTAAGAGAGTAAGTTCCACTCAACGCCAAACTACTTAACATATTTTTTTTTGTTATCTAGAGTTGAGTGAGTAAGCTACACTCAACGCCTATGGACTTAGTGAAAATTTTACCCAACTTATCTGTGGAGTTGACTGGCACAACAACACTCAACGCTTAAAGCTGTATGGCGTTGAGTGAGTAGACTACACTCAACTCCTGTGGACTTGGCCACATTTTTAGCCAATTTCTCTAGGCTTAGACTGACTCTGCATGACTCACAGCCTTTTTGTTGTATGAAATTGAGTGAGTAGACTACACTCAACGCTTTTGTAGTTAGCCAAAGTTTTGGCTATCTTCCAGTTAGGCTGAGATAAACTCAACGCTATATGTTATACTATATAATATTGAATCCATACCTCTGGCATTGAGTGGGCTTGCCCCACTCAATGCCCGTGTACTTAGTCGACTTTTGCTATGTACAGCAACCAGTTATTGTGTCCGCATGTCCAATCAATGTGATATGGACAACCTGCACTCAAGAACTCAAATGCACATCAAATAAAGATGATGTGTGTGACAATGACCTGTTTGACTTCTCACAAATCAGGGACATTGGGAACAATGGACCCAATAATCTCTCCCTATTTGAAAAAGTCAAAACCCTTATCAAAAATGTTTTCTTTCCTTAGTCAATGACACACACAACCTATACAACAAAATAAATATTGAAATTCTAATAAGTTATAAGTAAATGTACCTCATTTACTGCCTATATGGTTAACATCACTTATTCCCCCTGTTTTGTTGCAAGGCGTTTGTCCTTACTTGAGTGCGACAAGTCTATCTTTCCCCTTTGTCATCTCTCCCACTTGCTATGTCTCCACCTTGATAGGACCTTCTCTCTTCTCTCCCCCTTTTTGACTTCTACAGAATAGGTGTAACGCCCCGAAACTCCAAAGAGCGACGGGGGACGTTTTGGGCCAGTTTTGGGTTCTGGCTGCAGGCACACGGCCTGGGACATGGGCGTGTCCCAGGGCGTGTCAAGCTGGTGTCGACACTGAGCCGGGAAGTCGACACTTTGGTCTCGACATTGTGTCGAGACTGGGCACACGGCCTGCGGCACGGGCGTGTCGCAGGGCGTGTCGACCCGTGTCGACACTTAGCCGCGAAGTTGACACTCTGCATTCGACGAAGTGTTGAGACATGGCACACGGCCTGCGACACGGGCGTGTCACAGGGCGTGTCAACCCGTGTTGACACTCGTCCCGGGAAGTCGACACTTTGGTCTCGACATTGTGTCGAGACAAGGCACACGGCCTAGGACACGGGCGTGTCCAAGGACGTGTCATCAGGTCGACGATCTTCGCTCGACGAAGTGTCGAGTGTCGAGACCATGTACACAGCTTGGGGTCCAGGCGTGTTGAGGTGACACGGGTAAGGACACGGGCGTATCCTAGAACCCGTGCAGTGCTCGGGTTGATTTCGGGGAAAAATGATAGGGGTACACGGCTAGCCACACGACCGTGTCACATGGAACACGGGCGTGTCAGTTCGAACACGGGCATGTTCGATACCCGTGTGTTGTTCCAGGCGAGCCGATTTTGACGGCGAATGAGGCACACAGCCCTGGACACGGGCGTATGCCAGGCCGTGTTCTGTCCAGATTGGGCATTTCAGTCCCAAATCAAAGCCGTTCGTTTCTTTATTTTGGGATCCAATGGCTGGGGGTTGTTCCTGAAGGGATATACTCGGGATTGGACTTAGAAACCCTCACTTTTCTTAAGTTGTTATCTTTCTAAAACCTTAGAGAGAGAGGAGAGCCAAGGAAGGAAGAAGGAGCTAGATCCGGCCATTGGAGGAGCTTCGAAGCTCCAAATCGCGAGCCGACTCCAGATCCATGGAGGCAAAGCTAGTACGGTGTTTTTCATCCGCTTACTTTTCAATGGCGCCAAAGAGGAACGCTAGGGTAACGATTCTCTTCTTGAGCATGAGTAGCTCTCCTTCTTTGCATAGGAAGCCCGCTCTCACGAGTTTCCCAGAGAGTTGGAGGCGTTCCTTCGGGTAGATATGTGAAGTCCCCGTTGTTTAGAGTCCGTAAGCGAGAACGTACACAGGCATGATGTGTGAAGCCTATCCGGACATGTTGGTCTAGATCGGTGATGTTGCATTGCATAATGCCGGAGAAGACTCCATGCTATTTGTTGTTTTTCGGGTTTTCTACTCGGTAGATTGCAGCAGGGAGCCTTGGGGACTAACCCAAAGGTGCACCCGGAAAACTGGGAGGATGCGAGATCTTGCCAACTTGGTGGCCTGAGAGCCAACTTGAACATAACCGGGTTATGTGCATTGTGATGGAAATGGGACTCGGTGGAAGTTTGACCCACACAAATGGGTTAAATTGTTGTTGCGATGTGAGCACGGGTTAGATGGAACCGTACCCGTTCTATGTCATTCGGTTAAAGAGACCTAAAGGCACGTGGCACTTGTCGTTGGCATAGATTAGGGTCTTCGGCGGCCGATGGTTTAAATTGTCGTGACCCAGGCCGAGAAGACAAATTGCTCATAGGTTTGGCCGTTATAGTGGCGGTGGTGAGTCCGGAATGTCTATGGCTTTAATTGACGTGACATCGACCGGTTCACCGAGAATGTGCCCTGAGAGCACGGGGCGTGTGGCCGGGCGAGCCAACGTCTGTGATGAAATGGCTATATTTATATATTGCTCGCTTATGCTAATGAAATGCAGGGAATGAGCATCTCCGCCCCGAGCTGGGGGCGGGATCGTTATAATTTGGTCAGTATTGCTGACCGTTGCCTTGTTTTGCCACCGTGCGGTGGTTTGTTGCTTGCAGGTGCTGCTGGACCAAGCGGTCAATAGCGGGCTAAAGCCCTTTTTGCGAAGCCGGCCCTCGAAGGCCCAAATGGAAGTGTTTACTATTTTATTCATGTATGATCGACCTGCGTGCCGTGGTTTGTAAATCATGTAATATCAAGTGAAACATTTTGTAAGGCCTTAAGGCTTACGTTGGTATTTGTATACATTCCTATTTTGGATTAGTGGACATTCATGCTTTAATGCTGGGTTCTTTATTGCAACTTTTATAAACTGCTTCCGCTAGAATGCTCTGTGTAGGACGTTGATTGGTTGGATCGTTTCCATGAGTAACCACCCGGTCTGTCTGTGGCATACGGCGTCGGGCCCCAGCCGGACCTACTGCTATATGTTATGTGACTGATAGGGGGTGTTACAATTTGGTATCAGACTACTGGTTTTGGTCGGGCTTAAGATGAATTCATGGGCGAATTCTTTTTAAGGGGTGGTGAGCACATTGTGTGCATTATCGTTATAACAGTAAAAGAACCCATGAATGTCCACTTAGGAATGAAAATACTCGTGTTTGAGGAACTTGCGTGTTCCTATAATTGCTGTTTGCAATTTTATTTGGTCGCTTAACGGTGTTTTGTACCACTATAGGTGACCAGAAGTGGTGTTGGGCCGTCAGAACGCCGAGTTTCTGAGGCTAGCAGTGCACCAGAGTTTGCTCCTGCAACACCTCTATCGGTTGAGAACATACGATTGGTGGCTGAAGCGGTGTTGGCCATGATAAATGCGCAGCCTGCAAGGCAAACACAGCAGCCCGCTCCTGTTATGGAGCAGGAACCTCTTCGAGAGGCTGAGCCGAGGAGAGTGGACCAAGTGGTTGTGGAACCGGTGGTGCCAAGGAGGGCAACCGAGAGGCAGCTTAAGCATATAATGAGCTTTAACCCTCCGTTATTCTCGGGGTTGGGAACCCCATCTCAGGCTGAAGACTGGCTCTCCAGGGTGAAGAGAGTCATGACAGCAACGGAGACGGAGGAGTGGCAAATGACCACCATCACTACGTTCCTTCTGGACGGTGAAGCGAGAATGTGGTGGGAAGGATTGGAGCTGCACTTGTTGAGAGGTAGGCAACTTGTTGATGTCTCGATAGAGGAGTTCTCGAGATTGTTCTTGGCTAGATACCTCACTTCGACGCAGAAGATAGCGTTGGAGAATGAGTTTCTGAAGCTGGTTGAGGATGAGAGGAGCGTGGATGAATATCTCCACGAGTTTACTCGTTTGAGTCGATATGCTAGCTCCACCATCGTGGATGAGGAGCGCAAGACTAATCGCTTTTACGAAGGCTTGAGAGATGAGTTGAGATTACTACTTTTGGGACAATGACGCAGGGTTTCTTAACCTTGGTCAATACTGCCCGGTCCTTGGAGAAGGACATGAAGAATGTGCAAGCAAAGAAAAGCTTGGGTGATAGGAAATCTGAATTTAAAGTGCCGACTACTTCAAAGGCCGGCTATCGGAGGTCTTTCAAGAAGCATATGACTTCGGGTGCAGCTCCTTCTGACGCTTCTGGGGCAACTACGGGTCGGACCCCGGGTGCGTGTTTTACTTCTGGAAAGACGGGGCATTTTGCCCGTGACTGTTGGAGCGGACGTCCAAAGTCCGAGAGAAGGCCGGGAGCTACTTATGACGAGAAGGGCAAGGCGGTGGAGTCGACCGCGTCCCACTATGCTCCGGCCCAACAGAGGGTCTATAATCTTGGCCAACAGGAGGCCATCAAACAAGCTAATGTGGTGACAGGTACGGTTTAATTTATAGCAAGTCAATTTCTCTAAATACTTGTTATGCACATGTTACCTTACCACTGCTTGTTTAGGATTTGTATTGATTTGTGAAAATCCGACACGAGCACTCTTCGATACAGGAGCTTCACACTCCTTATTGTCCGAAGGATTTATATCACGCATCGGAGTCCCTTCTTTGATGGCGAAGGATAAGTTGGATGTGTTGTTGCCCAATGGGTATTCGATGCGAGCGGATAGGATCTGCGATGTTAAGATTCGTATTGGGAATCAGGAGTTCGACCTGCATGCGTCTTTACTCCCGTTAGTGGAATTCGATGTTATATTTGGCATGGACTGGCTCTCGGAGCAGCAAGCCTATATCGATTGCAGTCGGAAGGAAGTCAAGCTGGGAGCAAGTCGTGAGACGACTTTTACGGGCTTAAAGGGGTCGAGCAAGACGTTGATGTCTTCTCTTCAGGTGGTGAAGGCGGTTCGTGCCGGTGCAGAACTGTTCTTTACACTAGTGGAAGTTGCGAAGCCGAAGCCCGCGTTGGATAGTATTTCAGTGGTATCGGAATACCCTGATGTGTTCCCCACAGATCTTCCTGGAGCCCTGCCTCAGCGGGAGATAGATTTTACGATTGAGCTAGTGCCAGGTGCAAGGCCTGTGTCACGATCTCCTTATCGGCCAGCGCCTAAGGAAATGGCGGAGCTGAAAGTTCAACTGCAAGAGTTGTTGGAGCAAGGGTATGTGCGCCCGAGTTCTTCGCCTTGGAGCGCACCGGTCCTCTTTGTTAAGAAGAAGGACGGAAGCTTGAGGCTGTGTATTGATTATAGGGAGCTTAACAAGCTGACGGAGAAGAATAAGTACCCGATCCCCCGGATTGATGATCTTTTTGATCAGTTAGTCGGGTTGACGGTGTACTCGAAGTTGGATCTCAAGGCTGTGTACTATCAGCTGCGAATAAGGGAGAGTGATATCCCGAAGACAGCGTTTAGTACGAGATACAGGCATTATGAGTTTACGGTCATGCCATTTGGGCTGACTAATGCACCGTCAGTGTTCATGGATTTGATGAACAGGACTTTCAGGGAGTACTTGGACCATTTCGTGATCGTCTTCATCGACGATATTTTGGTGTACTAGCAAAGTGAGGAAGATCACTTCAAGCATCTTCATTTGGTTCTGGAGACGCTAAGGAGAAATCAGTTGTATGCCAAGTTCTCGAAGTGCGAGTTTTGGCTATCCTCAGTGGCATTCCTCGGTCATATAGTAAGTGGAGAGGGTATTGCTGTGGATCCGACGAAGATTGTTGCGATACGGGAGTGACCTGAGCTTGCTACGGTAGCGGAAGTCCGGAGCTTTTTGGGGCTTGCCGGCTATTATAGGCGCTTCGTAGAGAACTTCTCACGGATAGCGTTACCTCTCACTACTTTGACGAGGAAGGAGCATAAGTTCGTTTGGACGCCGGAGTGCCCGCGAGCATTTGAGGAGTTGAAGTGTCGGTTGACCACGACGCCTGTGCTGAGTTCGCCATGTGGGATCGAAGGCTATGAGATTTATAGTGATGCTTCGGGCAGCGGTTTGGGTTGCGTGCTACTGCAACACGGAAGTGTAATAGCTTATGGCTCGATACAGCTAAAAGTGCATGAAAGGAATTATCCGGTCCATGACTTGGAGTTAGCGGCCGTGATTTTTGCCTTGAAGCTGTGGAGACACTATTTGTACGGTGTGAAGATTGATATCTACTCCGATAACAAGAGCCTGAAGTATCTTATTGATCAGAAGGATCTGAATATGTGGCAGCGTAGATGGATGGAGTTCCTGGGGGACTATACATTCAAGATCCACTACGTGCCTGGTAAAGGGAATGCGGTTGCGGACGCGTTGAGTCGCCGAGCCCCAGCTCAAGCCAATTGGCTATCGGTGCATGATGAGCGGTTGGTGTGGGAGTTGGAGGCGTTGGAGATTGTTTGCGTGGATAGACAATCAAGTGCTGAAGCAGTTCTGAATTGGACTGAAGTCCAATATGACTTGGCTGATCGTATTCAACAGGCTTTGGATATGGATGCTCATATGAAGCAGTTCATGGTAGAGGCTCTGGATGGGTCAAATTCCCAATTCGTCGTGGAGGACGGATTACTTTGGAAAGACGGTCGTCTGTGCGTCCCAAGTGTGGGTAATTTGCGGGTGGAGTTGTTGTACGAGGCACACCATACCAAGTAATCGATTCACCCGGGGAGCACGAAGATGTACCGTAATGTGAAGAAACTATTTTGATGGCCGTGTTTGAAGAAATATGTGGCGCTATACGTAGCAAAGTGCCAAACTTGCGCCTTGGTGAAGGCGGAGTGCCAAAATCCGGGAGGATTTCTTAAGTCCTTGCCTATTCCGGAGTGGAAATTTGACGACATCTCTATGGACTTTGTGCACGGTTTGCCAAGGTCGCAAAAGGGGAACGACACCATTTGGGTGGTTGTTGATCAGTTAACGAAGGTGTCGCATTTTATTCCGCATAGGAAGGATGATCCGGTGGAGAAGTTGGCAAAGCTTTATGTGGATAACATAGTGCGGCTTCATGGTGTGCCCCGCAGCATCGTGAGTGACCGAGATGGGCGGTTCACGTCCAATGATTGGAGGCTTGTGCAGCAAATGTTGGGAACAAAGCTGAAATTCAGCACAGCCTTCCATCCGCAAACGGATGGGCAGACCGATAGGGTCAATAGAACCATGGAAGACATGCTCCGCATGTGTGTCTTGGATTTTGGAAAGCAATGGGAGGACCACTTTTATTTGGTGGAGTTCGCATACAACAATAGCTACCAAGCGAGTATTCAGATGGCGCCTTTCGAGGCCCTATATGGTAGAAAATGTCGCACGCCGTTGTCTTGGTTAGAAACGGGTGAGTCAAAGTTGCATAAGCGGTCGGAAGTGGAGGATGCTACTTCTTTGGTGAGAACCATTCGGGAGAGGTTGCTTATCGCTCAGGACCGGCAAGCAAAGTACTATAATGCCAAGCACAGGAACGTGGAGTTCGCTGTGGGCGATTATGTATACTTAAAGATCAAGCCGTTCAAGGGTGTCTCGCGGGTGCGGCGATTGAAAAAGCTAAGCCCGAGGTACCTTGGACCGTTTGAGGTTCTGGAGCGAGTTGGTGAAGCGGCCTATCGGTTGAAGCTCTCAGTGGAGCTTAGTGGTTTACATGATGTATTCCATATTTCGGTGCTTCGGAAGGTGGTGCAAGAGCCTACAGAAGTGATCGCGGTTGATCAAGTGCCGGTGGATAGTGGGCTGACGACAAAGGTCAGGCCCGTGCGGATTGAGGACTCGGAGGTCAAGCGGCTACACAATAAAGAGATCAGGATGGTCAAGGTCCGGTGGGACAATTGCGGTCGTGAGGAGCTCTCTTGGGAGCGAGAGCAGACTATGCTTGACGAGTATCCGGAGTTGTTCCGCTCAGGTACAAATTTTGGTTTTGTATATGTCTTTCCTTTATGTAATTTCGAGGATGAAATTATTTTAAGAGGGGGAGAGTTGTAACGCCCCGAAACTCCAAACAGCGACGAGGGACGTTTTGGGCCAGTTTTGGGTTCTGGCTGCAGGCACACGGCCTGGGACACGGGCGTGTCCCAGGGCGTGTCAAGCTGGTGTCGACACTGAGCCGGGAAGTCGACACTTTGGTCTCAACATTGTGTCGAGACTGGGCACACGGCCTGCGACACGGGCTGCGACACGGGCGTGTCGACCCGTGTTGACACTTAGCCGCGAAGTCGACACTCTGCATTCGACGAAGTGTCGAGACATGGCACACGGCCTGCGACATGGGCGTGTCACAGGGCGTGTCAACCCGTGTCGACACTCGTCCCGGGAAGTCGACACTTTGGTCTCGACATTGTGTCGAGACAAGGCACACGACCTAGGACACGGGCGTGTCCAAGGCCGTGTCATCAGGTCGACGATCTTCGCTCGACGAAGTGTCGAGTGTCGAGACCGTGTACACGGCCTAGGGTCCAGGCATGTTGAGGTGACACGGGTAAGGACACGGGCGTATCCTAGAACCCGTGCAGTGCTCGGGTTGATTTCGGGGAAAAATGATAGGGGTACACGGCCGGCCACACGACCGTGTCACATGGAACACAGGCGTGTCAGGTCGAACACAGGCGTGGTCGATACTCGTATGTTGTTCCAGGCGAGCCGATTTTGACGGCGAATGAGGCACATGGCCCTGGACACGGGCGTGTGCCAGGCCGTGTTCGGTCCAGATTGGGCATTTCATTCCCAAATCAAAGCCGTTCGTTTCTTTATTTTGGGATCCAACGGCTGGGGGTTGTTCCTGAAGGGATATACCAGGGATTGGACTTAGAAACCCCCACTTTTCTTAAGTTGTTATCTTTCTAAAACCTTAGAGAGAGAGGAGAGCCAAGGAAGGAAGAAGGAGCTAGATCCGGCCATTGGAGGAGCTTCGAAGCTCCGAATCGCGAGCCGACTCCGGATCCACGGAGGCAAAGCTAGTGCGGTGCTTTTCATCCGCTTACTTTTCAATGGTGCCAAAGAGGAATGCTAGGTTAACGATTCTCTTCTTGAGCATGAGTAGCTCTCCTTTTTTGCATAGGAAGCCCGCTCTCGCGAGTTTGCGGAGAGTTAGAGGCGTTCCTTCGGGTAGATATGTGAAGTTTCCGTTGTTTAGAGTCCGTAAGCGAGAACGAACATAGGCATGATGTGTGAAGCCTAACCGGACATGTTGGTCTGGATCGGTGATGTTGCATTGCATAATGTCGGAGAAGACTCCGTGCTATTTATTATTTTTCGGGTTTTCTACGCGGTAGATTGCAGCAGGGAGCCTTGGGGATTAACCCAAAGGTGCACCCAAAAAACTGGGCGGATGCGAGATCTTGCCAACTTGGTGGCCTGAGAGCCAACTTGAACATAACCGGGTTATGTGCATTGTGATGGAAATGGGACTCGGTGGAAGTTTGACCCGTGCAAATGGCTTAAATTGTCATTGCGATGTGAGCACAGGTTAGATGGAACCGTACCCATTCTATGTCGTTCGGTTAAAGAGACCTAAAGGCACGTGGCACTTGCCGTTGGCATAGATTAGGGTTTTCGGCGGTCGATGGCTTAAATTGTCGTGACCCAGGCCGAGAAGACAAATTGCTCATAGGTTTGGCCGTCATAGTGGCGGTGGTGAGTCCGGAATATCTATGGCTTTAATTGACGTGACATCGACCGGTTCACCGAGAATGTGCCCTGAGAGCACGGGGCGTGTGGCCGGGCGAGCCAACGTCTGTGATGAAATGGCTATATTTATATATTGCTCGCTTATGCTAATGAAATGCAGGGAATGAGCATCGCCGCCCTGAGCTGGGGGCGGGATCGTTATAATTTGGTCAGCATTGCTGACCGTTGCCTTATTTTTCCACCGTGCGGTGGTTTGTTGCTTGCAGGTGCTGCTGGACCAAGCGGTCAATAGCGGGCTAAAGCCCTTTTTGCGAAGCCGGCCCTCGAAGGCCCAAATGGAAGTGTTTACTGTTTTATTCATGTATGACCGGCCTGCGTGCCGTGGTTTGTAAATCATGTAATATCAAGTGAAACATTTTGTAAGGCCTTAAGGCTTACGTTGGTATTTGTATACATTCCTATTTTGGATTAGTGGACATTCATGCTTTAATGCTGGGTTCTTTATTGCAACTTTTATAAACTGCTTCCGCTAGAATGCTCTTTGTAGGACATTGATTGGTTGGATGGTTTCCATGAGTAACCACCCGGTCTGTCTGTGGCATACGGCGTCGGGCCCCGACCGGACCTACTGCTATATGCTATGTGACTGATAGGGGGTGTTACAATAGGCATATGGGGGCTGGCCCTTCCATTGGCTGACCTTCTCTCTTCTCTCCGGAGTAACTTACTCCCCTCAGTAGAAGCATCAATGAACCGATATTACTAGGGTGTCTGTATGTCCAATAAGAGGAACAATACCTGCACCAAAAAATGCAAAAGGGACTGCCTGAAGCTATGCCAAGTTCAATATACCAACTCAAATTTGAGGGTGTTGAACTTTGCTTCATCTAATGACTTAGTGAAGATATAAGCCACTTGCTTGTCTGTGGGGACAAACTCAAGACTGATGTCTTCCTTCTCCACATGCTCCCTAATAAAATGATATCTTATTTTTATATGCTTAGTCCTGCTGTGTGAGATAGGATTCCTAGCAATAGAAATAGCAGTTGTAGAATCATAGTAGAGAAGAGTTCTACTTACCTGAAGGTTGTAATCCTGAAGCTGATGTTGGATCCACAACAACAGAGCACAACAGCCGCCTGCTGATATATATTATGACTCAACAGTGGATATAGCCACACTAGTTTGCTTCTTGCTACTCCAAGAAACTAGCCTTCTTCCTAAGAACTGACAAGTTCCAGTAGTGCTTTTCCTGTCTTCTTTGCAACCTGCAAAATCTGCATCTAAAAATCCCGTTAGATCAAAATCCGTATTTCTAGGGTACCATAGGCCTAGTTCTGGTGTGCCCTTAGGATACCTCAATATTCTCTTTGCAGCAGAGTAATGAGATTCTTTAGGGTAGGCCTGCTACCTAGAACAAACACATGTGACATACATGATGTTAGGCCTACTAGCAGTCAGGTATAGATAGGAGCCAATTATCCCTCTATACAAAGACTCATCAACAGGTTTCCCTGCCTCATATTTGCCTATAGGCATACTTGATCACATGGGAGTTCACATGGTGGATGCATTATCCATACCATATTTTTTGATTAGCTTCCTGGTGAACTTGGACTGAGATATGAACAAGCCATCATCAGCATGTCTTACTTGGAGTCCTAAGAAGAACTTGAGCTCACCCATACTGCTCATTTCAAACTTCCCTTGCATAAGTTTAGCAAAGTTCCTGCAAAGGCTGTTATCAGTAGATCCAAAGATAATGTCATTGACATATATCTGGACTAGGATAAGTTTGCCCTTTGATTCCCTTAGGAATAGGGCATTGTCAATCTTCCCCCTTGAGAATTTGTTCTCAATGAGGAAGCTGGAAAATGTTTCATACCAAGCCCTAGCGGCTTGCTTTAGCCCATATAGAGCATTCCTAAGCTTATAAACAAAATTAGGAGAGTTAGGATCTACAAAACCTGGTGGTTGATCCACATATATTTCCTCTTTTAGGTTCCCATTCAGTAATGTTGACTTTACGTCCATCTGGTAGACTCTGAATCCTTGATAGACAGCAAATGCAAGGAAAATCCTTATGTCTTCCAATCTGGCTACCGGGGCAATGGTCTGGTCAAAGTCTATGCCCTCTTCTTTCCTGTAGCCTTTGGTCACCAGTCTAGCCTTATTCTTGACAATAATGCCATCTTGATCCAACTTTTTCCTGTAGATCCACTTAGTCCCCCTTACATTTTGTCCTTGTGGACTGGGGACCAACTTCCAGACCTTATATCTCTTAAATTGGTCCAGTTCTTCTTGCATTGCTCCAATACAAAACTGATCTTTGATTGCATCTTCAAACTTTTTTGGCTCTTCTTGAGACAAGAAGCTTGAGTAGAGAGCTGTATTCATGCTCCTGGTTCTGGTCTGGACTCCATGATTTTCATCATCAATGATTGGTGTAATGGATGGTCCCTTAGATGCCTGGTAGCTGGAGGCAATCTAGCTGTAACTTGGTGACCTTTTTTGGTTTTTAGCTAGTTGGTCTTCATTTTCTTCAGGTATGTTTTCCCCTTCTCTTGGAATAGGCAGTCCATCATCATTTTATTGGACTGTGGGGGTAGCTTCCTTGATAGTCAGCTTGTCCATCATCTGCTCTATACCTGCAATACTATAAGAGGAGGAGCTTGGCAGCTCACAGTTAACCATATTGTATTCATCAAAAATAACATGCATTGACTCTTCTACGACTTGGGTAGTTAAGTTGTAGATTTTGTATGCCTTACTATGAGTGCTGTACCCAACAAAGATCCCTTCATAGGGCTTGACAACAAACTTAGGTAAATGGACTTTTCTATTGTTGAGCACATAACACTTGCAACCAAAGATCCTGAAATAGCTCAGGTTTGGTTTTCTACCCTTCAATATCTCATAGAGAGTCTTCTTATGGCTCTTGATGATAGAAGCCCTATTAAGGACATAGTATGCAGTGTTAACTGCCTCAGCCCAGAAGTATTCTGGGAGGGATGAGTCACTTAGTAAGGTTCTACCAGCCTCTATGAGAGTCCTATTTTTCCTCTCAGCAATTTCATTTTGCTGGGGTGTTCTAGGAGAGGAAAATTATTGATGAATCCCTAGTTCTTCACAGAACCTTGTCATGCAGTTAGACTGAAACTCCGTGCCATTGTCACTTCTGATTTTGACCATAGTGTTGTTGAATTCATTCTAAATTTGCTTGACAAATGTCTGAAAGACAACAAGGGTTTCAAATTTCTTCCTTAGAAAGAACACCCTGTCAAATCTGGAAAAGTCATCAACAACCACAAGGGTATAAACTTTCCTACCTAGACTTTGAATTGGAATAGGACCAAACAGATCCATATGCAAGAGGTATAAGCACCTCACTGAGTCTTTGGTGCCAATGTGTAACAACCCCATCCGTTCATATAGCATATACTAGAAGGTACGACCGAGGCCCCACAACATACACAACAAAATGAGCAGTGTCATCACGGAGTGATACCAGAGTAACGCAGCGGATCCTAACACATTGCATTCTAGCAGAAGCCTATACACTTGAACTCCTCTCTTGAATGTCCAACATATAAAACACCACATTTTATAGATTATAAGAATGTCTTACAACATGTAAATAGTGTTGGCCTATGGCCTTATGATGGGCTAAAACCCGAACAGGCAAGTGTACCTGTCGAATTGTAGTATCAAGGTCGTATTTAAACACGGGGTTGTCAAGTACTGCTACTCACGCTTGAACTATTATCCTACCGAAAGACAGTGGGTTTTGAGAATTTTTAAAATTAAACTGAAACGAAATTTAAAACGGAACTATGGATTAAAAGATAGCACTTGATCGATGATTCACCATGAAAAGAGATAGGAGAAATAAAAATAATATTTTATAATTGCGACTTCACTCGACCGTGACGGATCTAAAAATAAGACAAAATCTCGCTAGAGCATTAGGTCTCCTAACTTATAGACGCTTTGATCAAAATCTCTTTACAAATCAAAGGGGCCTAAAGTTGCATTATCGAGGTGATCCGCACTATTGGATTTGACTCCAATCCAGAGGATTTACGTCGTCCTATCTCTAGGATTGCGTGCAACTCCTTCCCTCTTTGAGTGATCTTTCAAATCAACGAGTCTCTCGACTATTATGAAATGAGATCAAAGGCCTACTACCGTATACCGGAAATACAGAGTCGGCTCGAAATAAATTAAAGAGGGATCGAGCAGAAGTTAGCAAAAATAAAATTACGAAGTAAAAAGAATTCCTATCTCAAATCATGGATCCTCATGATCAAATGCTAAAAGAAGATTAGCTACGCATATTGGAAAAGGAAATAACAAAGTAAAGAGAAGAAAATTTCATTTTAGCGAATAAAAAACCAAAGAGTACACAATGCTTAAGATAGAATGATACTAAATTACTTAAACAAAATAAGATTGCAACAAGGTAAACTTAATAACATTACAAAAAAAAAACTCTCTTGGCTTGTACTCTTCACTTGCTCTCTCCAAAATCCCACCCCTAAAGCATGAGACCATGGTGCCTTTTATAGATGAGGAGGGAAGATTCTAGATGGGAATGAAGAGGAGGAGGCAAGGGGGGTGGCCGGCCATGTGAATGGGGAGAGGGTGCATGCATTTCATTTAATGAAGGGAGAGGGAGAGGATGATTCAATGCATGGTGGCAAGGTGCATGCATGGAGAAATTAATGAGAGAGAGAGAGAGAGGAGATGAATATAGAATAAAAGAAGAGATAAAGGAGGGGGAAAGTGTGTGGCCGGCCATGGGAAATGGGGGACTCATGCATGTGGAAATAAATGAGGAGGGGAGAGAGAGGGTATATGCATGAATGTGGCCGGCCATGCATGAATCTTTGAAGTGGGCCGGCCATGCATGGTGGGATATTCATGTACTCGGGTTGCTTTATGTAGTGGGCTGCTCGGGGTGGGCTTGGAGAGTAGCCGGGCTGCTACATCACTGAAATAAGCTGCTCACTTTGAGGGAGGAGGAGGCCGGCCATGAACTAAGAAGAGAACTCGGGCTGGATCAATGAAGGAGGGGCCGTGCTGCTCCATATAGGCTGCACCAAGAGTGGCCGGGCTGCTCCATGTAGACTGCACCAAGAGTGGCCGGGCTGCTCCATGTAGGCTTGTAGTTGGGCTGCAACATGTGGGCTTTGAGCTCGGGTAGGGGCTGCACCAACACATCAAGGGCTGCATCTTGAAGGGGGGAGGAGGCCGGCTATGTACTAGTGGGCTGCTCCAATAAAGAGGGCTGCATGATCCTACAAATAACAACACAAAATAAACATTAGAAACAAAATATTATTCATGAGCATAAAATTATAACAAATAAGACTAAACATCACATAAAATAATATATATATTAATAAGACTAAACATAGCAACAAACATTAAAACTAAACTAAACATAACACAACATAAAATATAAAACGCACGATAAATTTAGAAATTATCATAACATACGAGAAATAAAACAAAACAGACATAAAATAAACAAAATTATAACTAAACTTAGGAATTTAGGTTTATAAACTATACCAAAATGATGACTAAAAGTTGTCATCAAATTCCCCCATACTAGAGTATTTGCTTACCCTCAAGCAAATAAAACTTAAAGAACTAGGGAAAGAAAACAAAGAAGATTTAGGTTGCATAATTAAGAAAAACAAAACATGAAAAATTAAACTATCCTAATTCCTATGTTAACAACTAGTGGGGTGAGAAGTGCACCATAGAAAACTTGAAAGTGGAGACCTAAAAATATCATTAGAACATAAAGAAAATTTACACATTTCTAAATCTTAAAACAAGGCATCCAAAATTAATAAAATTAAGAAAAGCAAAAGTAGAAGTTCTAAATAGACGGTGCATTAACGAACTACTAGGTTCCTAGAATAACAATTAACCCTAAATCACCTCAAGATAACCTCCAAAGAAATCCATCAATGATGGTGGCCATAGGCTTGTCCGTTCACACTCTCTCCACTACGCTAATTTACGTTCTAAAGATTAATAGGACTTTTATAGGCGTTAAATCTTGGCTTAGATAAATGATTAGGAAATAAAAACAAGGATAAACATGAGGGATTAAACACTAAACCAAGGTTGAGCTCAAAAATAAAAACATGAAGAGAAATGAGAAATGACAAGTACATCATTTTTCAATTCAAACTAGCAAACAAAGGCCATGAACTTTTTTTTTCTTTTCATAAATTGGCCACAAATAAACTTCATTGTGTTCTTTTTGATTGATTTCACAATTTTTTTTAATAATAATAATTTTTTCTTCTTTAATAACTTTTTAAGGAAAGCTCCAAATATAAGGTTTAAACACTCCTTTTCATTTCAAAGATATAACCCTTCACAAAACATGATATTTAAGCTCAAAGTTTAGTGTGAAATAGGAAAGACATTTGGCTTTGGTGAAATGATGAAATGAAAGGTGGAGC
Source organism: Platanthera guangdongensis (assembly GCA_039583875.1). Lineage (NCBI taxonomy): Eukaryota > Viridiplantae > Streptophyta > Magnoliopsida > Asparagales > Orchidaceae > Platanthera > Platanthera guangdongensis. The sequence goes on along the minus strand of CM077148.1, from coordinate 127,268,505 downwards.
TAAAAACAAAGAAACATGGAAAAAGACCCAAAAATTATTTTGCAATGGTAAATTTGTTGGTGGGCAAGAAAAGCTCAAACTAGTCAAAGGGTGGCCTAAATCATTTCTAAAGTACGTAAAAACGACGCAAATTTTTCGAGAGTCGCTAGGGACAAGTTCTACACACCAAGAAAGACTACCCCACAAATGAAAAAGAGCTAATATTACCTAGCAACCATTCGTAAGAAACTAAACGAATAAAAAGACATAACTACAAATTGCTAACTTATAACGTAAAAAACGGATGCCTATATTTAAGAAAAAGAAACTAGTAAAACTAAGCTATGTTAAACTGATAAATTTAGGAAACTATTTCAAAGAAATCTAAATAGAACTAAGGAACCGCACAGGCCTACACATCACTAGAATAAACATAAAAATAAAGATGGAAATAATTTTAAATTTTATTTTTCAAATAGATTTTAGCAATGGTTTTGGATTTTTCCTTTTTTATAGATTTTTCTTCTTTTTTTGATTTTTGAAAAGGCTAAAATAAAAGCAATACTAAAAAAGATTAACAAAATTATGCTAAAATGTTTTTTGGAAAATTCCTTTTTTTGTGAAAAAAAAGGAAAAAGAGAAACTAACTAAACCCTCCCCCAAGCTTAGATTTTTCATTGTCCTCAATGAGAAAAATGAGAAGGAGACTGAGAAGGAGAGAAAAATGCAGAAAGTAAATGAAAATAAAAAAAAAACAGGACTTCCCCGGGTTTGTGAGATGAAGGCGGATGTCGCTCCCCCATGCTTGCTTTTTAGTGCATTGGATCGTCAGCAGGTTTGACTTGATCCATCTTTATATCAGCAACGTTGGAGCGGCGGTCACGAACTTTCTTGGGTGGCCTCCGGAAGGAAGAGCAAAATAAAAGCAGAAAAAAATAGAGTCCGTGGGCAGGTGCCCAAGATTGTTCTTTATTACAATAATTTAAAGTTCGAAAAATATTAATAAAAGTCTTAGAATAAAACAAAATGTCCAACATAAAAGAAAGTTGCATGAAAGAAAACATTACGATGGAAATAAAATTTGTTCCGCAGCAGGAGATACATAATCATTTGCAAAATATAACTTTAAGCGATAGCCATTTACTTTAAAATCACCCTTATCCGGGTGCGAGAGGAGCACAGTGCCATAAGGAAAAACCTGTTTGACCGTAAAAGGTCCAGACCAACGAGATTTCAGTTTTCCACGGAAGAGACGTAAACGCGAATTAAAAAGAAGAACCTGATCGCCTGTTTTAAACGTTTTAGGGTGGCGCAGGTTCTTATCGTGATAAAGTTTCGTGCGTTCTTTATACAGCTTGTTATTTTCGTAAGCGTACGCTCTCCATTCATCGAGTTCATTCAATTGATTTTTCCTATGCTCGCCGACTGAGTGCGGATCGAAATTAAAAAAATTTATCGCCCAATACGCTCGGTGTTCTACTTCTACCGGAAGATGACACGATTTTCCATAGACCAATCGGAAAGGAGTACAACCGATGGCGGTCTTGTACGCTGTCCGATAGGCCCAAAGAGCATCGTCTAATTTTAAGGACCAATCTTTACGAGAAGTAGAAACTGTTTTTTCCAAAATTCTCTTTAGCTCTCGATTGACTATCTCGACCTGACCGTTAGTTTGGGGTTGATAAGCGGTGGATAATTTATGCATAATGCCATATTTAGTTAAAACCTTAGCTAGTTGGACGTTACAAAAGTGGCTCTCCCTATCACTAATGATCGCGCGAGGAAAGCCAAAACGAGAAAATAATTTTTTAAAGAAATTTATGACTACGCGAGCATCATTACTTGGTAAAGCTTGGGCCTCCGCCCACCTAGAGATGTAATCTACGGCGACTAAAATATATTTATTTCCGAAACTTGAGGGAAATGGGCCGACAAAGTCTATGCCCCACAAATCAAAAACTTCGCATTCAAGAAAATAATGTTGCTCCATTTCATTTTTATTAGAGATGTTCCGAGTCCGCTGGCACCGATCGCACCCGCCCACAAAGATTTGTGCATCTTTAAATATGCTTGGCTAATAGAAGCCAGCACTAAGTACTTTGTGTGCGGTGCAGTTTGCTTGAAAGTGCCCGCCAGTCGGACCTTCATGAACATGTTTTAAAATTTGCTGACCTTCTTCCCAGGAGACACATCTTCTTACCACCTGGTCCGCACAAATGCGAAACAGAAATGGATCCTCCCAAAAATAATACTTCAACTCAGAAAAGAATTTCTTCTTTTGCTGAGAGGAGTATTCTTTTGGGAGGACGCGGGCCACCAGGTAATTGGCCAAATCGGCAAACCATGGGGTAGAAGAAGAAACGTTTAAAATTTTCTCATCCGGAAAAGAATCAATATGTAAATTTTCATCAAAAATATCAATTTTAGGATTTTCTAGGCGTGAAAGGTGATCAGCCGCTAAATTTTCCCCTCCTTTCTTATCCCGGATCTCCAAGTCGAATTCTTGAAGTAATAGGATCCAACGAATAAGACGCGGCTTGGCATCCGGTTTAGAACGGAGGTACTTCAAAGCGGAATGATCCGTAAAAACGATAACCTTAAAAAGAGTGATATAGGGTCGAAATTTATCAAAAGCAAAAATGATAGCTAAGAGTTCCTTTTCAGTTGTAGTGTAATTTTCTTGCGCTGAATTAAGCGTTTTGCTAGCGTAATAGATTGGGTGGAAATTCTTAGCTATACGTTGTCCTAGTACCGCACCGACCGCAAAACTACTTGCGTCGCACATAATTTCAAAAGGTAAATCCCAAACTGGGGCGATCATAATCGGAGCATTTATAAGTTTGGATTTAAGTAAGTCGAACGCCGCTAAATAAGAATCGTCAAAAATAAAAGGAGCATCTTTCTCAAGAAGGTGGGTGAGAGGCTTAGTAATTTTGGAAAAGTCCTTAATAAATCTACGATAAAAACCTGCATGGCCTAAAAAACTTCTTATCACTTTAATATTCGTAGGCGGTGGTAACTTTTCAATTACTTCGATTTTTGCCTTGTCCACTTCAATTCCCTTAGCGGAAATTTTGTGGCCAAGGACTAAGCCTTCACGTACCATAAAGTGGCACTTTTCCCAATTCAAAACTAGATTTGTTTCTTCACAACGTTTTAAAACTTTTCCTAAATTCTTTAAACATAACTCAAACGAGTCGCCAAAAACTGAGAAGTCGTCCATAAACACTTCCATAATATTTTCTACATATTTATCGAAAATGGCCAGCATGCACCGCTGAAAGTTAGATGGTGCGTTGCATAGCCCAAAAGGCATCCTACGGTAGGCAAACATTCCGAAAGGGCAAGTGAATGTTGTCTTCACTTGGTCCTCGGGTGCGATAGGGATTTGGAAGTATCCCGAAAGTCCGTCGAGAAAACAATAAAAACTATGCCCGGATAAACGCTCTAAAATTTGATCGATAAATGGAAGGGGGGAAGTGATCCTTACGAGTGACATCATTTAATTTCCGGTAATCGATGCACATCCTCCATCCCGTTACCGTCCTAGTTGGAATTAAATCATTATTTTCATTTGTTACTACCGTGATACCACCCTTCTTAGGTACAACCTGAACCGGACTTACCCACTTACTATCGGAAATATGATAGATTATCCCCGCATCTAATAACTTAAGAACCTCGCCCTTCACAACCTCTTTCATATTAGGATTAAGACGACGTTGAGGTTGGACTACATCCTTAGAATTATTTTCAAAAAATATTTTGTGGGTGCAAAAGGAGGGTCTTATGCCAGGAATATCAGAAATTTGCCACGCTATAGCTCGGCGATGCTTTTGTAGTAGTTCGATCAATTGATCGTTTTCGGATTGAGAAAGCAAAGCTGAGATTATAACGGGCAATTTAGAATTTTGTTCAAGAAAGGCATATTTGAGATGTTCGGGAAGGAGTTTTAGTTCTAAGTTGGGTGGTTCATCGTAAGAGTTCTTTAAAACCTTTTCATTTTCAAAGACAATATTTTCATAATTTTTTTGTCTAAACACCGGTTCATTTGCAAAGTTGGCTTGCACGGACATAACCGTGTCTTCAAAAACATTTGCAAAAAAATCAGAAAAAGAGGAAGAAAAATCATTGGAAGAAACATTTGAAAGAGAAAGAGAGGCGTCTTCATTTAAAACATCAAGGAAGAAACATGAGTCGTCATTTTCTAAAGATTTTTTCATGGATTGATTTATTGAAAACGTCACCTCATCATCTCCCACGCGAAGCAAAAGTTGTCCGTTACTTACGTCGATGACCACATGAGAGGTGGCTAGGAAGGGACGACCAAGGATAAGGGGGACCTCGATGTCTTCTTCAATACCAAGAATGACAAAATCCACCGGGAAGATGAATTTGCCGACCTTCACTAGCACATCCTCAACGATACCTAACGAATACTTAATCGATCGATCAGCCAATTGAATGCTCATACGCGTAGGGCTGAGAGTTCCCAATCCTAGCTTTTTAAACAATGAAAAATGCATCAAGTTGATGCTCACACCTAAATCCGGTAGCGCATTCTTTACAAAAAGATCACCAAAAATGCAAGGAATCGAAAAACTACCAGGATCATTTATCTTTGTAGGAAGATTGGAATTTTTTATGACCGCCGAACATTCTTCATTTAACATAACATGAGATAAATTTTCTAATTTCTTTTTGTTCGTTAACATGTCCTTAAGATATTTGGCGTATTTTGGCATTTGGCTAATCGCTTCATGAAATGGCAAATTGATATGAATTTGTTTAAACATTTCAAGAAAGCGTTGGTATGGATCATCTAGTTTATCTTTCCTAAGCTTAGCGGGGTAGGGAGGTGGTGGAAATTCTTTTAAAATATCGAGATCATTATTTTTAAAACCATCTTTTTCCTTTTCCAAAATAGATGTTTCTTGTTTATTTTCAAAAATAGAATTTTCTTTTCCAAAATTTTTATTAATTATATCTTTGTCACTAATTCGTGTAACAGTAGGAGAGGCAATCACCTTTGGCTCTTCCCTTGTGGTGGGCTCGTGAATTACCTTGCCGCTCCGAAGGGAAATCGCTTTCGCATGCTCCCTTGGGTTTGGCTCGGTATTTGAGGGAAGAGTCCCAGGTGGCCTCTCGAAAACCATCTTTGCTAATTGACCGACCGTATTCTCTAAATTTTTCATTGAGCCTGTTAGATTTCTAATGGCCGCTTCATTGGTGCTTATGTATTTTGAAAGCATTTCCTCCAAAGAGGAAGGTTTTTGAAAATGTTGATTTTGTTGTGGTTGTGGTGGTGGTGGAGTGAAATCGTGCGGTGGACGTGCGACATTTGTGGGATTACTCCAAGAAAAATTAGGATCGTTACGCCATCCAGGATTATAAAAGTTAGAAGAAGAATTAAAACCAGGCGGAGCAGAAAAATTAGAAAAAGCAGAAAAGTTCGAAGCATTATTTTGAGCAGGCCTGGGTATGTTCTCCAGATAATCCACCTGCTCGGCAGCAGCAACATTTGCATTTTCATATACCTGAGTGACGGAGGAAGCAGTCATCTCCGAAATCTTCTTGTTCAGCATTTCCACTTGCAGCGCCAGTTGCGAAACCGAGTCCACTTCATAGATACCTGCAGGTTTAGATGGGCGAGTCCTAGACGAATTCCACTGATAAGTGTTCATCGCCATGTCCTCGATAAGCTCAAGAGCGGCTTCCGGATTTTTGCGGTCCAAAGAACCAGCGGAAGCGGCATCTATCATTTGCTTAGTTTCTTGATTTAGCCCATTATAGAATGTCTGAACCTGTAACCATATAGGCAGAGCATGATGAGGGCATCTTCTCAAAAGTTCTTTGAACCTCTCCCAAGTGTCATAGAGGGTCTCAGAAGCAATTTGAGAGTACGAAGTTATATCATTTCTTAGCTTAGCAGTTTTGGCGGGGGGGGGGGGGGGATATCTAGCAAGAAATTTATCGACTAAAATGTTCCAAGTAGTGATTGATCCTCTTGGAAGAGAACTCAACCACTGTTTGTCTTTAGTTCTTAAGGAGAAGGGGAAGAGTCTTAGCCTTATAGCATCGTCTGAGACACCATTTATTTTGAAGGTGTCACAGATTTCAAGAAAATTGGCAATATGCAAGTTCGGATCTTCATCTTGTAATCCGTCGAACTGTACATATTGCTGCACCATTTGTATGATGCTAGGCTTAAGCTCGAAGTTATTGTTCGCAATTGCAGGTCGAACAATACTTGTTTCAGTTCCCTCCAGGTTGGGTCGAGCATAATCGGACATGGTCCTTTGCTGAGCCATTCCTGGGTTGGGATCTCCCATTTCAGAATTAAAATTACAATCACCGTCGAAATCCTCAACCGCGGTTTGAGAAGTGAAAGCCCCGAATCGTAGTTGTCTCCGAAAGGAGCGTTCGATTTCTGGGTCCAAATCAACAAGTAGCGACTGATTCGTGCGGGTCATGCACTAAAAAAATGAAGGAGAAAAGGAAATAAAAACTTGAAGAAAGAAAAAAAAGGAAAATGATTAGATTTTTTTTGTTTAAATTTTTATAGAAGCAATAGCGAAAGCGTTTTCAAAATATTGACGAAGAAGATCCCCGGCAACGGCGCCAAAAACTTGATGGGCTAAAAATCGTCTCACGAACTATAATCCGAACAGGCAAGTGTACCTATCGTTTTATAGTATAGTGATAAAAATATATCAAGGTCGTATAAAAACTCGGGACAGGCAAGTACTATTACTCACAACGATTCTATTATCCTACCGAACGATTGATGAGTTTGAAAATTAAAATGAACTAAGCTTAATTAAAAGATAAATAAAATATTGCGAAAGAATGCTCGATCGACGATTCACTTTGAAATAAAATAACGAAATAAATTAGTTTAGCATTTGAAATACTATTAAGACCGTGACGGATCCGATATTAGGAAGTAATCTCGCTAGAGCATTAAATCCCCTAACTTATAGACGTTTTGACCGAAATCTCTTTACAAGTTAAAAAGGCCTAAAGTCGCATTACCAAAGTGACCCGCACTATTGGATTTGACTCCAATCCGGAGGATTTACGTCATCTTATCTCTAGGGTTGCGTTCAACTCCTTCCTTATTTGAGTGATCTTTCAAATCAATAAGTCTCTCGACTTCTATGAAATGAGATCAATTGCCTACTACCGTATACCGGAATACAGAGTCGACACGATAAAAATCAAAGAAGGATCAAAATAGGAAAAATACAAATGCAAACATAAAATTAAAGATGCGTTATTTTGTCGCAAAGCTCATCGCGATCGGGCGCAAAATATAATTAGCTAAGCATAATAAAGGAAGAAAATAAAATAGAAGAAAGAGAAGTCATTTGCATTGCTTAAGAAAAGGAAATACACAAAAATTAAAATATGACAATGCTATTCTACTACAAAAAGGAAATTACAATAAAAACTACAACAAGGAAAAACTCTCATGAACTAGCTATCTCACTTGCTCTCTAAAATCCTCCCCTCCAAAGCATGAGACATTGGTTCCTTTTATAGGAGAGGAGGAAGATTTAGAAAGTGGTGGAAATGAAATGGGAGAAGGATGTGGCCGGCCATGCATGTATGAGGAGGTGCATGAATGTCATTAACGGGGGAGAGAGGGAAGAGGCTACATGCATGCATTTTCATTTAGGAAAATAAAAAGAACAAAATAAATAAAAGAGGGGGGGGATGGATGGGTTTAAATGAGAATGAGAGAAAGGGAAAGAGGGGTGAATGAGAAATAAATAAGAGAGAAGGAGTGAGTGGGGAGATGCATGAGGAATAAAGAGAAGAGAAAATAATAAAGGGGAGAGAGAGGGGAGAGGCTACATGCATGAATGGGGAGAGAAGGAGCCGTCCATGCATGTTGGGCTTCATTATGTGGGATGAAATATTATTTGTGGGCTGAAATATTATTTGTGGGCTGCATCATAGGCTCGGGTAGCACCAAATGGAAGGGCTCGGGTTGTCTTGCATGGTGGGCTGCACTTGGACCGCAACAAAGGCCTTGAATCTACAAATAAAACAAAACAAATAAACAAAATGTTAGATATATTTTATAACATAACATAACATATATTTTATAACATAATAAGAAACTAACCATAATAATATAATAATAGTTATATTTCATAACAAAACACAACTAGACATAGAACATAAAATTAAACATAAAAAAAGCATAAAACACATAATTAAACTAGGAATTAATATATTATAAAAAAGACATTAAGATATGAAATAAAAACATAACAAGCATAAAATATAAATAAACTTAGGCATTTTGCATACTAAACTACCCCCAAAAATGATGACTAAAAGTAGTCATCAAATACCCTCATGCTTGAGCTTTTGCTATTCCAGAGCAAAAGTATGAGAAATATTTATAAGACATTTATAAAGTTTTCAATTAAACTAAAAATTTATTTACACCAAAGTCAAGTCAAAAATAAAATTTAGGGATTTACGAATTAAGTCCTAAATTATGGAATTAAAGTGAAAAGAGAGAAATATTTAGCCAAAAATTCTCTAAAAAATTAACTAGCACTCAAAATTGAGTAAATTACAAACAAGGTTTGATTAGAATTATAAAAACCATAACTTAAAAGAAACTTAAGGAAGAATGCAACCTACTACTTATGCTCTCCCAATATTTTAATTTAAAATCTAAGACAATAATATTGGCTAAGGGGTTTGGGGAGGAAAATCAACATGAAGAGGTCTTTGATTGGAGGTGATCATCATTATTTTTTTCACACCCCACCAAATTTTTTTTTTAAAATATATATGTAATACCAGAAAATGATAGACTAACATCCTATCACTTCCCACGACATATATGAACTTTTAAATATATATGTAATACCAGAAAATGATAGACTAACATCCTATCACTTCCCACGACATATATGAACTTTTAATTCCTCTCTTCATCTGGGTTGCATATGTTTACCAGAGAATAAGGAACTAACATCTCATTATTCCCATGACATATGATCTAACAATAAAAAGAAAAAGGAAGAAGTTAAACAAAATTTTAGAAAATAAACAAAAATACTAGAGAGCAACTACTAGTAGATTGAGATTTCCTAAGAATCTAAAAGCATGAGGTAATAATAATTGGAATCCAAAATTGTTAAGCAAAATTACTACAAAATTGAAACTATTTAAAATAAAAGAGAAAAAGTGCTAAATAAATTACTCTAAGAAAATTAAAACCATAAGATAATTCTCAAAACGAAATCACTAAATATTGGATTTAACTAAACATGATGAAACAAAAGATTAGCAAATCAAAAATAGTAAAAATGCTTATAAACAAACTCAAACAAAATTTCTGAAAACAACAAAAAGACTAAGGGAGAGGTTTATTATATTTTTTGGATTTTGATTTTTTGATTTTTGTGGGTTTTTTTTTCTAGTTTTTTTTTAATTTTTGATAAAGCTAAATTACTTAAAAACAAACATTTTTTTGAAAAACATAAAAAGAAAAGATATTTTTTTTAAAAAAGGAGAAATTAAAAAGAAAAGAAAAGGAAAAAGAGCGAAGCCATCCCCCATGCTTGGATTTTGCATTGTCCTCAATGAAAAACAAAAAAAGGAAGAAGAAGAGGGAGGGGGGGGGGGCAATAAAGTAAAGACTTAAAAAGAAAACGACTTCCCCTAATTCGTAAGGCCGAATGCTGATTTCGTTCCCCCATGCTTAAGCTGGACACCGGCTCAGGCCTAAGGAAGAGAAAAAAATGATGAAGCCAAACGAACCGCCGAAGGTCTTATTCCTGCAAAACACAATAAGCAAAAAAAAGGAATAACAAAAAGTGATAAGCAAGGGGTGCCTCCCAAGAGCGCTCTTTGTTTAATGTCGTTTGAGCTCGACGTTATTGGTTAGCTAAATGGAAAATAAAATCTAAAGTGAAGAGGTAACTCCCTAAGTATGCGCTTAGGAGAGTACATCAAAAAAGAGAAAAATTGAACAATTGCACCGACATGGGGTGGAATCTTCAATGGAATGACGCCCGAAAATGAACGGACGGAGTTATAGAAGAACTCCGCCGTATGAAAAATGTGAAAGGAGGGGTCGTTAAAAGAAAAAGAAGAAAAAGAAGAAGAAATAGAAAGAGGAATAAAATAAGTAGAAAAAGAAATTTCATCAACGGAAATTTCACAAGGAGAAGGAGAGACTTGTGAAATTTCGGGATAAGAAGGGGTAGAGAGGACTAAAGAAGAATTATCTAAAATAAAAGAAGAAGAAGAAAAAGACTCGCTAAAACTAGAAAAAGTTGGAACAGTTAAAGTTTGAAGCGAAAAGGAATCACACACGTCTTCAGAAAAAGAAAGAGAAAGATGAAACGTCTTGTCATCCTCAAAAGGTAAGAAGCATGCCGGAGTATCCATAGGGGCGTCATCCAAAGGAGGAAGGAAACAATCCGGAATATCCGAATAATTATCCCCCTCGAGAGGAAAAAGACAAGCCGGGATATCCGGTGACTCATTACACGATGAAATTGGAGGAGACGGAGAAGAAGACAAAGAAAATGAAGCGGCCTCACGAGAAAAATAATCGAGAATGGTCTTCAAATGCGAATTGATATTATCAAGAGAAGTTTGCAATTCAAAATAAGCATTATCGATTGAAGTAAAATTTAGAGGCACGACGCTTTGCGGGGCAAAATCATAAGAAAAATAAGACGGGTTCCCCATCTCCCAAGTAGGATAAAAATTGGAGTAAGAGTCAAATTGGCCACTTTGACCTGCTCCAAAAAAATTGAAATCAAAAGAGGGAGGGGTTCCTGAAAGACATTCAGAATAAAAGTGGTTGAGCGACCCGCAAAAATTACAAAAAGCGCCAAAAGAAGATGATTCCATAAAAAAACTGTTACCAAAAAGAAAAAGAAAACTTAAAATTTTTTTTTGATATTTTTTTTTGTTAAAAAAATGTTTTTGTTTTTAAAATTTTAGTAGAAGTAATAAACTCGATGCTTTCGTAATATTGCCAAAGTAGTCCCCGGCAACGGCGCCAAAAACTTGATGGGCTAAAACCCGAACAGGCAAGTGTACCTGTCGAATTGTAGTATCAAGGTCGTATTTAAACACGGGGTTGTCAAGTATTGCTACTCACGCTTGAACTATTATCCTACCGGAAGAAAGTGGGGTTTGAGAATTTTTAAAATTAAACTGAAACGAAATTTAAAACGGAACTATGGATTGAAAGATAGCACTTGATCGATGATTCACCATGAAAAGAGATAGGAGAAATAAAAATAATATTTTATAATTACGACTTCACTCGACCGTGACGGATCCGAAAATAAGACAAAATCTCGCTAGAGCATTAGGTCTCCTAACTTATAGAAGCTTTGATCGAAATCTCTTTACAAATCAAAGGGGCCTAAAGTTGCATTATCGAGGTGATCCGCACTATTGGATTTGACTCCAATCTGGAGGATTTACGTCGTCCTACCTCTAGGATTGCGTGCAACTCCTTCCCTCTTTGAGTGATCTTTTAAATCAACGAGTCTCTCGACTATTATGAAATGAGATCAAAGGCCTACTACCGTATACCAGAAATACGGAGTCGGCTCGAAATAAATCAAAGAGGGATCGAGCAGAAGTTAGCAAAAATAAAATTACAAAGTAAAAAGAATTCCTATCTCAAATCATGGATCCTCATGATCAAATGCTAAAAGAAGATTAGCTATGCATATTGGAAAAGGAAATAACAAAGTAAAGAGAAGAAAATTTCATTTTAGCGAATAAAAAACGAAAGAGTACACAATGCTTAAGACAAAACGATAATAAATTACTTAAACGAAATAAGATTGCAACAAGGTAAACTTAATAACATTACAAAAAAAAAACTCTCTTGGCTTGTACTCTTCACTTGCTCTCTCCAAAATCCCACCCCTAAAGCATGAGACCATGGTGCCTTTTATAGATGAGGAGGGAAGATTCTAGATGGGAATGAAGAGGAGGAGGCAAGGGGGTGGCCGGCCATGTGAATGGGGAGAGGGTGCATGCATTTCATTTAATGAACGGAGAGGGAGAGGATGATTCAATACATGGTGGAAAGGTGCATGCATGAAGAAATTAATGAGAGAGAGAGGAGATGAATATAGAATAAAAGAAGAAATAAAGGAGGGGGAAAGTGTGTGGCTGGCCATGGGAAATGGGGGACTCATGCATGTGGAAATAAATGAGGAGGGGAGAGAGAGGGTATATGCATGAATGTGGCCGGCAATGCATGAATCTTTGAAGTGGGCCGGCCATGCATGGTGGGATATTCATGTACTCGGGTTGCTTTATGTAGTGGGCTGCTCGGGGTGGGCTTGGAGAGTAGCCGGGCTGCTACATCACTGAAATAGGCTTCTCACTTTGAGGGGGGAGGAGGCCGGCCATGTACTAAGAAGAGAGCTCGGGCTGGATCAATGAATGAGGGGCCGGGCTGCTCCATATAGGCTGCACCAAGAGTGGTCGGGCTGCTCCATGTAGACTGCACTAAGAGTGGCCGGGCTGCTCCATGTAGGCTTGTAGTTGGGCTGCAACATGTGGGCTTTGAGCTCGGGTAGGGGCTGCACCAACACATCAAGGGCTGCATCTTGAAGTGGGGAGGAGGCCGGCTATGTACTAGTGGGCTGCTCCAATAAAGAGGGCTGCATGATCCTACAAATAACAACACAAAATAAACATTAGAAACAAAATATTATTCATGAGCATAAAATTATAACAAATAAGACTAAACATCACATAAAATAATATATATATTAATAAGACTAAACATAGCAACAAACATTAAAACTAAACAAAACATAACAAAACATAAAATATAAAACACACGATAAATTTAAAAATTATCATAACATACGAGAAATAAAACAAAACAGACATAAAATAAACAAAAATATAACTAAACTTAGGAATTTAGGTTTATAAACTATACCAAAAACGATGATTAAAAGTAGTCATCACCTTACAGGGCTATCAAACAGTGGCCCAAACATTGGCACGTAGGCCGGCCACATCAAAGAAAACATAACATGTACATTCATAATAGCCTTTGAGGGCTAGCAGCGGCAACAGCAAAAGCAGTAGGGACTTCAACCCTTATGCGTCCTGCTCGGTTCTCCAGCACCTGCACAAGGACATTCCACCCAAGGGTGGCAAACAGAGGCAACGGTCAGCATTCAACTGACCAAATTATAATGACCCTACCCCTTTTCTTAGGGCAGCGGTAATCTTCCCTGTAGGCATATCATATCACAAGCATGTCAATATATCTCATGTAATGTGCTTTCACGCACACATGCCATCACAACTATTGGCCACCCGACCCAACGGTCCGTGCACTCAGGGTACATTCTTGGTGTACTGGAAAATCAGTTGCCCACCACCGTATCCGGGTCACAGCCCAATGGCAACTCACTTGAGCATTTACTCCATGGCGTGCAACCGAAGTTTTATAGTCTTAGTGAACCGGGATTGGCCTATAGCCCCCCATTGTCTCACGGCGCGTAGGCCTAAGACTCTTGCTATGTGCTCCAAAAGACCACACCTTCTAGTCTCACGTCAGACGGACATAACGCAGGTTGAATCCTCCACCCCTCGTTGCTCAAATCGCCTTGCCATCACCGAGCATGGCGTACTCGCGGCTAAATAAAGGCGCGGGTAGGTCTCACCGATCCTGTTCTGACATTCAAGCTTGGGTATTTCTATTACACCCATTCATCTCACAGCATTCGCGGGTCTTTACTGGGCACACCAGTACTTCCTACTACTCTCTTCGCAGGTGGACGCCGCAAATATTACAAATGTCAGGGGTCTTTTCTGGCTACCATGCCAGTACTTCCTGTTACTCGCGTCACAGGTGGACTCCCCGTGAACATTAAGCATTCCAAAGGGTATTTCCTGGAATTCCAATCCAGTACTTCCTGCTACTTCCTTTCACAGGTCAAACCCATCAGCACAAGCAGCACAAGCATTCTACAGGCATTTTCCTGGACTACCACTCCAGTACTTCCTGCTACTTTCTTTCACAGGTCCAACCCGTCGACTCCTAAACTACACGTTTATCACGGAGTCATCTCCGGTTCGTATGCAACATCACTAATCCAGACCAACCTGTCCAGATGGGCTTCACACAGCATGCCTATTCCGTACTCCATTCCGAATGTATATGCCAACCAAGGGGATTTCATGAATCCACCCAAAGACTCCCGAAATCAGCCACCTTTTGGTGGGGGAATCACATACATATGCCAAAAAGGAATCCTTCACATGGCTAGGAAGAAAAGTCGTTACCCTTGCAGATCGCTTCGGTGCCATAAGCGCCAAGGTAACTTGAAAGAATTGCAACAGCGTTTCCTCCGCAAAGATGGCCTCGGATCACAGCTTGACACTCACAAGCTCCACCACCGAACAACCCCTCTTCTTCTTCCTCCGTCTTCCTTTCCCTTTCTCTCTCTAGAATAGAAGAAAGATAATGGCCAACATAAAATGAGACTTTCTGTCCAAGTCTCGGCCTTAAGGAAACAGGAAAGAAACACAGCCCTTGAATCCCAGCTGAGAAAATGGACGGCCACGAAAAATCGAGAAAATCGATTTTCGCGTCCAACACGCCCTGTGACACGCCCGTGTCACAGGACGTGTATGCAAAGCGGTGCTCAACCCGCCTTATTCCCAAAATAGGTCACCGCCACGGGAAAGGCCCGTGTCATCCAAGTCACGCCCGTGACACAGGTCTGCACTCGACGATCTGCGTTTGATGATCAGGCAGCGATCGTCGAGCTCGCCAGCAATCGTCGATCTCACAAGCGATCGGCAAACAACACGTTTGACGATTTACGCTCGACGATCAGCGTGTTCGACGATATCCGTTTGACGATCAAGCAGCGATCATCGAGTTGGCCCAGCGCTCGATGATTGGCCCAACGTTTGATGATTTCCGCGTTCGACGATTTTGCCAGCCCACAAAGCCTTTATTAAATCGTAGAGCTCAATTCGTTGAACACAGAATTTCGTCGACCAGACGCCGAACCCGAGTGGGACACGCCCTGGGACATGCCCGTGTCCCAGACCGTATCACCCAAAATTTTTCCTGCTGAATAAATTGGGCTGTTACAACCCTCCCCTCCTACAAGAAATTTCGTCCTCGAAATTGGTATAGAGGTTGGCAACAAGCAAGCAAAAGGTTATAACATTACAATTGGCATGTTACAACAAAATTGTTCACTTTACAAAAAAAACTCAGGAAATGCAGCTCGTATGGTCTGCTCTCGCTCCCATGTAAGCTCTTCACGGCCGCAGTTGTCCCACCAGACTTTAACCATTCTGACCGTCTTGTTCCGCAGCTGCTTCTCGGCTCGATCCTCAATTCGAATGGGCTTTACTTTCATCGTTAGCCTATACTCCACCGGCACTTGATCCTCCGTGATCACTTGGGTTGGATCCTTAACTGCTTTCCGCAGCACAGAGATATGAAACACATCGTGCAAGACACCCAAGTCCGCCGACAGAGCTAGCCGATATGTAGCTTCCCAGACTCGCTCAACCACTTCAAAAGGACCCAAATATCTTGGACTCAACTTTTTCAACTGTCGAATCCTGGATACACTTTTCAATGGTTTCATCTTCAAGTAGACCCACTCGCCTACCGCGAACTCCACGTTCCGGTGTTTAGCGTTGTAGTACTTCACTTGTCGATCTTGAGCAATCAACAACCGTTCCCGAATCGTACGAATCGTTGAATTCGCTTCATCGACTTCATCTCGTTTATACACTTTGGCTTCGCCTGCTTCTACCCAAGCTAACGGAGTACGACACTTCCGTCCATACAGAGCCTCACACGGTGCCATATCGATGCTCGCCTGGTAGCTGTTATTGTAGGCAAACTCCACCATAAAGAGATGATCTTCCCATTTCTTTCAAAAGTCTAGGGCGCACATCCTGAGCATGTCCTCCATAGTCCCGTTGCTTCTTTCAGTTTGGCCATCCGTCTGGGGATGAAAGGTCGTACTGAATGTCAACTTCGTGCCCAACAGTTGGTGAACTAGCCTCCAGTTATTTGATGTGAATCACCCATCTCGATCACTTAAGATGCTCCGAGGAACACCGTGCAGCCGCACAATCTGGTCAACATATAATTTTGCCAAACTTTCGACCGAATCATCCCGCATGTTCGGGAGAAAATGTGCCACTTTAGTTAGCCGGTCAACAATCACCCAGATGGAATCATTCCCTCGCTGAGATCTCGGCAACCCATGCACAACATCCATGGAAATATCATCAAACTTCCACTCTAGAATAGGCAGCGACTTCAAATAGCCACCCGGCTTTTGGCATTCCGCCTTCACCATCGCACATGTTTGGCATTTGGCCACATAGAGGGCAACATCTCTCTTTAGCCCAGGCCACCAGAATAGATTTTCATATCCTTGAACATCTTCGTGCTCCCGGGGTGAATGGAATATTTTGTATAATGTGCTTCATACATCAGTTCTTCCCTCAATTTACCCACATCCGGGACGCACAAACGACCCTCTTTGCGCAAAAGACCGTCATTCCAGGAGAATTTCCCTTCTGGCCCAGCTTTCGCATAGCATATGAGATCTTCATCCAACTCCGTTGCCCGTCGAACTCAGTCTGCAAGGTCACATTGCACCTCCGTCCAGTTCAAACATGCATTTGCAGTGGCATTCTTGTCAACACAAGAAATCTCTAACGCTTCCAGCTCCTGGATGAGACGTTCATCATGCTTTTGCAACCAAGCTACTCTTGCCGGAGTCCGCCGACTCAAGGCATCCGCGACTATGTTTCCCTTCCCGGGATTATAGTGGATCTCGAAAGTGTAGTCCCTGTTGGAACCAGCTTTCTGATCCCTCCTAATGTTCGAAACAGGATACATCCCACACGTACTCTCCCTGTGCTACCCTCCTAACGAGAGTCAGAGACCAGAAAATAGACCGAGGGGGCTCAGCTCGGAGGTCCCACCTCTTTCCCGAAAGAACTGAAGATCTTCCCCTCCCTAGCCAATGCTGAGCTAGGTACCTATGAGGAAGATAGTGGAAAAAGTTCAACAACCCTTTCAGGCATCTTATCGGTCTATTTATAGGCCTCTGAATCTGATCTGCAAATATGACTTCTGAACTAACCTGAAATGACCAAAACACCCTGGGCTGGGTCTGCCAACAGCCAAACTCCGCTGTTCTGGAGTGCTATACGCAGACCTCTAGGGGTAGACATATAAAGTTACCTGGGGCACAAAGGTAAAATCCCCCCTTGAGAGTAAAAAGGTAAAGACATTTCCTTACATGTGGCGAGTGGGGAGGGAACTGATGGGCGAGGCGACCGCCCTGTCCGTCTCACCGGCCTCTCGCCCTGTGGGCCATCTCGTCCCCTAGGAGGTCTCGCCTACTTCGGAGGGCTGTCCATACCTCTCGCCTCTTACAGGTGGCCTCCTCTCATCTCGCTAGTCCCCCTTTCTCGCTTGCTGGATCACCTCTCGCGAGCCCAAGGTTGTACACAATCCCCGCTCTTTTCGAGGTTGCCCTAACCTCGGAAAGATAGTCCAACCGTGGCTCGCGATCCTAGGATTCCTTTATGAGAATCTTTGGTTGGCCCCCCTTATGGGGCCTATAAATATGAGATCCCAGTCTTCATTTGGGACCCTTTAGCCTTCATCACTTCTTCAGAATGTCTCACAGCCAAAGCTTCCGCGAGCGCCTTGCGATGGTGCGAAGGCGAAATAAAACCGACACAGACACTCTATTCCCGGACCTGGGGCGCACTCCTCCCTTAGCCTCTCCGCCCTCTCGCCTAAAAAAGATGAAAGCCGCTTTCCCCCCTCTCTCGGCGAGCACAACCTCCTCTGCCCCTTCAACAGACAACCCATTCGCTTCTTCCGGAGAGAAGTAGGTAATCTCATTACTCTTTCCCTTCTTTGTTCTCGCCTGCTGACTACGCTTTTTCAGGGAAGTTTCGCTGATTCACCTGTGCCCGCCAATCCTCCTGACAGTATAAAACAAGCTCATCAGCGCACTGACTCGCCCGAGGCGTCCTCCCCACCCCTCTCGCAGAGAGAAAACCTCTCGCGAGTTGTGGGGAACCCTCGCATCCCCAGTAAGATCTTCTCGATTCTCGTCTTTCCTTCGATTCGCCTTCTTTTACCCAATTCACTTGAGCTCATCCTTGCTTATGATTTCTCGCCTTCTATGTAGGTATCCAATTTGACTCTGATACTGAAGACGCTCCCGCGTCTCCTACCCTCTCGCCCCTTCCATGCCCTAACGAGATCGAGGATTACTTGGGCGATCCCATGGATACTCTAGAGCTGAAGAAGAGGACGGCTAGGATGTTCCGGAAGTACACGCACATAATCCGTGAGATGGAGCTGGAGAAGCAGGCCTCTAACCGGCATATGGACTGGCTAGAGACAGAGTGCCACCGCCTTGCTGCCGAGAGGGAGGCTGACGACGTAATGGACGGGACAGACCCCCAGGCTATACTGAACGAGATGGACGAACACCTCCATCTCGCGCGCCGCGGCGTGGTCGCTGAAAGTGCAACTAGATCTGATATACTCTAGAGGGGGGTGAATAGAGTATATGGTGCTTTAAAAACTTTTACAAGCTTTTACAACAATTGTTGTAATATGTGTGAGCAGGGAAGCAGAAATAAATCTAATCACAGTACTAGGTTAAATAAAACACTAAGCACAGACAAATCAAGGCCAGAAACAAAAATGAAAGCAAGCAGAACCAGAAGACACAAGGAAATATAGTGGTTCCCCAAACTTGGGTACATCCACTCTTCTACCACCCTAGGTAGGAATCCACTGCAGGATGAGTTGATCAGGTGTCCTGGGCACCAATGAGCTTTTGATAAGGTGCTCAAAAACCAAAGCAGATTTTTTGATCAGGTGTCTTGCCACCAATGAGCTTTTGACAAGGTGCTCAAAAACCAGATTCAAACTTTTGAAGGGAGTTTGAAAAACCCTTTACAGAGTGGGGGTGAGAGATTGATGACAGTCTTCTCTTTCTCAAACAACTGAGAAGACTATGTGGATTGATGTCAAAGCTCCCCCTGAGTCCTTGAGATCTTCAGGAAGAAAAGCTTTGCTGAGGGTGATAGGCCTTCAAAGATAGAACTCCAGCAATAGATGGTTTCAGCAATGGCTGAAATGTTGAGTGTCTGGAGTCTTGAATATATTGGCCTTGAACACTTTGAGAGCTGGAGAGATCTGAAGATTTTTGAAAGCTTGATCTATTTGATGAGTGTTCTTCAGAATTCTTTTAGACAGAAGATTTTGAATGAGTCTCTGTAATCTCTATTGTGTGTGCTCTGTTTCTTGTTCTTCTTCTTGATTCAAAAAAACATTCTGTCTTTTATTCTCTGTTCCAGAATAGAATATCATCCTCAGTCAAGGATAGCCGTTGGTCTGCATTGATTGCATCCTTAATTGCATAAGCTCTTCTGGAGGAAAGTCCACAGAAACATTCCTGAAAGATCCCTTGAAACTTGGTCCAGAATTGAATGAAAACGGCTAGCAAATCTCTGAATTAATTGCAGAATAACTCCTAACTGATTTGAATTTGAATTCTGGAAGTTATCTGAAATCGTCGAACTGAGCTCTGCTATCGTCGAGCTGAGCTCAGTGATTTGGAAATCTTAAGCATCAAAATAATCGTCGATCTGAGCTCAAAGATCGTCGAACTGAGCCCAGAGATAAAGTTCCAAAGCATCGTCGACCTGAGCTCACCGATCGTCGAACGGAGTTCGACGATATAATGAAGTTGAGCTCAGCGATCGTCGAATGGAGTTCGACGATCTGTCGACGTTGAGCTAGACGATCGTCGACCGGAGTTCGACGAATCGTCGTGCTAAGCTCGACGATCAGACTTAGTCTCCAGACAGAAAAACTTGGTCTTCAGGGCAGCTTCCAATCCTAGACTTCTAACCCTTAGACTCAATTCTAATTGACCTTTTAAGCTATACAGGAGGTCAAGCAAAGGTTCCTAGAGACATAGTGATCCTGACCCAAATTAGTAATAGGGTGTTCCAACAATCTCCCCCTATTTGGGTTAGGATTACTATTTACAGACTTTGGAAAAAATTTAAATAACAACATACAAGTATTAAGCAGAAAAACAACAGCTAGACAAGCAGAAACACAGAGATATATATATGTCATCCAGATAACAATCAGAAATTCACAGAAATTGTCACCTTATAATGTCACTTCTCTCTTTGCCTTTAACCATTTTGATTTCTCTGTTTGGATTTAGAGCTTCCTTGTTGGACCTGGTGTCATCTGCTGCACCCAAATAAGTTTGCTTTGTAGGCCTGGGAACCACAGCAGCATGATGCAACTCCATGTATCTGTCAGCATCAAAGAATTTACTGGAGGCATATCTGTCTAATTCTTTCTGTCTTTGTTCTGATATTGTAGAAATGTTGGAAGAATCTAATCCTTGTTCTTTGGCCTTCTTAATCTGATCTAGTGCAGCCAATTCCTTCATCCTGGCAGTCCAAGCAACTGGATTCTTTTCAAGGTCCTCAAATGGTACAGGTGGCTCATACCTGTTGGAAGAATTGTCTTGAGGAGGCCTGACAGACACTGTCTCTTTTAGCTTGTAGGGGAAAGGACCAGAAGTAGTATCAGCAGGACTATGTCCTCCCCTAGAATATGGGTGCTTCCTGGAGTACCCTTTGGAATAAACCTGAATATCTCTTTGATTACCCCTGTATCCTCCTCTCCTAGAATATGAACCCCTAGATTGGCTTTCCCTTTGGTAGGATCTGGCATGGGGTTGATAGGGAGCCTGGCTTCTGGCTGGGGCTTGACTTGCAGAGCTTCCACCTGCACCTGCATCAGGAGGAGGTGGTGGAGGAGGATGAGGGTGCTGGAATTGGGAAGAGCCCTTCTCAAATTTTCTCTTTTTCTTCATGGCTTTCAGCTGGTTTTTAGAATATTGCATCCAATGTTCAGTGATAGGGCAATTATGAAGGATGTAATAAGGAATGTCATTATTATCCTTAACTTTTGCAGGAGGAACCCTTTTCATAGCCTTGCTCCTTGCCTTCCTTTTCCTGGCAATGGTAGCAGATGAGTCATCAGAGTCTGTTTTGAATTCATCAGATTCAGAGCTCTGGTCATCATATATAGCATCTATTTTCTTCATCAATTCTTTCTTCAGCTGAACAGCAGCAGATACAGGAGGTGAAGCAGGAACAACAATAACAACAGTAGAGGTGACAGCAGCAGATGGAGCAGCAGATGGAGAGGGTGAAACAGAAGCAATTACAGCAGCAGCACCAGATACTGGACTGGTGACAACAGCAGCAACTGTCTCACTATCATCAGCAGAAATTTCACTAACAGCAGAAACAACATCAAAAACTGCAGCAGGCTCAAAAACAGTGGCCTCTGACATCAGAAGATCCTTGGATATTGGTGCAGTAGAAACAGTTGGAACTGCAGCAGCAACAAGAATATCTACAGTAGCAGCATCAATATTTTCAGAAGCAAAGTCAGTCCTTTCTTCAACAGCAGCAACAGCAGCAATATCTTCAGTAGCAGCAATCACTGAATGTACAAAAGAGGAGATAATGCTAGGGTCACAGCAAGAGAAAGGCACCAGTGCCTTGGATAAGTCTTCTGTGGGCTGGACATCATTACTCTCTGGCAGACAGCTGAAGAAGGCAGTGTCAAAAGCAGATAGCAAAGACCTTAGGTCAATTGCAAGAACTGCAGTAGGAGTCTGACATTCTGGAGGCACAGCAACAGGAGCAGAAGGAGCAGCAGACACAGAAACATCAGTAGCAGCAGCAGTATCATCAGCAGCAGGAGCAGAAACAGCAGCAGCAACAGCATGAAAGCTTGCTTCATATGGCATCTCCCCCTGCCTAGATGCAGATACATCTGGATCAAGGCACACTGCTGGAGGTGCTGCCTGAGGAAGGAGGGAGGAAAGCCTAGCAGAGAGGGCTGCCACTGACAGGTGTAGAGGAGCCAAGGAGGTCTCCAAGAGTAGAGAGAGCCTGGGGGCAATTAGCTCATACAACCTGTCAGCTAGGGCTGAGAGGTCTACTTGCTCAACTGCTGGAGCAGAGGTAGATGGAATAGGAGTAGCTGAAGAGGCTGGGAGTGGAGGGCTGGAGAGTGGTGGTATGGATGGCTGAGGTGTTGGGATGGTGGATATGGAGGACAAGGGGAATGTTGGTTGATCAATGATGTGGTGGAGGAGGTCTTGGAATGAAGTGGAGGTGGAAGGTAAATCAGGAGGAGATGAGGGGGAATCATCCATGAAGGAATCATCCAGAAGAGTGAAGGATGGAATGGATGGTGATGATGTGATATCTGGTGGAGGGTAGGAGAATAGAGGGTGGAATTGGTCATCTGGTGGAGGTAGAATGGGGTCTGGAGATGGAGTTGATGTTGGAGATGGGCTGGATATGATAATGGTGGATGGAGCTGGAGTGGTGGATGGTAGGGGAAGGGTTGGAATTGGAGGAGGAGGAGAGGCAGCAACAGCAGCAGCCAGGTCTTCTGCAGGAGTAGAGACCTGTGGGAGAGTGACTCCTTGAGTCCTTGTGCCTGAAGGAGCACTTGAGGAGGGCCTGCCAGGCTTGCTTATTTGCCTGTCCCACTTGCCAAAGAGGGCACAGGTAAGTCTCTTGGAGGCATTTATGTGAACTCCAGAGGAGACCAGCAAGGCAGGGCACCTGGTCTGCAGGAAAACTCCAAGAATTCTTCCAAAATTAACAAAACCCTTATTTATTTTCTTCTTGATGAGGTCAAAGAAGACCTCTCCCCAGTTCAAACTTTTCTTGTCCACCAGAGCTCCCATGAGACAGAGCTGATGTCTGGATATAGTATCATGAGCTGAGTGCTTTTCCAGCAGCATTTTCCCTACCACATCTGCCAGGAACCTATATTCAACAGACAGATTCCTTTTGAATAGCTTGCTAGGGTTTCCCTCTGGATGACCCATCCTGGCAAGTAGTTCAGAGTATTCTTCTCCTAATAACTCAGCAATATCTTCTCCATTTCTCAGTCCAAAAACCTCTGTTAAGATTGTGGGGGTCAAGGGTACCTGATTGCCAGCAATAGACCCAACTATTGTGTTGTTGTCTAGATTATGAGCAGTATAAACCCACTCCTTGATCTCATCTGAAGCCAGCTTTATCCTGGTGGTCATGAGGGCAGTCAGATTCTGTCCTGGAACAAACCCAGTATGTCCTGAAAGATCTGATCAGTGGTGCTGAAAGATTCTAGATCAATGTCAAAGCCTGCATCAAACTTCATTGCAGCTAGGACAGCAACTGACACAGCCATTGTACCTGCAAAAACTCAACAAACAAAACGACCAAGCGTAGAACTGTTTGGAGGGAAAGAAAATTCTTGCAGAGAAATCGAAAGCGCAAAAGAGAACGACGGCGAAAAATGAGTTTTATATTAGGGTTCGACGCAGAATTGGAAAGATCGTTGAACTCAGTTCGACGATCGAGGCTTCTAAAGGAATCTGAAGAGTCTTCAAAATCATCGATCTCCGTTCGACGATCTTGAAGAGCGTCGAGCTCCGTTCGACGATCGTTCAGTGAACATAAACGTCGAGCGCCGTTCGACGATCGTTGACCGGAAGAGATAGTTCATACTATCTGAGAGGCGCTGAACTCAGTTCGACGATTTTTGGAAATCGTCGATCTCCGTTCGACGATCTTAGGGGAAATCGTCGAGCACAGTTCAGAGATCAGGAAAATTCTAGACACTAAGAAAAATCAGAATTTTTGCCTAGTCTTGGTCAATTTTTAAGCTTTCAAATTCTTGGATATTATTTAAGGCTTCCTCCATCTAACATTCCTAACTGATTTAGGAAGAAGGTGTGTTTCTTTTCATCCAAAGGCTTGGTGAAAATATCTCCCCTTTGTAAATCAGTTGGGATATATTGTAATTCAATTTTATTCTTTTCAACATTATCCCTTAAGAAATGATGCCTAATCTCTATGTGTTTTGTCCTACTATGGAGGACTGGATTTTGAGCTATGGAGATAGCACTTGTGTTGTCACAAAAGATTTTAGACTTCTCTAAGTTGTAACCATAGTCTAGGAGTTGGTTTTGAATCCACAATATTTGTGAACAACAACTGCCTGCAGCCATATATTCAGCTTCAGCAGTTGAAGTTGACACAGATGTTTGTTTCTTACAAAACCAAGAGACAAGTCTGTCACCAAGGAACTGACAAGTTCCACTGGTGCTTTTCCTGTCAATTCTGCATCCAGCATAATCAGCATCTGAGAATCCAGTTAAATCAAATGCTGAATCTTTTGGATACCAGAGACCTAGATTTGGACAACTCTTAACATACCTGAGAATCCTCTTTACTAAAGTGAGGTGTGACTCTCTAGGGCTTACTTGGAACCTAGCACATATACATGTAGCAAACATTATATCTGGTCTACTAGCTGTAAGATACAGTAAAGAGCCAATCATTGCTCTATATGTGGTCTGATCAACAAGTTTCCCATGTTCATCAGCATCTAATACAGCATTGGTAGGCATGGGTGTTTTCATACAAGATGCCTCAGACATACCAAATTTCTTAACCAGTTCATTAGCATATTTGGTTTGAGAAATAAAGATGCCTTCAGCATGTTGTTTGACTTGCAATCCTAGGAAGAAGGATAGCTCACCCATGCTACTCATCTCAAATTTAGAATGCATTAGGTTAGAGAACCTTCTGCACAATTTTGAGTCAGTAGAACCAAAAATGATATCGTCTACATAAATTTGTACTAGTAGGGTATGAGACTTATGGGTTCTAATAAAAAGAGTTTGTTCTACTCTACCCCTTATAAAACCATTTACCAAGAGAAAACATGCTAAGGTCTCATACCATGCTCTAGGAGCTTGCTTGAGACCATATAATGCTTTATTTAATCTAAAAACATAATCAGGAAAAGTTGGAGAGATAAAACCTGAAGGTTGTCTGACATAAACTTCCTCTTTGATGTCTCCATTCAAGAAGGCACTTTTGACATCCATCTGATTAACCTTGAAGCCTTTGTGAGCTGCATAGGCTAGAAATATTCTGATGGCTTCCAATCTTGCAACAGGTGCGAAGGTCTGGTCGTAGTCAATTCCTTCTTCTTGAGAATATCCCTGAGCAACTAGCCTTGCCTTGTTCCTTATAATTACTCCTTGATCATCCAGTTTGTTTCTGAATACCCATTTTGTTCCAACAATGGAATGATCCTTAGGCTTTGGAACTAGTTCCCATACTTTGTTCCTCTCAAATTGATGCAACTCCTCTTGCATTGCAATGATCCAGTGTGGATCTTGCTCTGCATCTTGAATGGACTGAGGTTCAATTTGAGATAGGAAGCAGGTGTGCAACAGGTTTTGGTTGACCTGATTTCTGGTTTGCACACCAGCTGAGATTTCTCCAATTATTTGGGAAATTGGATGGTCTCTTGATGTTACTAAATCAACAGGGGGTGTTGATTGTTCACCAACTTGTGTTGTTGTTTCCTCTTGTAGTACAACAACTGGCTCTTCAGGTTGTGCTTCAATGTGTTGAGCATTCCCTTCATCTTCACTGCTTTCATTATCTTGAACAACCTTCAACTTGTTCATATCTTCAACTAGAGAGTGTTCCTGCAAAGGTTCTATGGTAGAGGAAATCTTCTCCTTGAAAGACATGTTAGATTCATCAAAAGAAACATGAACAGATTCCTCAATTTTCAAAGATGATTATTATAGACCCTATAGGCCTTGCTGATCATGGAGTATCCCAGAAACACTCCTTCATCAGCTTTGGCTTGAAATTTTGCTAAATATCTCTTGTCATTATTGTGAATATAGCAAATACAACCAAATACTCTAAAATAGTCAACTTTAGGTTTCTTCCCTTTGAGTAATTCATAGGGAGTCTTTCCCTTTAGTTTATGTATCAGACTTCTGTTCAACACATAGTTGGAGGTGTTCACTGCCTCTGCCCAAAAGGATAGAGGTAGATGAGCATCTGACAACAATGTAGTGGCAGATTCAATAAGGGTTCTATTTTTCCTTTCAGCTACCCCATTTTGTTGAGGAGTTCTGGGAGCTGAGAAAGTATGCCTGATCCCTTCACTCTGACAGAACTCTTGCATAAGAAGAGAATCAAACTCTGTCCCATGATCACTTTTGATCAGGGCAATGTGAGTATTGAACTCAATCTGTATACATTTGAGAAACTCTGTCAGACACTTAAAGTTATCAGACTTCTTCCTTAGAAAGAACACCCAAGTGAATCTAGAGAAGTCATCTACAATTACTAAAGTGTAGGATTTCCCTCCTAGGCTTTGTACTGTGATGGGTCCAAAAAGATCCATGTGTAACAGATACAATATCCTAGGTGAATCACTCTTATTAAGTGACTTAAAACTGTTTTTAGTTTGCTTGCCTAATTGACAAGCCTTGCAGAGTCCTTCCTTCTTGTAGGGGCCAGAAGGTAGTCCTCTAACAAGGTTGTCCTTGGATAGCCTAGCAATGGTTCTAAGGTTTAGGTGTCCTAATCTCTTATGCCATAAAACATTTGGTCTACAGACTGAATTAAACAAGCAGATATCTACATTGGTTGAAAGAAAGTCTACTAGGTAGATGTTACCTTTCCTTTTACCTGTCAACACAGTTGTGTTGTCCTCTGACTTAATTTTGCATGAGGTTTTGCTGAAGGTCACCTGGTAGCCTTCATCACACAGCTGACTGATGCTGATTAGGTTGTGCTTCAGTCCTTCCACATATGCTACCTTCTTGAAGGTTACTGAACCAATCTAGACTGCACCATATCCTTTAGTCTGTCCAAAGTTGGAGTCACCAAAGATAACTTTGGGTCCAAGCTTGGCTCTGAAGGATGTGAGGTTGTCCTTATTCCCTGTCATGTGCTTAGAGCACCCACTATCCAAATACCATTGCTGGTTAGATGTTGGATAGGTCTTCACCTGCACATAAAACAATTTACTTGTTTTTGACCCAGTTTACCTTGGGCCTAGGTTGATAACCTCTAAATTCAGAAATGAAAGACATCCCTGGCTGACTCTTATATCCTTCAGGATGATATCTCCTTGGAGGTAGAATCCATTCAGTATAAGGGTTAAAGGTTTGAGATGAAGAACCCTCAGGAATCAATTTTGATTTGCCTTTGAAAAATTTTCCAGAGCTCTGACCTCTGTTCGACGATCTTGGAGCTGCGTTCGACGATCTTGGGTCAGATCGTCGAGCTCCGTTCGACGGTCGACTATGGCTGAGGTCAGGTATATGAGATCGTCGACCTGCGTTCGACGACTTTGGCTGAGATCGTCGATCTGCGTTCGACGATTTTGCCTGAGATCGTCGAGCTGCGTTCGGCGATCGTCGATCTTCATTCAGCGATCGTCGATCTACGTTCGACGATTTCTGCTGGGACTTAGTTTTCTGAGGCAGATCAGAATTTTTCCTAGCAACCTCTACAACTCCCTTTCCCTTGTCAGAAATAAACTTGATGGGAGTTGTTAGAACAATAGGTTGGCTGGATGAGACACCCAAGCCCAGTGTACTGTTAAATCTAGAGTTCACTGTGCTTGTGATGTCCATCAGCTTGATGCTTCTCCCATTAAGGGATTCTTCAAGCTTCTTGGCCTCAGAGAGCTCACTTTTCAGTGAAGCTATCTGTTCCCTACAGTTCTCCAACTCTTGAGAGAGTTTGAGGTTTTCTGACTTTAAAACATTGTGTTCAGATAATTGATTTCTGAGAGAGATAATCTCTTTCTCAGACTTTAGCAGGTCTAAACACAGTGCTTTAAATTCAGATTTAAAATCTTCTGAACTAAAATCAAAAGAGCTAATTACCTGATCTTATTCAGGTTGAGTCTCTGAGTCTGACTCTGACTCTTCTTCCTCTGAATTGTGTTGTGAGGCATTGATTGCCATCATGCAGAACTCCTTTTCTTCTGCATCATCCTCATCATCACTTGAGCTAGAAGAGGCTTCTGACTCCTCTTCTGTCTCACTCTAGGATTCAGCAACAAACCCTTTTCTTGTATGCTTATTTTTGCTTGAAGAAGGTTTGCCACTTCCATTCCTTTTGGAGTCTTTCTCCTTTCTTCTTTTTTTTCTGTCCCTTCTGTCCTTGTTCTTGTTCTCTGGACAGTCAGGAACTATGTGCCCTGGTTTCCTGCAACCAAAGCAGATAATGTCTTTATTGTTGCTAATGGACTTGTCATACCTTGGCTTGTCCTGCTCCTTGTATGATCTTCTTCTGAAGTCCTTTCTGGCCATCTTGTAGAATCTTTTGGCCAACAAGCTGAGTAGTTCATCATTGCCTGTAGCTTTATCTTCAGGCAGATCCTCAGTTGCCTTAAAGGCTATGGTCTTCTCTTTCCTTGTGGCTGGTGAAGCAGCCTTCTGTTCTTCCTCTCTATTCTTGATAAGTAGCTCATAAGATTTGAGCTTACCCAACAAAGCTTCAGTGGTGATTTCATTCAGACTTCTGGCATCCTTAATTGGCCAGATTCTTGAATCCCAAGTGCTGGGGAAGCACATTAGGATCTTGTCATTGAGTTCTGTCAGAGAAATCTCTTTGTCCAATGTCCTTAGTTCACTGACAATTAGACTCAGTCTGTTGTACATGTCTCCCACTGACTCAGTCTCTCCCTTCTTGAAGTTCTCATATTGAGAGATGAGATGGGATCTTCTGTCCTTTCTCTCATCAGTTGAGCCTGAGACTATTTCTGATAGCTTGTCCGAAATTTCCTTGGCTGAATTACATTCAGTTACCTTTTGAAATATGTCATCTGACATTGTCTGGGCTAGAATGTTCATAGCCTTGGCATCAGCTACTTTCCATTTTTTTGATGTCAGCATCTGTTCCTGATGGAGGTGGAACAACATTTGTACTTGTATTCTCTGGGGGTCTTGGACACACTGTCAAAACAGAATTAAATATATCTTCGTTAATAGAATTCATGTAAAGTCTAATCCTTGCTTTCCAAAGTGCAAACTTTGACAGATTGCACACTGGAGGTCTGGTGCTAGCATAATCTTTGTTTTGGGCCATGATTTGTGCAGACAAAATCTAATAATAAAATACAAAAGAAAAACAGATCTAGTTTGGGATCTTGGGGTTCAGGTGTTAGCCTGTACAACCAATCAGATATGGTATGCTTAACCAACCTTGCTTTGATACCAATTGAAAGTGCAACTAGATCTGATATACTCTAGAGGGGGGTGAATAGAGTATATGGTGCTTTAAAAACTTTTACAAGCTTTTACAACAATTGTTGTAATATGTGTGAGCAGGGAAGCAGAAATAAATCTAATCACAGTACTAGGTTAAATAAAACACTAAGCACAGACAAATCAAGGCCAGAAACAAAAATGAAAGCAAGCAGAACCAGAAGACACAAGGAAATATAGTGGTTCCCCAAACTTGGGTACATCCACTCTTCTACCACCCTAGGTAGGAATCCACTGCAGGATGAGTTGATCAGGTGTCCTGGGCACCAATGAGCTTTTGATAAGGTGCTCAAAAACCAAAGCAGATTTTTTGATCAGGTGTCTTGCCACCAATGAGCTTTTGACAAGGTGCTCAAAAACCAGATTCAAACTTTTGAAGGGAGTTTGAAAAACCCTTTACAGAGTGGGGGTGAGAGATTGATGGCAGTCTTCTCTTTCTCAAACAACTGAGAAGACTATGTGGATTGATGTCAAAGCTCCCCCTGAGTCCTTGAGATCTTCAGGAAGAAAAGCTTTGCTGAGGGTGATAGGCCTTCAAAGATAGAACTCCAGCAATAGATGGTTTCAGCAATGGCTGAAATGTTGAGTGTCTGGAGTCTTGAATATATTGGCCTTGAACACTTTGAGAGCTGAAGAGATCTGAAGATTTTTGAAAGCTTGATCTCTTTGATGAGTGTTCTTCAGAATTCTTTTAGACAGAAGATTTTGAATGAGTCTCTGTAATCTCTATTGTGTGTGCTCTGTTTCTTGTTCTTCTTCTTGATTCAAAAAACATTCTGTCTTTTATTCTCTGTTCCAGAATAGAATATCATCCTCTATCAAGGATAGCCGTTGGTCTGCATTGATTGCATCCTTAATTGCATAAGCTCTTCTGGAGGAAAGTCCACAGAAACATTCCTGAAAGATCCCTTGAAACTTGGTCCAGAATTGAATGAAAACGGCTAGCAAATCTCTGAATTAATTGCAGAATAACTCCTAACTGATTTGAATTTGAATTCTGGAAGTTATCTGAAATCGTCGAACTGAGCTCTGCTATCGTCGAGCTGAGCTCAGCGATCTGGAAATCTTAAGCATCAAAATAATCGTCGATCTGAGCTCAAAGATCGTCGAACTGAGCTCAGAGATAAAGTTCCAAAGCATCGTCGACCTGAGCTCACCGATCGTCGAACGGAGTTCGACGATATAATGAAGTTGAGCTCAGCGATCGTCGAATGGAGTTCGACGATCTGTCGACGTTGAGCTAGACGATCGTCGACCGGAGTTCGACGAATCGTCGTGCTAAGCTCGACGATCAGACTTAGTCTCCAGACAGAAAAACTTGGTCTTCAGGGCAGCTTCTAATCCTAGACTTCTAACCCTTAGACTCAATTCTAATTGACCTTTTAAGCTATACAGGAGGTCAAGCAAAGGTTCCTAGAGACATAGTGATCCTGACCCAAATTAGTAATAGGGTGTTCCAACAGTCGCTGCTTGCGCTTTTCATCTTCCTGGCCGCCCTCCCTTGGCGGGAGGTCAGGATGGTCGCTGGAAGTGGATCAGGTACTAATATGCCATGGGTTCGTCTTGCCTTATCGCTGCTGATTTAACTTTCAAATTACTAATGCGTTGTATAAAAAACTCTGGGCGAGATGCCCCTTCTGCGGGATGAAATATTTTATTTTATTTTATTATTCTGGTACTGTACCTGTCATATCATGCTGTTTTTCATCATTACCCTGATGGGCCGTTTTTTCAATAATGATGGCTTTTATATCAAAAAGACCGCTGCGGAGCCCCCGCCCCTTGGGTTCTAGAGAGAGGAAAAGAGAGAGAGAGATGAATCGTCGGGGTGCCTCTTCATTTCCCGCCGCTTGACTTTCCCGCTTAATTCCCTCTCTCCTCTTATTCCTTATAAATATCTCAAACCCAGGCATTCCTCTGCTTTTGTTACTCTCAGCCATCTCTCTGGTTGCAGCTCCCGTCTCTCTCCTCTTCCTCACTCATATCGCATCCCGCTCTCTCTGAACCGCTCTCTTCCCATTTTATTGTCTTCTCGCCTGCCTTGGGAAAGAAGAAGATGGAAGAAGGCGAGGGGCGCAGCCGCTGCGGAAAGCGGTTCGTGGACCACGACTTCCCTCTCGGCAGACTGCCAGAGGAAGAATACGCTCGTTTCACCAGCAAGTATCTTGACGACGGTTATCTATCTCGCCCGCCCAAAGTTGTCGAATGTATCAACACATTCGACCCCAACGAATTGGCCTTCCCCGTCTCGCACTTCGAGGCGGGGCTGCGGCTTCCCCTTTGGCCGGAGGTCAAGTTAGTTCTCAAGTATTTTGGGGTCATCCCGGCCCAATTCAACCCCAACGCCATCTCCATGCTGATTGCTTTCGCCTGCTACCTGCGGCGAGAGTGCATTGAATTTAGTTTGATGACCTTCCGCAAGCTGTTCGTCTACCACGCAAAAGACGACGACGTCTCTTATTTCACAGGCCAGGGCCTGAAGGTGTGCGAGACGCCGAATAAAAACCACCATTGGCTAACTCGCTTCGTCTTCCTCCGCGGGGATCTGGGAGGTATTCCTCTCGCCCCTGTGTCTCTTGCCGAATGCTATTATGACACCCCCAAGGTGGGGGGTGCCGAGAAAGATCTCTGCGATTTCTTTGCAGGAAAGAATTTCGAGGTCCAATACCTTAGGCGAGACCTCGACTCGCTTCCATCCGTCTTACCCGGCGAAGGTACACTTCTATTTCCCTCTTTATCCTTGTAAATTTTCATTCCCCGCTGACCGTCACCTTATCTAGGGGAGAGAACCGTTCCCGTCCACCCCCCTTATCAAAGTAACCGAGCTCTCGCCTTAGCGAGTATGGCGGCGGAGGCTGCGAAGGATACACTGACACCCACCCCCAAGAAGAGGCCCGTGGGCGAGGGCACTTCTCGGCATAGCCCCAAGAAGAAGGTGAAAAAGTCCGTGTCCTTTAAAAAGGAAAAATTTGCCAAAGAGAGGAAAGGGCCAGCGGGATCCCTGTCCCCCATCTCATTATCGTCTCCCTCGCCTCCCCGACTGTCCGTTTCGCCTGTCCGCGAGACGGTCTCTTCAGAGCTAGCTGCCCCGAGCAATGTTCAGCCTTCTAAGCTTCCTCCCGGCGAGACTGGTTCCTCCAGTCGCCCGGCTCCCGCCTCGCACCCCAATTACAACATGGGGCCGGTGACCGATGATGATGCCGGCGAGACGGTTCTCTTATGGGACAAGGACGCTAACCGCGTGTCAGTGTCCACCCTCCTTCCTTCCTGGAAAGAGCAGGACCCCCCACCAGTCACGCCTTCTCCCTTGGGTTTGGGCTATATGGTGGCTTTGGCTCTGAGCCCGCAGATAATGAGGCATCGCGGGATCTCATCCTGAAAAGTGCTCATTCTCAATTTCGCTCCCTGGAGCTCACGCATCGCGTCTCGCGCCGCCTTGTTTTCAACAACAGAAAGTGGAAGGAGGCGGAGGCCGGTCTGGCCGCGGAGCGGGATAAATCCATCGACCTGGAGAAGCAACTGGTCGTTGCCGACAACCTCCTTGCGCAGAGCCAGGGTGCCGTGGTAAGTTTTCTTACCATTGCTTTACTAGTCTTACTCTCTACTGTTTATAGTCCCTTACTCGCTCTCTTCCCGCAGGATGCCTAGACGGCCAACAGAATGCGCTCGCGCATTGAGGAGTTAGAGGGGGAGAATAAGAAGTTGAAAGCCGAAAATCTCCGCCTCCGGAACAGCGCGACACCCCCTTTGGACCAATTTCCCGTTCCTTCCCGCTACTCAGTAGACGAGGTGGACGCCATCTGCCGAGACTCCAATATCAAGACGGCGGAGGTTGTTCTTAAAATGATGAAGGAGCTGGGGGTGGTGCGCGAGGATGCCGAGACGGTAACTGCCCGCGACCTGGTCCCCCGCTTGTACGGCGAGACGGACGGCAGCTCTTCTTCTGACAGCGAATAGCGCATCATCAACTGCAGTGGCTTCTCTTACCTCTTTTCTTTTCTCGTCTAGTACTTGTAATTTTAATAGACAATTGCTCGAAAAAGGAAAGCGAGGTGTTCTTGTTCCAAGTATATTTTGTTTAAACCTTTTACACATTAATTGTTGCTTCCATCTCCGGCCCTTGCTTAATAGCTAGTCAAAAGCGCGAGACATTTTTTAGATGCTGTTTAATCACTGCTTTTATCTTGCACCGTCTCGCTGAATAGCTAGCCAAAAGCGTGAGACAAACTTTAGATCTCTCTTCGCCTATACTACCCGTGAGATCCGCGGACCCTTAGTGCTCGTCTCGCCGCAAGGTTAACATGCGTTGAGGTTCCTGGAGACTGCCGCCTCGCTTGACAGGTTCCACCTTCTTACGCAAGTCTTGCGCTTTGGATAAGGAAGGTCTACTCGCCATGGGCGAGACCACAGATGGAGAGTGTCGGCCAGAGACCCTCTCCACTGGCCTGATTCCTGACCCTTCTCTTTTCTAGGGATTTTCCACCAATCTTCTGATGAACATGGGCCTTTCTCCACGCGAACTCTTACCCTTAAACTTGCCCTCAAATGAGCCTGCAGCCCTGCCAGCTGGGTGAGAGCCTGGTCAGCGGGTCTGCTCGGGGTCTCCTCTCCAGACCACCTCCAACCACCGAGTGAGCCTGCAGCCCTGCTAGCTAGATGAGAGCCTGGTCAGCGGGTCTGCTCGGGGTCTCCTCTCCAAACCATCTCCAACCACCGAGTGAGCCTACAACCCTGCCAGCTAGGTGAGAGCCTGGTCAGCGGGTCTACTCGGGGTCTCCTCTCCAAACCATCTCCAACCACCGAGTGAGCCTACAACCCTGCCAGCTAGATGAGAGCCTGGTCAGCTGGTCTGCTCGGTGTCTCCTCTCCAAACCATCTCCAACCACCGAGTGAGCCTACAGCCTTGCCAGCTATATGAGAGCCTGGTCAGCGGGTCTGCTCGGGGTCTCCTCTCCAAACCATCTCCAACCACCGAGTGAGCCTACAGCCCTGCCAGCTAGATGAGAGCCTGGTCAACGGGTCTGCTCAGGGTCTCCTCTCCAAACCATCTCCAACCCCCCGAGTGAGCCTACAGCCCTGCCAGCTAGGTGAGAGCCTGGTCAGCGGGTCTGCTCGGGGCCTCCTCTCCAAAACATCTCCAACCACCGAGTGAGCCTACAGCCCTGCCAGCTAGGTGAAAGCCTGGTCAGCGGGTCTGCTCGGGGTCTCCTCTCCAAACCATCTACAACCACCGAGTGAGCCTACAACCCTGCCAGCTAGATGAGAGCCTGGTCAGCGGGTCTGCTCGGGGTCTCCTCTCCAAACCATCTCCAACCACCGAGTGAGCCTACAGCCCTACTAGCTATGTGAGAGCCTGGTCAGCGGGTCTGCTTGTGGTCTCCTCTCCAAACCATCTCCAACCATCAAGTGAGCCTACAGCCCTGCCAGCTAGATGAGAGCCTGGTCAGTGGGTCTGCTCGGGGTCTCCTCTCCAAACCATCTCCAACCACCGAGTGAGCCTACAGCCCTACCAGCTAGGTGAGAGCCTAGTCAGCGGGTCTGCTAGGGGTCTCCTCTCCAAACCATCTCCAACCATCGTGTGAGCCTACAACCCTGCCAGCTAGGTGAGAGCCTGGTCAGCGGGTCTGCTCGGGGTCTCCTCTCCAAACCATATCCAACCACCGAGTGAGCCTACAGCCCTGCCAGCTAGGTGAGAGCCTGGTCAGCGGGTCTGCTCGGGGTCTCCTCTCCAAACCATCTCCAACCACCGAGTGAGCCTACAGCCCTGCCAGCTAGGTGAGAGCCTAGTCAGCGGGTCTGCTCGGGGTCTCCTCTCCAAACCATCTCCAACCACCGAGTGAGCCTACAGCCCTGCCAGCTAGGTGAGAGCCTGGTCAGTGGGTCTGCTCGGGGTCTCCTCTCCAAACCATCTCCAACCACCGAGTGAGCCTACAACCCTGCCAGCTAGATGAGAGCCTGGTCAGCGGGTCTGCTCGGGGTCTCCTCTCCAAACCATCTCCAACCACCAAGTGAGCCTACAACCCTGCCAGCTAAGTGAGAGCCTAGTCAGCGGGTTTACTCGGGGTCTCCTCTCCAAACCATCTCCAACCACCGAGTGAGTCTATAACCCTGCCAGCTAGATGAGAGCCTGGTCAGCGGGTCTGCTCGGGGTCTCCTCTCCAAACCATCTCCAACCACTGAGTGAGCCTACAGCCCTGCCAGCTAGGTGAGAGCCTGGTCAGCGGGTCTGCTCGGGGTCTCCTCTCCAAACCATCTCGAACCACCGAGTGAGCCTACAGCCCTGCCAGCTAGGTGAGAGCCTGGTCAGCGGGTCTGCTCGGGGTCTCCTCTCCAAACCATCTCCAACCACCGAGTGAGCCTACAGCCCTGCCAGCTAGATGATAGCCTTGTCAGCGGGTCTGCTCGGGGTCTCCTCTCCAAACCATCTCCAACCACCGAGTGAGCCTACAGCCCTGCCAGCTAGGTGAGAGCCTGGTCAGCGGGTCTGCTCGGGGTCTCCTCTCCAAACCATCTCCAACCACCGAGTGAGCCTACAACCCTGCCAGCTAGATGAGAGCCTGGTCAGCGGGTCTGCTCGGGGTCTCCTCTCCAAACCATCTCCAACCACCGAGTGAGCCTACAGCCCTGCCAGCTAGGTGAGAGCCTGGTCAGCGGGTCTGCTAGGGGTCTCCTCTCCAAACCATCTCCAACCACCGAGTGAGCCTACAGCCCTGCCAGCTAGGTGAGAGCCTGGCCAGCGGGTCTGCTCGGGGTCTCCTCTCTAAACCATCTCGAACCACTGAGTGAGCCTACAGCCCTGCCAGCTAGGTGAGAGCCTGGTCAGCGGGTCTGCTCGGGGTCTCCTCACCAAACCATCTCCAATCACTGAGTGAGCCTACAGCCCTGCCAGCTAGGTGAGAGCCTGGTCAGCAGGTCTGCTCGGGGTCTCCTCTCCAAACCATCTCCAACCACCGAGTGAGCCTACAGCCCTGCCAGCTAGGTGAGAGCCTGGTCAGCGGGTCTGCTCGGGGTCTCCTCTCCAAACCATCTCCAACCACCGAGTGAGCCTACAGCCCTGCCAACTAGGTGAGAGCCTGGTCAGTGGGTCTGCTCGGGGTCTCCTCTCCAAACCATCTCCAACCACCGAGTGAGCCTATAGCCCTGCCAGCTAGGTGAGATCCTGGTCAGCGGGTCTGCTCGGGATCTCCTCTCCAAACCATCTCGCCCTTGGTGCCCTAACAAGGTCACCCACGCTTTCAAAACATCAAAAGAGCACATCAACATGGTAAGCATTGTACAATAATAAAAAGCGCAATGGACAGAGTGCTACGAGTAAAATCTCTTTAAATCATCACCACTTTAGGCTCGCTCGAGGGATAACCCGTCCACATCCTGGAGGTGGTACCCTCCTGACTTTAAGACTTCCTTTACTACAAAAGGACCCTCCCAATTGGGGTTGAGCTTCCCTACGGAGGCCCCCCTACCTGCCGCATCTACCTTTTTTAGGACGAAATATCCCTTCTCGAACTGTCTGATTCTTACATGTTTGTCGAAGTACCTTGCCATCCGGCGCTTGACCTCCTCCTGCCGGATCATCGCCAAATCCCTGAGATCCTCCATGAGATCCAATGAGAGTCTCTATTCTTCTTCGTTCTCTGCTCTCCATCCTTCGGCTCCTTCCCTCGCAACTGCTACTCTCGGTGATGTGACCTCAAACTCGATAGGTATGACAACCTTTGAGCCATGAGAGAGCTTAAACGGGGTTTCCCCCGTGGCGGTGTTCGGTGTGGTCCTCAAGGCCCACAGTACTGAAGGTAGCTGCTCCACCAAGCTCCCCCTCAAATTCTCCACTTTTTTCTTCAATAGATTGACAATGACCTTGTTAGCTGCTTCCACCTGTCCATTACTCCGTGGATGATGAACGGAGGCAAAGCAGAGATCTATTCCCAAACGAATGCATAAATCCACGAATTCTCTACTTGCAAACTGTGGTCCGTTATCTGTCACAATGGCTAGGGGCAACACATGACGACAGATGATCTCCCCCCATATGAAATTCTTGACCACCTGCAATGTTATCTTAGCCAACGCCTTCACCTCCAGCCATTTCGAAAAGTAGTCCACCATGACTAGCAGAAATTTCCTCTGGCCACTTGCTTGGGGAAAGGGACCCACCAGATCTAGCCCCCATATAGCGATCGGCCAGGGAGCCGTGATTGTCCGTAACCTCTGGGCTGGAAGGAGCTGGAGGGGGGCGAACTCCTGGCATTTTTGACACCTTTTCGCGAATTCCTCCGCATCTTTCCTGAGGGTCGGCCAGAAGTACCCCTGCCTCAGCACCCTCCCTTCTAATGTCCGGCTCCCCGAGTGACTCCCACATTCGCCCGAGTGAATCTCTTGTATAACCTTGGGAACCTCCTCCTCTGACACACATCTGGCCAGCAAACCGGACAGCGTCTTGCTATATAAAACCCCATCCTTCAGTAGGTAGTACGCCGATTTGTATCTGGTATGCCTCCTGTCGAGTTCTTTCTCGGATAACTGTCCCGATGTTAAAAAGGTGATGAAGGGGTCCATCCAAGAGATTTTCTGGCATATCTCCATGAGTCCCCCTCTTCTATAGATGGTCTGAAGAGCTCCGTCATCGTTCCCCCAGCTCGAGGACCGTGCTTGGCGAGTTGGTCAGCTTGAGTGCTCTCCTCCCTCAGGATGT
The DNA here is from genome assembly GCA_039583875.1 of Platanthera guangdongensis. NCBI lineage: Eukaryota > Viridiplantae > Streptophyta > Magnoliopsida > Asparagales > Orchidaceae > Platanthera > Platanthera guangdongensis. Next base: position 127,230,558 of record CM077148.1, on the reverse strand, counting down.
GCTGAATTGAGAAGCTTCGAAACTATCCTATGATGTCCTTGACCTTTCCTAGATACAACTAGAGGGTGGGCTCCCTTGCCTCGAACTCCCCTTTAATCTGGCCTGCCACCACCATGGAGTCTGTCGAGGCCTCAATGTCTTGTATGCCCAGCTCCCGGGCTAACCTGAGTCCCGCAATGATCGCCTCATATTCAGCTTGGTTGTTGGTAATTGCGAAATGAATCTTCAAGGCCTGTTCAATCCGGGTCCCCTCCGGACTGATCAAGACCATTCCTCCCCCAAAGGAATTTCTTCCCGACGCTCCATCCACTAGCATCTTCTAGGTTGCTCGAGGGGACACTTCTGTCTTCTGGACCTCAGCTACATAGTCCACCAGGAAATCGGCTACTGCCTGTGCCTTAATAGCGAGCCGAGCAACGAAGTCGAGGTCGAATTCACTGAGCTCTATTGACCATTTAGCTAGACTCCCGGAATGCTCTACCCCCTCCAAGATGCGACGGAGGGGGTGATCCGTTACCACCTGAACAGAATGAGCCTGAAAATATGGCCTGAGCTTTCGGGCCGAGATGATGAGGGCAAATGCTAACTTCTCAAGAATGGGGTATCCGAGCTCCGATTTCTTCAAGACCCTTCTCACGTAATAGATCAGAAATTGCTTCTTCCCTTCTTCTCGCACAAGAACCGAGCTCACTGCCCCCGTCCCTACCCCCAAATATAAAAACAAGACCTCCCCTTCCCTTGGCCCCTGGAGTAAGGGCGTCTGGGTGAGCTGTTGTTTTATAGCCTGGAAAGCTTTCTCACATTCCGGGGTCCACTTGAACCTCTTGCCTCCTCGCAGCGTCTGAAAGAAGGGCGGGCATCTCTCTCCGGCTCGAGAGAGAAACTTGCTTAGCCCTGCCAACTTGCCTGTGAGACGCTGAACTTCCTTAGCATTCCTAGGGGAGCCCAACTCCAGGATTGCTCTCACTTTTTCGGGGCTGGGTTCCACTCCCAATGGAGTGAGAAGATGCCCTAGGAACCTTCCCCTGCTAGCTCCAAAAACACATTTCAGGGGGTTGAGTCTCATTTTATACTTCCTTAGGGTCTCAAAGGTCTCCTCCAGATCTAGGACATGAGCTTCGAGGTTCTTGCTTTTGATCATCAAGTCATCCACGTACACCTCGAGGTTCCTCCCTCTCTATTCTCGGAAGATCCGATCCATCATTCTTTGATAGGTTGCTCCCGCATTTTTCAAACCGAAAGGTATCATATTAAAACAGAAGCATCCATCCTCTGTGATGAAGGTGACGTCCTTAACGTCCGGAGGATGCATGCGTATTTGATGATATCCAGAAAACGCATCCAAGAAACTCATAAAAGGGAAACCGACGGCTAAGTCAACCAGCGCGTCGATTCGGGGCAGCGGGTAACAATCCTTGGGGCATGCTTTATTTAAAAGAGAAAAATCCACACACATTCTCCACCTACCCTCCCCATTTTAACCATTACAACATTACTCACCCACCCCGGATACTTATAGGCGGATACAAACCCCGCCTTAAGTAATTTTTCTACTTCCTCTCTAATAGGCCCGACCATCTTGGAGGCGATGGCCCTCTTCTTCTGCTGTATGGGGCGAGTGTTGGGGTCGAGATTGAGGCGGTGACAAGTGACGTCTACATCGACCCCTGGCATGTCCGCGGCGCTCCACGCGAAGACGTCAACATTTTTCTGCACGCAGGCTTTGATCTTTTCCCGGTCTTCCGAGCTGAGCTCGCCGCTGATTTTTATCTTCTCCTCTCTGCCTTCCTTGGTATGGATCTCTACCTCGAGGACCTCCATGGCTGCTTTCAGCCTCGATGGCTCTTCCTCCCCTTCCTTCTCTGCCTACGCGCCCGGCTCCTTGGCTTCGCCTTCCACGTTGGCCATCATCATCTCTTCCCCTGACTGTTCCATCTCCCACTTGCTTGCGCCCTCTTCTTCCTGTCGTGAGGCCCTTCTTTTTTCTGGCCGGGCCCCCTCCCTGGGAGACCCTCCCGCTTCTTCCATCTTCCTCTTCTCTTGCCTCCCTTCCTCTTCCTTCGGCTCCTTTTCCTCTGCCGCCTCCATCTCTTCTCCCTCCTTTCCAGTCATTTCTATCTCCCCCGCAATGCCTCCAGCCACCACTACTTCTCCATCTCCTCCAGCACCTTCCTCTCCTCTTTCTGCTACCATCCCCATCTCCCCGAACTCCTCTCCTGCCATTTCTGGCTCCCCTACAATGCCTCCATCCACCACTACTTCTCCCTCTCCTCCGGCACCTTCATCTCCTCTTTCTGCTTCGCCTCCCAGTTCCTGTTGCAATTGCTCCATCCTTCTCCCCATCACCTCAGGGTCTCCCTGCCAGGAGATGGTGTTCACTGCCGTCATGTAGCATTCCCTTGCGACCTTTGGATCCCCCCGTACCCAGATTTGGGTACCTCCTGATTTCAGCTTCAAGCACTGGTGAAACGATGATGGAACGCATCTGAAAGCGCTGATCAAGGGGCACCCAAAGATAGCGTTGTAACTACTGGGGGCATCCACTATGAAGAAGCGGCAATTTCGGGATAGCCCTCCCAGGGTCACCTGAAGTCCCATTCCCCCCTCGACTTCTTTCCTCTCCCCTGAGAACCCAAACAGTGGTCCATCCGGCGCCAGCACCCTCCGGGCCTCCACCCTCATCGCCTTGAATTCCTTTTTGAAAATCACGTTCACCGAACTCCCATTGTCTACCAGGATCCGTGACACCGTGAAGTTCTCGATGGCGGTCCGTATCACCAGCGCGTCACAAAAGGCATCTTCATGGTCTGGCATGTCTTTCCTTGAAAAGGTAATCTTTTCATCCGGGGGAGGGGATTGTGACGTCGAGGCTACACTTCTGTGGTACATAGTGTGAAGGCTCGCCTTTCGGGCCGCCTCTATCCCCACCCCCCATGGATTACTCCAATTCCTCCGTGATCTCCTTCATCTGTTCGATCCACACATCTATCCTCTTCTCCTGTAGTTGTCACTTCTTCTATCCATACCGGTCTTTGTTGTTCTCCGGCTCCTCGAGTTCTCCTCATTTCCAAGAAATCTGGGCAGGTAGCCGTTGCGTGACCTTCCTCCTCGTGGAAGTCGCAATATGGCAACGCCACCTCCCCCCTTGCCTTCCTTCCCGAGGGTTTCTTCTTCTCCCTGCTCTTGCTCCTCTTCCTCTCTCCCGGCCTCTCCCTCTGCCTCGGCCGATGGCCATAGCCTGCTGCGGAGGGGGCATGGGTGGTCTATGAACATATCTCCACCCTTGCTGGTGAAACCTTCCCGGTCCTCCTTGTTGGCTCCTCCCCCCTTGGGGAAATCCTCTACCATGTCCTGGGGCAGGGCCTCCCTATTGCCTCCATCCCAGCTCCTGATACGTTCGCGCCATCGGCTCCTCTCTACTCCTTGCCTCCTGCTGTCTCCCACCTGGCTCCCTCGAGTCCACCTCAGTAAGCCTTGCCAATTTCTTTGCAAAAGCAGGGTTTGCCTCCTCCATCGCTATTTCCTTCGCCGCCTTCTCCATCAAGCCCTCAAAAGACAACGGCGCATTCCGGGTGAGGCTCATCTTGAAGAACCCTTCTCGTAGTCCCACGGTAAAGGCCATCTGGAGTGCAAACCCCGACACCTCCTGTATATCCAAGATCTCCTCTTGGAACCTATCCACGTACTGAGCCAACGACTCATCTGCCTTCTGCTTAATCAAAAAGATCGACTCCGGGTTCCTCTTTCTCTTCTTAGACGTGGAGAACCGTAACTAGAAACTCCTGCTCAGGTCCTCGAAGCAGTATATCGAGCCTATCAGGAGCTGATGGAACCAGTCTCTAGCTTTGTCCTTTAGAGTGATGACAAAAAGACGACATTTGAACGCGTCCGTCATGGGCCTGATCGAAACTGCGTCCTCGAACCACTGCAAGTGATGGAGGGGATGATCCTTCCCCACATAGTAGTTCATCTCTGGTTCTCGGAAACCTTCCGTCACCGGAGCCGACAGGATTAGCTCGCAAAAAGGGGATCCTCTCGCCGCTGGTCTCGCCGCCCCTACTCGCGCAACGACCTCTCCAGGCGAGATGGTACTCGCCGGACTTGGGAACAACTCCCTTCCTGCCATGTCTCTCCCGCTCCCTTCCGCCATCACCTCCTTCCCCGGCCTCCTCCCCGGGGCATCTTCTCCCACTCGCGCCGAGACGAGTTCTTCTTGTGTTGCGAGAGCCGGCACTTGAGGCAGTGGGGTTGAACAATCTCCCGGTTGCGAGATCCCTTGCAGCAAATCCATGTTCCTCTTGATTGAAGCCATGAACTCTTCTCTTCCTACAAATCCTCCCGGGTTGTCCGACCCCTCTCCTTCTCCTTCTCCCTGACCTCCCGCCATGTGGTTGCTCAAGGTTCTTCTCAGAGGGCTGCGCTCCACGCTCACCGCACCAAAAATGTTGGAACCAGCTTTCTAATCCCTCCTAATGTTCGAAACAGGATACAAACCACACGTACTCTCCCTGCGCTACCCTCCTGACGAGAGTCAGAGACCTGAAAACAGACCGAGGGGGCTCAGCTCGGAGGTCCCACCTCTTTCCCGGAAGAACTGAAGATCTTCCCCTCCCTAGCCAATGCTGATCTAGGTGCCTGTGAGGAAGATAGTGGAAAAGGTTCAACAACCCTCTCAGGCACCTTATCAGTCTATTTATAGGCCTCTGAATCAAATATCACTTCTGAACTAACCTGAAATGACCAAAACACCCTGGGCTGGGTCTGCCAACAGCCAAACTCCACTGTTCTGGAGGGCTATACGCAGACCTCCAGGGGTAGACATGTAAAGTTACCTGGGGCACAAAGGTAAAATCCCCCCTTGAGAGTAAAACGGTAAAGACATTTCCTTACATGTGGCGAGTGGGGAGGGAACTGATGGGCGAGATGACCGCCCTGTCCGTCTCGCCGGCCTCTTACCCTGTGGGCCATCTCGTCCCCTAGGAGGTCTCGCCTACTTCGGAGGGCTGTCCATACCTCTCGCCTCTTGCAGGTGGCCTCCTCTCATCTCGCTAGTCCCCCTTTCTCGCTTGCTGGATCACCTCTCGCGAGCCCAAGGTTATACAGTCCCCAAGGAACTCCAACCACCTTCGTTGTCGCATGCTCAAGTCCTTCTGCTCCAATAGGTACTTTAGGCTCTTGTGATCTGTATAGATCTCCAACTTCACTCCATAAAGATAGTGTCGCCACAACTTTAGTGCAAAAATCACCACCGCCAACTCTAAGTCATGGACGGGATAGTTCCGCTCGTGCACTTTCAGCTGACGTGAGCCATAAGCAATCACCTTTCCATTCTGCAGAAGAACGCAGCCTAAGCCGCTCCCTGAGGCATCACTATAAATAACAAATCCATCGGTCCCACTTAGCGAAGACAACACCGGCGCCGTGGTCAACCGAACCTTCAGATCTTCAAAAGCTTGTGCGCACTCTGGCGTCCAAACGAACTTCTGATCTTTTCTCGTCAGCATGGTTAGCGGCAAAGCGATCCGCGAGAAATTCTCAACAAATCTTCGATAGTAGCCCGCAAGTCCAAGGAAGCTCCTGACCTCGGCCACGGAAGACAACACTGGCCACTCTTGTATGGCCCTTATCTTCGCTGGATCCACAGCTATGCCCGCTCCACTCACCACATGGCCCAGAAAATCCACTGACAATAGCCAAAACTCGCACTTCGAGAACTTAGCATAGAGCTGATTTTGCCTCAACGTGTTCAACACTAACCGCAAGTAGTTTTCATGCTCAACTTTTGACTTCGAGTACAGCAGGATGTCATCAATGAACACTATCACAAACAAATCCAGGTACTCTCGGAACGTAAGGTGCATCAAGTCCATAAACACCGAGGGCGCATTACACAGTCCAAATGGCATTACCGTGAACTCATAGTGCCCATAATGCGTTCCAAGTGCAGTTTTGGGAATATCTTCTTCCCTGATCCTCAATTGGTAATAACCGGATTTTAAGTCCAACTTCGAGTAGACAGACGATCCCATTAGCTGATCAAACATCTCATCAATCCGCGGAATCAGATATTTATTCTTCTCGGTTAGCATATTCAATTCGCGGTAATCTATACATAACCGCAAGCCACCGTCTTTTTTCTTCACAAAAAGCACATGGGCGCTCCAAGGAGACATGCTTGGGCGTTTATACCCCTGCTCCATCAATTCCTGCAGTTGGACTTTCAACTCCGCCATTTCTTTTGGCGCGACACGATATGGCCAGCGGGCCACAGGTTTCGCACCTGACACCATCTCGATCGTGAAGTCAATCTCATGCTGGGGTGGTAGCCCAAGGAGATCCTTGGGAAACACATCTGAAAATTCCGACACAATCGGAACATCACCCACACTGGCCTGAGGCTCAACATCCTGAATCAAGGCGAAGTAGCACTCCGCACCCTTCCGAACAGCCTTTAAGACTTGGAGTGCAGACAACAATGTCCCGCCCACTCCTCGCATACCCGCGAACTTTGTCTCCTGTTCGGTATTCTGGCCCAACATGATTTCTTTGGACTGGCAATCAATCAAGGCATGCTGCTCCGCAAGCCAATCCATACCAAATATCACGTCGAATTCCGATATCGGCAATACAGATGCAGTCAAACTGAAATCCCGACTTCCTATTTGGACCGTCACATCACAAGCTTGATCCGCAAGCAACCAACAGCCATTAGGCAACACCACTCTGACGCTATCTGTCTTCACACGACTAGGTATCCCAAGCCGCGCTATAAAATCGCGAGACAGAAAAGAATGCGATGCACCTGTATCAAATAGTGCTCGTGCCAGCGTGTCCCGAATCATCACAAAACCTGTGACAATCATGTCACACACACAAGCCGCAGCCACAGAGGCATTAAGCAAAACATACAAGCAATAAAATACCCGGGGCCAATCTTGTAAACATACAGGCAATAAAATACAAGCCGCGGTCACTTTGCTTGATGGCCTCCTGCAGGCCAAGATTGTAGACCCGGGGCTGCGCCTGAGAGGCAGAGGAGTCCACCACCGCCTTTCCTTTTTCCGCATATGACGCTCCCGCCTTCTTTTCACTCTTTGGTGGAACCCGACAATCTCGAGCTATATGCCCCACCCGGCCATAATTGAAGCATGTACGAGACTCCGGCTTGGAGGTGGCCCCCAATGTTGCTCCCGATGCAACAGAAGAAGGAGCTTGTCCCGCCGTCTGGGGCCTCTTGCCCCATTTCTTCTTATAAAATGACTTTGTGTGTCGGGGCAACTTAAAGTCTGGATGTGACACAGCCAATGCCCTCTTCCATTGCACTCTCTTCATGTCTTTTTCCAGCGCGCTTGCAGTGTCGACCTACGCCTGGAAGCCTTGGTTCACCGAACTAGAAAGCAGGAACCTCAGCTCGTCCCGCAGTCCTTCGTAGAACCTTTTCGTCTTCCTCTGCTCATCAGCAAATATCGAACCCGCATACCTCCCTAAGCATGTAAATTCTTGCAGGTAAGCTTCCACACTGTCATCACCTTGCGTCAGCCTTTGGAATTCATTCTCCATGGCAATCCGTTGCGCCGCAGGAAGGTGCTTCGCTAGGAAGAGTCGAGAGAATTCTTCCATCGATACTTGTGTTAAGGGATGACCCGCCAAGTGATGCAGCTCCATCTCGTCCCACCACAGTCTAGCCTCTCCTTCAAGAAGGAAGGTAGCCAAGGTGACTTTCTGATGGTCCTCTATTCCAATCACCGTCATGATCCGCTTGACGCGCGATAACCAATCCTCAGCATGTGCAGCAACTCCCACTCCCGAGAACGTCAGCGGGTGAAAACTCATAAACCGCGTCAACTGCTTCTCAGCGGTACTAGGATTCACAACCACAACAGGTTCTGGCCTCGCCTCCACCTGTTCTGGCCGCACGGTCGGCTGCGCCTGCCGTTGTGCCTGCCCAACCGGATGTCCTTGAACCATCGCAAACAAAGCCTCAACAATTTGTCGCACAATTTCTGCAGATGGCGGATGTGTAGGCACCTCAATTGGTGCCGTACTTTCATCCGAACGCTGGGGCTCCGATTGCCCCACACCACTACGAGTCACCTAAAGGGGACAAGACACACACATTAGCGGCCTTACACAAGCAAACAACACAAAATAGGAACACACAGGTTCCTCAAACACAAGAATTTGCATTCCTAGCATGGACATTCAGGAGTTCAAACGTGTTAACGTGGTTTGCACAGACACGTGCTCGCCACCCCACAAAATAAGTCGACCATGACTTCAAGAGGGAAAGACCAAGACAGCGGATACCAAAAATGTAACAACCCCATCCGTTCATATAGCATATACAAGAAGGTCCGGCCGGGGCCCCACAGCATATACAACAAAACGAGCGGTGTCGTCACAGAGTGATACCAGAGTAACTCAGCGATCCTAACACATTGCATTCTAGCGGAAGCCTATACACTTGAACTCCTCTCTTGAATGTCCAACATATAAAACTCCACATTTTATAGATTATAGGAATGTCTTACAACATGTAAACAACGTTGTCCTATGGCCTTATAGGGCTATCAAACAGTGGCCCAAACATTGGCACGCAGGCCGGCCACATCAAAGAAAACATAACATGTACATTCACAATAGCCTTCGAGGGCTAGCAGCGGCAGTAACAAAAGCAGTAGGGACTTCAACCCTTATGCGTCCCGCTCGGTTCTCCAGCACCTGCATAGGGACATTCCACCCAAGGGTGGCAAACAGAGGCAACGGTCAGCGTTCAGCTGACCAAATTATAACGACCCTACCCCTTTTCTCGGGGCAGCGGTAATCTTCTCTGCAGGCATATCATATCACAAGTATGGCAATATATCTCATATAATATTCTTTCACGCACACATGCCATCACAACCGTTGGCCACCCGGCCCAACGGTCCGTGCACTCAGGGTACATTCTTGGTGTACTGGCAAATCAGTTGCCCACCACCGTATCAGGGTCACAACCCAACGGCAACTCACTTGAGCATTTACTCCATGGCGTGCAGCCGGAGTTTTATAGTCTTAGTGAACCGGGATTGGCCCGTAGCCCCCCATTGTCTCACGGCGCGTAGGCCTAATACTCTTGCTATGCTCTCCAACAGACCGCACCTTCTGGTCTCACGTCGGATGGACATAACGCAGGTCGGATCCTCCACCCCCCGTTGCTCAAATCGCCTTGACATCACCGAGCACGGCGTTCTTGCGGCTAAATAAAGGCGCGTGTAGGTCTCACCGATCCTGTTCTGGCATTCAAGCCTGGGTATTTCTATTTCACCCATTCATCTCACAATATTCGCGGGTCTTTCCTAGGCACACCAGTACTTCCTGCTACTCTCTTCGCAGGTGGACGCCGCAAATATTACAAATGTCAGGGGTCTTTCCGGGCTACCATGCCAGTACTTCTTGTTACTCGCTTCACAGGTGGACTCCCCATGAACATTAAGCATTCCAAAGGGTATTTACTGGAATTCCAATCCAGTACTTCCTGCTACTTTCTTTCACAGGTCAAACCCATCAGCACAAGCAGCACAAACATTCTACAGGTATTTTCCTGGACTACCACTCTAGTACTTCCTGCTACTTTCTTTCACAGGTCCAACCCGTCGACTCCTAAACTACACGTTTATCACAGAGTCTTCTCCGGTTCGTATACAATATCACCAATCCACACCAACCTGTCCAGATGGGCTTCACACAGCATGCCTATTCCGTACTCCATTCCGGATCTATATGCCAACCAAGGGGATTTCATGAATCCACCCAAAGACTCCCAAAATCAGCCACCTTTTGGTGGTGGAATCACATACATATGCCAAAAAGGAAGCCTTCACATGGCTAGGAAGAAAAGTCGTTACCCTTGCAGATCGCTTCGGTGCCATAAGCACCAAGGTAACTTGAAAGAATCGCAACAACGTTTCCTCCGCAAAGATGGCCTCAGATCACCACTTGACACTCACAAGCTCCACCACCGAACAACCCCTCTTCTTCTTCCTCCGTCTTCCTTTCCCTTTCTCTCTCTAGAATAGAAGAAAGAAAATGGCCAACATAAAATGAGACTTTCTGTCCAAGTCTCGGCCTTAAGGAAACAGGAAAGAAACTCAGCCCGTGAATCCCAGCTGAGAAAATGGACGGCCACAAAAAATCGGGAAAATCAATTTTTGCATCCGACACGCCCTGTGACACGCCCGTGTCACAGGCCGTGTACGCAAAGCGGTGCTCAACCCGCCTTATCCACAAAATAGGTCACCGCCACAAGACACGCCCGTGTCAGCCAAGTAATGCCCGTGACACAGGTCTGCGCTTGACGATCTGCGTTCGACGATCAGGCAGCGATCGTCGAGCTCGCTAGCGATCGTCGATCTCACCAGCGATCGGCAAACAACGCGTTCGACGATTTGCGCTCGGCAATCAGCCCGTTCGAAGATATTCATTCGACGATCAGGCAGCGATCGTCAAGTTGGCCAGTGCTCGACGATTGGCCTAGCGTTCGACGATTTCCGAGTTCGACGATTTTGCCAGCCCACGGAGCCTTTGTTAAATCGTCGAGCTCAATTTGTTGAACACAGAATTTCGTCGACCTGACGCCAAACTCGAGCGGGACACGCCCTGGGACATGCCCGTGTCCCAGGCCGTGTCACCCAAAAGTTTGCCTGCTGAATAAATTGGGCTGTTACACAATGCTCTTGAAGGAGGTCTTACTCTGTTTGCCCTTTTGGCATACAGAGTAGATACCCGCCTTAGTGTATATATACTTAGGCCCATTCCTAACTAGCTCCTTTCTGAACAGCTTGCCTATGGTCCTATAATTTAGATGTGCTAGCCTCTTGTGCCACTGGACACAGGAAGAGGCTTTCTCATCTATAACTAGGCATACAAGTGAGTCTTTGCTAGTGCATAGGAAATCTAAACAGTACACATTTCCACTCATAGTGCCTATCAAGATGACCTCTTAGTCACTTAACCTCCTAATTTGACACTCATCCTTGTGGAATACCATGTCATTGCCAAGATCACAGAGTTGACTAGTGCTTATCAGGTTGTGTTGCAACCATTTCGCATAGGCTACTCTAGTGATAGTGATTATGTCATTAGAGATCTTACCATAACCTCTAGTCACCCCTTTTTGTGACCCACCAAAGATAACCTTTTGTCCATTCTTTAGTGGAGCATAATCCTTCAGCATGCTCCTTATTCCAGTTATGTGCCTGGAACATATACTGTCCAAGTATCATATAGGGGTATGGGCACTTGGACTATCCTGAAAAACACAAATCAGTTAACCTTAGGACCCCAATTTTTATTGAGTCCTTGGTGCATGTTAGGCTGAAAATAATTCTGCCTGCCTACAGCGTTTTTGATAGACAAGCTGACATTTGCTCTCTGCACACTATGATTGTGTCAGCAATCGACAATAAAGTGGCCTACCTTGCCAAAACACCAACACTCATGGATGTTGTACCTTCTTTTTGGACCAGGTCTAGTGGCTATGTTAACAGCAGCTCTGGGTCTAGAAGGAGTATCAACAGTCTTGTTCCATTGTTTTTCAACCCCAGTTTGACAAATGGTGGGTCTGGAAGTAGAAGTGCATGGGATATCTTGAGCCCTTCTAGCAGCAGCTTTCTTTTCAGAAAGCATGCTCTTGATAGCCTCAGAGATGCCTAGGTCTTGTCTACTAACATTCTTGCCCTTTGTCTTAGAGTGTGGTGGAGGAATTGGAGAACAGTTAGCAGCTTTAACCTTAACTGAAGGGGCTGTTGCACCAAACATAAATGGTCTAGAATCGGCCATTTGTATTTTCCCATAGGGCACTTGCACCTTTGCTGTAACTACCACCATACTATGGAACATCTTTGTTCACACAAGATGGTATAGCATGATTCCAATGACCATAGATACTCTCATAGTCATGGCTGTTAGAAAGAAATTGCACTCTATTAAATTTCACAGGAGGCTTAGAGGCTAGTGGCTCCACTTGAGCTTTGCCATTTCCCTTGGGATTAGCAGCTCTTGTCCTTCCCTTGAATCCCAACCCTTTCTTTCCCTTTTGGGAGGAGAATGAGTCTATCAAGGGCAACACTGTGATAGGCTTGGAGTAGCTAGCCACTAGTTCACACTACTTTTGGAGCTTTCCTTCAAGATTCCTGATATGGTTATTCTTGAAGGTTATGGTGCTCATTCGAAGGATTGTTACATTTTTCAGTTTGCTAACTTCTTGAGTCTTCAGATCCAGCAATTTTGCTGATTCTGAAGCAGCAAGATTTAAAGAGACAATTTCCTGAGAATGCTGTTTGCCCAAGAGCTTGCTTTTCTTTAGAGCCTGCAGAAGTGCACCATAATTATCAATCAATTGATTGATGTCTCCCTCTGATTTTGAGCAATCATCATCACTTGATGCAGAATCACAAGAATCTAGAACTGATTCATATATGAACAAGCAGAGCTAGTGATAAAAATTACCTTGCTTGGACCAGGCTGATCCTAGCTGATTTCTTCATATGACTTAGCCACCAGCCCAAGACAACAACTATCTTCTTCAGAATCCACCTCTGAATCACCATCAGAATGTGATAGAGGGGCCATGCCTTCAATCCTGACAGCAAGATGAACCTTCTCAACTTCTTCTTCTAAAGCAGCTAGCCTTTTGATGCAGTCTGCTTCAACAGCTTCTTCTTCAGTAGAGTATAACCCAATGCGGTCTTCTTCTTCTGCTTCTTCTGACTCTGATGAGGAGGAGTCCGTCCAGCTTCTTTGCTTCTTGGCCAAGAGAGATTTCTCTTCTTTCCTTTTTTCTCGTGGTCCTTTTTCTCACTGTGTTCCTTTATTTTGTCTGGGCAGTCGGCTATTACATGCCCAGGTTTTCTACAATGATAAAAATTCATGTTAGAGGAAACTTGTTTACCAGTTTTGGAACCATACATGTCCTCCTTAGAGTATTTTCTCCTGCCCTTGTAGTAGTCATCCTTGGGATTTGAGGAGGTGGAAGGCCTGCCTCTCCGGTGCTTCCTTTTCAAGAACTTCTAGAATTGCCTGGTGAAGGCAGCAAAATCTTCATCAGACCATTGACAGTCTGATGTGCTTTCCTCTGATTTTCTAGAATCAGATTCAACATCTCTCCTTTGTAGAGAGGGATACTTTCTTCTGCCTTTGCTGGAACCTTCAGCTTTGAATGCTACAGACTTGTCTCTTGCCTGAGACTTGTTCTGGTTCTCCTCTTCTTTCCATGCAGCCAGCTGCATTTCATATGATAGCAGCTTCCCAAAGAGGGTGTGAGGAACTGTCTCACCCAGCTTTTCCACTTCTCTGATGGCACAGATTTTAGTGTCCCACTCTCTAGAGAGAGATCTAAGGAACTTGTCATTCTGTTCATAGTGACTGAATACTCTTCCATAAGTCTTCAGCTCATTCACAATCCTAAAGAACTTTTCATAACATATGGTTATGTTGTTCCCCTTGGATTGCCTGAAAGCCTCATACTCTTGGTCGAGCATGGACTTCCTATTATCTCTAACCTCATCTGTCCCCTCCATGTAAATCACAAGTGTTTCCTACATTTCCTTTGCAGATGAGCAATGGATCAGTTTCTGAAGAGTTGCGTCATCAACAACACTCATAATTATGTTCTTTGCTCTCTTGTCTATTGAGGCCAATGCCAACTCATCCTTGGTCATCTCATTATATGTCTTGGGGGTCTTTACATTAGTATCCAGTACTGACACCTTCATTGGGATGTATGGTCCATCTTTAACTGTAATATACATCCTAGGGTCAGCAGCTTCCATGAACTGCCTCACCCTTGCTTTCCAGATGCCAAAATCTTCCTTCATACAGATTGGAAGTCTCATAACACTCAGCTCCCTATTGGTCATTTCCAAACCCATAGAGATAGACTTCTAGCTAACCTTGGAGACCTACTGAGACCGTTAAGACTTTAAAGAGCAACCTCCCTTTGATACCACTTGAAAGTCTTATTTTCAAGGCTAGCTAAACACCTAGAGGGGGGGGGGAGAATAGGTTTCTGTCTCTATTTGATTTTTCTAACTTGTTTGTTGATTTCTGTGGTTGGTGATTATGTTAGTTTTTGCTTTCATGATCAATCACAGACGGCACAACAATTTATAGTGGTTCCCCAATCTTGGGTACATCCACTGTCACTCTGTGCCTAACTAATAGTGTGTTAGATTCAGCTCTCCCTCCAGAACTCAGCTTCTCAAGAGCTTACAACACAGATCCCGTAAGACCACATAGGTCACACAAACCTATAACTTAGACACTAAGCCAAACCCAAGTCACAAAGACCTTTCACCCGGCACAAAGCCAAACACAGGTCACTAAGACCTCAGCCTTTATAATACAGGCATACAACTCCAGATTCACCAAGAATTTTTACAGAAGAATAAATAAGGAGAGATATGATTAGAAACCAGAGCAAGATCTCTGTGTCTTCTTCTTCCTGAACTGATCAGATATCAGTCCAAGCTTTTGCTGTTGAAGGCAATAGATTGGCAGTAGAGTCTTTCTTCAAAGAACTTCCTTTTTATCTGCAGAACTGTTAGATCTACTTCCTCAGAATAGCTTCTTATACTGCTGTTGCAGATGGTGATTGCTTCAGCTATCTCTTTCCCCAGCAAGGTTATCTGTGCAAAACAACTTCTTCAGGCTCGACGAAAATGGCAAGGAAGAAGATCAAGTTTGGCCGCAGTTTTCATTTTCAGAAAACCTAGACAAGGAATCGATCGATTGCTCTGGCCGATTTGCTTCTTTTTATTCTCTGACGAACAATTTAGCAGTTGGTCCCACCACCAGGATTGATGGCTAAGATTGAGCCATTCATCGCATGCTTTCCATTTAATCTTAATTCAATGACTCTTTATTGTGTGTGGGCCCCAACACTTAATGTTGAAAATATTCCTTGGAAATTGCAGAAGATGATAACAGCTGGACACCAACGTTTCTGGCAGCATTTCCGTGACATTTGAATTTTGGTTGACTTTTTGACTTTGCTGACGTCAGCATGACTCAGCATCTCTCTGGACTTAGACAAAATTCAATCATTAGAACCAAAGGCATTGAGTGAGTAGGTATCACTCAACGCCACAACACATAGACAAAATACTATCTGTCTAGGTATTAAGCTCGACAAATTCTGAGCTCTGTTTGACGAACGACAAGCTCAGCTCGATGAAAGCATAAGTTCAGTTCGACGAACTGTAGACTTAGTTCGACGAAAGGATAAACTCTGTTCGACGAACTGTAGACTTAGTTTGACAAAAGGCTAAACTCAGTTCGACAAATAGTAGACTTAGTTCGACGAAAGGGTAAACTTAGTTCGACGAACAGTACACTTAGTTCGACGTAAGGCTAAACTCAGTTCGATGAACTCCATGCTCAGTTCGACGAACGCTGATAAGTTAATTTATATAGTTATTTTAGTTTAGTTTTTTTTATAAATAAATAGTATAATTTATTTGGATTTATATTAATATATATAATAATTCATTTATTTTTATATTTCAGGTCAATATGGGCTCCAAATATCATTTTCAAGTCCATGGCAAAGATCCGAAAACATTTTGAGAAAATTAACATTTTTGGCCACGGATAGCTGAAATTCAAATGACCATAACTTTCAAACCAGGAAGAGTTACGGGACGTGCAACCAGTCAACGGAAAGAGGACGACGTCCTCTACAAATCTGGAGAATTTCCCAAGTACACGCCCCCCTGTCACAGGCGTGACCTAGGGCGTGACTAACCCGAAACTGCCGAATTGATGCCAGAATGCGCCATTTTCAGTCGTTTGCTGACCCGGTCAGTACACGCCCTAGGTCACGGGCGTGACCTAGGGGCGTGACACTTGAGGAACTGACAGAATTTACTCCCGCCGTTTTCAGCTTCCCGCAGTTTTCCAGAAACTGAAGTGACATGCCCTAGGTCACGGGCGTGACCTAGGGGCGTGACCCGCCATTTAACAGATTTTGGCGGTTTCTCCTCCAACGTTCCCGGGCTTTCAAGACGGCGGTTTCCGAGCCTGACACGCCCTAGGTCACGGGCGTGACCTAGGGCGTGACCTTGCAGAAATTTTTCCTATAAATTGCAGATGAGTTCAGAAGCAGAGGAGGGAGGAGGCCAATCTAGGAGTAGCTTCCGCAGATTATTTTCCTGTTTTTTATGTATTTTATTTATGTACTTTTCAATTTCATAGTTTAAGCTTTAATTCTAGCACTTTTTATTTTGTTTTCCATGTATCCCTATTTTCATTTCCACTTGATCATGAAAATCTTTTCAATATAATAAACTACTTCTTTTTGTCAAACTCTATTCTTATCGTTTCGAGTTATCTTTGATTTATTAGCTTCGATTCCGATCTAAGATCCATATCCTAAATGACCGAGAGGTTGCGGATACGGGAAGATCACTCAAGGATAAAAGGAGTTGATTGCAATCCTCGAGAGAGGAAGACATAACTCTTCCGGATTGGAGTAGAATCCAATAGAGGGGTTCACCTCCTAAAGCAGGCTTAGGGATTTCGACTGGCCGAGAGGTCTTAATCGATCAACCTAAGTTTAGTCGAGAGCGTATTCTCGAGAGAGGCGTTTTCGTATTTTAGGAACCTCCACGGTCGACGCGGATAATCTAGAAGTTTGCCCTTAAGATAAGTTCATTTTATTTCAAAGTTAGTCTAGATCAAGTGTGTTCTTCTATTCAATTTTTCTAGCTATAGTTTAATTTACTTATTTTATATCTAGATAAAATATTATTAATTTGCGTGAGTAGAAGTACTCAACAGGCCCCGAGTCTAGTACGACATTTCTTATACTATATTTCGATAGGTACACTTGCCTATTTCGAGATTATAGTTTGGATACATTTTTAAAACTATAAAACTCCTCATCAAGTTTTTGGCGCCGTTGCCGGGGACATTTTGTTGATATTTTGAAGGCACAAATTGTATTACTTTTATCACTCTCTTTCTCTAACCCCAATTCTCTTTTTCATTTTTTTTTAAATTCCTTTCTATTAGGTACGGGTTGTGTTTATTTTCCTTTATTAAAAACGATGATATCTCAATTGGCCGCCAAAATTACCGAGCTTCAAAATCAATTCGATATTTTGAAAGCCGCAAAAAAGCATCAATCTGTTTGTTTTTATTGTCACGGTTCTCATCTAAGTGAGTTTTGTTATCATTATAATTATTATAAAAATCATTCTTATGAAAATAATTTTGATAGTAATTATGATAATAATTTTTCTCACTTTTATGATAATTCAAATTTTTATGAAAATAATTTTTCTAATTTTTCCTATTTTCATGAAAATAATTTTTCAAGTGATAATGCGAATAATTATTTTGATGTAAATAATTATTCTTCCAACTCGGATGAAAACTTCTCTTGGTCGCAAGATCAACCGGAAGGTTTCCCGAGTTATGAGAATAATTATTTGGATCCAAATTTTTGTTGTTCTTCTTCCGCACCGCAAGCTTTCTCTCTTAATTTTGGGGAATCCTCTCATTTGCAATATGATTCTTCCCCCCAAAATTTGGATGAAAATTTTCTTACGTTTAGTGATTCTTCTCCTTCGGATACTGTTGCTAATGAGGAACATGACTTCTCATGTACCCCAGTAGTTGTTTATACCGAAGAAGAACAACAACTTTTATTTCAAGAGCTCGTTAGGTGTATGGATGCGCTGGATGGAGTAGATGAAGAATATGTTTCTCCTCCTACTACTCCCCATTTTCCTCCTATTAATGAATCTCCTTGCACAATTTATGATTTTCTAGCAGCGCAAATTTATGAGCATGATGCTTCCGATGATTTTATTTTAAATAAATTTTCGGACAAAAAATTAATTTTAGAAAATAAACAACCCGAGCCTAATCTTATAACTTCGCAAGAGTCTCCTCCTTGCAAAGATTTTTCTGACGCACTTCTTTTTGATTATTCTTTCCCTAACAAGTTTCAGGAAGAAGATGAGTCGTTGCAATCAAATGTTGTCCCCGACCCATTTGCCGCTCATCTAGAAAGATTCAAATCACCTCAGTTATGCATAGGTGATTTGAATCTAAATTTTCAAGTCAACTGCAAGAAGGAAAATCAAGAAGCAAGCAGAGCAGTAGCTGGGCAAGCGACTTTGGCATCTTCGCCAAAGCAAGAATTAAGGGAGTTACCCGTTCATTTCAATTTTTATTTTCTTTTCTCCTAACCCGAACCGTCTAGCTTAAAGACGGGAAAAGAAAAGCGCTCTTGGGAGACACCCTTTGTTTATCTTTAATATTTTTTTTGAAAAAAAATCTAATTTTTTTTTTTATTTTATTTCTTCTTGTTTCTCCCCTCTTACTTGACTTATAAACATTGAGGACAATGTTTATTTTTAAGTATGGCGGTGGATTCAACTTTATTGTTTTTATCTAAAAATATAAAAAAAATGAAAAAATCTTTAAAATTTTTAAAAATATAAAAATCTTAAAAAATTACAAAATTTTGTTTTTTATTTTTATTTTATAAAAAATACAAAAAAATAGGAAAAAAAGAAAATCCAAAAAATATAATAAACCCTTATTTAATATTTTTGTGACTTTTCAGAAATTTATTTTGAGTTTATTTATAAGAATTTTTATAATTTTTGATTTTCTAATCTTTTATTTCATCAAAGTTAGTTAAAATTAATTTTTAGGTGATTTTATTTTAAGAAATAAATTTATGAAGTAAATTTGTTTAGAGAAATTTATTTAACCTTTTTCTCTTTTATTTTAATTAGTTTCAATTTTATAGTGCTTAGTTTAACAATTTTTAGATTATAATTATCTCCACTTTGAACTTTAAGATTCTTAGGAAATTTTAATTTACTTTAGTTGCTCTCTTTTAATTTTAATTTAATCTAAATATTTTTTAGCCTTCCCTTGTTTTAATTTTTCTTGTTAGATCATATGTCACGGGGATAAGAGGATAAAATTCATTATCCCCTGGTACACATATGCAAGTTTTTATTTTTGGTTAGATCATATGTCATGGGAATTAAATATTTCTTGGTACACATATGCAACCAAAAAAAAAGAGTAAGAGGATAAAATTCATTACTCCTAAGTAATTTTGTTTGAAGAGAAAAACAAGAAGGAAAAAAACATCAAAAAATAGAAAAAAATTGTGTGGGGTGAGAGGATAAAATTCATCACCCCCAATCAAAGATCTCTTCAATTCTCTTTTTCCAAACCCAAAGCCCAATATAATTGCTTTAGTTTTAAATTAAAATCGTAAGAGAGCATAAGTAGTAGTTTAAATTTTCCTCAAAATCTCTTTTTAGTGAAAGAAGTGTTTATAATTTTTAATCTAATTTTGTTTACTAACTACTTAATTTTGAGATCTAATTATTTTATTAGAGAAAATTTGCTAAATATTTATCTTTTCTCATTTTACTTTCATATTTTAGGACTTAAAAATTTGAATCCCTAAAATTAATTTTTAACTCTCTTTTGATTTGATAATTTTTTAGTTTGATTAAAAAATTATATTATTTTCTTATAAATATTTCTCATAGTTTTGCTCTGGAATAGCAAAAGATTAAGTGTGGGGGTATTTGATAAGTTAATTTATATAGTTATTTTAGTTTAGTTTTTTTATAAATAAATAGTATAATTTATTTGGATTTATATTAATATATATAATAATTCATTTATTTTTATATTTCAGGTCAATATGGGCTCCAAATATCATTTTCAAGTCCATGGCAAAGATCCGAAAACATTTTGAGAAAATTAACATTTTTGGCCACGGATAGCTGAAATTCAAATGACCATAACTTTCAAACCAGGAAGAGTTACGGGACGTGCAACCAGTCAACGGAAAGAAGACGATGTCCTCTACAAATCTGGAGAATTTCCCAAGTACACGCCCCCCTGTCACGGTCGTGACTAACCCGAAACTGCCGAATTGATGCCAGAATGCGCCGTTTTCAGTCGTTTGCTGACCCGGTCAGTACACGCCCTAGGTCACGGGCGTGACCTAGGGGCGTGACACTTGAGGAACTGACAGAATTTACTCCCGCCGTTTTCAGCTTCCCGCGGTTTTCCAGAAACTGAAGTGACACGCCCTAGGTCACGGGCGTGACCTAGGGGCGTGACCCGCCATTTAACAGATTTTGGCGGTTTCTCCTCCAACGTTCCCGGGCTTTCAAGACGGCGGTTTCCGAGCCTGACACGCCCTAGGTCACGGGCGTGACCTAGGGCGTGACCTTGCAGAAATTTTTCCTACAAATTGCAGATGAGTTCAGAAGTAGAGGAGGGAGGAGGCCAATCTAGGAGTAGCTTCCGCAGATTATTTTCCTGTTTTTTATGTATTTTATTTATGTACTTTTCAATTTCATAGTTTAAGCTTTAATTCTAGCACTTTTTATTTTGTTTTCCATGTATCCCTATTTTCATTTCCACTTGATCATGAAAATCTTTTCAATATAATAAACTACTTCTTTTTGTCAAACTCTATTCTTATCGTTTCGAGTTATCTTTGATTTATTAGCTTCGATTCCGATCTAAGATCCGTATCCTAAATGACCGAGAGGTTGCGGATACGGGGAGATCACTCAAGGATAAAAGGAGTTGATTGCAATCCTCGAGAGAGGAAGACATAACTCTTCCGGATTGGAGTAGAATCCAATAGAGGGGTTCACCTCCTAAAGCAGGCTTAGGGGTTTCGACTGGCCGAGAGGTCTTAATCGATCAACCTAAGTTTAGTCGAGAGCGTATTCTCGAGAGAGGCGTTTTCGTATTTTAGGAACCTCCACGGTCGACGCGGATAATCTAGAAGTTTGCCCTTAAGATAAGTTCATTTTATTTCAAAGTTAGTCTAGATCAAGTGTGTTCTTCTATTCAATTTTTCTAGCTATAGTTTAATTTACTTATTTTATATCTAGATAAAATATTATTAATTTGCGTGAGTAGAAGTACTCAACAGGCCCCGAGTCTAGTACGACATTTCTTATACTATATTTCGATAGGTACACTTGCCTATTTCGAGATTATAGTTTGGTACATTTTTAAAACTATAAAACTCCTCATCAAACGCTAAGCTCAGTTCGACGAAGTTGAGCTCGACGAAAGCCAAGCATTCCATACATTTGGACTTAGCCAAATTTTTTGCTTCAAGGCTTTGAGAGTGTCGAGAGCATTGAGTAGGCTTGCCTCACTCAATGCTATTTGCCTTAGCAAATATTTCTGCGCCTTGGCGTTGAGAGAGTAAGCTCCACTCAATGCCAAACTACTTAACAGAATTTTTCTGTTATCTGGCGTTGAGTGAGTAAGCTACACTCAATGCCCGTGGACTTAGTGAAAATTTTGCCCAACTTTTCTGTGGAGTTGACTGTCATAGCAACACTCAACGCTAAAAGTTATATGGCGTTGAGTGAGTAGACCACACTCAACGCCTGTGGACCTGGCCACATTTTCAGCCAATTTCTCTGGGCTTAGACTGACTCAGCCTGACTCACAGCCTTTTTGATGTATGACATTGAGTGAGTAGACTACACTCAATGCTTTTGTACTTAGCCAAAGTTTCGGCCATCTTTCAGTTAGGCTGAGATAGACTCAACGCTATATATCATATGGTGTTGAGTGAGCTGTCCTCACTCAACGCCTGTGGGCTTAGGCAAATTTCTACTAGATAATTTTGAATCAATACCTCTGGCATTGAGTGAGCTTGCTCCACTCAATGCCTGTAGACTTAGTCGACTTTTGCTATGTCCAGCAACCACTTATTGTCTCCGCATGTCCAATCAATGTGCTATGGACAACATGCACTCAAGACCTCAAATGTACATCAAATACAGTTACTGTGTGTGACATTGACCTGTTTGACTTCTCACAAATCACAGACATTGGGAAACAGTGGATCGAACAGTGAGGTACCGCGCAGCATTAGTTCTACTGTCGGCGTTAGCGCGACATTATTTTCTGGCCGAGCGGTAGGTAGTTACCGCCCGACGGTAGTAGATGGAAGCAGTTCCGTTATTTGGCTTTTTAGCCGTCCGATTTCATTTAGGTTTTGATCATAAGGCCCAAGACTCTCCCTCCAGAGTGCTTTTATAGGGCTGAACGGTTGTTTCCCCTCATTTTCTCATTTGAGAAGTGGGAGTTAGGGTTTTTGAGAAGGAGAGTGGAGGAGCAAGAAGTGAGCTTTCTTCCGCCATTGATGGAGCTTCAGAGCCTCGATCGTCTGAGTTTTGAGTTGGATAATTTTATATCATCTTATAATACCAAAACTGTGGAGAATGTATATTGTGGGGCCCCGGCCGGACCCATATTTTATAGTCATTACAGGGGAGGTGTTACAATTTGGTATCAGAGGGAGGTTAGTGTCCAAGGTAAGGATTCGTGGTCGAATGTCATAATTGGATCACATTAAGAAGTTTTTTACATAGGCGTATCACCAGACCGTGCGTGTCCTAGTGTCTAAGTTTTGCGAATAGAGGCTAATTCTTGTTTTACTTTGCTTTTTCTATTGGTGCAAGCGACGAGGCAGGGACATCGAGGCCACGAGAGGAGCCTTCGACGAGCAGTGCTACTGCTCCAAGTCCGTTGGGCATGGGGGTAACCCCGGCTGATTTATGTCGCATGATTGTAGAAGCAATGGTAGTGTAACGCCCCCATCCGTCGCATAGCATATGACAAAAGGTTCGTCCGGGGCCCGACGCAATATACCACAGGCAGGTAAGGAGATTACATGTTTGCCAAACCCTAGTTCAAGTAGAAAACACATCCTACCACATAGCATTCTAGAGGAAGAATTTTACAATTTAATAACCCATACTCAATAAGAATGTCCACTACACAATAGGAATGATACAAAAATACAACACATGTTTTGGCCGTAGCCTTAATACAACTATTTCAGTTAAAATATGTGACTTCATACATCGGCATGCATGCCGGCCACACCTGAAAAAGTAAAGTTCACCTTTGGGCCTTCAAGGGTCAGCCAATTGCAGCGCATGGGCTTCAGCCCGCTACTTTCCACTTGACTCTCCAGCACCTGCACAAAAGGGCCCACTAAAATGTGGCAAACAAAGCAACGATCAGTATTTTGCTGACCCGTTTATAATGATCCCACCCATTACTCGGGGTAGCATTGCTCCATCCCTTCCAACAAGGCATAACATATATATGGCAACAACAAAGTGCGTTTAAGAACCATTCATCATAGACATTGGCCCAATGACCCCACACCCCGTGCGCTCAGGGCACATTTTCGGTGCACTGGACTCCCCCGTGTAACACCATCGTTCAGAGGTCCATGACTTAACGATAACTTTGTCGTTTAGAGGTACTTAACTTAACGACTAGGTCGTTTAGAGGTACTTAACTTGACGACCAACTGCCCATTCAGAGGTACTTAACTTGACGACCCAGTCATTCAGAGGTATTTAACTTGATGACATAGTAGTTGGCCTTCACGGCTCAACTCATCACAAGCCACACAGATTTGTCCATTTTGGGCTGGCACCCACCACAAGCCAAACAACTTAAGCACATAGATTTACATACAATGACCCCCCAGGTCTCTTGAAGACATGCCTCATAAGACTAGCTCACAGGAAGATATAGCCGATGACTTTCACTATCGCCCGATGACATCAACAGTTCACGAAATCGTGATCTTTTCTGGGTAATTTCCTGGAAATAACTCCAGTACTTTGGTGCAACATCCTGCACATGCCCTTGACCCCACATTTCACACATACATCACACGCACATTCACGAAGTCTTCTCCGGCACGCAAAAGAAACATCACCAATTCAGACCAACTTGTCCAGATGGGCTTTACACAACATGCCTATTTCGTACTCTACATTTCCGGATCTAAATGGAGGATTATATAGGGATCAAATCGATCTACACATTAGAATCTACCTATTCCACCTTTTGGTGAGCGGATCCATGCAAATGCATATTGAGGACTTCACTTGTCTGGGAGAAAATCGTTACCCTTGAAGATCTCTTTGGAGCCATGGGAAGCTTTTTCACACAGATGGAAACAATTTCCCCACTTCACTTTCGCGATTCGAGCGTCGACGTTAGCTTTGGCTTTCGATTCAATCCCCAAAATCCTCCAGCGGCTCACAAAACTGCTTACAACCATAGCAGCCAAGAACTCTTCCTCCAGAACTCGGGAAGAAAGAGAGAGAAAACAGGAAATAATGAGTTTCCTGGATCACTTCCTCTCTCGATAAGGCCTCGGGTTTGCTCCCAGCCACACGATTTCTTCCCTTCAAACTACATCAACGGCTTGGGTTACACCACAAAGTCCATCACCGCTCAGCGGCCGCACACCAACCACCGACACTTGTCGCCACCACATCGATATTTAATTTCGACAGTTCGTCGAACGGAACCAATTTCGTCAAACGAAATTCATCGAATAAGAGAAAGTTCGTCGAACAGGGGCTTAGTTCGTCGAATAGGCCATCTCAATAGGGACAGGAATTTTGTCAAGCTCCGCTGGACGACGTTCGTCGAGCTCCGCTGGACGACGTTCGTCGAGCTCCGCTGGACGACGCTCGTCGAGCTCCGCTGGACGACGCTCGTCGAGCTCCGCTGGACGACGCTCGTCGAGCTCCGCTGGACGACGCTCCGTCGAGCTCCGCTCGACGACGTCTCGTCGAGCTCCGCTCGACGACGTCCGTCCTGCTCCGCTCGACGACGTCCGTCCTGCTCCGCTCGACGACGTCCGTCCTGCTCCGCTCGACGACGTCCGTCCTGCTCCGCTCGACGACGTCCGTCCTGCTCCGCTCGACGACGTCCGTCCTGCTCCGCTCGACGACGTCCGTCCTGCTCCGCTCGACGACGTCCGTCCTGCTCCGCTCGACGACGTCCGTCCTGCTCCGCTCGACGACGTCCGTCCTGCTCCGCTCGACGACGTCCGTCCTGCTCCGCTCGACGACGTCCGTCCTGCTCCGCTCGACGACGTCCGTCCTGCTCCGCTCGACGACGTCCGTCCTGCTCCGCTCGACGACGTCCGTCCTGCTCCGCTCGACGACGTCCGTCCTGCTCCGCTCGACGACGTCCGTCCTGCTCCGCTCGACGACGTCCGTCCTGCTCCGCTCGACGACGTCCGTCCTGCTCCGCTCGACGACGTCCGTCCTGCTCCGCTCGACGACGTCCGTCCTGCTCCGCTCGACGACGTCCGTCCTGCTCCGCTCGACGACGTCCGTCCTGCTCCGCTCGACGACGTCCGTCCTGCTCCGCTCGACGACGTCCGTCCTGCTCCGCTCGACGACGTCCGTCCTGCTCCGCTCGACGACGTCCGTCCTGCTCCGCTCGACGACGTCCGTCCTGCTCCGCTCGACGACGTCCGTCCTGCTCCGCTCGACGACGTCCGTCCTGCTCCGCTCGACGACGTCTGTCCAGCCTTATTCCTTTTTAGGGTGTTACAAACCTCCTCTCCTTACAGAAATTTCGTCCCGAAATTTATGACAACATGCAACAAATTAGTAGGAAAAATGTTACAACACAGTTTCTTTACTAAAACAAAGTGTTACAACATTTTAATTAAACAACTCGGGATATTCAGCTGGCATGGTCTGCTCCAACTCCCGTGTTAGCTCTTCACGATCACAGTTGTCCCATCAGACCTTGACCATCCCGATTGTCTTGTGCTATAGCTACTTAACCACCTTATCCTCGATCCGAATAGGCCTAACCTTTGTAGTTAGCTCATATTCAACTGGTACGTGATCATTCACAATCACTTGAGCTGGATCTTTCACACCTTTTTGAAGTACTGATATGTGGAACACATCTTGCAATCCACTCAATTCTGCCGAAAGAGCTAGCCGATAAACAGCTTCTCCAACTCGTTCCACCACTTCAAACGGGACAAGATACCTTGGACTCAGCTTTTTCAAGCGCCGAATCCTGGATACGCCTTTGAATGGCTTAATCTTTAAATATACTCTTTCGCCAACCGCAAACACTACGTTTCGGTGTTTGGCGTTGTAATATTTTTCTTGCCTATCTTGGGCCATTACCAGCCTCTCTCGAATAGAGTGTATCATCGAATTAGCTTCTTCGACTTCCTTACACTTATACAACTTAGACTTGCCTATTTATGCCCAAGCTAACGGTGTACGACACTTCCTGCCATACAAAGCTTCAAAAGGCACCATATTAATACTAGCTTGATAGCTATTATTGTCGGCGAACTCCACCATCTAGAGATGATCTTCCCATCTCTTTCCGAAATCCAAGGCGCACATTTGGAGCATGTCCTCCATCATTCTGTTGGACCTCTCAGTTTGGTCATCCGTTTGTGGATGAAAGGCCGTATTGAATGTTAACTTTGTCCCCAACAATTGATGGATTAGTCTCCAATCATTTGCAGTGAAGCGCCCGTCTCGATCACTTACGATGCTATGGGGAACACCGTATAATCATACCATTTGCTCGACATAAAGTTTAGCCAAAATATCTACTGAATCATCCCTCTTATTCGGAATGAAGTAGCTACTTTAGTCAACCGGTCTACGATCACCCAAACCGGATCATTACCGCATTGAGATCTCGGCAAACCGTGCACGAAATCCATTGATATGTCATCAGACTTCCACTCCGGTATAGGTAGCGACTTCAGGAAACCTCTAGGCTTCTGGCACTCAGTTTTTACCAAGGCCAAGTCTGATATTTTGCCACATAATGGGCTATATCTTTCTTTATGCCCGACCACCAAAACAACTTTTTCATATCCTTGCACATCTTTGTGCTCCCTGAGTGAATTGAGTACTTCGTAAAGTGAGCTTCATACATCAATTCTTCCCTTAATTTATCCATACTCGGGACGCACAAACGATCACCTTTTCGCAAAAGGCTATCATCTCAGGAGAATGGGCCATTTGACCCATCCACTGCATAGCGTTGTAGAATTTCATCAAGTTCCATTTCTCGCCGAATCCTGTCCGCAAGGCCGTATTGTACCTCCGTCCAGTTCAGGCATGCATTTGCAGTAGCATTCTTGTCCACACAAAAAAGTCTAAGTCCTCCAACTCCTGGATTAGATGCTCATCATGCATCTGTAACCAAATTTGCCCTTGCAGGAGTCCTACGACTTAAGGTAACTGCAACGACGTTTCCCTTCCCTGAAGTATAATGAATCTGAAAAGTGTAGTCCCCAAGGAACTCCATCCACCTATGCTGTCGCATATTCAAATCCTTTTGATCAAATAAATACTTAAGTCTCTTATGGTCCGTGAAGATGTCGACCTTCACGCCATATAAATAATGACGCCACAGTTTAAGTGCAAAAATCACAGCCGCCAACTCTAAGTCATGGATAGGATAGTTCCGCTCATGCACTTTCAACTAGGATAAGTCATAAGCAATCACCTTGACAAACTGAAGAAGAACACAATCAGAGCCGCTTCCTGATGCACCATTATAAATTTCAAAGCCATCTGAACCACATGACGACGTCAAGATTGGCGTCGTGGTCAAGCGACTCTTCAACTCTTCAAAAGCTCGCGCGCACTCTGTCGTCCAAACGGACTTCTGATCTTTCCCCATTAGTGTGGTAAGAGGCAAGGCTATCAGTGAAAAGTTCTCTACGAAGCGCTTGTAATATCCCGCTAGTCCAAGGAAACTCATGACTTCGGCGACAGAAGACAACACCGACCACTCCTGTATCGCAACTATCTTTGCAGGATCCACCACAATTCCCTCTCCACTAACCACATGGCCAAGAAAGGCCACTGATGATAACCAGAACTCGCACTTCGAGAATTTGACATAGAGCTTGTTTCTCCTCAGGGTATGCAACACCATCCGTAAATGGTTTGCATGATCCTCTGCAGATTGATAGTACACTAGAATGTCATCAATGAAGATGATGACAAACAAATCCAAGTAATCCCTAAACGTCCGGTGCATTAGATCCATGAATACCGATGGCGCATTTGTTAGCCCAAACAACATGACAGTGAACTCGTAATGACCGTAGCGTGTCCCAAACGCTGTCTTGGGAATGTCACATTCCCGAATATTTAACTGATAATGGCCAGACTTCAAGTCTAACTTCGAGTAAATAGTTGATCCCACTAGCTAATCAAACAAGTCATCAATCTGTGGAATCAGATACTTATTCTTTTCCGTCAGCTTATTCAACTCTCGATAGTCAATACATAACCGCAAGCTGCCGTCCTTTTTCACAAATAGGACCGGAGCGCTCCAAGTTGACATACTTGGGCGTATAAAACCTTGCTCCAGTAACTCTTGCAAATGAACCTTTAGTTCCGCCATCTCCTTTGACGCAACACGATATGGAGAGCGGGCCACAGGTTTTGTACCTGACACCAATTCAATCGAGAAGTCAATCTCCCACTGGGGCGGTAACCCCAGAAGATTCTTAGGGAACACATCAGTGTACTCTGATACAATATGAACATCAATCACACTAGGCTTCAGCTCAACAGCTTCCAATAACGGGAAGAACAATTTCGCGCCCTTCCGAACTGCCTTGACCACTTGAATAGCAGACATCAATGTCTTGCTTGACCCTCAAATACAAGTGAACTTAGTCTCTCGTTCGATGTTTTGCCCCAGTATGACTTCCTTAGAGTTGCAATCTATATAGGCAAGCTGCTCCGAGAGCCAGTCCATACCAAAGATTACATAAAACTCTGATATCAGGAGCACATATGCTTCCAAACTAAAAGCCCGACTTCCTATCTGCACCTCAACCCAACAGGCTAGATCCGCGCGCATCAAGTACCCGTTATGAAGCAACATATTCACTTAATCAGTCGATGTAAATGAGACACTCTGATACGCCCTACGAAGTCCTCCGATAGAAAAGAATGAGAAGCTCCCATATCAAAAGGTGCTCTCATCGGACAATCCAATATCAGGATAAAGCCTAATGAAAACTAATCACACACACAAGTAACGTACAAGGTACTAAGTATGGGAAGCAGTAAAAACTGAAGCTTAACTCAACTCATACCTGTTATAACGTCACTTTGTTTTATGACCTCCTATTGGCCAAGATTATAGACTTGGGGTTGCACTTGGGATGCAGTCGATTCTACCACTGTCTTTCCCTTCTCAGCATAAGACGCACCCGTCTTTTTCTCCCCTTTTGGAGGGTCACTCCAACAATCTCGAGCGAAATGACCCACCTTTCCACATGTATAACATGTGGGCAGACCTCTCCCAGATGTCGCTATAGATGCAGGAGAAGGAGCCGGCGCAGAAGTTTTAGGCTTCTTTTTCCGCCACTGAAATCCAGATTTTGCCGACCCAAGTACTTTGAACTTTGTCTTTTACCCGCCAAGTCATTCTTCCGCTCCACACGTTTCATGTCCAGCTCAACGGAACGGGCCGTATTGACCATGGTAAGAAAACCCTGCGTCATCGGTCCTGAGAGAGGCAACCACAAGTCATCTCTCAGCCCTTCATAGAACCGATTTGTTTTCCGTTCCTCATCTGCAAACATAAAGCCTGCATATCTTCCCAATCTAGTGAACTCGTGAAAGTAGTCGTCCACCGACCTCTCATCTTGAGTTAGCCTTTGAAACTGGTTCTCCATTGCAATCTGCTGTGTCGATGGAACATACCTTGCCAGAAAACACCTTAAGAACTCCTCCATTGAGATCTCATTCAACGACAGGAGAAGAAGTAGCCGACGTAGAAGTTTTAGGCTTATTCTTACACCGCCGAAATCCAGATTATGCCAACCCAGGTACTTTGAACTCTGTCTTTTTCCCCTCCAAGTCATTCTTCCGCTGCACACGTTTCATGTCTAGCTCAAGGGAACAGGCCGTATTGACCAAGATAAGAAAACCCTGCGTCATCGGTCCTTAGAGAAGCAACTGCAAGTCATCTCTCAGCACTTCATAGAACCGATTTGTTTTTCGTTCCTCATCTGCAAACGTAAATCCTGCCTATCTTCCCAATCTAGTGAACTCATGCAAGTAGTCATCCACCGACCTCTCGCCTTGAGTTAGCCTTTGAATATGGTTCTCCATCGCAAGTGCCGATGGAACATACCTTACCAGAAAACACCTTGAGAACTCCTCCATTGAGATCTCATTCAATGGCCGACCATCAAACTGGTGTAGCTCTAGTTCATCCCACCAAAGTCTTGCCTTACCATCCAGCAAGAAGGTAGTCACGGTGACTTGTTGCCACTCTTCCGTTTCAGTTGCCGTCAGGACTCTCTTTATCCTTAAGAGCCAGTCTTCGGCTTGTGTAGGGGTTCCAGTACCCAGAAACTCATCACATGTTTCAATTGTTTCTCCTTCGCCCGCCTTGCGGTCACTAGATCAACGACCACTTGTCTCATCGCTATGTGTTCCACTACGCCAACCGGTTCCTGAACCATCTCAGGAATAGGAGGTTGTCTCTGACCTGCAGGTTACACATTCATCATTGCGAACATGGTTTTAACAACCAACTGTATAGTTTCCACGGAAGGAGGAGGTGTTGACACCTCCCTTGGTGCACTAATCTCCACTGAGCATTGGGGTTCTTGTTGCCCGCACCACCTCTAGTTGACTACAATGTTAAACACACAAATAAGCAACTACAAATATTGCCAAAAGAAATCACAGGAACATACCAGCTCCACAAAAATGTGTATTTTCATTCCTAAGTGGACATTCATGGGTTCATTATTGTTATAGCGGTAACACACATACATTGCTCACCACCCCTTAAAAGAATTTGACCACGAATTCCAAGAAGAAAGACCGAGCATGGAGTTTCATACTAATTTTGTAATGCCCCCATCCATCACATAGCATATGACAGAAGGTCCGGCCGGATCCCGATGCTATATACCACGGGCAGGTAAGGAGATTACATGTTGTTTGCCAAACCCAAGTTCAAGTAGAAAATGCGTCCTACCACAGAGCATTCTAGCGGAAGCCTTTTACAATTTAAGAACCCATACTCAATAAAAATGTCCACTACACAATAGGAATGATACAAAAATACAACACATGTTTTGGCCGTAGCCTTAATACAACTATTTCAGTTAATATAAGTGACTTCATACATCGGCACACAGGCCGACCACAGATGAAATAATAAAGTTTGCCTTTAGGCCTTCAAGGGCCAGCCAATTGCAGCACATGGGCTTCAGCCCGCTACTTTCCACTTGGCACTCCAGCACCTGCACAAAAGGGCCCACCAAAACATGGCAAACAAAGCAACGGTCAGCATTTTGCTGACCCGTTTATAACAATCCCACCCCTTACTCGGGGTATCATTGCTCCATCCCTGCAAACAAGGCATAACATATATATATGACAACAACAAAGTGTGTTTAAGCACCATTCATCACAGACATTGTCCTAATGACCCCACGCCCCGTGCACTCAGTGCACATTTTCGATGTACCAGACTCCCCCGTATAACACCACAGTTCAGAGGTCCATGACTTAATGGTAACTTTGTCATTTAGAGGTAGTTAACTTGACGACTAGGTCGTTTAGAGGTACTTAACTTGACGACCAACTGCCCATTCAGAGGTACTTAACTTGACGACCCAGTCATTCAGAGGTACTTAACTTAAAGACACAGTAGTTGGCCTTCACAGCTCAACTCATCACAAGCCACATGACTTTGTCCATTTTGGGCTGGCACCCACCACAAGCCAGGCATCCTAAGCACATAGCTTTACATACAATGACCCCCAGGTCTCTCGAAGATAGGCCTCATAACACTAGATCACAAGGAGCTATCGCCAGCGACTTTCACTATCGCCCGGTGACATCAACAGTTCACGAAACCGTGATCTTTTCTGGGTAATTTCCTGGAAATTCCTCCAGTACTTTGGTGCAACATCCTGCATTCACCGTTGACCCCAGATTTCACACATACATGACACGCACATCCACAGAGTCTTCTCCAGTATGCAAAAGAAACACCACCAATCCAGACCAACTTGTCCAGATGGGCTTCACACAACATGCCTATTCCGTACTCTATATTTCCAGATCTAAATGCAAGAATATATAAGGATCAAACCGATCTACCCATTGGAATCAACCCATTCCACCTTTTGGTGAGGGAATCCATGCAAATGCATATTGAGGACTTCACTTGTCCGGGGGAAAATCGTTACCCTTGAAGATCTCTTTGGAGCCATGGGAAGCTTGTTCACACGGATGGAAACAATATAACACCCCAAATACCAAGATTGAGCTAATGCTGGGCAACATGGCCTGGGACACGGGTGTGTCCCAAGCCGTGTCCTGCTCTGTATGGTTGAGCAGCCTGTCGAGTGCTCGACGAAATGCACTCGACGAGTTCTCGAGAGGGAACACGGCCTGTGACACAGGCGTGTCCGAGGCCGTGTCCTCCTCTGGTTCGACAAACTCCACTCGAGTAAATACACTCGACGATTCTCGAGAGGAACTCGAGTTGGGCACACAGCCTATAACACGGGCGTGTTATAGGCCGTGTCCTTCTCTGGATTTGGCTAGGGATTTGAGGCTTGGTGAACACGGGATAAACACGGGCATGTCTGAAGCCGTGTCAGGGCACACAGCCTGTGATACGGGCATGACACATGGACATGTCCTGTTCGGATTGAGTCTGTTGCGTGCCGCTAAAGGTACACAGCTTGTGACACGAGCTTGTCACAGGCTGTGTTCAGCCCAAAATAGACATTTTTAGGGCGATTTGTGGCTGTTCATTTTCTTCATCTGGGATCTAATGGTCCAAGATTCTCCTTGCTGAGTAAAGACCAAGAATTGATAAGATAATTCTAATTCATCTTGGCTATTCTCTAAACTTGAGGCAACTACAGTGGCTGGAGTTTCTATGTGATTATGAGTTTATATTGAACTACCAACCCAGGAAGGGGAACTCAGTGGTAGATTCTCTAAGCAGGAAGGCACCCGTTTCAAGCCCTGAGTCTCAATTAGTGGCTATGAAGTTGGCTAGAGTACTTGAAGAGATGGAGATTACGCTAGTGTCAAAGTCTTGTCTCGAGGCCTATACAGAGTACATATCTACCATGAGTATAGTTTGTGATATTTGATACCAGATTCGGGCAGAGCAAGATAAAGATGCTGCTTTGGCCCCAGTGTTCCAAACAATTATGGGAGGATCAACTAAGGGATACATGCTAAATGAAGACCTCATTCATTTACATGGTAGATTTTACATTCCCATAGGTGGTGGGATTCCGGAATACATTTTTAGAGAGGCCCATTGCACCAAGTATTCGATACATCCCGGAATTGCCAAGATGTACACTGACTTGCGGAGGACCATGTTTTGGCTAGGAAAGAAGAGAGATGTTACTAACTATGTTACACACTGCGAGGCTTGTTGGAAGGTAAAAGTGGGGTGCAAGAGCCCTGGTGGATTATTGTAGTCGTTGACCATCCCAGAGTGGAAGTTCGAGGAAATTTCCATAGATTTTTTTCAGGGTCTTCCCCGATCTCGCTCAGGGAATGATTTAGTATGGGTGATTGTGGATCACTTGACAAAGGTTTCCAGGTTTATACCGATGAGGAAGGAGGCGCATATTGATGTGTTGGTGTGCCTCTTTATGGAGCAGTTAATTCAGTACCAAGGGGTGCCCAAGATAATAATCGCAGATCGTGATGGTCATTTCACCTCTAAGGAATGGAAGGAATTTCAGACTTATTTGGGCTCCCACCTTACTTTCAGTATTGCTTTTCACACTCATACTGACGACCAATCAGAGAGAACTATCAGAACTATGGATGACTTGCTGCGATTATGCATTTTGGATAAGGGAGAGCCGTGGGAGAGACTTCTACCATTGGTAGAGTTTTCGTATAATAATAGCCAGCAAGCAAGCATCAGAATGGAACCATATGAAACACTATTTGGTAGGAGGTGCAAAACCCTTTTATCTAGGGTTGAAGATAAGGATCCTAAGGTATTGGGAGTGGGGTACATCGATGACACCGATGCTATGATTAGGTTGATCCGACATCGCATGCTAGATGCTCAGAGTCGTCAGGAAAAGTACTATTATGCGAAACACAGGATGGTGGAATTCCAAGTGAATGACAAAGTATTTTTAAATATTAGGCAGATGCATGGATTATCATGTATTCGTGGAAGGAAGAAGCTTAGTGCACGATACATGGGGCCTTATACTATTTTGGAAAAGATCTATCCCTTGGTTTATAGGCTGGAGCTACCATGGGAATTGGAGAACTTACACGATGTCTTTCATGTGTCTTCCATTAGGAAGGCGCTACTTCGACCTCAGCAGTTTGTCACCGCAACAGCTGGCCCCATGGCGTCTGATATATTTGTCTCGATAGATCCTGTGTGGGTAGTAGATAATGAAGTATGAAGACAGAGGCAAAAAGTATTCTATTGGTAAAGGTCCTGTGGTCCAACCATGGGAAAGAGGAGTACACTTGGGAACCTATGAACCTTATGCACAAACGCTTCCCGAAAATATTTCCCCAAGGTAAATTCGACACTTACCCGGTATGCCTCGTGCTTTGCCAATTTTGGGGATGAAATCTTTTTATTTGTTTATAGGATTTGTAACATCCCATTATGAGCTAGACTCCTCGTTCATGTTTTGATGTCACTATGGTGACTTGAGCTAGTGGAAAATGTTGGGAGAGAACCCAAGGTCACGGGGGAGTTAATAAAGGACTTTTGACAAATAAGGAATTCGTCGAGTAGTCAATAGAATTCGTCGGGTAATCATCAGACTTGTCGAGAAGAGTCAAAAGCATTGAGTAGTCTCGACAGGTTCATCAAAAGAGATTGAGTAGATTCGTCGAGGGGATTCGACAGGTTTGTCGAAAGAGACTAAGTAGATTTGTCGAGTAGCATTGATGAATCATTTAGAAGATTCGACGGGTTAGGCTGAATGAACTCGACAAGTAGTTAGTGGACTTGTTGAGTGGACTCGACGATTCGTTGAGAGGTCTTGACGATTTGTCGAGTACACCCGACGAATGGACTTGGAGTTTTTCGTGCTGACTCGTTGCTTACGGCCTAGAAGTAAAGTGCAGACTGTAATACCTCGGGAACTGTTCATAATGTATGTAAATGATGCTGCCCTTTTCCAGAATTTTATTTTATGATAAAAAGGGGTCGGTCCAATGAAGGGGTGACACATGGCATGAAAACTTTTAACCATAGATCAAACCGACCGTTCTTTATAAGGATCATCCAAACTTTATCTTCTTATCCGTGCAACTTTCTTCCCCGGAAGAATGAAGGAACGAAGCTACCATAGGAAGCCAAACTCTATACTTACCCGAAGGACTTCTTCTTATTCTTAATCGTGCTAACATCTCCTCTCTAAAAGTATGAGTTAACGACGGAAGCCGATCATACCATGCCGCCATGGAGGAGGACTCGGTACATGGCCAAAAACAAAGTAAGCTTCCTACCCTCACCGTTGGTTCTAGATCTCTAGATCCAAAGTGTAGGAGAGACATCAGCTTAAGAGAGCTCGATTTGGGATCCTAATGGAGTTTTCCTAGGAAGAGACCACGCTAGGACTTTCATTCTAGGGAGTCGATCAGCGCCAGAATGTCTTCAACCATCTCCTCTCTTCATTACGAGGATGGCAGATTTGATTTCATAAAGAATAGTGGTCTGGTGTGGGTGAAAAAAGGAGGTGATAATGTGAATGCTTTGTACATTGTCTAGAGGAAAAAAGATGAACAATAATTTTCACATGGCTTTAAGAACCGTGCAAAATACCTTTCCGATTTGAGGTTGCCTGTGATTTTTGGTGGACTGCAGCTTTCCGATACTTAGTTTTAGTAAACTGTGAAACACAAGAGTGAGGTGATGATGGTTAAATTCTCTTATATTAATAACTAAATGCTTTTAAGATTTGGTGGTTATGTAGCGATGGTATTGAGATCTCACCTCGCCTGGTTAATAATTTTGGGAAGAGTAATTGCTACGATGTTATTTATTGTCTTGCCTAAATTTCTTTGTGGCAAAACCAGATATAAATGAAGATCGTAATATGTGAGTCAGTGGAAACGATCGCTAATTTTGTTAAGAGGTATGCTGAATATTAGAATGAGGCTTGAAGAGAAATAACCCTCGATTAAATGATGAGCACGATCATTGACCCCGTAGTATTGAGGATACAATATTGTGCCCCAATAATCCTATATTAAAGTGTAAAAAGGGACTCGGTGTGGAGCCCTTTCGTGCTTAGGGGCACGGGCAAAATGTGATATGAAGGGAATTGATTGGAGCCCTTGGATGTTTGGAAGCTTGACAAAGTATGAGTTTTTTGTGTGTGTGGGTTAACACACTGTGTACCATCCTATGCAAGGTTTGATGTGGCAGGTCAAAGGGCTTTCCATTCGTCATACCGACGGAAGCCGACAGTTGTACCTAGGATTGTTGGGCTGGGCTTTTTGGTGCATACTACCTAAAGACCCCTTCCGTGCCTGTTGAGCCGGTTGGGCTAGGCTCTTTGGTGTTTACTTCACAAGGACCCCTTCCATGTTGTTAGGATAGTTGGGATGGGTTCTTGGTGCTCATTTACCCAAGACCCCTTCTATGTCGTAGTACGCAGGAGCTTTGCTAGTTGGAGGATGATAATATTGAGGTGCATAGAGGCCTATGCCTGGTAGTGTGAATGTCTGCCTAGTAGTGGAGAAGCCCACTCCACTGACACCGTTTGGCCATGATGGATGATGCATAAGAGGTTCACTACATCTCGAAAATAGGAACTATGTCCCATGTCAACTTAGCAAATGTGTGTGTGAGTAAGCATGGGTGAGTCATCATATTGCATTCATCATTGCATTACATTACACCATATAAGGTCCTCATAATATAAATTTGTATGAGCACTTATATTTGATGAGTTACCTTCTGTTATACCTGATCCTTAACTTATAAATTTATGTGGACATTTTTATAAGTTAAGTTAAATTCTATACTTTGATTTGATATGCTGCTAGTATAGATGTGCATATTTATAAATGTTGATACCTACTGCTATCACCTGCTTATTAATGATGTGTTATTGTAGTTACATATACTGTTGGATTTGTCAATACTCTCTCTATTCAGCTGTTTGTTATATTACTATTATATTATGCCCTCTTTCTTTTCATCCGCTCGGTGCCTAAGAGTCGTCGGGGTGAGCGGATGCGAAGCCACTTAATCTTTATGACTAACAGTTGCTACACCTACTTTTAGGAGGGCATCACACCGACAGAGTAGCAACAACACCCAATGAAGGAGGGAAGTTAGGCTAGGGGGACATGGACTGATACTACGATGCCTTCACTCCCTTTGGTGACATATGTGAGCCTTGCTGAGCGCCTTGTTGTAGACCTTAGGGAAAATTCTTGTACACTTATATTATAGGAGGTGATATAGCTTTCTTTTATGTTTTGGACATTTACTTTCTGTTGAATATGACTTCTGTGTTCTTCTTTTTGGTTGGGTTGGCATTTATGGCACCAAAATTAGCCGACAGGATAGGCGACTTGTGGTACAGATTAACCCGTATGCTGATGCTACCACAAGGCGGGTGTTCTGGGCATAGAACTCCCCTCGTCCATGTCTTTTGTTTTGGGAGGGGGGTTTTACAGCTATCACTAGCAATATCTCTATCGCGAATGATAGCAAAAAAGTCTCATTTTTTATTGCAATCCCAGGTGTTTCCTAGAGAGCCCTTCCAGTACTTCTGTAGCAACCTACATCACCCAAAAACTCTGAAATCTTCTCATTTTTCCCAGAAGTCTTCTCCACCATACAAACCAAAATATCACCAATCCAGACCAACTTGTCACAAATGGGCTTCACATAACATGCCTATGTCCGTACAACGATCTAGACTCTATATGCAATTTCTACTGGGGATAAACTGTATAAACCCATTAAAAGTCTCACCTCCCACCAATTAGTGGAAGAAACTTCATGCAACTATGCATATCAATAAGAGGAGCATGTCCTAGTAATCAGGAGAAATATTTCTACCCTCGTCGATCATTTTGGTGCCATGAATCATAGCTTGAGTCAGATGGAAAGAATAAACTCACTTTCCTCTCCGCAGATCTACCCTCGAATCGTGATTCCGACCGCAAGAACTCCTCCAATGTTCTTACAAAAGCTTACAATGGCATTCTTCCTCTTTCTTCTTCCTTTCTCTTCCTCTACATTCTTATTTTTAGAGAGAGAGAGTAAAAATAGAAATGAGAAGAAATAAAGCTCATCAGCCACTTATCAATCCTGGGTCAAACCTCAGCCACAAGATCCCAAGTCAAAAGGAATGGATGGCACTAATTTCATGGAGAAATCTGATTAAAATTCTATCGCCATTCGATATTGCTATCTTCTAGTGGTAGATTAGGTGGTGGTCGCTTGACCAAGTCAGTGCCGCTTAATGACCGCCTCATAGCTAACAGACACGTGGTTGTCTGCCACATGGCATGCCATCGCCACAAGATATTGCTATCTCCAAAAGTAGCAAATTGACTTCATTGTTTTGTCGACTACATCATTTTGTCGACTGCATCATTTTGATCACAATCACAGTGGTATCAAGCTATCGCCAATGTTAAATCCAAAAACTAAACATATTTGTTTTTCAAATGGGGAAAAACTAGAGTGTTATACAAGGGAGAGTACCGTGGTGGGCCACGACAAGGACAAGGAGGGCATTGGATCCGAGATGGTGATTATGATAGAGGGATGCAGTACTAGGATCAGAGTCTGATAAAGCCATAGATTGACTTCCCCCGCTTCAGTG
Source organism: Platanthera guangdongensis (assembly GCA_039583875.1). Classification (NCBI taxonomy): domain Eukaryota; kingdom Viridiplantae; phylum Streptophyta; class Magnoliopsida; order Asparagales; family Orchidaceae; genus Platanthera; species Platanthera guangdongensis. The sequence goes on along the minus strand of CM077148.1, from coordinate 127,191,794 downwards.
GAGGCGATCCCCATGTGTGGTTAGATAAGGTCTAACATTATTTCCAAATGTATGAAGTACTCCAAAGAGAAAGAGTGACTATGGACTGTTTTTTCCTTGATGAGAGAGCTAGTAAATGCTGGAGGTGTCTTAAATTCAGATTTGAGCAAGATGAAAGTAGGCTCGGTTGGATCGTTTTGAACAAGAATTTGTAGAGCAATGGGACCTTCACCGGTGGTGAAACATAATGGGAAGTTGGCAAAGATTAAGCAAGATGGCAAGGTATAAGATTATATTGAAGAATTATGAAGGCTTCAAACTATAGTGCGAGGTTGGTTGAAGGAGGCATTAATGAGAACTTTTCTTGATGGACTCAAGCCATGGTGTCTCAGGAGCTCAAGTTGAGGCATCCATAAAGGATACATGAATCCATGAAAATGGAAGAGATTTTGGAGGAAAACTACTGTGCGAACAAGCACAAAAGAAAGGATAAATTGGAAGAAAAAGGGGGAAACCCACCATGGAAGGGAAAAGAGGCCAAGGAAGATGTGACTAAAAGCAAAAAAGAGAGGTGAAGAGGCAGACTAAAGAGGAAGTAGAAGAGCCCTTCTAAAAGGGGCTATGCTTCAAGTATGGGGGAAGTGGAGCAAAGAATACTGATGTAAGACATGTCAAGTTTTCCAAATAGTGGAGACAAGTAGTGACGAAGAAAATGAAGAAGCAGCAAAAGACGAGTCTGATAATTTGGTAGAGCACCTTGTGATGATGAGTAGTGTACGTCAGAGTTATCCCAAAATGCCATATTTGAAGAAAGGACAACAACCACGATGAGGCTTATGAAATGGTTAGGAAAGTACGAGGTTGCACTATTTATAGATAGCGGGTCCTCCCATAACTTTATCAATGCAGACATCACAATGAAATTGGGGTTTAAAGGGGTGGTCGTGGAACCCTTTGAAGTGAGGGTGGATATTAAAGAAAAGCTCAAATGTGATGAGATTGTGCATGATGTGAAGCTTAATGTGCAAGGTGTGTAGATTTGTGAGGATTTGTTGCTCATGATTGTGGTGTTAGATGTACCACTTGGAAATGCGTGGTTAAGGAGCATTGGAGGGTATTGAATGATTATGAGGCCATGACAATGGAGTTCAAATTAGGTGGGAAGAGGAGACTGTGGAAAGCATTAACTGCCACCAAAATTTAGTCGTGTGTAGCCAATGTGATGGAGAGGCTTTGGAAGAGTGGTGCGAGTTATTTTGTTGTGGTCCTAGCAGGTGAAAACCAAGAGAAGGTTGGTAGGAGATAGGGAGAGGAGACCCTTGAAGAAATATTGCAGCAGATGCCCCCATCTATTCAGTTTGTAGTGGAGGAGCACAAGCATGTGTTGGAGATGCCAAAGGGGTTGCCTCCCTTATGGTCGTTTGATTATCAAATCTTGCTCCATGATGCGGAAAGATAGGTGAATCTACCTCCCTACCGATATGCTCAGTTTCAGAAAGAGGAGATAAAATTACATGTAGATGAGATGTTATCCCAAGGGTTGATATGGGGCAGTACTAGCCCATTTTCTTCCCTGGTGTTATTGGTAAGAAAGAAGGATGTTTCATGGAGATTCTGAATGGACTACCGAGGCTTGAATGAAGCTAATGTCAAAGATCATTTTTCCCATTCCAACAGTGGATGAAATGATGTATGAGCTGCATGGTGCAATGATGTTCACCAAACTTGACTTGAGGGCATGCTATCATCAAATCAAGATGAATGAGGAAGACGTGCACAAGGCTTCCTTTAGGACATATTCATGGAATTACGATTACCTGGTTACGTCATTTGGGTTGTGTGACACTCCCTCCACATTCCAAGCTGCTATGAATGCCATTTTCAAACCCTTTCTTTGCAAGTTTGTGTTAGTGTTTTTTTGATGACAACCTTGTGTATTCTATGTCCATAGAGGAGTATAATTGGAAAGTCAAGGTAGTGCTGGAAATACTGGAGCAACACCACTTCTTTATCAACTATCGAAGTGTGAGTTTGTTCAGAAGGAGTTGGAATACAAGGGCCATATCATTTCTTAGGAGGGGATGAAGGTGAATTCGATGAATATTAAGGCCATGGTGGATTGGCCCTTACCAACCAACATTTCTGCTTTGAGAGGTTTTGGGGGATTAACTTGCAATTACAGGCATTTCATGAAGAATTACGGGTTGACGAGGGAAATAACTCAAACTCCGGTGCTTGCCTTACCAAATTTTGAGAAGCCTTTTGAAATCTACATGGATGCCAGTGGGGAAGGGATAAGGGTTGTGTTTAGCGAGATAAGAGGTCATTAGCTTTTGTTTCCAAAGTATTTATGCCTATGAAGAGGACATGGAGTACGTATGTCCGTGAGATGCTAGCAATCATTAATGCAGTAAAGGTATGGATATCCTATCTTTTAGGTGACAAATTCACCAGTGTGACTGACCAACAACCATTGCGGCACCTACTGGAGAAAAACATTGTCACCCCAGAGTAACAAAAGTTCATGATGAAATTGCTTGGGTTTGAGTATGACATAGTCTACCAACTGGGAAAGGAGAACAAGGTGGCTGATGCGCATTCTAGAAAGGAGTGGAGATCGATGCTATGGTCTGTTTATGATATGACGGAGGATGGATTACAAGCTTTAGTGGTGTCGAGTGGGATATTTGGGATAAAATATGTGGGGTGGGCTTGCTTGACAAAAGGGCATTTGAGATTTGTGCCAAGTTATAAAAATAGGAGGTGGGGGTGGAAGGTTACAACATGAGGGGAGGATTAATCTACTATAAGAATGGAGTATACATGACAAGAGTGTCGATGCTATGTGAAGAGATTTTGGGCCACTTGTATAATAGATAGGAGGTAGGACATTCCGGGTGGTTGAAGACTTATATTAAGGCGAATCACTTCTTTTATTAGAAAGGCTTGAAGAATTAGGGGAAGAAATGTGTGGCCCGATATGACATATGCCAAAAAATAAAGTATGACCAAAGGGCTCCTATGTTGTTGTTACAACCGATACCAACACCGATAAGGATTTGGGAAGATCTATCTATGGACTTTGTGGAAGGCTTACCTAAAAGTAAGAGATTCAATGCAATATTAGTAGTGGTAGATAGATTGAGCAAGGGGCTCATTTCATTCCCCACCCACACACATTCATGACAAGTAGCGCAACCAATATATTAATGGAGAATATGGTAAGGCTACATGGTATACTAAGGAGCATCATGATAGATCGTGGTGCGTAGTTCATGAGTTTGTTTTAGCAAGAGCTTTTCACTTTACATGGCGGCAAGCTGAAGGCCAATTCATCCTACCATCCCCAAACAAATGGACAAACAGAGGTGGTGAATACAACCTTGGAGCAGTTCCTCTAGTTCTACTAACACAAGGAACAATCAAGATGGAATGAGTATCACCCATGGAATGAATATTGGTACAACACCTCGTATTATGCTACAATCAATACAAGCCCTTTTGAAGTGAATTATGGGAGGATCCCACCTAGGTTGAGTAGCTATTAGAAAGGGACAACCAAGGATGCAGAGGTTGAAAAGGAGTTACTAACTCGGGACGAAATAATCACTAAAGATAAGAAGGTATTATGTAAGGCACAAGGGAGGAAGAAGAGATACTATGATCAGGGGAGGAGAGACATAAGATTCAATCCTGGAGACTACATGTAACTCAAGCTATAACCTTGCCGACAAAGGTTGTTTAAGAAAACATTTAACACCAATTATTCTCAAAGGTACTATGGTCCCTTCAAGGTGTTGGAGTGTGTGGGAGAGGTGGCATACAAACTTGACTTTCCTGCTTCCTCTATTTTACATCGGGTGATAACTGAGCTGCCAAATTTTCATGATGAAGGGAATGTAATGTTGAAGCCTAAAGAAGCTCTCTGCTATCTATAAGGAAAAAAGGATAAAGATGGACAAAGGGCATGTCAAGTGTTAGTATGTTGGTAAGGGTTGCCATTGGAGGAGGCAATGTAGGAGTAATATGAAGAATTGAAGACAACTTTTCCAAACCTCACCCTTAAGGACAAGGGAGTTCTTGAAGCAGAGGGGAATAATGAAGTTCTGCTAAGGAGAAGCACTCGGATTAGAAAACCAAATTGACAACGTAGTCTTGGGGGCGTGTGATAGGGCACATCGAGCTCGGTTGAGTCGCATCTTCTTTTGGCTTTTCTTTGGGCCGTGGGTTTTTTCTTTTGTTTTGGACTTGTATTTTGGTTTTGGTTTTTTCAGTTTTGAATGGGCTAGGGCCGAGGGGTATTTTTGGGACAATTCAGTGAGAGGCAAATATGAGGGGGAGGGTTAGGGAATAAGGGAGGCATAAGCTGTTTGGAAGAAACTTCTCATGAGCTCTCTAGAGAGACTATTATAACAGACTGGAGATTCGTTTTTCGACAAGCTTGGGATTGGAGTGCGGCGAGCTTGGGATCAGAGTGCGGTGATCCGGTCGCGCTCACTTGGGCTAGTGGGGAGGCGGACGAATCCAGAGCTAGAAGGGTCCTATCTCCGCACTGGGTGGGTGGACGATGATACCCAAGTTTGGTGGTTGTTAAGGTTCGTGTAAGTTGACCAATGGATTTTTTTATTGAGCTTCAGGTTCTGTTGATATCTGCTTGAACTATTCCTGTGAGCAATTTTATTCATGTTTTTATGTTTATTTAGTAAATGAGGATGTGTAGTGGCTGGCAATAAGGGCTTGGGTATGGGCAGGTGTTGGATTATATTTCTAAGGAATCAAATAGTTGTTTCGCCCCAAATGTTTGGTTGATTATCTAAACCATGTTTCGCTCGAGTGTGTGTGGTTGAGGCATTGTTGTTATACTCGATCTGCGGGCTCTCTACATCATCCAAGAAAAAAAGAACTTGTAAAGAAGGCATCAACTAATTTGTTATAGTATTACATTTGCAATATGATCGGATCTCCTTGTTTACTATACGATCTAAATGCGATTCACTAATTTTTGGAACTATGGAGGAGTTTGAAGCAAGAATGATAATCGGGGAGAAGGCCAGTTCATAATTTCTCCATGGATTTGGTCAAGAGTCTTCTCCCTGTATTGCTTGTTCAAAGTATTTGGTGGTAGAATAGCTCATATCAGGTAGTAAAGCTCTTCATCAGTTAACATAATTTTCCATGAACGATAACTAGAAGACTGGGAAGGGTCAAGCTCGTCGGCTATCTACAAGTAGAGTACCTCAGAATACCGAGGGAGATGTTCAGAATTCTCCATTTGAGCGGCCCAGTGGTGAGTCAAGAATGATTCTCTATGCATCCTATAATAACGATGTGTTAATATATGGTTAAATAAAAGAGGAAAAGCTAAAAGTAGAGAAAGAAGATTATAGAAATCATTGTTGGCTTGACTGATGAAAAAGCCCCCAAATTGCGTTTCTTGAAAGAAACGCTTTTAATAAAGCTTATCATCTAAACAACCTAAAAATGTTATGGCGATGAGAATAAAGTTATTTCCCAATGCCACCACTATCCCAAACAAAGCCTTATTAAGCTGAGTTAATGAAAAATTTGTATTATACAATAATTAATTAGAGGATATAGGTTGTGCATGGAGCGACATAAATGTAACACTAGAACGAGACAATTAAACTCATTCACGAAGTGGGATGCCTTATTTATCTGTTATAATTAGGAATTCATTTGCATTTATGAGCTTTGTGTGAGATACGTCTGGCAACCAGTGACAATTTCAAATAAGCTCTCTTCTCCATGAAATGCAATTGGTTTTTAATTTCAAGTATCACCAATTTATGGTGCCTTGTGGAATGAGTAGAATCATATTAGAAAGTTATCCCATATTTTAATATAATGATTTGACAAGTAATGCATAAAAGGATTTGTCATGTTTCTCTCGCTACAATTAGGTATGTGTGTCGAATGCCGAAAGGAGGGGCTTGCGACATTTTATTTATTTTTTGGAGACCTTTTGTTCCTAAACATTGAACCCTTTCCTTATGGACGTCATGGATTCTAACTAAACGTAGTAGGATGGAATGAAGTATCAAGTTTGTGGCCGCCTAGTTTTTGGGTCTTATTAGTTAAGAGGTTAAAAGAAATTACAGTTACATCAATGTGACAACAATGGGTAAGATGCTTATGTAGTGAAAATCCAACTTTGAGGAATCCGAGAGGCACAAGACTACACAAAATGTTCATGAAGCACCTAAAATGCATCAAACATCAGAAAATATGGAAGACACTGACGATGCCAAAGAAGTTATAGAGTTGAAAACATAGAAAGGGGGTGATAGTAGAGTGCCCTCATTGGTAGAGAGGGTGAGGTTGTATCATTAAAGGCCGATGAAAAAGTGAAGGCAGAGATGCAACATGATAGTTTGTTTTCTTCTCCTTAGGAGATCTACATAGATGGAAAGATGCGGGAAGTAGGATGGGAATCACACTATGTAGACACATGCAGGAAGGACAGAGAAAGGAAAATTCAATTTCCTTGTCTGTCAAAGGAAAGAGAGTTATATGGGATGAATGATCAGATACAAATTATCTTAACAACATGTCGCACATGGTGAAGGAACTAAAACATGACCTATGTGAAAGAAAAGAAGCAATTCATGGTAGATATACACATCTTGACAAGGTGTTCATCTTTCTGAAATCTATATAACATAAATTTAAGCACCAAATAAAGTTTAAAAAATCATGTGGAATAAATCCTTAAAGTGGAGATACAATAGATAGGGCCCCAGAAATATAAGAAGAAAATGAGGATCCACAATTGATTCTAAGCTATATAAGAAGAACTATCTCAGTTTGAAAGGATTAGTCTATACACTTGTGAAAAGTTAGTTAACTACCCAATTATTAGAACTAAGTTGATATTTAGAAACAAGCAAAATATAGATAGAACCATCATAAAAAACAAGGCCATATTAGTAGCTCAATAATACAAATAAATGGTAGGCATAAAGTATGACCAAGATTTTGCTCTAGTTCAAAGACTGGAAGTGATTTGAAAGTTTCTAATCTATGTAGCATGTAACAGATTCAAGATATTTCAGATTGAAAGAATAAGGGTTATATAATCACCTAGAGGGGGGTGGTGAATAAGTTTTTTGGATTATTAAAATTTTTATGATTTTTCAAATAAGCTATAACAAAAAGTCAAAGCACGCAAAAAACACATAAAGATTTATAGTTGTTCCCTAATTATGGGTACATCCACTATCCCCCTCCACCTATCTAGCAATATGCTAGACTAGGTCAACTCTTCCAATATTTCATATCAAAGATCTTACAACTCAAATCCATACCTTGAATCCTACATCTCAGAGTGATACAACTTCTATTAATCAGATTCCACTAAATCCTATCTCCGGTGCCCAACAACAACCCTGCCTCATGTTCACTTTTGAACCCTACCTAAGGCTCTTAGCACAAGCTCTACACTCTGATCCAATCCCTAGATCCTCTACTCCCCAACAGATCCCTACACTTAGATCTAATCCTTGGATCCTACTTCAGGTCCCCAAACAAACCATACACTCAGATCTCAAGGAGATCTTACAACAGAAAAAAGATAGTAGTAGTTACAATACATCTAGACCCAATAATGATAGCACTTTAAGGCTTTGAGACTTCTTAGGCTTTATTTGGAAAAGCCCTTTCTTCATAGTAGTAGCCTTTTAATAGATTTTTCTTGAATATAAAAGCTGAGTTGAAATCTTCTATTTAGAAGTCTTCTTGCTCTCAAAAGATTTGCAGTGATGGAAGCTTGTGCAATACTTGAATCATCTTCTTCAGAGGGTAGACTACTTCTTCTGAAACATTCTTGGCTGATAATAAATTTTTCTATTTTATTGCATTTTGACAGACGACATGCAAAGTTTTTCAAGTCCACACTTCTAGAGTTTGTGACACTTCTCTTCTCATATTATAAGCCTGATACATTTAACTATTAAAATAATAGAAAATTCGTGTCAGAGCACTTTACAAAAAATATTGATTTGAAATTTGGTTTCGGCGCCTCTGCCAATTTGAAATCCCTCCTTTCTGAGTTAACACAATAATATCGTTATTTGAGGGTTATGCTCACAATCATATTTTACTTAAAGCTAATTTCTACTTTCCTTTGAGTATCATCACAATGATATTATTGTGAGTGTTGCACACATAATGATATTTTACTTAAAGTATTTTCTGCTTCTATGTGCTGACTACTATCACAATGCTTTGTTTAGCAAAATAAGAATATGCCATCTTCCATTAACACAATGCCCAGAATCCTTCCTTCACTTTGCATAATCTTCTATCAATTTGAGGCTTCACACGGTGCTTGAGCAGTCAACATGAAGTCCAGAGCCCTTACTTCATTTAGTGCAATCTTCTGCCAAGTTGAGGCTTCATACAATGCTTGAGCAGTCAACACGACAAATTTCAACTTAGAATATTTTCTGCTTCTTTGTGCCAAATTTTATCATGGTGCTTTGTTTAGCTGAACATGACTCTTTTTCTCCTTCACACAACACTTTTATACTTAATCAATTTCTGTGAATTGGAAAACCATTGTCTTGGCCTTAACTGGCCTTCTAACTCATTTAAGATGATTTTTTACTATGCCTACACATATCAAATCAGATAATCATCAAATACAAGAGATACTTATCATTGAGTGGATAAATTCTTGAAATCTAGAACATTGTGGGTAATGTTCCCAATAATCTCACGGTAATTGAAGGAGTTGAAACCCATTCACTAACACACTACATTTCAGAGAAAAATAATGATAATTAACCACAAAGATTAAGATTATGACATTTAGATCAACCGCTATATTTTCACCATTCTTGTAAAGCTACAACTACCACTTCAAGTCATCCAAACATTCACCCTCTCACACTCTACACCTCAAGTCATTCACGCATTTACACTCTCCCCCTTTCTTACTTCTTCAAAGATTATCTGCTCAAGAGCAGCCATTGATGCTTGAGGCTACTCTCATCCATTTCTTTTTCAGAAATTACTACTAGGTCCTTTTAGAATCCCAACCCAATCTGGGTTGCATCCTCAACCTCTGGAATCACAGAAACCATTTCACCACCTTGAGCTAGGAGCTTAATGACATAGACACATCTCGTGCATGCCACTTGCAGCTTATATATTTCCACCCGCATACTCTGTTAGAGTCCTAGCATCTTCTTACTGGCATAAAACAAAGATTTTTTATGATAATTAACTAATAAGAGCTTTCCTGGCAAGAAATTCATTCTAGGTTTAGCATGCCCAATTCTATTTTGAAAATATTAAATTTTGCTTCATATAATGGCTTGGTAAAGATATCTATCACTTGCTTGTCAGTGGAGACAAACTCAAGGTAGATGTCTTCTTTCTCAACATGCTCTCTAATTAAGTGATATTTAATCTCAATGTGCTTAGTCCTGCTGCGTGGAACATGATTCTTAGTAATTGAGATTGCACTTGATGAGTCACAAAACATTAGAGTTTTACTTAGCCGGATGTTGTAGTCTTGTAGTTAATGTTGGTTCCATAGTAGTTGAGCGTAGCAACTCCTAGAAGCAATATATTCTGACTCAGCTGTTGAAATAGCCACAGTTGTATGCTTCTTTATGCTCTAGGAAACTAATCTTCTACCAAGGAATTGGCATTTCCTTGAGGTACTTTTCCAGTCTACCTTCTAGCCTACAAAATATGCATATGAATATCCTACCATTTTAAAATCATTACTTTGAGGATACCATAGGCCAAGATTTGTTGAGACCTTATCAATATCTCCTGGTTCTGAGAGTCTTATTCTTAAAACACTCAGTGGTTGAGCTCCCTTATCAATAGATCATTTGGTTTCAGAGAGACCTTATCAATAACTCCCAATTCTAAGAGTCTCCTTATCATAAGATTTAACACATAAGAGTGGACATACCCATGTTTGGGGACCACTATATTTCTCGCATCATCTGTGTTGCCTGCATTCTCTAATAATATATAATTTTCGCTCTTTTAGCTATGCTATGTTTGTGATGTGAAAAGAGGTATACCGAGAATTTACTAAACAGGTTATAAAACTCGAGTAAAAGCTTAATTACTCTATTCGACCCCCTCTAGAGTATATGTAGGTGTTTAAGATCTCACTTTCATAAGATGTTGAAGGCAATTCATATCCTAATCTTAGTATACCAAAGAACATCTCAAATAGTTTGAGATGAAATTTGACTTCATCATGAAGACATATATGCTACTAATGATATAATCGGCAAGTATAAATTAGGTAATCTGTTGATTAAAAAATCTATAGAGGAATTATGGGCTCTTTTCTTTATCTTACAACAAATAGACTTCATGTTATGTTCTCTACATGCGTTTGTGCTGGGTATTAAGTTTCCCTAAAAGAATCTAAAATGACTTATGTGACAAGGATATTGTGATACCTCAAGGAAACATATAAGTTTGGCTTATGGTCCTTAAGTGTAGAGTTTTGAATTAACTGTCTACTCAAATACAAGTTGAAGATTAGATAGAAAATCCACAATATGTACATGCCAATTCCTATATGCATGACTCATATAATGGTTTAGAAAAAGAATAACTAAGTGTCAACCTTAGCTACAAAAGCTGAATATATATCAGATAGAAGTTTCAGCTCTCAACTTCTCTAGATGGAGAATTAACATATGGATTACAGTTGTACATTCTCTAAATCTCATATATATTGTGATAATACTAACATTATATCAATTGCCTCTAATCCAATATTGCATAGTTGAACTAAGCAAATTAATATAAGATCATTTCATCAAAGAGAATACGGTGAAATAAAATATATCCCTAGAACATATTTCCATAGATTATTGGTGGGATGATACCTTCATAAAACCTCTTAATGAAGTTAAGCACATTTATTTCCTTCATGAATTAGGCATGTTAGATTATGCAAAACTAAGAAACAAAGAAATATAAAAAATAATTTGTTTTTGATGTTCGTTGATAAGTCATTAGACAATGGTCAACAAAAATATTCAATTCTCCTAATGCAACTAAATGTTGACTAAGATGCCATTGTGCGTTGATAGTCATTCTACACATATAATCTTTTAGGTATCAACTAATATAAAAGGAACTTGATGTAAGTATCTAGTCCCTATAATTTTTGAACCTTCAAACATTTCATATTCCCTCTCTTTTTCTGCCAATTTCCTTGTAGATAGTTGAAAATGACAGCAAAGCTTAATAATAGTTATGAGATGAATTTGGAATCATTCAATTTAGTTGAGCAGAGGTCCATGGTAATTCTATCTCTAATGCAATAAGAGAAACTTAACAATGTGTTATTTGCTCAATCAAGGATTCTATAGTCAAAACTAGTCAAATTTCATCATAGCACTAATTAGTTTGAGGTAAGAATAATAATAAGAACATTTTAAGGAATTATGTTAAGGTTACGACTACCCTACTATTTAAATTTTCTGAACTATAAATCAGTGTTTTGAGGACACTCTAAGTGATGAAGATAAAAGCAAAGCTCTGTATGTGATGCGATATGTTGGGACAAATCCTTCAAGAAAATTGAACTTTTAGAGGACTACATGTTGCTTGCAGACATTATATGCAATTTAATTTATTGCAAAATGTTTGAATAAGAAGATTTGACCACTTCTCTCTATGATGGGATATGTTGGAAAAGACCGTAAAATTTTAAGAAAACTAACCTTTCATAGTACTATATGTTTCTTGTAGACATCATAGATAAGGTAATTTAGTGCAAAACTTTGACACATGATGTAATTAAAAATGAGATGTTTAAAAGTATGGCATCTGTAAATTTGAAGAAAACTGAATGGGGAAAGCTAATATTCAAATTCTTGAAAGATATTATCAATGAATATCATTCATTATGGAAAAATCTTTAGTGTTTTCATATATCTTGCGTATCCCCTCTATTTTAATTTCTAATGGTCTTCGTCTTCCTCCTAACAAGAGGATGACTAACACACTCTTTTACAACTGGAAACTAGACATTTCTAAAGTTTCTATCAAGCATATTCCTTCCCTTCCTATATCACTTCCAACATCTGAAATTCTCATTTCTCACATTGTCTCCTCCTCATAACCCTTATCTCTAATCATTCATATTATTCTCCACACTTCTCATAATGCATGTCACGCAGTTCCATCCGTCGTACATCTATACCACCCAAATTTATTTCACCTCTCCCGCATGTCATGTTTTTCTCCTTCTCTTGAGTCTTTGATATACTTCAAATTGTATTAAATATCCTATCTCTAGTTATCCAATCTCTTTCTATCTCTCCTCTCTCCAATATATTTTGTATCTTTAGAGTTCTCAAGATTTTATTCGATTCAAAATCAAATCATCTCTCCGTCTACCTCTCTTGCAAGTATTTCTTAACACTTTATCTCCTCTCAAGATTTTTTCTCCCGAGAATTTTAATTTCATTGATAAATTAGCTAAAGGGGGGAGAGAATGCCAAACTACTTGGCAATTTTTCTTATGATTTCCCTACAATGGATGATTTTGATGATGCAAATATAACTTAAGTTGCAAATAAAGAAATTCTAATAGATATCACTGCCACCAAAAACTTTGCCCTCGACAAATCTTACGTCCACTCCACCAATGTTGAGTTAGATAAAATTCCTTGATCCCAATATCTCTTAAATGTTCCAAAGAAAAAGGGGGAGAGGAAGAAGATAAAGATATATCTATCCTATTTAGGAAATATTCACAAATGATGAAAGGATGGATTACAAATGGATTAAAAAATTTAGAGCATAAACCGCAAAAAATTTACCTATTCATGCCAATTTTTATATATGTGATAAGCAAGCCATATTTAGAGTTATATAAATTTATGCATGTCAAATATAATGTGATCATTGAAATAATTAGTAGATAAGATGAAGAAGCGAGATAGAGAAACTGAAGAGAATAGAAAGAAGTTTTCTAAGATTTTGAAATGTGAAAGATTAACTGTGATAATCTTAATAATCAAGGAAAAACTAGCTTCAATACATGGAAGATTAAAAATCTACAAAATACATATGCAAATATAGTGAAAGAATCATATCACAAAGACAATGGTTTAGAATTATCATCTGATACATCCTCCCAATACAAAAACATAAAATAGGAAAGCCCTCTCTTTGTAAATCCCAGTTAAACTTTTGTGTAGCACAAACATGCCCCTCCTTATCTAAAAAGATATAGATCCCCAAGAAACTCGTTGTTTCTTTATAAAAAGAAGAAGTACAAGTCAAAAAATATAAGAAGGTTATTAAGATTGAAACTGGGATTGCTTCCATTAAAAGCATGATTGTTGAGTTTCATAGAAGATCATATACACTGAATGAACTTTATGTTAAAGCATCAGATGATTTGAGAAAACTTGAAAGCATCGTGGTTTCATTAAATGAGAATCCTAAGAAGGAAACCAATGTGTACATAATTTAGGGTTGTTACACAAGAAAAGATTTTGGACACACAAAACACATTTTTAGTATACAAATTGGTAAAGAAAAGTAGAACTCTCTCTCCCTTGTAGATCTTTATGCTCACTTTTGCATGTGTCTCTTCTTCTTAATTATTTTGAATGATAATGTAATGGGAATGAGAAAATTACAAATTGCTATTTTTGTGATAATAGAATCTCACTATTCTCCAAAGATGTGCACTTATGGTTCTCTGACCGTTTATATTACATTTTTACTCTACTTAATCACATTTCCATTTATGTAAAATCTATTATATGAAATAAATAGGGCATTATTTGGATAAATTCTATATTTTATATAATAGATTTTATCAAAGTGATATATGTTGAGCCTTAACAATGTGTAAAAAATAATTTGTTCTTCTTTTCCACAAGCATTGTCATTCAGTCAAATTCAACTAAGTATGAAGATTTGTCGAATACAAGCTACTTTCATCAAAATGCATTAAACAACAACAATGTTTCACAAAATCTTTTGTTGATTTATGTTCATACCATGTGAATTTTTTAAGACTTTGAAGTCAAGAAGCAAGCTGTGGTCAAATGGCATTCAAGGAAACCCTTTATTTTCTTGATTGAAGAAGTGATAGCAAGTAGTTGTTGAATGGATTTTGAAGAACAGAATGAAGATAAAGCTTATAAAAAACATTTCAAAGACATAAGTATATTTATTTCTCGATGGATAAGTATGAAGCTGACAAAATGTGTTAATTGATTTCTTTTCATCTAATGAAGAAACACAAATGCTAATAACACAAAAAGTGAGTTGTTAATAATAGTAATTTTTTATGAGCTATATGTAAACACTTATAAGAAGTCATTAATAGATTTTTATTCGATTAACGAGCATATACTCTAAATGTACATGCACCTATTAGGAGTTGTTAGTCCAATGAAATTCGACTAATGTGTAGGAAACAAATAAGAATTTTTTTGAACAACATTTTAATAAGTAATAGTAAAATGCATTTCAATTATCAAGTAAGAACAAAGAATTATTCTCTCAAAGTAATTTAGTTGTTAGTGTTCTTTTAAAGACCATTAGGGCTCAGGAAAAATTAAGGAAGAATACTTTTTACATCATTCTTTTTTCTTTCCAAGAACATCACTATTAAAAAAACTTCACTTTTATCCTTATCTGATAAAAAAATTGAATGAGAGTTTTTAAAATGCTCTCTCTTTTTTACAATCTGTTGGAACATGTTTTCTGCATTTTTTGGTTTGAGAATAACAAATCCAATTATGTATTTGATCAAACTTGTTTTGTGTTTATAGTTTGCAACAAATGTAGGTACAATAACATATGAAATGTGAGTAATCGAATAAGACGGAAAGATGAACATCATGCTCTGAAATGGGTCCTATTGCGGGGAAGTATCTCTAAAGTTGGCAGTAGTAGATGTTATAATGGGATAGCCTGGAAAAGGTATTCAAATGAAAATACTTGCGGGAGCAATAAAGTAGACTTGTAAAGATGCTAACATGCGGTGGTAACTGAACGACAAGACCGATAATCATCTATTTTATTTTGGAGACAAATTGAGCATGTGATCCATGTGATGGCTAGAGCGAATATTACACTAATGCAACATGATAACCCCATCGTGATGAGGTAGTTGTTGCCTAAAGTAGGAAATGTGCTTACCTTTTCTGGATGTCTGGCATTCAAAATTACTTCCATTATCGGTACCACGTGGTGGTAACACCTATCGCTAGAGCTAGCTCACAGTATCTATTTAAAGGTCACTCAACTCTTTTATTTCAAGAATAATCAAGCCACAACTTCAAATATATTTATGTGACCCCTCTCCCCAGACATTCAGAGCTTTCCCTATAAGAACATTGAAGATTTAATAGTTAAAATGAAGTCAGAGTTCAACAAAGCTCATTCTATATGATACATTAACACAACTTTAATTTCTTGTATTTCTTTGCCATTGCCTTCAAATTTCTCCATATGTGAGTTTTTTATTACATAAATTTTATTTCTACTATCATGTATTTTCTCTTTTCTTTTGGAGACTAATTTTGTGTGATGGTAGTGGAATTCACGCATATTAGCGAATTGGTCCATGTGCGACTTAAGGAGGAATTCTCTTTGTGAGTTAGGAAACTAGATCAAGGGGTTAGGTCTTGGTGGCATCACGAGTCCTGTCTAGGGAGAGATATGATATAGTCAACTGTTCCTTAAGGATAAGGGCTGGTATTGAAACCATAAGAGATTTTTAAATACAACACCTAGATTTTTAGTGTCATAGTAATCCTAGTTTTGTAATCTATTTTCTTATTTAAATAAAAAGCAGACATCTTGCTTTATTCGTATGAAGATTTTATTTTTTATTATAAATTTTTTTTGTCAAATATTTTGTATTAAATTTTCAATTTAAAAAAGAATGTCATAAAATCCTTATTTACCCCCCCCCCCCCCCAAGGGCGCCTGACATTCCAATACAATCTACCAACACATAGAAGTTTTATGAAAGCAAGATACAACATTAATCTAACATTATTACTTCTTCTTATGCATCAAATCTATAGAGCAACTAGATATTATAGTTCAATTGAATCCACAAAAAACAACTTTGTTGTAGATCGATCAAAACTCATCGGGTTTTGTTGATTAGGTTTTTCTTTGTTCAAGAGTCAATCAAATGGGTACACAGTCAAAATAGAGTTGATAACAGATTTTTAAGTAAAAACCCCAAAAGGGAAAAACATGGGCCTTGGCCCTATTTAAACAAATCCACTTAAAATACTGTCATGGTACACAACTATTTTAGCGAGGATCATAAATCACCTCTCTTTCTAGAATGTTAAAAGTCACATCCTATAGTCGTGTGTATTAGGGGCACACTCTGCGTGTAGAGGCATGTTGTGGAGATTGACTCATGGAATTATGTTTTGGATAGGGACCAATTGCATTGGACTCATATGACTAATATGAATACAATACAACTCGTTCCATTAAAATCTGATGAGATATAGAGAAGTTGACCAAACTAGGCCACATTATTCAATTCAACCACCACAAAATCATTTTTGGGCAAATACACTACAAATGAACCTCAATTAGATGCATTAGAATAGTATGACCCATAAAAATTCAATGCAACTTGTTTCGTTCAAATATGACAAATTTTAGACAAGTTTGCCAAAATGGGTCACGTCAAATTTTGCAAAAACTAAAAAACATGAACACTTATTATTGAACCATGTTACATTAACATTAAATCACTGTATATTAATTAGGACAAACTTTGAATTTGACATACACGGAGGCCCCACTCTAGTGTTGACATTAGTCAACCCATCCTTAAAAAGAGGATTTATGTATTATAAAAAATTACAAAACCACTCCAATCACACTCATTAACTCACGTCACATTCTCTCTCTGATGGCTATACTCCCAAGGCATTGAATGAAAGTCTTTTAATTTCATCCAAGTCCATTATACGTACACCACTCAATTAAACCAACCCAAACACCTAACTCACATACTAACTGAAGTAAAACTGCTCCAACCTCTGTACATAAAATCTCTAGGTATAACCAAGGGTATCCAGAACCATACCAGAGAGGAAGAAAGAAGGGAGAAGGGGAGTTTATGACTTACCCTATTTAACCCCCTCTTGATTCCTAATATAGCCATCCACTTCCATCCCAACTCATTTCAAAACCCTAGAACCACCCTTGAACCAGGTATCACCTGAGAAGAGGGAATAGAACACTTCTACTACCTCCTGTCACAGACCATGCCTCCCCATCCTAGACCTCTCATGAGAACCCTATTGGAGGTGGATTTTTATCTCCTTTCCTACTTTCCAAGCTAGTGGAATATCTGTTGGATCATATGTCATCCTTAAAGGTGGGAGGTGGGGGGGGGGGGACAAAGAGATTTAAGAATTTAACTTAAACTTTGAAAATTTTCTCGTGAATAATGTAGAGAAAGTACAATTTTGAAATCTGTTACGTTAGCCGGCTGTAGGTTCTACCTCAGGGAATTTACTCTCCAGAGAATAAACCTCCTTTAAAAATTATGCGAACATATATTTCTTTTTAAATAATTATAGGAAATGAAATCTTAAAGATATGGCAAGATTGAAAAATGATTTTATTTTTTATGGAAGAATACAATGTTTTGATTTCAATGAAAGCCTGAATTCATGAATTTTTTTTAAAAAAATACTATTTACTTCCTCGCCTATCCTTCTCCCAAGAACTATATGGCTATATCCTATCTTACCCTAGATATGGCCTCTAGCCTCCCCCGAGATCTACAACTAGACCTAATCACCACACACACCGTTAAAAATTCCCCCTAAACCTCACAATGCTCAGTTGCCAACAACCAAGGCAAATTGAATATAATTACAAAATAATATTGAAGAATACAATGTAAATTCCGAAATAAAAACTCCATATATTGAAGAGCTCTGAAGGACATGATAAAGAATTGCCATGAACATCATCAAAATTGAAGCATATGTACTTCTTCAAGTATGACCATTTGGATGTCTCCTTCTCACTCTTGATCTTCAAGGATGTTGTTGAGAGTGCTCTAGAACATAAGGATGAAGGTTCTCACAAAAGTGAGGATTTGTGGCTTCATATGGTATTGAGAGTGCCAGTGGTAGTGATACCACTCTGCAGTAGCTTATCGTATAGACACATAACCGATGTTATAGAGAACGTGGCATAAATTATGGAGAGTGTGGCACTACTGCCCCGTAGTTGTTATGCCCCTTGTTAGTGAAATAGTACACATTATGCACCAGATCATGCAGATTGTAGTGGATCATAGCCTTATCATACCGTAATATCGCGGATTCACCACATTAGCCTCCATTACTTATTTGACTTAAAAATCGAAAACCAGTAGGTTTTTTACATCTTTATCTCTACCACTAGTGCTAGTGATACCACCCCATAGTAGTCCTAAATTTAACATTCCCTATTCATTCTATATCACACTTAGGGGTATAGTACCTATAGTTCCGGCACACTATAAACACATGACAAGCAAGATCAAATATATTATGGGATTTATTATTCTCAAACCTATGCATTTAGAAAGAGCGCTCCAACATTCTCCCTCTTTTGGTAATAAAGAAATCATCTAGGAAGAAATAAACCATAACTAGAGTGTTTTCTATAATATATGATAAGCATGATAATTGTACATAATCCCCCTATATTGATGCTCCCACTATGTGGATGCTCTCACTATATATATGCATTTTATGAATTTTTTTAATGTTACTCCCTAAAAATAATATATTTCTTCAATTAATTCCCCCCTTTTAGTATTATTAAAAGAAGATGGGGGAGAGTGTTAACAATATATTCTATTGTGCACTATGTAGAGATGAAAGCAATATTACTTTAGAATTAATTTTTTAAAATAGTAAACACAACAAAAATAATGTAAAAACTCTTTAAAATGAACATCTTTAAGACTTTTAAAGTACAAAATATATTGAGTTTGAAGTCAAATAAGAGAATGTTTGAATTTAATTATAAGAGATGATATTTCATAGAAATTATTTTCATTAAATTACAGCCATATTTTTCAAATATAACGAAAAGATATTCTTTAGAATGTAAAGAAATCTGTATTTCAAGTAAAAATGAAAATTGTAAAGGTCATGCTTTGATATCTAGTGCATTTACTCAAGTTTGTAGTGAATAGTGTAGATATGCTTTATGGACCAATTCTCATACGTGGAAGTTTTATGGAAGATAATGATGTATAGAAAAAGGGTGTTTTTATTAAGTATACATGTGTATAAATCAAACCACATGAAAGCATGTAATGTAAGAATGCAATAATAAATATACACAACAACACTCAAGCCTTTATCCCACTATTGTGTGGTCGTCTATATGGATCCTTTGTTGTCATTGTGCCCTATCTTTTGTCATAATCTCACCAATGCCAAAGTATATCATTCCATTCTTTATAGTTACATTCCAAGTATTTATTGATCTACCCCTCCCTCATTTAATATGCTTAGTGCCTAGACTCTCACAATGCCTATCAGGTGCCTCTAATGGTCTCCTTTATTGCATCTTCTCTATAATTGGTGCTACTCCTGTCTTATCCCTGATACTTTTATTCTTAATTTTATCTAGGCTGGTGTGTCCACAAATCCACCTAAGCATTCTCATCTCCACAACTCCCATTTTTTTTGCTCATGTACACAATTCATTGCCCAAAACATAGAACCATAGAACATCGCTGGACTAATTGTAGTACGGTAAAACTTTCCCTTATGTTTAATGGTACTTTATGATAAGATCACAATAATAAATATACATAAATATTTTTACTTCCAAAAATTTAAATGCACATAAGATTTTTTATGGAGAAGTGGTGTAATT
Organism: Platanthera guangdongensis; assembly: GCA_039583875.1. NCBI lineage: Eukaryota > Viridiplantae > Streptophyta > Magnoliopsida > Asparagales > Orchidaceae > Platanthera > Platanthera guangdongensis. The sequence continues at coordinate 127,171,898 of CM077148.1, read as the reverse complement.
TTGTTTGCACATGTCACTTTACAATTCTTTTCATGGTGCTTTGTTGGGAAATTGCCCTCAATGTTCGAAGATTTAAAGAAGCACATCATGAAATGATAAGTACATTTTGTATTTGATGCATATCTATTATGATTTGTGTAGGATAAATTTATCATTTGTTCAGATATCTCAAACTTGTCATGAGATAAGTTTTGAACATAAGTGTAATTAAGTATAGCTTAGAATTGGTTTAAGTATAGAATTGTTGGAGACAACTCAATACCGTTTTGATGTAAAGAGAGGACAAAATGATAGTGTTGTATTAGAATGATTCACACAATGTTACCGTCTTGTTAGCTCCAAAGAAGCAGGTTTCCAGCAACTAAGTACAATACTATTTTGTGAGAAGTATTCACAAAATGATATCATGTTGTTAGGATTATTACCGTCTTGTTCTTCAAAAGGTGGAATTTTAAAAATCAGAGGCGCCAAAAGCAGATGTCACATCAGTCATTAATGAAGGGTGATTTGATTCGATATCTAAAAAAATTTCACATTTTAGATTTGTTAAAAGTATTAAAAGATAAGAGATGGGTTCTCCTAACCTTAGAAAAAGCAAGCCGAGAAAGCTCAGCACCTGTCCAACAAAACAGAGAGCCGCATAAAGCAAATAAAATATTACACCAAGCTTTTTCAAAAGAAGAAGTAGCATAGGAAGTCAAGCATCAAGAAAAAGATAGCTCTCACTTTCTTGAGAGTGAGAATTTATCCTCAGCCATCATATTCAGCATCGATCTTGTTTTTAACGCAAATCCAAAAGATAGATCTAGTACAGTTGCAGAAGAAGTCTCTCTCTCTCTCTCTCTCTATAAAGTCTTAGAAGACTCAAATCTACTCAAGAAAAATCTTTTTGGGTCATTCTCTGTAAATCAAATCAATATACTTTACTTTTGTAAGATTTCTTTGAGATTCTAGAGTAAGGTTGTATTGTTAGCCTGAGTGTAGGGATGTATAGAAGTCCTGGGCATAGGAGTGTCATGTAAGTATGAGGTAAGGTCTTGGGTAGACCTAAGGTTGGATTCAAGGAGTGAATCTGAGGTAGGAGACAAGTTGGGCCTATGGGCTATAAGAGTGTTTATACTTAGAGGTAGGACCGTGGACAACATGAGGCAGGGCTTTGCTGAAGCCTGAGGCAGGGTCATGTTGAAAACCCGAGGTAGGATTCTAAGAAATCTGAGGTGTAAGATCTTTGATCTGAGAAGTTGGAGGAGTTTGCCTAGTCTAGCATATAGCTAAATAGGTGGTAAGGGATAATAGATGTACACATACTTTGTTAAACCACTATAAATTCATGTGTGCTCTTATGTGCTGTGATCTGTGCTTTGTTTCTGTGGTAGAATAGCTTAAAGTTTTAAAATAGGCCAAATTTAGCTTAACACCTATTCACCCACTCTAGGTGTTTAAACTACCCTATTTATTCTTACATGCTTAACCTCACAATGCTTATTAAGACTTAGAAGGATGGTGAGTAGTACTTGGTGGAATTATCCATATCATATAGTTTTATTTGTTTTGATTTTGAAATTTTTTTAAAAATATTAAACCAAGGACTTCAAATTCACTTGTTTTATAAATATAGTAATTTTAATTTTAAACCACATTTCTCTAATAATAAGTACACGAATAAAAGAATTGCATGAAACAATTAAATTTGTGTAAGTAGTCTATTTATTTAATTTAATATGTTAAGCTATAACACTACACAATCATGCAAGAATACACATGTAGGTTATCAAAAGTGTGAGATATTCATTATCATATATAAAACATCACTCTTACTTAGAGTTATGTGAAATCAATTCTACACAAGTGCTCTACAATTAAATTCATTGCGCATTATAAGATAATATTCGAGGCACGACATAATAAAAATAATGTTTTAAAGAAACTTAAAAAAAATCAAACATTGTAAATATTCTTTAAGTGATAAATCTTGCCATCTATGACTTTGGCAAGAAAGCATATATAATCAATTTTTTAATGTTTTTGATATTATAAAAAAACCAGCAAATGTAAAGGAAAAACATATTTTTTGTATTTTGTAATTTTATCTTCGGTTTTGATTTTTTAAGAAAAATGAAAATAAATAAATTACAATAAACTTCTGAAATCAGTGAAAATATAGTAAAATAATTTTTTAGACAGCAAAATATGAGAAAGAGATCAAATAATATATATTTTATAATTAGGCTACAGCTGGGGTAAGAAAAACCGTGGAGCGCTAGCCAAAGGAAATGAACTTGATTTTTCATTTTAAACGTATATTTTTCATGATCTTTTGCTTCTCATTTTTCTTGAATATGATTAGTCATTATGGAAGCTATCTAATGCAGTAAGAAAATCAGAAAAAAGGTATGGATTTAAAAATTTAGTCCAAGAAGTCCGTTACGTCGACTAAAGGAATATTTAGGCCCTAATTTATTGACGTATCGTCCACTTAGAGTTCATATTTTTCTCCAAACTCTTCCTCTTCCCCGCTCTATTTTCCTTCAACTATTTTCTCCTTTCTTCCTTGTAACTCTTGCAAGTTCTCAAATGGCAACCAAGACGAACTTTGGTTAAAGTGTTGACCTAGACCCATTCACTACTATAAAATATTCATTTATAGGAGTATTGTAATTATTTATAGATGTTGAAGCAAACAAGCTGATTACTACAAGATATTTATTATATTCCGTGGAATTAACTGAGTTCATTTGTTAGGCCATAATTGATGAAGATGGCACAATGATAGGGCAGATAAATAAATCAGAGGTCTGTATAACTTTGGAACTTATCCAAACAACGTTTTATTTTCATTCAGGAGAAGGATGTAAGACCTCCCTCCCGGAACACAAGGCATGACCGATGGGAGACTTATGCCCAGAACAGCCGTTTTGCGGTAACACCAACACACCAGTTGACCGATACTACAAGACGCCTATCCTATCTGCTAAAATCAATATCATCCATGCCAACCCAACATAAAGATATATATATATATATATATATATATATATATATATATATATATATATATATATATATATATATATATATATATATATATAAGTCAAAATCCACACAAGTATATATGTCCAACAAGCACAACAATAATAAGAAGCAACAACAACTTCTATAATATCAGAGTAAACAAAAATTGCCCGAAGGGCAACAATATGAGTCTTTCCAAAAACTCACATCTGTAACTGAATGCAGCGATGGTAACGTCATATCAGGCCCTGTCATCCTGGCCTGGCTGCCCTCCTACACAACCTGTTGTTGCTCTATCTACGGGGTTTCCTCCTAAAATGGAAGATCTAGCAACCATTAGTCTTAAAGACTAAGTGGCTATCACATCTGCTCCCCCAGCGACTCTTAGGCTTCAGGCAGAGAAAAAAAGAGGGTATAATATATATAAGCAGTAATAACAAATAGTGGTATATATCTAGATATCATGAGTGGTAATAGTAGCATTATATAACATCGTTATCAACATTCTACTCCAGTAGTTCTACACAAGTAATATCCATCCATCAAAGTATATAAATCTACAATAAGAAAGTAACTTAACTTATAAAAATGCTTATACAGATTTATAAGTTAGGGATGCAAGACCCTCTTTTTTTGCAAAACCAATCGGGTATTATAACCAAAACCACCACTTTGCGGGGACACCAATGCACTCGGGAAGGTCATCACTACAAAAAGCCGATACTACCGGGGTTTGTAAGACCCACTTTTTTTTAAACCAACCGGGCCTTATGCCTAGAACCACCGCTTTGCAGTGACACCAACACACCCGGGAAGGTCGTCACTACAAAACACCGATGCTGCCGGCCATACCGATCGTAGAAGAGTAGAATAAATATAAGAATACATGAAACTCAAATACTTGTCCACAAAAATCACTTGAAATATAATATAATTCTCCACGAAGGGAGAGTCCACATAAATGATAAAACAAAGTACTAAAGAGTGCTCCTGCCCGATACATCAAAATCCTCACTACATATCACTCAATCACGGAAGCAAATCTATAATATCTACTAATGGTCGGGACTCACTATCTCTAGTGGCTGGAATCCCGTGCTATATTGCCCCATCTCCATGCACATCAACCTTTGGGCTGCATCTCCTAATTCGGCTCCACGATCCCCTAAAATGATTTGGTCAACGACCGTTAGTCTAAAAGACTAAGTCCTATCATCGCCTACCCCTCCTTCATGGCTCCTAGGCACCGAGCAGGGAGGAGGAAAGGGAAGGTAATGAAGGTGCAGAGTACCAAAAGTAAGCAGGTTATGGTGGAACTAGTGTAACACGAGTATATAAACACAACAAGTATAAGCAAGCAATACCAGGTAAGTAGTATGAGTATACACATGAACATGGTGAGCAAGTAGAAGTACAAGAAGGTAAACTAAGTAATTAACCATGACCTATAGTAATGCCCATACAAACCTATAGACTAAGTGGTCGTTTTGCAAGGCCTATTGTATAAAGAGTCCCATAAGAATTTATATAATATGTGTCAAGAGTTATATGCAATGATGATTCTAGGTCAAGTAAGTATGCTATGGTATGAACACGCAAATACAACTCACACACCCAAATCTATGCACACAGACCTTTAGTTCCCCCTTTCTGGAGCCTAACCTCCCAGGATACCTCCGTAGTGGCAAAGGGAAGTGGTGGGTTGTGCCTAGCCCACCTCTAATCCGGTATCAGCACTACCAGTCAGACCTATTGTACGCCTCAATGCTGGTTCACTAAGCGGAGCTCCTGTATACTCTTGTCGGTTTCCGCACCAGACTTTATTTGGTCAAGTGCTAAACCACACTTGCCGAGTCAACATATTGGTGTCTGTTCGATGACTCTCCAATACCGAAGACCCACCTCCTTATACTTATGTACATGCAATATTAATGTATTTTACACCGAGACAAAGCTCCCCGGACTATCCCGTCCGTCACAAATCTCTACCGAGCCAAAGATCCCCGGACTAACCCGTCCGTCACAAAACCATCCGAGCCATCGGTTCGCTGGGCTAACCTACCCACCACCAAAACCACCGATCCTACCGCTCGTGAGACCTAACCTAACTCCCACAACACCGGGGAGTGTGAGTGTAAGTGTAACCCTAGAGTATTTCAAATTACTCTTCAATTCAATTTATTCTTACGGCTTACGTTAAACTCGGACTGCCCAGGGCATTCCTGTGAAGGGCTCTCGGGGGCACTAGGAACTACGATGGGATAAAGCCCAAAGCTCCCTTTCGCAAGGCACTTACTATTATTGGTTATTACCCAATTCCTGATCTCTTTTTCACATTATTATGGATCTAATCCTAGTGTATTTTGACTCTCTCTCTCCACAGGAAAGATAGTTTTTCGTTGATCCTGAGCACCACTACTAGTCAACCCAACACTCTTCTCATCATGACTCTTAATGAAACTCTCTTTTTCTTTTTCACTTTACCAAGATAAGTAATCTATTAACCTCATCTCCCTATGTCAATTCCACATGTTATTACAATTTCTGCAGTTTTACTAAATGCAGACCAACCTATGCTATTTGATGAACATGACAGGAGATACTCCAAATTTTCATCCAAAGGCCCTAAAATAATTATTGTGGGTCTATAAGGATAAAGTTAGCCCAAATCCAGAAACGTGTAATTTTTCTAATTAATTTGACATTTATTAAAGTTTCCAAAATTTATGCCATGAGTAATTTTGACCATGAAGTACTAGATTTTCTTAAGTTATGGCCACCCAAAAATTATTAACAGTGTACGATAGAAAAATATAAGTGAATTATAAATTTCACAGGATTTTATAATTGTAATAACCTCTAAATAATTAATTCAATTTAATTCAAATAATTAGAGTTAATGAAGGAAGTACCACAAATTTTAGTCAAAATATTATATAAAAATTACCAGAGACTTATAATGTTCATAAATCACTACTGATTAAGTTTCATGAAATTCCATGGTCAGTAGGATATATATAAAAATACTTCAAATAAATCCATTAAGGTGCACTTTGTGAAGCAACATTCTTGTAAACTTATCAAAGTAACATGTAATAAATTTTCTAAACTTTATTATACCCTAAAAGATTTACTGGTCAAGTAATACAATTTTCCAGCAAGATATATTATTTATTATCTATTTATCAATGTAAGGTGTACTAGTTCACTTAACACATGAAGTACTGAGAGAAAATGACCAAATAATCTAAATAATTTACTCGTGCCTCTAAATGATATTTAATTAACCTTGCAAGAATTTCATAGCATTCTAAGTTAAGCTAACCATGGTTACTTCAAAATAATCAAAAAGGGCAAGGTGGAGATTATACCTACCAGTATGAGGTACGTTTTTCTAAACATCCTATAATAATTTTCAGAGATCAATATCACTATAAAATTACTCCTATCAAAATCTCATGAAAATCCAAGATCATATGACCCATTATTTATTCCATAAGGTGTATAGACCTAATTAATTTCCTAGTGATTAAAGTGGGGTGCATGTGTCCAAATACTACCATATCCCTTCCTAGGGCATTTCACCACCCTAAGATCACATGGACTAAACATCTAGTCCATACAAGGATATATCACCCCATGTCCTTCACAAACCCCCAAAGTTCAACCTTAGGGTTTAAACTAGGGTTCTAGGGCAAATCCACCCTAAACCACCCCAAACTCTATGTGAGGGTGTTGAATGTCATAACAAATCAATGGCCCAAGTTTCAACCTCTGTTGAGGTGATTTGTCACTCAACACCCCAAGGGACAATTTAACCTAATTACCCCTTTTTATGCTAGGCTAGGGTTCACCAAATTCCAAACCAAATCATCTCCAAATGGGATGAAATTTAATACAGAGTCCTATATTGACCCAAAGTACCACGCAACAAAATTTGGAATGGTTTGGAGGTAATTAGATCCTTTAAATAATTCCTACATGGATTATTAAATTTATACAAAAACTTCAGGAAATTTTGTCCAAAAATTTCCATTTTTGGATAAGTTATACTTATAGGTAAGAGAGACCCCCATCCAAAATTTCAAGTCATTTGGATGAATGGATTGATGGGCGCACTCAAAACAATCTCTGATCTAGCCTAGATATAGACCTCACCAAAATGAGTGCTGTGATTTGACCTAAACTCAAAATTGGCTCAAACTAATTTTAAAATAACCTAGACTCATAGGTCTAAAACTTTCATGTATACCACGTTTACTGTAGGTGAACCTAAGTATTTTTAATAATTAATTTAATATAGCCTAAAAAACTGTGACAGAAAATACATAAATCAAAATTTAATACACTAGATCTAGCACAGATCTTAAAGCAGATCGAGTGGCTCTGGCATTGTCTTCTTCCTCAAGCCAATGACTGAGATCAAACCGACTTGGATCACATTCCGAGCCCATTTGTCGGACACCCAGACACCTCCTTGTCTGGCCACCACCGGCACTACCTTCATTGAGGTGGGGGCTATCGCTGGGCGGCGACACGGCCGCCAGAGGTGCGGTTTCCTGCAAACCCGCAAGGTAGAAAAACCATGAAAATACAGAAATTTCTCTCACCCGATTGGGCTCAATTGAGCCCGATTTCTCTCCTAAAAGATCTAAGATGCTAGCCCACGAAGAGAGGAGTAGATGAGGACCTTAGTGGTGGGCTGGAGTCAGGCCGATCGCAGGGTTGCCATGGACGGATCTTGAGCTTACGGGTGTTCTGCAATAGCACTGTCAAAGGCCTTGGATCCTACAGGTAAAGTGTGGAAACTCCTACTCTTGACCTAGGGAAGATTTTATAATCATCAAATGGGGGAGGGGAAGGGTCTAACATGCAATGGCCATTAATGGCCGCTAAAGGCTCATTTCAGCGAAGGTGGGTTCTCCTTCCCTAGGCATGAATCCATCAGAAAACCTCCCATAACTGATAGAGGAAGTGAATCTCCATCAATTGGGAGAGGAACTGTGGAGTCAATGGCATTCAATCACCACGAATGGCCATTTTCTCCCTCTTTCTCTCTCTCTCCTCCATTAAAGGGGAAGAATGTTTTTCTCTCTCCTAGTCATCAAGGCTGAATTTGATGACTAATCCAACATAATAGCAGCCCATTAGCTCATAATATTAAATAAAATAAAGTTAGCCCAAGTGGATAGGACTTGAGCTTGGGTTAGCCCATTTGGGCTAATTTGACTAAATACTAGGGTGGAGTTGACCTTGGTCAAATTGGCCTTTTGGGTTGCCCCCAATGGGTCCTTGGTGACCCATTTGCCTCCCCTAAGGTCTAGGAAGACTTGGGTAGGGTTGGTTGGGCATCTTGGGGGTCACTTGACCCTTGGTTATGACACTTTGACCTTTTTAGGGCTAGGGTTGACTTGGGTCAACTCAGCCTCTTTGGTTGACCCCAATGGGTCCTTGGTGACCCATTGGCCTCCCGTAGGGCTTAGGAAGGTCTATGTGGGTCCCTTTGGCTAAGGGGGTGTCAAGTGGGCATGGATGAGCTTAGTTTGACCTAATCAGGGCTTGGATTGACTTTGGTCAACTTGACCTTTTTAGTTGACATTAGTGAGTCCCTATAGCTCTAATGGGCCCTCTAATAGGTTATTAATGTTATGGTGGGGTCATGGAGTCATGGTGGAGCCCTGTGATCATCCCTAAGCTAGTAATTGAAATTCTACTATTTGTAGACCAAGGTGGTCTGACCTTCATGCCTATGTTCACTTGGTCTTCTTGGGCTTCCTAGGGTTTTGTCATGACCTAGTCATGAAAAAACCACTCCTAGGGGTCTAGTTGTCTGAGGGATGTTACAAGGGATCAGCTTAACAATAAAATAACTCATCATATAAGAGTACCCATACAAACTTATATGATAAGGATCTTATGTAGTGTAATGTAATATTATGAATGCAATATGATGACTTACCCATACTCAGACACACACACTGCTATGTCGACATAAACTTATAGTTCCCACTTTTCAAGCAAGAATCTAACCTCTCAGGCGCCTTCTGTCATGGCCAGATGGTGATAGTGAAACGGGCTTTCCACTACTAGGCTGGTCTCCACACTACCTGGCCTAGCCTCCGTACTCCTCAACGCTAACAACATAGTAGTGGAGCTCCATGCGTACTACGGCTCAGAGGGGTCTTGTGTAGATGTGCACTAAGAACACATGCCAAACTAGTCTACCAGTGTGACATGGAAAGGGCCTTGGGAATGAGCACCGAGGACACAACCAAACCGTCCACTTGGCCCAAAAGGAGCCCCGGGAATGAGCACCGAGGACCAAGCCCAACCATCCAAAGTCTATCTGCCAACTCCCGTCGGTGTTATGATTGGCGAGCCCGTAGACCTGCCACACTATCCTTAACTCAGGATTATGATACTGCTTGTCAACTCACACCACATGCAATTTAACATGGCCTTGCCATCAACCATCCAAGGGCTCCAACCGAGTCCCTTGTCATCATTACCAATCTAGTGCTCAACAACACTCAAGGTCTCCACATTGAGTCCCTTATCATCATTACCAATCTAGTGCCGTCAAATACTCACACACTTACACACTTTCATATTTCCGTGCTCCTCAACACTCAAGGGTTCAACATCAACACAGGTGGAAAGCCACCTTGAACAACATACAAATCCCACAATGCTACCCGTAGTGAGACACACTCTAAGCATTGGAGTTTACAAATTATCCCATCCAACACTTGAGATCACGATTCAATGGTTTTCATGGCCATGAGATTTACCTCATCTGTTTCCTTCCTTATAATCAAGCATTCACAAATAATTATGCTTTCATATATTTATCACAACAATATATTAACTCTCCATGTATCCATCAAGCATGATATCGTAAGTATAGATTACACATTCAATTATCGGGCACCACACCCTCTTTCAAAACTTATATCATTCATTGGAATACAATCACGCGCATCCTTACCGGACTTCACAAGTAGCCATTGTACAACCAAATCTTGTCAAACCATTTGTTCACTAATTTCCCCAAACCATTTGTTTATTAAATTCCTCCAACCATTTGTTTATCTTAGCTACATCTAACTAGGCTCATTCAAACCTCAACATCATCTTGCTACATTTCTCCTACCTAGTCCAAACCCGGTTATACACTAACCCGAAAGCATCCTGCTTATAAATTGTTACCATGAAGCAAATTCGACTAGACATTCCTAGAGCTACAAAGCTCCTATGAAAACATGTAACCATCCGTTGGAAAGGTCTTTCTGAGGACTACAGCTTTTGCGTTCAGCCCATGACCTGGATCCGACATTATCACACCCAAAAAGCGGCCTCGAAGTCTGCTACGTGCAGAAAATAGATTTATTCATGCATCTTAAAGAAAAATGAACGACATCGATTCGTCTTCTTCCATTATCCATTTGTTCAAAATCACATACATCACTTCCTCCTCCCTTATTCACCCTCAATAGACCATCCTTTTTCATGAAACCAAGTCCACCATCTTCACAATGAAGAGAGGAGAGGTTGAAGACAACTAATTTCTAGGATGAGGTCCTAACATGGTCTCTTCCTAGGAGCTCTTCATCTCGCACAAGGCCAACTCTTTTGAGTCGACATCTCTCCTACATTATAACTAAAGATCTAGCACCAAGGGAGGGGGTAGGATTCTTACCTCATTTCCGGCCATGGATCTTGTTATACTTCTTGGCGACATCGTTCTTCACGGAGAGGGAGAGCTCTTCCTCCAGAAATCCGATTCCGGCGACCTCTCTTCCTCTGTCGAGGTCGGCAAGTAACGACTCGATAAGGAATGAAGGTGACGGATATGGTTTCCTGTTTCTTCCTTTTTATAAGAAAGATTAGGGTTTGATTCATGTCGCCACATGTTGCCTCCACATTGGACCGTCCATTATTACTTTAAATAGGTCTTGTTTGAGAAGACCGAGTCCAAATGAGCCATCAATGCTTATCCCGAAAACCTGGTTCAACCCGTATGTTTGATTCGGCAAACGCAGACTGGGCCGAAAATCTCCCAAGTCAAATTTGTCATATATGCCTATACACACTCGACGAATCGTCGAAGTTCGTCATGATCACTCAACGCCTCGTTGAGTCCAGTATTTTCTAAATCAAAGTGTTGTATGCGTTGAGATCATTCGACACTTCGTCGAAAGCATCATGATCACTCAACGCCTTCCCAAGTCCTATAATTTTTATGTCAAAGGATCAGGATCATTGAGTATCACTCAACGCTTTATTAAAAGCATCGTGATCACTAAACGCCTTCCCAAGTCCAGTAATTTCTAAGTCAAAGCATTAGGATCATAGAGTATCCCTCAACTCTTCATTGAAAGCATCGTGATCACTCAATGCCTTCCCAAGTCCAGTAATTTCTAAGTCAAAGCATTGGGATCATTAAGTATCATTCAATGCTCTGTTGAAAGTGTCGTGATCACTCAACGCCTTCCCAAGTACAGTAATTTCTAAGTTAAAGTGTCAGGATCGTCGAGTATCACTCAATGCCTCGTCGAATGGCATCGAGATCACTCAACGCCTCATTGAGTCCATTATTTTTCTATGTCAAAGCATCATATTCATCGAGTCTCACTCAATGCTTTGTCGAATGGCATCGAGATCACTCAATGCCTCGTTGAGTCCAGTCGACACACTCGATGCTTCCTGAATCCAGGATTATTCTAAGTCCAATTCTTCTATGTGTTGAGTATCACTCAACGCCTGCCCACCATTCAACGCACTCGATACTTCGTTGAGTCTAGTCGATGCACTTGATGCCTGTTACCAGTGCACCCCAAGCCTAAGTCAGTTCTTTTGACTCAAAATGCATGATAGCGGTCTAGCATGAATTGGTACATTACAAAGTAGAAGTGGATCTAACTGATGAAAAAATTAAGTAAGCTCTGGTGAAGACGAATTTCTTTAAAAATAAACCAATTCATTTGAAAAAGAAAGACTTTTTAGAAGAATATGAGTTTCTTGCTGATAAAATGGGAAAGGTGCTGATGTGCAAAATATCAACATATGATGCTGTTCCCAAAGACCAACTGCATCTAATGGGAGTTCAAGTTTTGGAAAAGAAGATTAATTGGATTAAGTGTATTCTGAACCTTATAGGTCTTAAGTATAGTCATAATTATAATGCATACATGACCTTTATGAGTCAGATACTAAAACAACATTACCCTATGCTATACAAATCAAAAGAATACATATACCTTAGAGCAAAAGACTTACTATAGATTTGTTTTCAAAGAAAATAAGACAAATGCTTAAGTTAGGTTCAAAGAAAGATTCTTCTCCCCCATCCTTACCATTGCTAGATGAGTTAGTCTTACCAACAGAAACATCACTGCCTGATACTTCTAATGAAACGATCATTCCAGCAAATACAATAATGTTTCTATCCAAATATTTACTTCAAGAGTTCATTCTAGATCAAACTATCAACACTGAACTTCAAGATATAGACACACAACACCACAATGATCAGTATTCTACTGAACGCAGTCATGCTGCAACATTTTCATCTGAAACATTTGATATTAACAAAGTTATTTTTCAAGCTATACAGCAGACAACTGCTTCACTGACTTCCCTTATAGTTGAGCATGCCTTAAGTTGCAAATCCTAAGTTGAAAGTATGTTCAATCAAATTTCTGTGATATAAAATTCTATAAGAAATATTCAAAATAAACTGGTTTCCAGAGAATAACAAGATCTTTCTTAACCGCCTTGGCTCATGAGGTTCAGAAGGGGGAGATATTTGAGGAAGACTTGTACATGGAACCATTAGAAGAAGATGAAGCTCATCTTAGAGAGGCTCAAACAGTTCTATTAAGTAGAGAGATAGATGAATAAATAGCTGAAAATCAAGCTATTCAGATGGAGACAGAACATAACAATGATCAAGCTGTTCAGGATTCTGATGCATTAGTTCAGGGGGAGGTAGTGCAAGAGAATTTAGTTGATATACTCTAAATAACCAAAGATGTAGTGGATAATGATGTAACAACTCAAGGGGAGTGTCAAGATTATTCTGTTAAAAAAATAAATCAGGATGTGTAATAGAAACTCCCCTTGTAAAATCACTCTCCTTGAGTTGTTACATCATTAAGGGGAGTACATGTTCAATCAAAACTTTGTATTTTTACTATTGTATATTTGTAAAATCACTTTTGAAATTTTGTAAAATTTGTTAAGTTAAATAGGAGGAGTTTGTTGTGAAAAACCCTTATGATTTATCTTAACAAATTATTTTTAGTGATTTTACATCCTAACTTCATTATCCATGGTGTATAGTGAGGGTACTTTGGTCTTAGTAGTCCTAGGATGTCATTGATATAAAGGACATAAGAAAGGCATACTGAATATAAGAGAAAAGTCTTGAATTGCAAACATGCGTCGAGTAGAAGTCGACACAACTTTGACTAGAAGTTTACACAACTTCGACTAGAATTCAATGCTACTTTGAATAGAAGTCAGAGCAATTGAAATTGATAAGTCGATGATATTCAAAGAATTATATCTATACATACTTTGATATGATATCGACGGAATGTTCGACTACAGAGATAATCTTACAGACAGTCAAAATTCGATGTTGCTTCAATTTGTCGACTGAATTTCTTAACCAAATTTATTTTGAGGTTTTCAATCAGAATTATTTCAAGAAGGGATTTGCATAACCGAATCTTAGAGACGTTAGAAGTTATCTATATATATATACACACAAAACAAAAAAATATCAATCATGAGCTATTATTAAATCCACTCATCAATCATCAACTTCAGACGATCAATAAATTTATATTAGATCATGATAGATTGATTTTGATAGAGAAAGTTTAAAAGATTATAATCAATAATTAAATTTCTTCCATTAATCGGTCAATTGTTAGATTATTGTTGAATCTGTTAAGGAGAATTAGTTTTTTTCTTCTCAAGAGAAAACTGCATCAGATTCAGAGAAAATTTAAGGATAATCTGGAAATTGGGCATATAATCTTTTTGATTTTGATATTCAGAGATTCATCAGAAGTTCCAGATATAATCACTGCTTGTCCTCAGAAATTTACTGAGAGGATACGTAGAGAAGATTAATTCTATCACAAATCTTCTTTCATTCTCTTCTTACTCTTTGTGAAAAGAGTTTTGAGAATCCCTATTCAAAATATTTAGGGCGAGGATTAAGAGTCTCCTTGAGAAAAGACTCCAATTATATTGGTTCAAGATCTCCTTATCAAAAGATCTTGTGTTAGTTCTAAGAGTCTCCTGATCAAAAGACTCAGACACTTTGATAGTGAATTCCTACTAAGGGGGTAGAAGAGTGGATGTACCTGGATTGAGGGGGAACCACTATAATCTTTGTGTTTACTGTGTTTCTTGTTTATTTTTAATTTTGTGCTGTGATTTTATATATCTGCATCTATTTCTGGTTGATTATTGATGTATACACAAATTTTTTGAATTAAACTAAGTATTTGAAAGAAAATTATAATCTCTATTCACCCCCTCTAGAGAAAACTCTAAGGTAAATAACAACTGCTCTCCCATTTAAAACTCCCGACAGTAGGAGTGGTGTAATCACTCATCGTTCGGTGGCTTGGCCATACCACATCATGCTCATCTACAGCTTGAACAACCTAAGGAACATCCTCTCCCTCTTGATCAATCCTATTAATTCTTATCTCATTCATGTTTACAGTAGAACGGTAGCGTGCATGCAGCGTCCAATCAATCTCAAGATCAAATTGAACAAGCTCACCAGGGCCACACCCCTGCATACACTTACACCAAACAAAATAAAAAACAACAACCCTTATATTAATTTCCTAAACAAAAGATTCACGCAATGCTTGCGCTCCCCAACAATGACACCAAAAACTTGACGCCATTTCGACAAGTGCACCGGTCGTTCAAATAATATAAAATGTGGGAGAATCTCCCAAGTATCGATCTGTCAAGGAATGTAGGTTGGGGCGCACGATTCAATTATTTAGAAAATTAATTATAAGGGTTAAAGGAAAACAAGGCATGGGTTTGGTTTGAGTAAAGAAAACAAGCAACTAAAATGCTAGTGCTGGTCTCCTTCACCTCTTTGCAAGGTGGATGGAAGTTATGCAGGCCGCGATGCACTACTTCGGTAGGTGGATGGACGAGAAGTGTAGTGGAGGGAATGAATCGATTAGGCGAAGATGTGGGAGAACTACTCGCAAGCACCTCTTTGCAACGCACACCACTAGAAATTGCTAGTATGGCACTCACATGATGGTAGAGGTGACAAGATGATGTGGGAGAACTACTCGCAAGCATAAACCACAAGACAATCACATAGACATGAACGATTTCTTTAAAGAGAAATTAGTTTACATAACCATTCACAAATAACCAAATATTCAAAGAGAAATGAACTAAAAGTGGAGAGGAGGGAAGATTATAATGGAAGCACGAAGACTCATCCAAGTTTCATGGCCAAAATCAAGGGTTGTCAAGCCTCGTCCGAGCTCAGACTTTCACTGTCGTCCGAAGTCCGGAAGAGCTGTCACCTTCTTCCACTATACCCGTCTTCTTCGTCAATAGCCTTTGATCACGACCTTTGCCAGAGAACTCTATGAGTGCTGCGAGAAATTCCTAGGAGTGGAGATTGGAAGCTTGCAGATGTTGGACGAGGCCAATAGGAAGCACTAGCTTGAGTTTTGAGAGAAATGTGTGGTTAGAGCTCCTCGAGATAATGGTCGGAGGTGGAGCGGCGGAATGGGGGCAAGATATAACCCTTGGGAATGAAAAGATCATTCTTACCAAAATGGCCAGAGTATTGCAGCTTAAATAGTAAACAATCAGAAAAATGGTCACACACAGTCAAACGCATGACCGTGCATAAATTATGTGTTAATAACAACACAAAACTCCCCAGCCTGATATAATAGAAGACCATGTATTTTTTTTTCACGCTTGGGCTAAATAGCCCGTGCGAGAACAAATCGCGTGGTTAGTAACAGATTACTGAAAAGCAGGCAAAATAGGCAGAATGTGTGTTTTCCTTCATGCACGGTTAATTCCAACCATGCGTGAAGAAAATACACGGACAATAAAAACATAAAATTTTAGATAAAAATGAGGTCGTGCGATTTGGTCACGCACTGGGGAAATAGCCCGTGGATGAGCAAATCGCACGACCATGGGCAGAGCACCAAAAAAAGAAGTTGCGGCATCGCACCGATCATGCGTGAAGAAAAATACATGACTGTACGATTCCTACATCGAAGAATAGGGTAGAAATAGGGATCTGCCCACCTGCACAATAACATATAGCCTGGAGCACACCTCCAGCAAACATAAAACAATAGAAATAACAACATAAAACTAGTTGGGGAGCACCATCTTCTTGCAAAAGTGTGTAACTACACACCATAATGGGCCTAAGAGTGAGCCAAGTGTACAATTACAAAAATAGAAATATGAGCAATAATGACCCACAAGTATAGTGCACGTGAGAACCTCCCTCTGATACCATGTTCGAACAGACAAGAAGAAACTGGAAATTGGAATAACAAAAACTTTATTATCCAAAAAGGTGAGTATTACAAAGGTATAGCCTCCCTTTTCTAGAATGGAGGAGATGAGAGAGATTACAAATAAGCAATGTGGGGCTAAATAATTACAAGTGTATGCGGCTTTACAAATAAACAGACCGAACAAGTCGCACGATTAGACGAGTAGGCTAACCGCTCGACAACCACCAGAAAGAGAGAACAACCTGCCACAGAGAACAAGCCGCCAGAGGAGAACGCTAAACCGTCGGTCTCCAAGTTGCCTGAGAAAAATCGCCAGACCGCACGGAAACCAAACAGCAACAGACCGCCCGGCCTTCGTACTACAACAGATGCCAAACAGCAATAGCCCGGTAGACAAGCCGCTGAGATAAACTGCCAGACCGCCTGGCCTCCGAACAATAACAGACCGCCCGACCTCCATACCGCAACAATATGTATTAGGACTTAGCCTAATTATAACCACGCAAAACATGTCTTTGTTCACAAGGTATAAACTATAAAAAACTATAATAGTTGTATAATAATTTATACGTACAATATTGTTTTATTGAATGACCTCATACTGGCCAAGGAGTACATGCTCGACTGTGCTAGAGTGTCATATGATGTAGTTGGCTCCATAACTTTACCTTTTCTACATACGACACACCTGTTTTTCCCTGTCCTCTGAGGACCACTATGACACTTTGAGACAAAGTGTCCTTTCGTAACACAACTGTAGCAAGTACGTGGAACTTGACTAGTAGTTGCTTTAGAAACAGTCAAAGAAGTTGGCCCTAAAGACCTAGACTTCTTCCTCTACCTCTTGCGGTACTCAAACTTCACAGAGCTCGACACTTTGAAATCTTGCTTTCTTACAGAAAGGTCCTTCTTGATCTAGACCCTCTTGATACCCTGCTCTATGGATCAGGTAGTATTCACCAAAGTTAGAAAAGCCTGCACCTTCGGTCCTAATAGTAACAACCTCAGATCATCTTGCAGACCTTTATAAAACCTGTTGGTCTTTTGCTCCTCATCTTCTAACATAGAACCTACACAACAGCTCAGTCCAATGAATTCGTGTAGATATTCATCAACTATGTGCTCTCTCTATTCCAGATGCAGGTTCAATTGTTGATTTGAAGCATTCCTCCCATCTAATCAACTACCCCAACCAGCATAGGGGCCACCACTGAGGAAGAAGGATGTACAAGCCTTCTAGGTTAAGTAGTGATCATAACATACACAACTTTAGTAATCAACCAAATATTTTAATCGTAAAGAGGGGCCATAGGCACATCCATAGGTGCACCTCTTGCCACAAAGTATCTGGGTTGCGACTGTCCCGCACCTCTCCTAGTCACCTATAATCGTGAAACACACAATTAAGCGACTATTAATAGATGCAAATAGCAATCATATGAACACGCAAGTTCCTCAAACATGTGTATTTTTCATTCCTAAGTGGACATTCATTGGTTAATTTATGTTATAATAGCAACACACACTTGTGCCCACCCCCACCCCTAAAAAGAATTCGACCATGAATTTCAACGAGAAGGAATCAACACTAGAAGCTGATACTAAATTGTAAAACCACGCCCGTCACAAAGAATATAACATAAGGTATGGTAAGAGACCCACACCATATTCAACGAATAGATAGTGGAGTTACAAAATGAGCCCAAACATCTAACTAAACTAACACAGAGTTCATAACTAATAGAAGTATTTTCATTAAGATATCCCACCACAGGGAATGCCCACTATAAAACTCCAGGAATGAAAGTAAATAAAAGGTTTGGACTTAAGGCCTTACAGACTTGTTAGGATTTTACAAAACATAGTGATTACCATACTTCGACACACATGCCTGTGACACATAAAAATAGTAAAACATAGCACTTGGGCCTTCGAGGGCCAGCACAGTCTCATATCTTCAGCCCACTATTTCCCGCACGGCTCACCAGCACTTGCACATGTTCAATCCACAAAGACGTGGAAAACTAAAGAGCGGTCAGCTAAAGCTTACCATGGTGGTGTAACGACCCCACCCCTTTCTTGAGGCGGCAGTTCTCCTTCCCTGCAAGAAAGCACTATATAGCATTATATATATATATATATCCACAAGAATGTACAATTTAAGAACCATTCCATATATGCACAATCACCATAAACATCGGCTCTCATGACCATGCGTTTTGTGCTCTCAAGGCACTTTTTCGGTGTACTCCCATAGTCCCACCACCATCCTTAGTTTCAGACCTAGATGGTTTTGAGCATTCATCAGTTTGAGAGAAAGTCAAGGACTCTTCCCATGACAACGAGGAAAGTCAGGTACTTTAGGCAATCTAGTTGGACGACATGGTGCAGGTACAGTTCAGCCACATCTCGTTGCTCAAGTCAACATGCCTACGAGACATGATGTAGGTCAACCATCCCATTTCATATTTACAACAAAACCAACATTATGTCTCATGGTTGGCACTCACGGCCACCAAAGTTGAGCAAAGCAGGCTCAGCAGCTTTTTATGCTACCCACCTTGTCCCCGGAACATAGGCTTCACAACCACAAACAAAACTCTCTCTACGCGATATCGACAGGACCACTAATCTATCTCAGTCTTGGGTTCACACCCAGCACAATAATTGTTTACTAATTTTTACCAGTTGAGGTACTGCAACGTCCCATTTCGAGCTAGACCTCTCGTGCTTGTTTTGATGTCACTATGTTGACTTGAGCCGATAGAAAATGTTGGGAGAGAACCCAAGGTCAAGGGGGAGTTAAGATAGGTCTTCAGAGAAATAAGGAATTCGTCTAGTAGTCAATAGAATTCGTCAGGTAATAATCAGATTCATCGAGAAGAGTCAAAAGCATTGAGTAGTCTCGACGGGTTTGTCGAAAGATACTGAGTAGGTTTGTCGAGGGGATTCGACGAGTTCGTCAAAAGAGATTGAGTAGATTTGTCGAGCATCTTCGATGAATCGGTGAGTAGATTTCACGGCTTCTGATAACTCTAATTTTATCCATATTTTTATATATTTTTATTTAATAATTAATTTATAAATATATTTTATGATTTTATTATCTAATTTCTTATTTTAGGATCATTCTGGGATGCAAATTTCAATTTGGAGTTTACAGGATTGATCAGGAGACAAAGATGGACAAAGCTGCATAAATTGCAAAGTACATGCCCCAGACATGGGCGTGACCACCAGGTCATGGGCGTGACATCCAGGCATGACCCCGGCGCATGCTCCAGAGCTCACTACCACGTCATTTAAAAATACACGCCCATTGGTCACGGGCGTGACCATGCTGACCCGAGCATGTCAACTAGGCGTGATATGCAGATAATGATCCAGGCATCCTATCCACGTCAGATTAAAGATACACGCCCTGACACGGACGTGACATGATGGGCACGGGCATGACCGAAAGCCGTGGCATCCCGGCGTGCCAAGTTAATGCAGCAGTTTCAAGATCTGGAGGTTTTTGCCTGACACGCCCTTGGTCACGGACGTGACCATGGGCGTGACCCTTACAACAACGGCCAGAGTTATTCCCGCTGTTTCTTCTTCCCATCGTTTTCAGCAACCAACAAGACACGCCCTAGGTCATGGGAGTGACCTAGGGGCGTGACCTGCTAATTAACGATTTTTTGGCGGTTTTGCGCCAACGTTCCAAAGACTTGAAGACAACGGTTCCGAACCCGACACGCCCTAGGTCACGGGCGTGACCTAGGGGCGTGACAAACTAACAAACTTGTCTATAAATTACAGGCAATTCTAGAAGCTGAGGAGGAGATTTTGGGAGCTCTAGTTCTGTTTTCTTTACTGTATTTCTTGCATTTCAAATTCATAGTGTAGGTCTTTATTACAAGTTTTTCTTAATCATGTCTCTCTTCAACCTTTCATGTAACTCTCCCATCAAGATGAGTAGCTAATTTCCAATTAGCACTTGATTATGATGAACTTTGGAATGTAATAAATTTCTTATTTTTGTCTCAAATTATCAAGCACTCTAATCTATTTACTTCGGTTTATTCTTGATTTTAATTTCGTCGAATTCATAAGTTGAAAATTATGTTTATTCGATCTTAGATTCGTATCCTATATTTAACGAGAAGTTGTGGATACGAGTAGATCACTCAAGGATAAAGAGAGTTTCATGTACCCCTCGAGAGAGGAAGGCATATTTCTTCCGCATTGGAGTCAACTCCATTAGTGAGGTTCACCGCCTAAAGCAAGCTTAGGTTTTTTGACTGGCCTAGAGGTCTTAATCGATCAACCTAAGATTAGTCGAATGCGAATTCTCGAGAGAGGCGCTTCGTAGCAATGGAACCTCCGCAGTCGAAGTTATAATTTAGATGCTTGTATTTATTTTAATTTCATGGAAATTAATTCTAGCCCAAAGGGATGCTAGATCAAGTGCTAGCTTTCCTATCATCATATTTCTCCTCTTAGTTTAATGTTTTCTTTTTCGCAAAACCAATTTCCGTTCGATAAAATAATAGCTCTTCCTTGTGAGTACAAGTACTTAACGGTCCCCGAGTTTAAATACGACATTTCCTATACTAAATTTCGATAGGTGCACTTGCCTAGTTTGAGATTTTAGTTTGGATACACATTTTTAAAACTATAAAATCTTCATCGATGAATCGGTGAGTAGATTTGACGGGTTTATCGAGATAAGATGAATGAACTCAACAAGAAGTCAGTGGACTTATCGAGTGGACTCGACGATTCGTCGAGTACACCCGACGAATGGAATTGGAGATTTCTGTGCTGGCTCATTGCTTACGGCTTGAAAGCAAAGTGTGGACTGTAATCCCTTGGAAACTGTTCATACGGGGAGTAAATGATGCTCACCTTTTTTTGAGGTTTATTTTATGATAAAAAAGGGGTTGGTCCAATGAAGGGGTGACACGTGGCATGAAAACTTTTAACCCTAGATCAAACCATCTGTTATTTATAAGGATCAACCGAACTTTTTCTTCTTCACCGAATGAATTTCTTCCTCGGAAGAACGAATGAACAAAGCTACCATAGGAAGCCGAACTCTATACTTACCCGAATGACTTCTTCTTCTCCTTTATCGTGCTAACATCTCCTCTCTAAAAGAATAAATGAACGACAAAAGCCGATCACTGCATGGCGCCAAGGAGGAGGACTCGGTTGTAACACCTCCATTCGTCACATGAAATATAATAGAGGGTCTGGCCGGGGCCCCACACCATATTCCACAAACAGGCGATAGAATTACAGGTTAATATTAAAATGATTACACACACCCTAACTCAGAGCATTCTAGAGGAAGCTTCAGGGGTTATTATTGAGCTCATCAAACACTAATGTCCACTATATATAAACAACATCATTTATACATATAACATGAATGTATACAAAAATACACAAAAGTATTTGGCCTTAAGGCCTTACAGTTAAACTTCATAAGTGTGGATTCCAAACATCGGCGCGTAGGCCGACCACACATGGAAACAGTAAAACTTTTCCACTCAGCCTTTAAGGTCCAGCATAGCAGCAAAGGCTTCAGCCCGCTACTTCCCGCTCGTTCTAGCGCCTACACAGCTACATTCCACCATAAGGGTGGTGAACAAGGCAACGGCCAGCATTCAGCTGACCAATTATAATGACCCTACCCCATGCCCGGGGCAACGGTTTAGTCCCTACAAGCAAAGAAAACACAATAGATATATCACAAGAAATTGTACTTCCACATATTTCAACATATCATAAACATCGGCCTCACGGCCCAACGCTCCATGAACTTAGGGCACATTATCGGTGTACCGGATTACACCAACGTTCAAAGGTCCCAGACCCAATGATCAACTTTGAGCATTCATGCTCCATGGCCCATGACCAGAGACTTTAGTCTTAATGGCGTACAACCACAGACTCTCATTATGTGATCCTAACGAACGCCAATAACCCAGACACTCAAGTTAGACAACCATAACGCGGATACAGTTCAGCCCTTGCCTGTTGCTCAAATCATCAATTCAATGTCTAGACTAATGCGGGTCAGCTTCCTCTTATCTTTCGGCTTACTGGCCTTTCAGTGCTCAAAGCTTGCAATAGCCACATTGTCTCCTAGAGACTGGCTTCACAATACGTTTTCTGGGATCTATCACCAACGATACCCAGTATCGCTAGGCATTAGCGACATAATTCAACTTCTGTCCCCAACCTCAAAAAAATGGACCAAGGATCCAAAAACACCATGCAGCAACTTACAGTGCCAGAAAACTAGTCTTTCGCACCACAAATAGCTATCTGGGAGCTATCGCCATCGGCGACACCCACTATCTATAATGCCCCAAAATTCGAAATAGGGATGAACAACATCGAGAACCAAGTTTGGGTCTTGCTAAGTGTCACATGGCCTCGGACACGGGCATGTCCATGGTCGTGTCGTGCTCGGGTTCGTCGAGAGCCCGGGAAGTCGAAGATTTTTGCTCGACGAAGTGTCGAGAGAGGGAACAAAGCCCAGGACACGGGCGTGTCCATGGCCGTGTCGTGCTCAGGTTCGATGGAGAACTCGGGTGGTCGACGAACTACACTCGACGAAATGTCGAGACAGTGAACATGGATTGGGACACGGGCATGTCCAAGGCCGTGTCGTGCACGTGTTCGAAGAATTTTCCGCATAGTCGATGAAAAGGCAGTCGATGACTTCGAACACGTCCTAAGACACAGGCGTGTCCCAAGCCGTGTCCTGCTCGGGTTGTGAGCTGGGCCATTGGTGGGCCAAAACCCGAACAAGCAAGCGTACCTGTCGAATCGTAGTACCAAGGTCGTATTTAAACACGGGGCTGTCAATTACTTCTACTCACGCTCTAACTATTATCCTACCGGAAAACTAAAGGGATTTGAGAATCTTTTTTTTTAAAAGTAAAATGAACGATAAATTGCGAGACGAAAACTTATATAAAAAAGCTAGCATTCGATCATTGATTCATCATGAAATGAAACGAGAAAATAAAAGGGCATAGTTTTAAATTTGCAAATCCAACTCGGCCGTGACGGATCCGAAAATAAGACAAAATCTCGCTAGAGCATTAGGTCTCCTAACTTATAGACTCTTTGATCGAAATCTCTCTACAAATCAAAGAAGCCTAAAGTTGCATTATCGAGATGATCCGCACTATTGGATTTGACTCCAATCCGGAGGATTTATGTCGTCCTATCTCTAGGGTTGCGTTCAACTCCTTCCTTCTTTGAGTGATCTTTCACATCCACGAGCCTCTCGGCTACTCGAATATAAGATCATAAGCCTACTACCGTATACCGAAATACGGAGTCGACACAATAATTATTCAAAGAAGGACCGAGTAGAATTACGCAAAAATAAAACTATGAAATAAAAATAATTCTCATTTCAAATCATGGATCCTCATGATCAATTGCTAAGAGGGAATTAGCTATGCATATTGCAAAAGGAAACAACAAAATAAAGAGAAGAGAGAAATATTTTCATTACTTGCAAAAAGGAGTACACCAAATAAAAAAGGACAAGATTATGCTATAAAGAAAACTTGCACTAATGAAAACTTGCACTAATTGAAAAGAAAACTAATACAATAATAAAACTAACACTCACAAGCACTCTCCACTTAAACTAGCACTTCACTTGCTCTGCAAAATCCAATCCTCCAAAAGCATGGGATATGGGTTCTTTTTATAGATGAGGGAGAAGGTTCTAGAATGGGATGAAGAAGAGGGGGCTAGGGGGGATGGCCGGCCATGTAGGATAGAGAGGGTGCATGAACATTATTTAATTAGGGGGAAGAAAGAGGAGGTGGGTTCAATGTATTGGTGGCAAGGTGCATAGATAGAGAAATTAATAAGAGAGAAAGGATGAGTGGGGGATGCATGAGGAATAAATGGAAGAGAAAATAATAAAAGGGGGGAGAGAGGGGAGGGGCCGGCCAAGCATAAAAAATGAATGCATGCATGCATTAAATGGAAGGGAGAGAGAGAGAAAACATGCATGTATGTCATTAAAAGGTGGCAAGAGAATAAAGGAAAGAGAGGGGGGGTGGCCGGCCAATGTGGGCTTTAATGGGCTGTATAGGGGGCTCGGGTTGGCTGCTCTTGAGGGAGGGGCTCGGGTAGAGCTAGGTGGGCTGCTCTTGAGGGAAGAGCATGGGCTGTATGTTTGTTGGAGATGGGTGGCCGGGCTGCACCAAGGAGAGGGCCGGGCTGCATGCTTGTTGGACTTGAGCATGGGCTCGGGTTGCTACATGAAGAGGGCTGCATCAATGTGGGAAGAGGACGGCCATGCAAATTGTGGGCTGCTCCAATGAAGGGGGCTGCATCATGTAGTGAATTTGAACCTATAATTTAAACAAAACAAAACATTAGTTAATGATTATATAATACACAAAACAAAATACATAATATAAAACACACAACATATAAATAACATAACACAAAATATTTATATTCAAAATAAAACACACGTTAAACATATAATATAAAATTAAACATAGAACAAAACATAACATACAAGCTATATTAATATTTATAGATAAAGCTAAACATAAAATATAAAATAGCCACAAAACATAACATAAACATTATATTAAAAAGAAGATCATAACAAGCATACAAAAAACACATAATTGTAACAAAAACTTAGGAAAATAAGCTACTAGAATAACCCAAAAACGATGACTAAAACTAGTCATCAAACTCCCCCATGCTTAGACATTTGCTTGCCCTCAAGTAAATAAAGATGAAAACTAGGGAAGGAAAAAGAAAATAAACAAAGCAAATTTAGGTTTCATAATTAAGAAAAACAAAACATGAAAAATTAAACTATCCTAATTCCTATGTTAACAACTAGTGGGGTGAGAAGCGCACAGTAGAAAACTTGAAAGTGGAGACCTAAAAATATAATTAGAACATAAGAAAAGTCTACACATTTCTAAATCTTAAAACAAGGCATCCAAAATAAATGAAAATAAGGACAACAAAAGTAGAGGTTCTAAATAAACGACGCATTAACAAACTACTAGGTTGCTAGATAAACATTAACCCTAAGACACTCCAAGATAACCTCCAAAGAAATCCATCAATGATGGTGGCCATAGGCTTGTACGTTCACACTTTCTCCACTATGCGAAATTAAGTTCTAAGATCATTAGGACTTCTACTAGGCATTAAAACTTGGCTTAGGTAAATGATTAGGAAGTGGAATCAAAGATAAACATGAAGGTTTTAGGCACTAAACCAAGGTGAGCTCAAAAATAAACAAAGCAATAAAAAAAATGAGAAATAATGAGTATGTCATTTCTCCAATATGAAACTACAACAACAAGGCCATGAAATTTTTTCTTTTATAAACTTGGCCAAACATAAACTTTTTGCATTCATCATTTTTTTTTGATTTTGTAATGATATATATATATTTTTTTCTTTCTCAATTTTTTTCTTTTGAATAACATTTGATAAGAAAGCTCCAAAAATAAGCTTGAAAATTTCCTATTCATTCCAAAAATAATACCCTTCCACAAAAATAATTTTTAAGCTCAAATTTATAGTGCAAAAATAGGAAAGATATTTGGCTTTGGTGAACATAATGAAATGAAAGGTGGAGCTAAAAACAAAGAAAATAAGGAAAAAGGCCCAAAATTGTTTTGCAAGGGTTTTGTTTTTGGTGGGCAAGAAAAGCTCAAACTATTCAAATGGTGGCCTAAATCATTTCTAAAGAACGTAAAAACGGCGCAAATGCTTCGAGAGTAGCTTGGTACAAGTTCTAGACACCAAGAAAGACTACCTCGCAAATGAAAAAGAGCTAATGATACCTAGCAACCATTCGTAAGCAACTAACCGAATAAAAAGACATAACTACAAATTGCTACTTATAACGTAAAAAACGGATGCCTATATTTAAGAAAAAGAAACTAGTAGAACTAAACTATGCTAAAATGATAAGTTTAGAAAACATTTTCAAAGGATTCTACATAGAACTACAAAAACCGCACGGGCCTACACTTCACTAGAAGAAACATAAAAATAAAGATAGGAATAATTTTAGGTTTTGTTTTTCAAATAGATTTTAGCACAATTTTTTTTTTGATTTTTGTTTTTCTAATTTTTTTGGGTTTTATATTTTATAATTTTTGGATTTTGATGACATAACATACTATACTATACTAGCATAATATTAATTTTTTAAAGAAGAAAAACAGAAAGAAAAGACCAAAAGGAACTAGACCCCCCATGCTTAAATTCTTCATTGCCCTCAATGAAGGAAATATAAAGAAAAAGAGAAGGGGACTGAGAAGAAGAGAAAAAGAAAAATGCAGGAAAAGTAAATAAATAAGAACAGGACTTCCCCGGGTTCGTGAGATGAAGGCGGATGTCGCTCCCCCATGCTTGCTTTTTAGAGTACTTGATCGTCAGCAGGTATGACTTGATCCATCTGATATCAGCAACGGCGGAGCGGCGACCACGAACATGGACTTGATTGGCCTCCGGTAGGAAGAGCAAAATAAAAGCAAAAAATAGATAGAGTCCATGGGCAGATGCCCGATAATGGTTTTTATTACAATCATTTAAAGTCCGAATAAAAGAGTTTCAGAATAATAATAATAAGTCCAGAAATAAAATAAAAAAATGTCCCACACAAGATAAATGTTTAAGAGTCCAACACAAGATTCTCCTTTGCAGGAGGCACATAATCATTAGAAAAATAAAGTTTAAGTCTACGGCCATTTACTTTAAAATCCCCCCTATCGGGGTGCGAAAGTAACACAGTTCCATCATAAAAAACATCCTTGACCGCAAACGGTCCAGACCAACGAGATTTAGATTTTCCAAAGAAAATACGTAAACGTGAATTTAAAAGAAGAACCTGATCGCCCGGTTTAAAAATTTTATGCTGGCGGAAGTTCTTAACATGATAATTTTTTTTTGCAGGGTCAGGTGGTTTTTCAAAATAATTTGGCAAATTTTTATCATTTTCAAAAATAAGATTTTGTTGTCCAAAATCAGAGTCATTTTCGAATGGTGCTTGTACGGACATAACAATGTTTTCAAAAATAGTTGATGAAGGTCCAAAAAAGGAAGAAGAAAAATCATTTGGAGGGAAATAGGAGTCTTCTTTTAAATCATCAATGAAAAAACAAGAGTCATCATTTTGTAAAGAGTTTTTCATCGATTTATTAATATCAAATATTACTTCCTCATCTCCTACATGCAGAAAAAGTTTTCCCTCACTCACATTTATAATTGCGCGAGCGGTGGCTAGGAAAGGTCGACCAAGGATAAGAGGGACCTCGATGTCCTCTTCAATATCGAGAATGACAAAATCCACCGGGAAGATGAATTTGTCGACCTTTACTAGCACGTCCTCAACAATACCTAACGGATATTTGATCGACCTATCGGCTAACTGGATACTCATTCTTGTAGGGCTAAGAGTGCCCAATCCTAGCTTTTTAAATAAAGAAAAAGGCATCAAGTTGATGCTCGCTCCTAGATCCGCTAACGCGTGTTTAACGAGAAGATCACTAAAGACGCAAGGAATGGAAAAACTACCCGGATCGTTTATCTTTTTAGGAAGAGTAGAGTTTTTAACGACCGCCGAGCATTCTTCATTTAACGTTACATGCGATAAATTTTCTAATTTCTTTTTGTTCGTTAATAAATCTTTAAGATATTTGACGTACTTAGGCATTTGGCTAATCGCTTCATGAAACGGCAAATTAATATGAATTTGTTTAAATATTTCAAGAAAGCATTGATATTGATTATCTAATTTTTCTTGCCTAAGTCTAGCTGGATAAGGAGGTGGCGGAAATTCCTTTAGAACAATTGGAGCATCATTTTGAAAATCATTTGTCTTTTTTTCAGAATCAGAAATAATAGAGCTATCCTTTACTTTTTCAAGTGTAGATTTTTCTTTTTCAAGATCTAAGTTGTCATTTTCCATGGGGGTAAAAATAGGAGGGAAAATCACCCTTGGCTCTTCCCTTGTGGTGGGCTCGTTAACAACTTTACCGCTCCGAAGGGAAATCGCATTTGCGTGTTCCCTTGGGTTAGGCTCAGTGTTCGAGGGAAGAGTTCCAGGTGGTCACTCATAAAAAGCCTTGGCGAGTTGGCCGACCTGATTTTCTAAATTTTTTATTGATCCCGTTATGTTTCTAATAGTAGCATCGTTTGAGCTTATATACTTAGCAAAGATCTCTTCCAAAGGGGAAGGTTTTTGAAAATTTTGTTGTGGTGGTGGTGGTGGTGGTGTAAAATCATGCGGTGGGCGTACTACGTTAGCATTATTACTCCATGAAAAATTAGGATGGTTACGCCATCCAGGATGATAAGAATTCGTAGCAGCATTAAAACCAGGAGGAGAAGAAAAATTCGAAAAAGTAGAAAAATTATTGGCAGAATTATTTTGAGCAGGCCTGGGTATGTTCCCCAGATAATCCACCTGCTCGGCAGCAGCAGCATTTTCATATACCTTAGCGGCGGAGGGAGCAGTCATCTCCGAGATCTTCTTGTTCAGCATTTCCACTTGCATCGCCAGTTGCGTCACCGAATCCACTTCATAGATACCTGCAGGTTTAGATGGGCGAGACCTGGACGAATTCCACTGATAAGTGTTCATCGCCATGTCATCGATAAGCTCAAGAGCGGCTTCCGGAGTTTTGCGGTCTAAAGAACCAGCGGAAGCAACATCTATCATTTGCTTTGTATCTTGGTTTAGCCCATTATAAAATGTCTGAACCTGCAACCATACAGGCAGAGCATGATGTGGGCATCTTCTCAAAAGTTCTTTGAACCTCTCCCAAGTGTCATAGAGGGTCTCAGAATCAATTTGAGAATATGAAGTTATATCATTTCGAAGCTTAGCAGTTTTGGCGGGGGGAAAATAACGAGAAAGAAATTTTTCAGTTAAAATGTTCCAAATAGTGATTGATCCTCTTGGAAGAGAGCTCAACCACTGTTTGGCTTTAGTTCTTAAGGAGAATGGGAAGAGTCTTAGCCTAATAGCATCGTCTGAAACACCATTAATTTTAAAGGTGTCACAGATTTCAAGAAAATTAGCAATATGTAAGTTCGGATCTTCATCTTGTAATCCGTCGAACTGTACATATTGCTGCACCATTTGTATGATGCTAGGCTTAAGCTCGAAGTTATTGTTCGCAATTGTAGGTCGAACAATACTTGTCTCTGTCCCCTCCAGATTGGGTCGAGCATAATCGGACATGGTCCTTTGCTGAGCCATTTCTGGGTTAGGGTCTCCCATTTCAGAAAAATTATAATCCCCGAAGGAATCCTCAACCGCTGTTTGAGAAGTGGAAGCCCCGAATCGTAGTTGTCTCCGAAAGGAGCGTTCGATTTCCGGGTCCAAATAAACAAGTAGCGACGGATTCGCTCGGGTCATGCACTAGCGAAGAAAACGAGGGAAGATGAAAATGAAAGCTTGGAAAGGAAAGAAAAAGAGGAAAAGAAAGGAAAAATTTTTTTTTAATAGATTTTTTTTTTGAAAATAGACTTTTTTTACGGCTTGGCTCTCGAACTTCCCGAGGACTACCCGATGAAGGGTTCGCCCGGTACTAGGTAAAATGGTGGCGCTTAAAGCCCCTTACCCTTTTCGAGAGATTTTAGGTGGGGTAGAAATTAAAATGAGGTGGGTTGATTATAAATATTTAAATATATAAATTATAATTTTTTTGATTTTTGGAGAAGTAATTGCGCAAGCGTTTTCAAAATATTGACGAATAAAAGTCCCCGGCAACGGCGCCAAAAACTTGGTGGGCCAAAACCCGAATAGGCAAGCGTACCTGTCGAATCGTAGTACCAAGGTCGTATTTAAACACGGGGCTGTCAATTACTTCTACTCACGCTCTAACTATTATCCTACCGGAAAACTAAAGGGATTTGAGAATCTTTTTTTTAATAGTAAAATGAACGATAAATTGCGAGACGAAAACTTATATAAAAAAGCTAGCATTCGATCATTGATTCACCATGAAATGAAACGAGAAAATAAAAGGGCATAGTTTTAAATTTGCAAATCCAACTCGGCCGTGACGGATCCGAAAATAAGAAAAAATCTCGCTAGAGCATTAGGTCTCCTAACTTATAGACTCTTTGATCGAAATCTATTTACAAATCAAAGAAGCCTAAAGTTGCATTATCGAGATGATCCGCACTATTGGATTTGACTCCAATCCGGAGGATTTACGTCGTCCTATCTCTAGGGTTGCGTTCAACTCCTTCCTTCTTTGAGTGATCTTTCACATCCACAAGCCTCTCGGCTACTCGAATATGAGATCATAAGCCTACTACCGTATACCGGAAATACAGAGTCGACACAATAATTATTCAAAGAAGGACCGAGTAGAATTACGCAAAAATAAAACTATGAAATAAAAATAATTCTCATTTCAAATCATGGATCCTCATGATCAAATGCTAAGAGGGAATTAGCTATGCATATTGCAAAAGGAAACAACAAAATAAAGAGAAGAGAGAAATATTTTCATTACTTGCAAAAAGGAGTACACCAAATAAAAAAAGGACAAGATTATGCTATAAAGAAAACTTGCACTAATGAAAACTTGCACTAATTGAAAAGAAAACTAATACAATAATAAAACTAACACTCACAAGCACTCTCCACTTAAACTAGCACTTCACTTGC
Source organism: Platanthera guangdongensis (assembly GCA_039583875.1). Taxonomy (NCBI): domain Eukaryota; kingdom Viridiplantae; phylum Streptophyta; class Magnoliopsida; order Asparagales; family Orchidaceae; genus Platanthera; species Platanthera guangdongensis. The sequence goes on along the minus strand of CM077148.1, from coordinate 127,140,620 downwards.
TCTCCAAAATCCAATCCTCCAAAAGCATGGGATATGGGTTCTTTTTATAGATGAGGGAGAAGGTTCTAGAATGGGATGAAGAAGAGGGGGCTAGGGGGGATGGCCGGCCGTGTAGGATAGAGAGGGTGCATGAACATTATTTAATTAGGGGGAAGAAAGAGGAGGTGGGTTCAATGTATTGGTGGCAAGGTGCATGGATAGAGAAATTAATAAGAGAGAAAGGATGAGTGGGGGATGCATGAGGAATAAATGGAAGAGAAAATAATAAAAGGGGGGAGAGAGGGGAGGGGCCGGCCAAGCATAAAAAATGAATGCATGCATGTAATAAATGGAAGGGAGAGAGAGAGAAAACATGCATGTATGTCATTAAAAGGTGGCAAGAGAATAAAGGAAAGAGAGGGGGGGTGGCCGGCCAATGTGGGCTTTAATGGGCTGTATAGGGGGCTCGGGTTGGCTGCTCTTGAGGGAGGGGCTCGGGTAGAGCTAGGTGGGCTGCTCTTGAGGGAAGAGCATGGGCTGCATGTTTGTTGGAGATGGGTGGCCGGGCTGCACCAAGGAGAGGGCCGGGCTGCATGCTTGTTGGACTTGAGCATGGGCTCGGGTTGCTACATGAAGAGGGCTGCATCAATGTGGGAAGAGGTCGGCCATGCAAATTGTGGGCTGCTCCAATGAAGGGGGTTGCATCATGTAGTGAATTTGAACCTATAATTAAAACAAAACAAAACATTAGTTAATGATTATATAATACACAAAACAAAATACATAATATAAAACACACAACATATAAATAACATAACACAAAATATTTATATTCAAAATAAAACACACGTTAAACATATAATATAAAATTAAACATAGAACAAAACATAACATACAAGCTATATTAAATTTATAGATAAAGCTAAACATAAAATATAAAATAGCCACAAAACATAACATAAACATTATATTAAAAAGAAGATCATAACAAGCATACAAAAAACACATAATTGTAACAAAAACTTAGGAAAATAAGCTACTAGAATAACCCAAAAACGATGACTAAAACTAGTCATCAGCCATGTAGGGGGATTGAACACGGCCTGCAGCCCGGGCGTGTTCTGCCTAACACGGGCGTATTGATTACCCATGTCCTCCTCGGGTGGTTTTTGATCCTTTGTCGATGGAGGAACACACCCAGCAACACGGGCGTGTACTAAGTGACTCGGGCGTGTCATGTTCGACACGGGCGTGTCCAGTACCCGTGTCCTATTCTGGGTGTGACAGTTTCGACATTGATTGAGGCACACGGTCTAGGACACGAGCATGTCGCAAGCCGTGTTTGGCCCATTTATTTTGGTTTTAAGTTCGGATCGTGGCCGTTCATTTCCGTCTAAGGGGATCTGATGGTCCAGGGCTGTCCTTGCTGAGTTATGTCCGCGAATAGAGTTAGGAAACCACCATTCTTCATCAAGTACTCTCTTTCGAAGTTCTAGAGAAAAGGGAGAGCAAGGAATAAGGTGAAGGAGAGATCCGGCTGCCGGAGAAGCTTCAGATCCCCAAATTGCGAGCTGAGTCTAGATATGTGGAGGCAAGTCTGTTGCGGTGGTTTTCATCCGGCTAAGTTTCTATGGCTAGGAAGAGGGGTTGTAAGGTAAAGACACTTCTCCTCTTGGTTTTAGGATGCGTGTTTAACATTTTTTATTTCAAGCTTTTGGCACCAAATCTCTCAAATGAGAGGGGTTTGGGTCGCCATGGTTCAAGAGGAACCTTCGGGTTGATTGAGTCCATCCCTGACATGTTTTTGCATTAAAGATCAGCTCCGTTAGTGGATTAGGCATTATGGGTGAAGCCGTGGTCATGACCGTTAGTCAGACTTGGTGATGTTGCATACGAGCTTTAAGGATTTTGTAGAAATCCGTTGTGGTAAGATGCCGTTTGTGATGTTTGTGTTTTCCCCCTTTTCTCGAGTGAGTACGTGTAGCCGAAACCGGATAAGGTTAGCTCCGTAATGGCGGTAGATGGTTTCCTTGGTGGAAAAGGTTAGCTCCGCATTGGCGGTAGATGGTTTCATTGGTGCGCGGGGATGTTGCAGTATAAATGAGAGATTAGGGTGGGAATGATATTGGATTGTGATGTGCTAAGGCGCGACTTTGTCTCTGTGGTCGGCTGGCTATCCCGTGACGTGCAAGTCATGTGGGAAGAGTGTCCCGGCGAGACTAATCCCCTTCTGTGAGAATGACGAGAACACCAAGCATGGGGCAAGCCCGGGCAATGAGGCCATGAGCAGGTGGGGTTCAGCAAGGGTTCTTAGAATCGGTCAGTATGTTAGACGGAATCCTGACATGAGAACTCAGAGCTTGCAGGCAAGCCCGAGTCTAAGACCATGGGCGGATGGGGCCTTGGAAAGAGTTCTGTGTGGCGGCTTGTATGCCGTTAGGGGAATTGCAGTACCCTTTTGGTTTGAGGATTAATGCCAATGGGGAAATTGGAAGTACCCAGATGTTTGATGATGTGCTAGAAGCATACATGATAGGGTTCCTTGGGTGAGGCCCGGGTTTTGCATACATGCTGCATAGTAGGCCCCTTTTTATTATATGCTCAACAATAGAAAACGTGCATGTTGTGTGAGACATCCAAGCCCGTTCTTTTAGTGCTTTACTCGTTTATGTATATGGTATACGAAGTGTTGACTTGCAGGTTGGAGGGGTACCCCGGGGTCCGTTAGGGGCGGCCGGGAGGAGATGTGTTTGTTACACAGTTTGAGGTCAGCCTTTGCTGACCCACGTTACAAACCATTTTTACAGGGCAAGGATCGCAAGCATGAGCTAGCTCGTCGACCAATAAGGCCTAAGTTTCATGAAGTGTTTCCAGTTTTGTACTAGCTATATTTTTAGTGGCTCTGTATTCTTGATGCTTTTGTTTTCCGGCTTGCATGCCAAGGTAGTTTAGGAGTGTTTATGCTCATTGTTATTGATGTTAACTTTTGGAGTTTGGACTCTCTTTTGTTGTAAGGTCATAAGGTTGTTGCGATACTCTTGTGTATGTGGATAACTTCTAGTCTTGGTTGATGTTTCCGCTGTTGTTTAATTTTGAGTTTTGAGATTGCGTAGTTATATCATCTTTTAATGCTAAAGCTGTGGCGTCTGTATGTTGTGGGGCCCCGACCGGACCCATAACATGAAATTAATATGTTATATCATCTTTTAATGCTAAAGATGTGGCGATACTCTTGTTGTCATGATCATCAACAGTGTAAAAATTTCAAATCTTTATCAATGAAATTAATATGTTTTCGCCTTGACCATATTGAGGTGGTAAATCTATAATGCAACTCTTTGTGTATATCAGTGATTGATAAATATGCTATTCGTTCATAAAAATCCTGTAATCACAAGTATGCTGCTATTGTTTGGCTAAGTTAATGATTAGGTTCATCGTGATCATAATGTTTACCTTGATAATGATTAATAAAGTTTGTGTTGTTAATCATACCATCACATTGTAAATAATTATTAATTAACCTGTACCATTGATCTGTCAATCACAATGTTAAGACATCTCATCTAGGGGGAGTTATCCTATTCTGAGATGGCTAGTTGTAATGATAATGTTTCTTTGGCCTATCATGATATTTCTTATGTTGTTGCACCTTAGCATGGATGTGTGTTCTGCCTTCTTCAAATAGGGGGATATAGTTTGGAATTGTGCCCTACAATGTTCCTCAGGATTTGAAGGGGCATCACCAATCATGCTAAGGAGCATAATGTATTTGATGTATGCTTTAGTTAATGCATGCAGGTAGTCCATGATTGGACAAGTGAAGAAAAATAAGTTGCTCAGAGTTCGTCGAACTCAGCTCGCTGATCGTCGAGCCCAACGCAACATTCCATGGGTTGAGCTCAAGAGTTCATGATTCAAAATTCATCAAGCTCAGCTCGAAGTTCTTCGAGCTCAGGTTATAGTTCATCGAGCTCAGCTCAACACTCATCAAGATGAAGCCAGAGTAAAATTGTCTAAGGCAAAAAGCGCTTCGTCAAACTCATTTTCCTGAGTTATTGAAAGTGAGGGGTTAGATCAGGAGTACTCTAGAGGTGGGGGGGGGGGTGGTGAATAGAGTATCTTAAAATTTTCAAACCTTTTTGGTGTAAATAGAACTTCTGTAGAGTTGATCAGACCTAAGATAAAATAGACTGTCACAGGTGCTGCAGAATATAAACTAATTAAACACAAACACAACAATCCTAACTAGCACAGCCGCATCAAGAACAAAAGAAAAAGAGCAACCAGACAACACAAGAATTTTATAGTGGTTCCCCAACCTAGGTACCTCCACTCTTCTACCACCCTGGTAGGAATCCACTCAGGTTTTTGATCAGGTGACTGCCACCAATGAGCTTTTGATAAGGTGCTCAAAAACCAAACCTCAAGTCTTTTGATCAGGTGACTTGCAACCAGGAATAACTTTTGAAGGGAGTTAAGAACCCTTTTTACAGTGGGGGATGAGAGATTGATTTTGTCTTCTCTTTCTCAAATACACTCTGAGAAGACTTAAGTGGATCTTGATGTTAGCAAAGGCTCCCACTGAGATGTAGAATGGTTCAGGAAGTTGGAACTTTGCTGCAGGGTGATAGGCTTTCAAACTATTGCTTTAACTAGATGAGCTCTAGGAACTTCTTGACAGATATTGTAGTTGTTGTCCTTTGAAGAATCCTGGAAGAAGATTGAAGAAGACTCTTGATTTTGATTAGCTGTTCTTCTTCTTCTTCAGATTGCTTTGATGTTTCTGGTCTAGGGCTGTTTATCTGTATCACTATATGATGTATTGTTGTGTGATTCTTGTTGTGTTCCAGAGAACTGTGTATTTCTTCTATCTTCTATATTCTCTGATCACTCGTTATCTAGGAAGAGAAAGGAAATCCCTTTTATATTTTCCATGTAAATATTTATTTGAAATTTGAATTTCTTCTGCATTCATTGCAGACGACCTTGGGAATATTTTGCATTGATTGATTTCCCCAACTGTCCCATTGAAAAATGGCAAACAATAATCCTGAAGAAGACCATAATCAATGCTCGGTCTAACGGTAATATTCAGAAAATATTTTAGCATTAATTACTCAGGAATTATTGCAATAGAATAAGGACAGAAGGATGAAAATAACCAAGTCTGGAATCGTCGAACAGAGAACAGAATTCATCGAGCTGAGTCTATAGTTCGTCGAGCTGAGAAGTTATGTTCGTCGATCTGATAATATCTGTTCGTCGAGCTGTGATCCAAGATCGTCAAACTAAGAACAAACAACTGCTTTCTCCAGAACCTTGCCAATTCTGTACATGAAGTTCGTCGAGCTGAGAATAAAACTTTTTCGACTGGAGTTCAGAATACCATGTTTCTTGGACTCAAAAATGTTTTCAGTAAAAATGTCTAGAAATCGTCGACCTAAGAACTAGTTTCGTCGAGCTGAGAACTTCTAACTGCTAGATAAGTCTTGCCAGGAATGTGGGCTAAGTTCGTCGAGCTAAGAAGGTGAATTTGTCGACTGGAGTTTGATCCTGGACTTAGAATATTTAGTTGTTTCTGGAATAAGATGTTGAAGTAGAATACCCATAAATCGTCGACCTGAGAACCAAGTTCATCGAGCTCAGCTCAGAGAATTTTCTCTGAGTTCGTCGAACTGAGCATGACTTTCGTCGACCTGAGTTCGACGAATGTCGAACTCATTTTCCTGAGTCTTTGAAATCTCTAAGTCTTGAGTCTTTTTGCAGTCTGTTAATGACTGGTCCATACAACGATAACTCTAAGGACTTGGCCTATACTCTAAGACTCATACATGACCCTAGCTATACATGTTGGGTCAAACTTCCTAACTTAGTGAACTTAGCCCAAATCTAACTAGGGATCTAACAATCTTCCCCTATTTGGGTGAGGTCACTAATTACAGACTCATAAAAAAAAGTTACAAAGCAAGAAAACATATATCTGGCAGGAGAAATTAGCATATGCAGCAGATATATATACAATAAGCTTTGTATCAGGAATTAGATAAGCAGTTTTAAACTAACTCAGAAAGACTAAAGATAGTTCAAGTATCATTTCTTTTGATTTTCCTCCTTGCGTTTCTCCTCTTTTCCTTTCTCTCTAAAATGAGTGAATATGATTTCCCTGTTGGGATCTGCAGCTTACACCTTTATCATAGTCATGTCAGCAGCCCCTATAATTTTTAGAGATGTAGCTCTGGGCACTACTGCTTCTGGATGCAGTTTCATATAGTCATCAACATTGAAAAATTTATTAGCCTTAGCAAACCTGTGGAGCTCTTCCCTTCTGTACTTGGACATTGATATGTATTCAGATGGATCCTTCCCTTCAGCTCTAGCTTTGTTGATCATGCAAAGGCCAACCAGTTCCTGGAACCTAGACATCCTTGCTATTGTAGCTATCTCAGGATCTTCAAATGGTATAGGAGGGGAAGCAGGTCTGTTGGAGTTTTCAGCTTTTTGATATTCAGGGAGTTGTTGCTATTTTTGTTGTTGATGGTGCTACTGTTGTTGGTGCTACTTTCCAGATGAATAGTGTCTCTGCTGGCTGCTTCCTGAAGATGAAGATCTACCTTGTTGTCTTTGCTATGTTTGAAACTGGGTAGACCTTTGAGACGTTGTGCCTGAAGCACCAGCAGTTGGAGGAGGAGGTGGAGGAGGATCCTTTCTATATCTTTGAGTAAGAAGAGGTGAATATCTTCTGCTCTTCTTTCTCTCTTTTTTTTCATTCTTCGACAGCCACATCCATGCTGGCATGCCCTTGTAAGGAGTGATCTTCTGGAGTATATAATAAGGTTTGTCATTTGCTGGGTTGAGCTTTGGAGCTGGAGGTGGAGAAGCTTTCCTCTTTTTGTAAACTTTCTTTTTCTTGGGTTCCTCATCTGAGTCCTCATCTTCATCCTCATCATCATCAGTGGAGTCCTGAGGATTATCATATAATGCATTTAATGCTTTTAGGGCTTTAGTAGATATTGGAGGTTTCTCAGCCTGAGAGGGAGCTGGAGGAGGAACTGCAACTGGAGCTGGAGCAGGAGCTGGAGAGCTATACATAACAGTGCTTTCAGCAACTGTCTTATTTTCCTCTTCTATATCAGCCATGATCAGTGCATCCAGATCAATCATAGGTGAATCATCCATTACAAAAGCTGGGCAAGAGGAGATGAGACAATGGGTGAAACAGCTCTGGGAGGAGATAGAATGGCTGGAGTCTCTGCTACTGCAAAACTGGCCTTTAGTTGCTTGGCAACTTTGGGGCTTATGGGTGAGGTGTATGGTATTATAGCCATTGATGGCTTAATGCCGTCTTCTGGAAATATGTTGAAATAAGCTGTATCAAAAACCTTCAATAAATCTAACATATCTACTATGGGATTAATAATACAATCACCAACAGTAGTTATTTATTCTGCGGCAGTCTCATCCACATCCATGTCAGTATTAATGAAATTAATCAAATCAAATAATTCATCATCAGTAGCTGCTGCTGCTTCTTCTGTTGCTACTACTGTTACTTCTGCTGCTGCTGGTACTGCTGCTGCTGATACTGCTGCTGCTGGTACTGCTGCTTCTGATATTGCTACTGCTTCTTCTTCATCAAGTATCTCCCCTACCTAGTTTCAGTGGAAACTGAAGCCAGGCCCCTTACTGAAGCGGGGGCAGCAGAGAGGGCAGTGATTTGGGCAGCTAAGGAGGAGATGGAAACAACAAGAGGTGAGATAGCCTCTACTATAAGATTTTGAGGAGAGGAGTAAGCAGTGCAATAAGAGAAGAAATGGTGGATGGATCCAACAGTGGAGTGGTAGATGGGGTGGCAGAGGGGGTGGCAGAGGGTGTTGGAATGGAGACAGAAGTGGGGATGGTAATAGTTGGTGGAGTAGGAGGGAGAGCATCTTGTATATGGATATTTGGAAGAGAGGAAGTATGAGGAGGGGAAGTAGGTAGAGTAAATAATGGGATGTTGTCTAAATGAGGGGGTAAGGGAGATGAAGGTGGTGAGGGAATGTGTGTATCATGGGGGGATTGAGAAGGAGAGGGTTTATGGTATTCCTGGATGGGATAGGAGGGAATTTCAGTGAAATTTATTTGTGGAGAAGTTGCAGGAGATATAGCTGGAGTAGGAATATGAACAGGTTGGTGTGGTTGTTGTTGTAGTTGTTCTTGTGGTTGTTGTTGTGTTTGTTGTAGAGAAGGAATGGTGGAAGAGGATGGAGGTGGAGAAGGGATCTCATCAGTAGGGTGGGGAGTGGCTAAACCAGCCCTAGTACTCTCAGAAGCCCTAGTGGAAGATGAGGAACCCTTGGAGGGCTTGGTGATGGTCTTCTCCCACTTGCCAAAAAGGGCACAAGTTAGCCTCTTAGAGGCATTGATGAATATGGTCTGGGAGACCAGGGATTCAGCAGTCTTTTCTTACAGGAAGATCCCTAAGATCCTTCCAAAATAAACCTCTTTCTTAGTATTTTTTTTGTTAATCAGATCAAACATGATCTGAGCCCAGTTTACCTTCTTATTATTTACCACAGCACACATGACCAGGAATTGGTGCCTAGTTATGTAGTCATGTGCAGTGTGCTTGCCTAGCAGCATTTTCCCCACTATATCTGCTAAGAATTTAAATTCAGCAGAAAGATATTTCTTCAACAGTTTGTTAGGGTTTTCTCCAGAATAACCCATCAGACTTAACATCTCATCATATTCTTTATTCTCAATTTCCAGTTCGTCTTCACCATTGTTTAATCCAAAAAGTGTTGTTAAAATGATGGGGGTGAGGGAAACAACATTACCCGCTATAGTTCCAGTCATGGTGTTGTCAGCTGTTGTAGAAGAGGTATACACCCACTTTCTGATTTCAGTGGCAGATATCTTTATTCGAGTGGACAACACATTTTTCAGTTGCTGGTCTTCAAGCAGATGCAGGATTCCCAGGAAGGTGGGGTCTGAATGCTGGAAAGAATCGAAATCGACATCAAACCCGGTGTCGAATTTCATTGTCGCAAGAGTTCCCGTTGGAATCGCCATTAGAGCACCTGCAAGAGAAAAACGAAGATCAAGTGCAAAGGTACTGAAAGCGAGGGACGAAGGTCGTATAAAACCTAGATATAAGGTTTTCTAGAATATGAATCGACAAACTCCGTTCCACGAAAGAAAAAAAAATTCTTCGATCTGAGATCGACGAAATAATTTGTAGTTAAATGATTCGTCGAGCTCAGTCTGAAGATTTGAAGACATTTCATCGAGCTCCGTTCGACGAAAGTTTTCTGAAGTAGATTCGTCGATCTCCATTCGAGGAACACAACTTCACTCACAGAGAGTCCGTCGACCTCCGTTCGATGAATATCTCAAGAACTTTCCCCAGTTCGTCGAGCTCCGTTCGACGAACTTTGGAAAATTCATCGAGCACAGATAGAACTTAAGTTAGAGCTTCTCCATTGATCATTCCAAGCTGATTTATAAAGAACAAGTGATTTCTTTCATCCAAGGGTTTGGTGAAAATATCAGCTCTTTGTAAATCAGTGTAGATATAGAAAAGTCAAACATTGTTTTTGTCTACACTCTCTCTAATGAAATGATGCCTAATGTCTATATGTTTAGTCCTACTATGATGGGCTGGATTTTGTGCTATGGCTATAACACTTGTGTTATCACAGAAAAGAGTTGAATTATTTAAGTTGAAGCCATAGTTTAGGAGTTGGTTTTGTATCCACAACATCTAGGAACAGCAACTGCCAACTGCAATGTATTCTACTTCAGCAGTTGAAGTGGACACAGATGATTGTTTCTTACAGAACCAAGAGACTAGTCTCATACCAAGGAACTGGCAGGTTCCTGAGGTACTTTTCTTGTCGACCCTGCATCCAGCAAAGTCAGCATCTGAATATCCAGTTAAATCAAATTTTGACTCAGCAGGATACCGAAGGCCTAGACTAGGACAACTCTTTATATATCTCAAAATTCTTTTACGAAAAATTAGGTGAGATTATTTAGGGTTCACTTGGAACCTAGCACAAAGGCATGTGACAAACATTATATCAGGTCTGCTAGATGTAAGGTATAATAAGGACCCAATAATGCCCCTATATAACTTCTGGTCAATAGGTTTCCCATGTGGATCAGAATCTATTAAAGCATTAGTAGTCATAGGTGTTTTCTTTGCTGAGGCATCAGCCATCCCAAACTTCTTAAGAAGTTCTTTAGCATACTTAGCTTGGGAGATGAAGATGGCATCAGGTAGCTGCTTCACTTGGAGACCAAGGAAGTAGGAGAGTTCACACATGCTACTCATCTCAAACTTAGAATGCATGAGGTCAGAAAACCTCTTGCATAGTTTAGAGTCAGTAGAACCAAATATTATATCATCCACATAGATTTGTACTAACAAGATTTTATCCTTATGGTGTCTAGTGAATAGGGTTTTATCTACCATGCCTCTAGTGAAATCATGCTCTATCAGAAAGCAAGCTAAGGTCTCATACCAAGCTCTTGGAGCTTGCTTTAGACCATAGAAATGATACAAGATGTTGAGCTAAAATGTACCTGATAACCTTCATCACATAATTGACTTATGGAGATGAGGTTATGCTTGTGTCCTCTTACATAACTCACTTTCTTGAAGGTGACTGCTCCAATTTTCACTTCTCCATAGCCTTCTGACTGGCCACATTTTAAATCACCAAAGATTACCTTTGGTCCCAGCTTGTACTTGCAGTTGATTAAATTGTCCTTGCTGCCAGTCATGTGTTTGGAGCATCCACTGTCCAGGTACCAGGTTTGATTAATCACTGGACAGCCCCTTTCCTGCAATGAAAGCAATTAGTTGTTCTTGACCCAGATTACCTTGGGTCCTTTTTATTGCTGATATGAAATACTGGATATCACAGAAAATTCTGGTTGAGATTTGTATCCTAATGGATGATATCTTCTTGGTGGAATTATCCAATCAGCTAATGGATTAAATGGTTTTCTGGATTTAATAGAATTGCTATTATATTTATAATTTTTGTTAAGTCTTTCTGGGTTCGACGAAATGTTGTGAGTTCGTCGACCAGAGTTCGACGAATTGGGATGAGATCGTCGATCTCTACCCAGAGAATGAACATAGTCATTCTCTGTGCCCCATGTTCGTCGATCTCTACTCGACGAACTATACAGAGTTTGTCCATCGTAGTAAGACGAATAATTATAGTTAAACTCTGCGTTCAGAGTTCGTCGACTAGAGTTCGACGAACTGGCCACATTTCATCTATCTGAGTTCGACGAAATCTGCTGAACTTTGTTTTTACTTGTTTTCTAGTTTTTGTTATTTTGATTTTTAAGGTTGGGCATTTCTTTTGTGATTTGTTTATTAGTTATTATCTCTTTGCCTTTAGCAGAAACAAACTTGATGGGGGTTGACAAAATATTCTTCTTAAGAATGGGGGGGGGGGGCAAAATTGATGAAGCACCCAAGCCTAGCTTGCCATTTAGTCTGGCATTAATAGTGCTTGTAATGTCCATCAGATTGAGGCTTCTCCCATTGAGAGATTCCTCAAGTTGTTTGGCATCACATAGCTCAGTTTTTAAAGCAATAATTTGTTCATTAGCAAATGTGAGTTCATCTTTTAGCCTATTGTTTTTAGAGATAACATTTTCTTGATTTCCTAGTCTTTCCCTAAGTGTCTTAATTTTTTTTTCTGAATTTATTAGATCAATGCACATGGTCTTAAATTCAGATTTGAATGAATCAGAACTATAATCAAAAGAAGAAAGTACCTTGTCAGTTTCAGATTCTGAAGCTTCTTCACTGTCAGATGCATCTTCATCTGACTGGCTTCTGGAAGCATCAATGGCCATGAGGCACACTTCTTTGGCCCTTGCCTCTTCTTCTTATTCTTCATTGGAGCTGGAAGATGAGGATTCATCTTCTGTGTCACTCCAGCTTTTAGCTAGAAAGCCTTTCTCCTTCTTTTTATATTTGCTGGAGGAAGGCCTTCTGCTATGCTTTCTTCTAGAATCCTTCTCTCTTCTCTTCTCCTTCTTCTGATTTTCTAGAGATTCTGAGAGGAAGTGTCCAGGTTTCCTGCACCCAAAGCAAACCACTTATTTAGTGGGGATTTTGTCATACCTTGGCTTGTCATCCTACCTGGATGACTTTCTTCTGAAGTCTTTCTTTGCCATTTTGTAGAATCTTCTAGCAAATGGACTCATCAACTCTTCATTGATTATTGTAGTCTCTATCTCCTCATCAGCTTTAAATGCAATGTTGTGCTCCTTCCTTGCTGGTGGAGGTGTTCTCTACTCAGCTGCTTCTCTGGATTTGATGAGCTGCTCATAGGACTTTAGTTTTCCTAAAAGAGATTCAGTGGAAATATCATTTAGGCTTCTGGCCTCCTTGATGGGCCAGATACTTGAATCCCATGAGCTTGGGAAGCACATAAGGATTTTGTCATTCACCTCTATGAGGGTGATATCCTTATCCAATGTCTTTAACTCATTGATGATTGAGCTCAGTCTATTATACATTTCTGCAATTGATTCTGCTTCCTCCTTCTTACAATTCTCATATTGGGATATGAGATTAGATCTTCTGTCCTTCCTTTCATCTGCAGATCCAGCCACCATTTGGTTAAGGGATTCCCAAATGGCCTTGGCTGATGTGCATTCAGCCACCTTCTAGAATATGTCATCAGACATAGTTTGGGCCGGAATATTCATGGCTTTAGCATCAACAACTCTAGCTTTCTTCTGGGCTTCAGTCCACTCAGGTGGTGGTACTGCATTAGTGCTGGATGTTGCTGTAGAGGTAGATGCCTGAGGGGGACCTGTGAAGATAGAGTTGTAGATATCTTCATCAATAGAGTTCATATATAATTTAATTCTTGCCTTCCAGATTGCATACTGAAGGTCTGATGCTTGCATAGTCTTTGTTTTGTGCCATGCTGTATGTATAATCTTAAAAGAAATATAAAACAGATCTAACTCAGGATCTTTGGTTCAATGGTTAGCTTGTACAATCAAAGGGATCCAAGCACTGATGCCAATTGAAAGTGAGGGGTTAGATCAGGAATACTCTAGAGGGGGGGGGGGGGGGGGGTGGGTGAATAGAGTATCTTTAATTTTTCAAACTTTTTAGTGTAAATAGAACTTCTGCAGAGTTGATCAGACCTGACATAAAATAGACTATCACAGGTGCTGGAGAATATAAACTAATTAAACACAAACACATTAATCCTAACTAGTACAGCCATAGCAAGAACAAAAGAAAAAGAGCAACCAGACAACACAAGAATTTTATCGTGGTTCCCCAACCTGGGTACATACACTCTTCTACCACCCTGGTAGGAATCCACTCAGGTTTTTGATCAGGTGACTGCCACCAATGAGCTTATGATTAGGTGCTCAAAAACCAAACCTCAAGTCTTTTGATCAGGTGACTTGCTACCAGGAATAACTTTTGAAGGGAGTTAAGAATTTTTTTTTATAGTGGGGGATGAGAGATTGATTTTAGAGTAGGAATAACTTATATGTTTGTATGAGCATTCATATAACTTAAAATACTTATTTCATTATTTTACTTTACATGTACCACTGCTCTACTCTACTTGTTTACATTACTGCTTACATATTATAGAACTGCTAGCTTGATTTTCCTTTTATAGCTCTATAGATGTACTATATACCTGCTAGATAGCTCCACCGTCACCTGCTTGTCCCTACTCTCCACCCTCACTAGCTTCCCTATCTATCCTCTAGTACGGTGCCTAAGAGTCACGAGGGCGAGGCATGGATGATAGTTGGCTTAATCTTTATGACTAACGGTCAGTGTACCCATTTTAGGGACTCTGGATTGGGGACAGGGAGCAACAGCAGGTGATGCAGCATCAACGAGGAACGGTCTACATGGAGGTGGGCCAGTCTAGTACGGGAGCACCTGTCTCTGGCTCCGTGAATGTTAGCTTTACTTAGCTTCCGTGAGAGGGTTGTAGTGAGGTTTTGATGTACTAGGAATAAGCCCGATTATATTCCTATTATACTGATATATTTTAGTACTTTTGTTATCATGTGGACATTGCTGTGATTTCTATTACATATATTACATGTGATTTGTGGACTTGATTTATTAGTCTTTCATTTGTGCTTCTACTTCTTGATGATCTTCATTGCCGGCAGAATCAGCATTTTGTAGTGGCGACCCTCCCGAGTGTCGGTGTCACCACAAAATGACGGTTCTGGGCTTAAGACCCGACAGTAAAAAAAATGGGGTCTTACAGCTGGTGCCTTGCAGTTGCTTTAGTTGCCCTTTTCCTCATTGATTGTGAGGTAGTTTTGGTTGTTTCTTCCCTGTAGTTCAGACATACATGTTTCTTTTTAGTGGGTTCCTGTCAGGTTGTTGACAGCCACTGGATTTTGTTGAATGCTTAGTTCTTGCTAGCTACTAAATGTTTTCCTTTATGGATTATTAGTTTTACTTGCTCTATAGGAAGGTTTTATGCTAGGTTGCATGTTAGGTATTTTTAAAGTATAAACATTATTATACTAATACTTCACACATGTCATATTTGAAATCTAAATCACTTTTTTAGCGGTCGTAAAAGCTTCTTTCATAATTATTATAAATTTAGAGTCTTGCATACCATGAGTTGTCCTCTGGGGTTGTTATGCTCATGTAGGACGTCAATCACTATAAATAAAGTAATTTTCGCATCATATAATTACTTTTTTCTCGTGGACTAGATGAGCCATTGAGCCGAAGGATACTGCTACCTGCTTAAACTTAAATGGATTTTCCTCTTAATAACTTATGGACCTTACAAAAAAGTGTTAAGTTAGAGTTTTTCCTGAGCATCTGCAGTTATCCCCTACTGAAGTGGCATCATGACGTGCATTTTCTCTTACTCTGATATATTGTTAAATGCAGAGAAGATGCGGGTCGTGACAAGACCCCTCACCTACCGCATTAACCATCACCTTTAAGAGCTTCCAACACTTTTCCTTGCTTTTCCTTCCTTCGTACTCGCACTTCTACGCTTTACCAACTCTCGCGAGATGACAGGGGACGCCGATGGTAGGACCAAGTGCGCAGCCGCATTTTCCGACTACCCCTTCATGAATTGCAACCTATCTAAAGAAGAGTACCATTCGCTCAACAACCTCTACATCCCGCCGGGTTTCACCACGCCACACCCAGGGAAGGATGTATCAATCAACCATTTCTCGCCTTACAAACTCGTCATCCATGTCAAACACTTTGAAGTAGGATTGCGCCTACCTATCTGGTCAGAAGTCTGCCAGGCCCTGCGCTACTTTGGCGTAGTTCCCGCATAGCTCAACCCTAACTCCATCGCCTTGCTAGTAGCATTTGCTTGCTACTTACAGGAGGAGCGGATGGAGTTCAGTCTTCCCATCTTCTGCTAGCTATTCAACTTCCACGCAAGAGGGACGGGATCGTGTTCTTCTCTAGCAACAACCTCAAGACCAAAGTTCTTGCCAACAAAAACCATCACTAGATTCAGAAATTCATTTTCGACTCCGGTGATTTTGGCAACCTCCCCCTCTCGCCAATCCAGCAGGAAGAATCAACCTACCCACCTCCATCTATCGGAGGCCATGAGCCAAAGCTTCATCAATTCCATTTTGGAAAGGATTTCGGCGTTCCCTACCTGAGAAGGAACGTCTACTCGCTCCTTCCTATACTCGCCAGGTAATGTAGTTTTCACTGTCTGTTACTTTTTAAGAAAACGTAATTTTGCTAACTTATGTAGCATGTGCAGGGGTGCAGAATCTTCCCCTCAACCAACCCTTCGCGAGTAGCGCAACATTCTCTACCGAGATGGCATGCTCGGAGGCCACTGTCGCGACATGCAGGATCGAGCTGAAGTCGCTGCCAAAATCAGGTAGCCAAAATCAGAAGCCCGATGCACTTCCTCCCCCACCGCCTCCCAAGAAGCCTGCAACCGCTGATCCATCCAAAGGAAAGGAGGACATCTATGGCCCTCTCGCGAGTGTCTCGGTTATTGGCGAGACTGCCAGGAAGAAGACCGGCGAGTTCGGCGGGACCTTGATGGAGACAGAGAAACCGGAGCCCAGAGGTCATAGGAACTTTGTCCTGGGCGAGATATATGTGGATGATGCCGACGAGCCCTTGCTGATTTGGGACCGAGATGTCAACAGGACCCATGTCTCCACCGTCATCCCCTCCTTCCAGGAGGTTGAAACTGTCTCCAGTTATGCCTATTCGCTGGTCTTTGGCTATATGGGTGAGACAGTGCCTCCTACTACGACAACGCCTTTAAACAATCTCTCGCCTATGGGAGTTTGTGGGCTTAATTTTGCTCCATCGAGCTCGCTCACATGATGGATCGCCGCTAGATCTGCCTGTCGCAACAGATGGCGAATGTCAGTGCCCGCGATCTACTCTATCCAAGTAAGTGACATCGCTGAAGGGAAAGCTCACCATTGCCGAGAATGATTTTGCCCTACGAGTGGGAGGAGTGGTATGATGTCTCGCATCCCATTCATTAGCTGAACGTCTTTATCGCTCTAACATTGATTGTTTTTCAGGATGTTGTGATTGTTGCCGCACAGGACACATGCATAACCTGACTTGAGGTGGAGAACCAGAGGCTGAAAGCCCAAAAACAGCAATTTATCGACTCACTAATTCCCCCTCCCCCAGCTGAGAAGAAAGCTCTGATGTATACGCAACATGAGCTGGAGCTGATGATGCAGGAAAATGCCATCATGGCATCTAGACACTCGCTCCAGACGATGCAGAGAGCCGGATTCTTGAAGGGTGAGGGAAAGAAGGTGACCACCGAGATCCTGGTTTCGGAGCTATTCCTCCCTATCCCCGAACCTGAGGATAGTGTCGACGACATCTCCGGTGAGAGAGAGTAGTCAGAATCATTGTCATGAAGCTCTCGCCTTTCCAATTTTCCATGTACTTTTTCTTTTCGGGCATTGCCCTTTTTTGCGAACTGTAATAACTGATCAATGAAAAATATAAGATTTTGTTATGAAGTTTTTCTCTCTTTTCTTGCTTTAATTTTGAATGATCTGGCATGCGAAAACGCATTCGTCTCGCGCTTCTTCTTAGGTACCCTATGGTCAAGACATCTCGCGAGACCATGGACCAGCCTTCCGTCGCGCCAATCTGCAGTCAATATATATTAGAAATAGGTCCCACGTCGTTCTCGCCATATTGTCTTGCGCACACTGATATTATTCAGCTCAGGTTTTGTTATTTTTAAGATAAGGCCTTGCGCTATTCTCACCTCATAGGCTCACATGCGCTTACAATAATTACCTTGCGAGATCCACCCACAAGAACCTGCATTCGCTTGTACCCTCTATATTTGCCTTGGTACTCTCCCAAAACATACCCTTGAGTGTCTGTCCTGTTGATTGGCGTGATCCCTGACGACAAGATCTCCTTGAAGCCTTGTATTCCCCCCCCAAAAAAAAAAAATCCATAAACTCTAAGCCTCATTGGCTGGAAAGAACAGCTCGGGACTTGGTTCCAAAACACTTCATAATATCTACCGAGGGCCCAACTGCCCTATCAGCTAGATGAGATCTTGACAGTGGCATCAGCTCGGGATTTAGCTCCAGAGTGCTAGCAATGTCCATCGATGGCCCAACTGTCCTATCAGCTAGGTGAAAGCCTGGCAGCGGGTGTTAAGTGTTGGGTCCATTGCCCACAATGTTCCCAAAATTGGATTCGAAGAGGCATCTCCAGCAACACTAAGAGCATAGTTGTATTAGATGTTGTTTAAGCTCATCATATGCAGGATGTTCCATGGAACAAGTCTAGAAAGATTGTCTAAGTGATGTAATAAGTGGTCACAAAGTGAAGATGCTGGAAAGATAGGTTGTCTAAGTGATGTGATAAGTGGTCACAAAGTAAATATGCTGGAAAGGCAGGAAGTAGCCTAAGTGGCCAAGTCAGGTAAACTCTTACCTATGTTGTGGGCTGACAGAATTCTGTCTAAGTCCACAGGTGTTGAGTGATGAAGACACACTCAACGCCATACAACAAAAGGCTGTAAGTATAACTCAGTTCAAAAATTCATCGAACTAAGTTCAGAGTTCGTCGAGCTGAGCATACCATTCGTCGAGCTAAGTTTAGAGTTTGAGACTCTGAGTTTGTCGAACTCAGTTCAGAGAATTAGTCAAACTGAGTTCAAAGTTCGTCGAGCTGAGCATACCATTCGTCAAGCTAAGTTCAACATTTGAGACTCTGAGTTCGTCAAACTCAGTTCAGAGAATTTGTCGGACTGAGTTAAGAGTTCATCGAGCTGAGCTCCCCAGTCGTCGAACTCAGTTCAGTTAGTTGAACTAAATTGCATAAAGTATTTTTAAGGCAAAAAGCATTGAGTGATGAAGACACACTGAATGCTCTCAATGCCAGAGAAGCAGGAAGATTTTGCTTAAGGCAAAAGCATCGAGACAGTTGAGAAGCTCAATACAAAAGCTCTGAGACAGCTGAGACAACTAAGAAGCTCAAGGAAAAAGTGCCGAGAGAAATGTTGGTCGCTGAAAGAATTAGTGCCTAACCACCTAGAGGGGGGGGGGGTGAATAGGTGTAATTCCTTTTTATTCTAAAGCAGAATATCTATTCAGTTATTTAATCTGAAATAGCTAGTTCTACAGCTAGCACAGCACAGAATTCACAGAATCATTCAGTCACAGAGTGCACATAGTTTTTATAGTGATTCCCCAAGGTCTGGGTACATCCACTTTCCCCCTTCGCTTATCTAGCAGTGTGCTAGATTAGGCCTAACTTCTTCTCTTCACCTCAGATCCTCAGATCTTACAGCTCAGAACCCAACAAGGCTCCTACAACTCAGAGTGAGTCAACACTCCTACAGCTCAGGCAATCTGCCCTACCTCAGCCTTCAATAAGGCCTGTAACTCAGAGATAACAATCTCCTGCAACTCAGGCTCACAACCCTACCACTCAGAGATCTAAGTCTCCTAAAACTCAACCTTTATAAATACAGGCTTACAACTCAGATCTTATAAAGATCCTACAGAAAATTGATTTAAGTTTGTAATATACCACCACCCTAGTAGAGAGAGAATGGATGGATGGCTTCTTGATCAGTTCTTGGAAGAATCTGATGGCAGAGAACAACCACTCTTATCTTTCTTCAAAGCTTCTTGAATCTGAACTCAGTAGGGTTGAACTCCTTTGAAGTTGATCTTCAATCAGCTTCTTTCTTGAAATTCAGAACTCAATCTGAATCCTTCTTGGCAGCCTGGTTCAGCAACTGCACTTCAGGAACTTGTTGATAGAAGTCCCTTTCTTCTCTTCAATAGATGGAGCTCTCTCTCTCCACTTTCTTCTTAGATCTTCTAACGAAAATCTTCTTCTGTATGTATATATTTTTTTATCAGTTCATCAATCTGTTGAAGGAGAATGAATTTATATAGACTTTCTCCATGGTAACCGGCTGATCCAGTTTCTAACAAACTTTTGACAGCTCTGATAGTTGCAGTAGACTGGTTGGTAATGGCAGCTGTCAAGTCATCCAGTCATTTCTTGAAACTCTGTCTCTGTCAGCAAAGTATCGAGACTGAACTTCTTCATGTGTTGACACAAGTAGACTAAGTGTCGACACAAGTGGACTAAGTATCGGCACAAGCCTTGGTGGTGTTGACACATCTCCTTTGTTGTTGATACTGTTTCTCGACACAGCTTCTGTAGAATGTGTCGACACTAATTCTGTGTGTCGACACAATCACTTCTTCTCTTTAACTTAGTTGAAACTCTGCTGTGTGTCGACACAAGTCCTGTGTGTCGACACAGTTGATGTCGACAAAGTCTTCTGTGTGTTGACACTGTCTCTATGTGTCGACACAGTTGATGTCGACAAAGCTTTTCTGTGTGTCGACACTGCCTTTGGGTGTCGACACAATTGATGTCGACTAAGCTTTTTTGTGTGTCGACACTGCCTCTGGGTGTCGACACAGTTGATGTCGACTAAGCTTCTCTGTGTGTCGACACTGCCACTTGGTGTCGACACAGTTGATGTCGACTAAGCTTCTCTGTATGTCAACACTGCCTCTTGGTGTCGACACAGTTTCTTCAGGTGTCGACACAGCCTTTCCAAGTGTCGACATAATTAACTCCAAGTGTCGACACAGCTTTTCTCCAGTGTCGACACAAGCCTTCGTAAGTGTCGACACAGCTTCTTCTGGTGTCGACATATGGACTTATAAACTTTTTCCTGCATTCTTGCATTTTCTTAACCTGTACATATAAACTCAAAACAACATCAAATACACCTTGATGCATATCATTGAGTAAGGTGATGCTTCTTTAAATCTAGTACACATTTTCCAATGTACCCAACAATCTTCCCCTATTTGGAGAAGTCATAACCCTTAGTCAATGATATACACCATTCATAACAAATACACATTATGATGTATAACAACATTATATGACAGGGTAACTTCTAAATAAAACATACATAACAAGTCATCACAGAATAATAATGCAACCAGAATGAGCATTAATTATTGTTTTGTTTTAACTTTCAAAAGTTTCTAATCAAAAGTTTACATAGATTCTAACACTAAAGATTACAAAGTTGTAAAATCAAGTAAATCTAATATAAAGCTGATCTGGCTCCTTGATAACTATACCTTTGCCTGATTGGATCTTGGCTTGTACTGGAGCATCCGTATCTTCAACTGGCTTTTCGCCCTTTAGATCCTTCTTCTTTTGCTCTTCAACCCTTATCCTTTGCCTTTCAAAGTAGTGAAAGGGCTTTGGGAAATATTTGCTAGGCTCCTGAGCATTAGGAGGTAGCTTCGCAGCTTTAGCCTTTCTTCTATAATGTAGTATAGCTTCTTGTCTAGCTTCATGCTTTTTCCATTCTTGTTCTGTGTACCATTTCCCCCTGTCATGGGTCTGGTCCTTTACAGCTTTCCATGCAGTCAGAATAATATTCCTAGAAGTAGGACTCCACTGCTCAAAATCAGGCTTTAACTCATCCTGATCTCTGAATCTCTTCTTTGACAGTTGAGCTTCTTGCTCTTTACTCACAGCTGCTTTTGACATTTCAACTTTCTCAATGATAATATTTTTATTACCCTCTGGAGGGCTGTACATTGACTGTATTTCTTGGTGAATCATTTCAAAATCAGCTGGAGGATAAATAACTTGAGCAACTTCAGGTTGGTCACATCCAAAATAGGCAGGGTGTATACCTAACTCAGCTACATTGTCATCATCACAGAGGGGTGGATATCCAAGTGTGGCTCTGATGCTATTAGATATCCATTTAGCATGATCTGAGCCAGCTTTGAATAACACTCTCTCCCTCTTTATGACTTCTCTTGCAACATGATCCCTGAGATCATCTTTTTGAAATCTGATTTGTTCATCAAGAAAATTTACACCATCTTTATAAAATGCCCTTAACTTCAGTAGCTGTGCAGAAATGGTCTTTTGAGATTGCTCAATAGCTGTTTTTACAGCAGCTAGGCCTTCCTGTAATTGCTTATCAAACTCTTCCTTGGCATTAGGCCTTGCTTCAGTCTGAGCAGTTGCAACATTCTTTAGTTCTATAATAATCACATTATGTGATTCTGTCAGATTATCATTCATTCTACGTTGATTCTCTAGGACATAGCCTTGCTTAATAACTATATCATCAACTTGTGTCTTGATTTTTTCTTGATGTGTTGCTAGGAAAACCACAACATTACCACCTTTGTGAAAACAATCAGTCATTTCTTTCTTATTCAGATTTACTTCAAATCTTATAGATTTAATATCCTGAGCCAAGGAGAGTTGTAGATCTTTATGGGTCTCATCCATATATTTCTCCATGGCTATTCTTTGTTCATCCAACTTTACTTGTAGAGAGACTAATAGGGAGCTATAATCAGTTACTGGGGCAGGTTGTGGAGCAGTTTGTAAAGCCCTCTTATAGCTCTGGCTTCTTCTTTTGAATACCATTAGCTTCCTCTTTTTGGCTTCTATTGTTGCTTTATCTTCAGAAGCTGAGGTACTGGCTATTTCAACTCTATCCTTAGGACTAAGAGGCAATTCTTGTTCAGTCCTAGGTTGCTCCCCCTGAGTCCCTTGCTTCTCCCTAGCAGGACTTACATGCTCCCCCTCAATGTTAACTTGCTCCCCCTCAATTTCTGCTTTCTCCCCCTCAAAAGCAGTGTGCTCCCCCTCAGTTCTTGCTTGTACTAAATCTGGAAACAACTCTTCAGGTTGAATTCTTGTTGAGTGGGGACTGGAGATACTCTTATCTCTGTAGCATTAGCAGTAGCAGATGTATCCTCCATGATAACATCTTGTGCTTGATTATTTAGTTGAGTTGGCTGGTCAACATCAATCAAAGATTCAGTTAGTGTTTCGACCTTATCAATGAGAATTGATTAACCTCTTGAATTACCTCAAGAATAGTTTGTGTAGCCATTTCACTTTCCAAGTGGGTTGGCTCTTCCCCAAGTTGAGGCTCCCCCTGCACCTGAGTACTATCTGCAATCTCCTGTGCAGGAGATTTTTCAGGAAGCTCTTGCCTCTCTTCATCAGGCATATCCTTAGTAAGGACCCTATCCCATCTGGAGATGATCCTTATGTCCATTCTTCTCATATGGTTGATCTTTGAACCAGCAGTCTGTGTCATTACTTCTGGAATTATTCCAGCCAAGTACATACTCATAATTCTGCCCAGATTTGGCTTCTTAATTCTTTCCTTAATCTTTTCAAATATTACTACTGACCAATCTGTGTTTAGTCTGTAGATGATCCTGGTCATCAGGCTGAACATATAGGCTGAAATCCTATCATGCCCCTAGCTTGCAGAGTACGACCTTGCCAACCACCTCTGAAAGGAATTTTCCTTGTTGATTCATTCCCTTTCTGTTCATTGCAGCTCCAATCTTCATGGTGGGATCCAATCCACACCATTGAAGTGCTTCCCTAGTCTTGGATGAAGGTACTTCTTCTTCTTGAGTTCTCGGAAGTTGAAGAGTTTTCCTCAAGCTCTTCAAGGTATGTTTAACCTTAGTTCCCTGAACTGTAGACTTGATCTTAAGTCCAGTAGAATCCAAAGTAGCTACGCCATAGAAATCCAGTATTTCTTTCTTCCAAATCTTTGTCGGTTCAGATACCAGATATTCCAACCCATTTTGAGCAATTAGGGTTATTACTGCTTTAATTTCAGGTCCCGCATTATCAAAGGCATTGCGTAC
This sequence comes from Platanthera guangdongensis, assembly GCA_039583875.1. Lineage (NCBI taxonomy): Eukaryota > Viridiplantae > Streptophyta > Magnoliopsida > Asparagales > Orchidaceae > Platanthera > Platanthera guangdongensis. Next base: position 127,117,403 of record CM077148.1, on the reverse strand, counting down.
CAGCTCATAACCTTCATTGACACTATCTTCTAGCTTTGGCGCCATTAGGGTTGAGTGAAAGCTTGGATTGAGAAGAGAGAAGTTGTCGACACAGGGTTTTGGTCTCGAAAATATGGAGAGTGTGTCGACAGAATATGTTGTTGACCTATTTATACCTTTCTAATTAATGAAGGTCAAAAGTCGCGTCAACAATCTCTTAATGTGTTGACACTGTTGAAAAGTGTCGACACAGACTACTAATGACTCGACATCAATTCTATTTTACTTTGTCGAGTTCGACGATCTGAGGCCGACAAATCTGTGTGTTTACTCTAAGTGTCGACACCACATCTGGATGTGTCGACACCACTTCTCTAAAGTGTCGACACAGATTCTCTAGATGTGTCGACACCACTTTCCTGGAATGTCGACACCAACTACTATGTGTCGACACCACTTTTCTGGAATGTAGACACCGGCTACTATGTGTCGACACAGACAACTTCTGATGTCAACACAATTTTACTTAGCCAAATTTTGTAAACTAATTTATGTTTAACATACCTATTTCAATTTTGAAATTGTTGAATTTAGTTTCATCTAAAGGCTTAGTAAACATGTCAGCTAGTTGTAAATCAGTACTAATAAATTCTAAAGAGATATCTTCTTTCTCTATATGGTCTCTAAGAAAATGGTATCTTATTTCTATATGCTTTGTTCTACTATGAGAAACATGATTATGAGCAATAGAAATAGCACTAGTAGAATCACATAATAATGGAGTTCTACTTACCTAAACACCATAGTCTTCTAACTGATGTTGTATCCATAATAGTTGTGCACAGCAACTTCCAGCAGCAACATACTCAGACTCAGCTGTGGATATTGCCACACTGGTCTGCTTCTTTCAGCTCCAAGACACCAATCTTCCTCCTAGAAATTGACAGGTGCCTGTAGTACTTTTCCTATCTACCTTGCAACCTGCAAAGTCTGCATCTGAATAGCCCATTAGTAAAAAATCTCTATTCCTAGGATACCAAAGGCCTAGATTTGGTGTGCCCTTAAGATATCTCAAAATCCTTTTGACAGCAGTAAGATGAGATTCTTTAGGGCAGGATTTGTACTTAGCACAGACACATGTAACATACATGAAATCTGGTCTACTAGCAGTCAGATATAGGAGGGAGCCAACTATTCCTCTATACAAAGTTTCATCTACAGGTTTCCCTGCATCATCTTTGCTAAGAGATACACTTGTCCCCATTGGAGTTGTCATGGTAGTGGATGACTCCATACCATACTTCTTAATTAACACCAGGGTGAACTTAGACTGAGATATGGATAGGCCATCACCAGTCTGTCTTACTTGGAGACCCAAAAAGAACTTAAGTTCTCCCATACTACTCATTTCAAATTTCTCTTGCATAAGTTTTGCAAACTTTCTACAAAGGTTACTTTCAGTAGACCCAAATATTATGTCATCAACATATATTTGGACTAGGATAATCTTTCCTTTGGATTTCCTAAGAAATAGAGTCTTGTCTATTTCCCCCTTGAGAATTTGTTCTCAATGTGGAAATTAGACAGGGTTTCATACCAAGATCTTGGAGCTTGTTTTAACCCATACAAAGCTTTCCTAAGTCTATAAACATAAGCAGGATTTAGTGGATCAACAAAACCTGAGGGCTGCTCTACATAGACCTCCTCTTTTAAGTCTCCATTTAAGAATGCAGACTTAACATCCATCTGGAACACTTTGAATCCTTGATATGCTGCATAGGCTAGGAATAGCCTGATAGCTTCCAGCCTTGCCACTGGGGCAAAAGTCTGATCAAAGTCTATGCCCTCCTCCTGTCTGTATCCTTTGGCAACTAGTCTTGCCTTGTTCTTCACTATGATCCCACTCTCATCAAGCTTGTTTCTATAAATCCACTTTGTCCCAATGATATTGTGGCCCTTTGTTTTTGGAACCAAATCCCAAACCTTAACCTTCTGAATTGATTTAACTCCTTCTGTATAGCTTCAATCCAGTGAGGGTCTTGAATTGCTTCTTCAAATCTCTTGGGTTCCACTTGAGATAAGAAACTTGAGCAAAGAACTGTATTTAAGTTCCTGCTCCTTGTCTATACTCCTTATCTTGGATCACCAATGATCTGGTGTGCAGGATGATCCTTCAACTATCTAACTGTTGGAGGTAATCTATCAGTAGTTTGACCTTCTCCAATCTCTTCTTCATACTGCAACTCATGGTCTTCATCAGCATCTTGAGTGTCTTGTACTCCCCCTGGACAATAACTACCATTTTCCACATCCTGCTTAGTAGTTGGAACTTCTCTGATAGTAAGCTGTCCATCTTCTGCTGTATACCTGGAGAACTACAAGAACTACTTGACAACTCACAGTTAATAAGTCTAGTTTCATCAAAGATGACATGAACTGACTCTTCTACAACTTGAGTAGCCAAATTGTAGACCCTATAAGCCTTACTATTATTGCTGTACCCAATAAATATCCCATCTTGGGATTTGGAAGCAAACTTAGTTAGGTGAGATTTGTCATTGTTAAACACATAACATTTGCAACCAAAGATCCTAAAATAGGATAAGTTTGGTTTTCTGCCTTTCACAACCTCATAGGGTGTCTTTTTGTGGCTTTTGGTGATGGAAGTCCTATTGAGCACATGGCATGCAGTGTTTACTGCCTCAAACCAGAAATATTCTGGGAGAGAAGTATCACTCAATATTGTTCTTCCAGCCTCAATCAATGTCCTATTCTTTCTCTCAGCAATGCGATTTTGCTGAGGTGTTCTAGGTGAGGAGAATTCCTAAAGAATCCCAAACTCTTCACACAGTCTTGTCATACTTTCAGAATGGAATTCAGTTCCATGATCACTTCTAATTTTGACCACTGAACTATCTAATTCATTCTGAATTTGTTTGACAAAATTATAGAAGACCTTTGGCGTTTCAGATTTCTGTCTCAAAACGAATACCCATGAGAATCTAGAATAGTCATCTACAACCACAAAAGTGTAGACCTTCCTACCTAGGCTCTGAACTGACATAGGACCAAATAAATCCATATGCAAGAGGTACAAGAACCTCACTGAATCCTTAGTTTCAAGGCTATGAAAGGAGGATCTAGTCTGCTTGCCTTTTTGACAAGCTGAACATATTCCATCGTTATAACACTTAACTTGAGGACCATTCCTCACTAACTCTTTACTAAAGAGTTGTCCAATTATCTTGTAGTTAAGATGGGCTAGCCTCTTGTGCCATTTGACACAATGAGAGGCTTTCTCATCAGCCACAAGACAGATAGAAGAATTCTTATTCTCACACACAAAATCTAGGCAATATACATTTCTTTTTCTATATCCAGTCAATATGACCTCTTGATCACTTGACCTTTTGATATGACACCCATTTTTGACAAATGAAATGTCATATCCTAAATCACTCAGCTGACTTATGCTAATTAGGCTGTGTTTCAAACCCTTTACATAGGCCACTTGAGTGATTGTAATTGTGTTATTAGAAATGTTACCAAAACCTTTGATGACTCCCTTTTCAGAACTACCAAAGATTACTTTAGGCCCATTCAGCATAGGTGAGTAGTCCTTTAGCAATCCCCTTATTCCAGTCATATGCCTGGAACATCCACTATCCAAGTACCATATAGGGGCATGGAAACTTGGACTCACCTGCAACAAAGATTACTTAACATTAGAACCCAAATAACTTTTGGGTCCTTGGTTCAAGTTAGTCTGAAACTTAACAAATCTTCCTGCAGCTTTTCTAACAGGCAGACTGCTACTCTCCTTGACACTGGTATTGTGCCAACAGTCTAAGGCATAATGACCTATCTTGCCACAGCACCAGCACTCAAACTTATTATACCTCTTTTTAGGTATAACCTTAGCTGTATTGTTTACAGCAGGTCTTTTATTTTGTATTGGGGCTTTGCCTTTCTTATTAGACTGTGCAGCCCATGTAGTTTTCTTAAAGCCTATTCCTGCCTTACCATTTTGAGACACAAACTCATTAATCAAGGGTAATACAGATTTTGGCTTAGAAAAACTACCACAATCTCCTTCTCTTTTTGAAGTCTGTTTTCCAGACTTTTAATCTGATCATTTTTGAAAGTGATTGTTCCCATTTAAATAACAATTATGTTCTTCAATCTGGCAATCTCATTCATCTTTTGATCCAACAGCTTCTCTGAATTAGTTGCAGCCAACTTAAGAGCTGCAATTTCCTTAGCCTGATTTTTGGCCAGGTTTTTACTTCTCTTAAGTGCCTGCAATAATTCTCCATATTCATCTATCAGCTGATGAATATCTCCTTCAGATTCAGACCCATCTTCATCTCTTGATGGAGACTTCATCTCTTGATGGAGATGCATCTGATTCTGACCCAGTGAAGTAATCAGAATCTACAGATACATATTTTACCTTACTGGGGCCAGACTGATCCTGACACTTGTCTTCTTCTGACACAGCCATCAGTCCTTTGCACTGATGGTCTTCCTGCTCATAGATAGAGTTCAGTAACTGCATGAACTCATCCTCTTCTTTAGCAAATAAACCAATATATGCCTCAGCCTCAGATTCTGTCTCTGAAGTTGATTGATCTGTCAAGCTTTTCTCTTTCTCAGCAACCAAGGATTTCTCCTTCTTGCTCTTGTACTGAGACTTCTTTCTAATAGCAGACTCCTTCCTCTTGTCTGGACAGTCAGCCACAACATGTCCAGCTTTGTTGCAACAGTAGCATATAATTTTGGAGGTAGTTGTCTTGCTAGGCTTTGCCCAATTCCTGTCCTTCCTGGATGATTTCCTCTTCTGATAGTAGTCATCCTTGGACTGAGATGAAGATGGCTTTGACTTCCACTATTTCTTCTTCAAGAATCTCTGGACCTACCTTGTGAATGCTGCAAAGTCTTCATCTGAATTGCTGCTATCTGTGCAGGGATTATCTAAATTCTCTGAGATCATTTCTGCATCTCTCTTAAGAAAAGATGGAGACATTCTCCTTTTCTTCCTGGTGGCTTCAACCTTGAAGGCCACTAACTTTTCTTTCGAGTAAACCTTTGTATGTTTCTCTTCCTCTTTTCTGGCCAACAACTGCATCTCATATGACATCAATTTTCCAAATAGTGTTGGAGGAGAAATCTGACCCAGTCTAGCCACTTCCCTTATGACACAGATTTTTGTATCCCAATCCTTAGTCAAAGACCTAAGGAATTTATCATTTAACTCATAAGTACTGAAAACTCTTCCATAAGACATAAGTTCATTGACAATCCTATAGAACTTCTTATAACATTCAGTAATACCTTCAGACTTGGCTTGTCTGAAACTCTCATATTCTTGATTAATCATATATTTTCTATCTTGCCTAACCTCTTTAGAACCCTCCATGTAGACTATCAATGTGTCCCACATTTTCTTGGAGGTTTTGCAATGAATTAGATTCTGGAATGTTGAATCATCAATGACACTTACTATAATATTCTGGGCTCTTTTATCCATTGTAGCCAAGATGATTTCATCTTTAGTCATCTCTGAAAAATCCTTTGGAATTCTTTGATTGGCATCAAGAACAGAAATCTTCATAGGAACATATGGTCCTTCCTTAACTGTTATGTAAATTCTAGGATCAGATGCCTCCATAAATAATCTGACCCTTTCCTTCCATATTCCAAATATCTCTTTCCTGCAAATGGGCAATTTCATTGAACCAAGTTCTTTATGGTTTTCTCCTGAACCCATTTTCTTGAACTTATTTCTGCCTTACAGATCTCACTCAGACTGTTTAGTCTAACTTTTGAGTAACCTCGCTTTGATACCACTAGAAAGAATTAGTGCCTAACCACCTAAGAGGGGGGGGGGGTGAATAGGTGTAATTCCTTTTTCTTCTAAAGCAGAATATTTATTCAGTTATTTAATCTGAAACAGCTAGTTCTATAGCTAACACAACACAGAATTCACAGAATCATTCAATCACAGAGTGCACACAATTTTTATAGTGATTCCCCAAGGTCTGGGTACATTCACTTTCCCCCTTTGCCTATCTAGCTGTGTGCTAGATTCGACCTAACTTCTTCTCTTCACCTCAGATCCTCAGATCTTACAGCTCAGAACCCAACAAGGCTCCTAAAACTCAAAGTGAGTCACACTCCTACAGCTCAGGTAATCTGCCCTACCTCAGCCTTCAACAAGGCCTACAACTCAGAGATAACAATCTCCTACAACTCAGGCTCACAGCCCTACCACTCAGAGATCTAAGTCTCCTAGAACTCAGCCTTTATAAACACAGGCTTATAACTCAGATCTTATAAATATCCTACAGAAAATTGATTTAAGTTTGTAATATACCACCACCCTATTAGAGAGAGAATGGATGGATGGCTTCTTGATCAGTTCTTGGAAGAATTTGATGGCAGAGAACAACCACTCTTAGCTTTCTTCAAAGCTTCTTGAATCTGAACTCAGTAGGGTTGATCTTCCTTTGAAGTTGATCTTCAATCAGCTTCTTTCTTGAAATTCAGAACTCAATCTGAATCCTTCTTGGCAGCCTCGTTCAGCAACTGCACTTCAGGAACTTGTTGATAGAAGTCCATTTCTTCTCTTCAATAGATGAAGCTCTCTCTCTTCACTTTCTTCTTAGATCTTCTAACAAAAATCTTCTTCTGTATGTATATATATTTTTATCAGTTCATCAATCTGTTGAAGGAGAATGCCTTTATATAGACTTTCTCCATGGTAACCGGCTGATCCGGTTTCTAACAAACTTCTAACAGTTCTGACAGTTGCAGTAGACCGGTTGGTAATGGCAGCTGTCAAGTCATCCAGTCACTTCTTAAAACTCTGTCTCTGTCAGCAAAGTGTCAAGACTGAACTTCTTCATGTGTCGACACAAGTAGACTAAGTGTCGACACAAGTGGACTAAGTGTCGACACAAGCCTTGGTGGTGTCGACACATCTCCTTTGTTGTTGATACTTGTTGGATCCCTAGTTGATTTGGGCTAGGTTCACTAGCTTAGGATGTGACCCAACATGTATAGCAAAGGTCAAATTTTGTGTCCTAGAGTCTAGGCCAAGTCCTTAGAGTCAACATCAGATGGACCCGCTATCAACAAGACTATCAGAGACTCAATACTTAGAAGATTTCCAGACTAAGTAAAATGAGTTCGATGTTCGTCGAACTCAGGTCGATGAAAGGTGTTTTGAGCTCGACGATCTTGAGACATTTCTCTATGCTGAGCTCGACGATCCTTGTTCTCAGTTCGACGAAAATTGGGACTCTTCAACTCCAGATTTTTTCTATGTCCAACTTCAAGCTTTGGTCGATGAACAAGATTCTGAGCTCGACGAACTTGGACCTCAAGTTCACAACTTCTCAGGTCGACGAAGTCAACTTCTAAGGTCAACGAATTCAGTACTCTACTCGATGATTTCTGGTCTACGATTTGGATCCTTCTCAGTCAGAGACTTCTCAGATTCTAAGTCCACAATCAATCATTCTTCGGTCGACGATTTTGGATCTTAGCTCGACGAATGAATATTGTCAGTTTGACGAATATTGTAGCAGAATTGACAAGATTCCCTTGAAGACAAATTGCTATTGTCTGGTCAACGAACTCATTAGCTCAGCTCGACGAACTGTGAACTCAGCTCGACGATTCCTTTTATTCGTTCGACGATTCCAGACTAGGTCTTCTCCAGTTTTTCGTCCCTTTTCTTGGCGATGATTCCTGAGTAATTAATGCTCAATCTTCTCGAAATGTTACCGTTGGAATGAGCATTGACCATGGATTATTTCATGCCGTTTTTCCATGGGGCAGTTAGGGAAATCATTGATTACCGCTTCCTTCCCAGGCCGACTGCATTTACTGCTCTAGGTTTCAAATTTCGAATGTTCTTCAGTCAGTATTTAGTCAGTAAATAAAAAGAAGAAAAGATTAAGCAGTGATACAGACACACAGACACAGACAGACATTGCACAGAAGAACAATCTTACAGAAATCAAAAAGTTCTTTTCTGCAATCAGCCTAAACCAGAGAACATCAAGAAGAAGAACATTCAATCACTATCAAGAGTCTTCTTCCTTCAATCCTACAGGAAAACATCAGAAGAACAACAATCTCTATCTGTCAAAAAAGTTCCTGAAGCAATCTCTGGTCAAGACACTCAAGTTTTGAAGACCTATCACCCTAAAGTAGTGCTCCAGTATTCCTGATCCATTCATGATCTCAGGGGGAGCAATCTGCTGAAATCAATCCACAAGTCTTCTCAGTTGTTATTGAGAAAGAGAAGACATCATCACCCTTTTTCCATCTTCTGTACAGGGTTTTAATTCCCTTAAAAATTATTCCTGGGTGCAAGTCTCCTACCAAAAGACTTGAGGTTTTGGTTTTTGAGCACCTGAACAAAAGCTCATTGGTGTCAGGCACCTGATCAAAAACCTGAATGGACTCCTACCAGGGTGGTAGAAGAGTGGATGTACCCAGGTTGGGGAACCACTATAAATTTCTTGTGTCGTCTGGCTGCCCTTTTTTCTTTTATTTTGGCTATGATCTGAGATATGTTAGGATTGCTGTGCTTATTATTTTTCTTGATAATCTATTCACTTAGGATTACAACAAAAGTTGTAAAAAGATTTTGGTAGAGAGCACAATACTATATTCACCCCCTCTAGAGTATTTCAGATCTAACCTGCACTTTCAATTGGTATTAGAGGGAGGTTGGTTAATCTACCACACCTTGAGAGGTTAATTGGTTGTACAGGCTAGCACCTGAACCATAAAGATCCCTCTTATTAGATCTGATTGTTTTGTTTTTGTTATTAGATTTATTTCTTCACAGAAATGGCTCAAAACAAAGATCATGCAAGCATCAGACCTCCAGTATGCAATCTTAACAGGTTTGCCATCTGGAAGGCAAGAATCAAACTATATATGAACTCTATTGATGAAGATATTTTTGCTTCCATCTTGACAGGAGTACCTCCAGCACCTGCAGCTTCTACAAGCACCTCTACCAACATGACTACAGTACCTCCTCCAGAGAATAATGATGCCTACAATAAAGCCAAAATTGCAGATGCAAAAGCAATGAACATCTTGGCTCAAACTATGTCAGATGACATATTTCAGAAGGTGGCTGAGTGCACCTCAGCCAAGGCCTTTTGGGATTCCCTCAACCAAATGGTAGCTGGTTCAGCAGATGAAAGGAAAGATAGGAGATCAAATCTCATATCCCTGTATGAGAATTTTAAGAAGGATGAGGCTGAATCAGTGGCTGAAATGTACAATAAGTTGAGCTCAATCATCAATGAGCTCAAAACCTTGGATAAATATGTCACCCTTACAGAGGTGAATGACAAAATCTTGATGTGCTTCCCTAGCTCTTGGGACTCAAGAATCTAGCCTATCAAAGAAGCCAGAAGCCTAAATGAGAAATCCACTGAATCGTTGCTAGGCAAATTAAAGTCTTATGAGCAGTTGATAAAATCAAGAGAAGCAGCTGAACAGAAAACAACAACTCTAGTGAGAAAGGATCACAGTATAGCCTTCAAGGCATCTGAGGAAAGTGAGACCTTAACATCCAATAAGGAACTCATGAGCCTCTTTGCAAAAAGATTTTATAAGATGGCTAGAAAGGATTTCAGAAGAAAATCATCCAGGCAGGATGATAAGCCCAGATTTGACAAGACACCAACCAAGGAGGTTGTGTGCTTTGGATGCAGAAAGCCTGGACATTACATCTCAGAATGTCCAGAAAACCAGAAGAAGGAGAAGAGCAGAGAAAAGGACTCCAGGAGAAAACACATCAGCAGACCCTCCTCAAGCAAGTACAAAAAGAAAGACAAGGGCTATGTTGTTGAAACATGGAGTGATACTGAAGAAGAATCATCCTCCTCCAGCTCAAGTAAAGAAGAGAAAGAAGCAAGTTCCAAGGAGGTTTGCCTTATAGCAATTAATGCCTCTAGGAGCTGTTTAGGATCAGATGGAGAATCTGAAGATGAGGCAGCCTCACACTAAGAGGCAGATCAGGTTCTTTCAAGTTTTGACCTTAATTCTGATTTATTTAAAATTAAATTCAAAACTATGTGTTTAGATTTAATTAATTCAGAGAAAGAAATAAAAACCCTTAGAGAAACACTAGGAAATCTTGAATCTGTTAACTCAAAAAATATTAAACTAAAAGATCAACTAACTTTAGCAAATGAACAGATAATTAAATTAAAATCGGATTTATGTGAGGCTAAACAACTTGAGCAATCTCTCAATGGGAGAAGTCTCAAGCTGATAGACATAACAAGCACAGTATATGCCAGATTAAATGGTAAGCTGGGCTTGGGTGCATCATCGGGTTTGCCCCCCATAATTAAGAAAAATACTCTTACCACACCCATTAAATTTGTTTTTGCCAACAAAAAAGAAAAGATAATAGACAAACCAATGTCCGAAAACAACCGAAAACCCATAGACAAGAGAAATAAAAATCAGAAAACAGCTAATAAAATCAAGGTTCAGCAGCATTCGTCGAACTCAGATCGACGAAATGTGGCCAGTTCGTCGAGCCTAGATCGACGAACGCTGAACGCAAACTTCAGTTATAACAATTTGTCTAACTGCGATCGATGAACTTTGTATGGTTCGTCGAGCAGAGGTCGACGAACATGTGATGAAGAAAATGACTATTGTCATTCTCTGAGCAGAGATCGACGATCTCAGCCCTATTCGTCGAACTGTGGTCGACGAACTTACAAGAATTCGTCGAACCCAGAAGGACCAAACATAAATCATTTCTCTTACAGAAATTCTAAGCCAGCTAATAAACAATTCAATCCAGTAGCTAATTGAGTTATTCCACCTAGGAGATATCACCCCTTAGGTTATAAATCTCAACCTACCTTGTCAGTTATATCCAGCTTTTCTTTTCAACAAAATAAAGGACCCAAAGTAACCTGGGTCAAGAACAAGTAATTTTGTTTTTCATTACAGGTGAAGAGCTGTCCAAGGGTGAGTCAGACCTGGTACTTGGACAGTGGTTGCTCCAAGCATATGAAAGGCAGCAAGGACAATCTATCCAATTACAAGTCCAAGCTAGGACCAAAGGTAATCTTTGGTGATTCAAATAGTGGCCAGTCTGAAGGATATGGATGAGTAAAGATTGGAACAGTTACCTTCAAGAGAGTAACATATGTAAGAGGACTCAAACATAACCTAATATCCATAAGCTAATTATGTGATGAAGGTTATCAGGTACACTTTAACTATACCTCTTGTTCTATTATTAGTAATGAAAACCAAACTATTTTAATTGGAATTAAACAAGTTAACATATATCTAGTAGATTTTATTTCTGTCAAAACTGATGTTTGTTTACTCAATATCACTAGTAACCAAAATGAGTTGTGGCATAAACGATTAGGTCATGTAAACCTTAAGAATATAGCTAGATTATCTAAAGACAACCTTGTTAGAGGTTTACCCTCTGGCCCTTACAAGAAGGAAAACCTATGCAGGGCCTGTCAATTAGGTAAACAAACTAAAACTAGTTTCAAATCCATTAATAAAAGTGATTCACCTAGGATTTTGTATTTGCTTCATGTGGACCTATTTGGACCCATTGCAGTACAAAGCCTAGGAGGGAAGTCTTATACTTTAGTGATTGTTGATGACTTCTCCAGATTCAGTTGGGTAGCCTTTCTGAGAACTAAGTCAGATACATTCAAGGTTCTTACAGATTTTCTCAGGACCATACAGATTGAGTTCTCTACTCACGTTACATTGATCAGAAGTGATCATGACACAGAGTTTGAGTCTCTTCTTATGTATAAGTTCTGTGATAAGGAAGGTATCAGGCAGTGCTTCTCAGCTACTAGAACTCCCCAACAAAATGGGGAAGCTGAAAGGAAAAATAGGACACTCATTGAATCTACAGCCACATTATTGGCAGATGCTTACATGCCTCTATCCTTTTGGCCAGAAGCTGTAAACACTGCTAACTATATCCTGAATAGAAGCCTTATACATAAGCTGAAAAATAAGACCCCCTATGAATTGCTTAAAGGGAAGAAACCTAAAATCACATATTTTAAAGTTTTTGGTTGTATATGTTATATTCACACAAACAACAAAAGATACATTATAAAGTTTGAGGCTAAGGCTGAAGAAGGGATTTTTCTAGGATACTCCCAAGTAAGCAAGGCCTATAGGGTTTTTAATAAATCATCTCTTAAAATTAAAGAGTCAGTTCATGTATATTTTGATGAAGCTAACATGTCTTATAAGGAGAAAGAGATTTCTACCAATAGCTTTTTGCAGGTTCCACAACTGTGTGAGTCTATAGATGGACTAAACTTTACCCAAGAGGTGTCAACCCATCCTTCTCCACTGGTTGCTGAAGACAGTGAAGAAGAAATTCAAGTGGAAGTGGCTGAACTTCCCTCAACAGCTAATAACATTCCCCAAGTGGAAATAATTATAGAAGCTGTTGCTGAACAAACTCCACCCACTGATCTTGTCACACTTAGAGATCACCCCAGATCTCAAGTGATTGGAGACATTTCAGCAGGTGTTCAGACAAGGCATCAACTTAACCAAGACTTGATGCATGCCTGTTTTCTCTCTCAGATTGAACCTCTCTCCATCCATGAAGCTGAGCAAGATCCACACTGGATCATTGCAATGCAAGAGGAAATAAATCAGTTTGAGAGATGTAGAGTTTGGGATTTGGTTCCAAGACCTCATAACTACCCAGTTATTGGAACTAAATGGGTCTACAGAAACAAGCTAGATGCTCAAGGGAATATAGTGAGAAACAAGGCTAGGCTTATTGCTCAAGGCTACATGCAAGAGGAAGGAATTGACTATGACCATACATTTGCCCCTGTTGCAAGGTTGGAGGCCATAAGAATATTCCTTGCCTATGCAGCTCATAGGAGATTCAAAGTTTTCCAAATGGATGTCAAGAGTGCATTTTTGAATGGAGTGTGTCAAGAAGAGGTTTATGTGGAACAACCTCTAGGTTTTATCTCTCTAACTTAACCCTCTTTTGTATTTAAATTGCATAAAGCTCTCTATGGTTTAAAGCAAGCTCCAAGAGCTTGGTATGAGACCTTAGCAAGCTTTCTTTTAGAGCATAATTTTACAAGAGGAATCATAGATAAAACTCTTTTCACTAGACATCATAAGAACCAAATATTGTTAGTACAAATATATGTGGATGACATCATCTTTGGGTCTACTGATCATAAGTTATGCAAGAGGTTTGCTGACCTCATGCATTCCAAATTTGAGATGAGTAGCATGGGTGAGTTTTCCTACTTCCTTGGTCTCCAAGTGAAGCAGCTCCATGCTGGTATCTTCCTCTCCCAAGCTAAGTATGCTAAAGAGCTTATTAAGAAGTTTGGGATGGGTGATGCTTCAGGAATGAAAACACCTATGGCTACCAATGCTGTTGTGGATTCTGATGTAGCAGGGAAACCTATAGATCAGAGACATTATAGGGCAATTGTTGGATCCCTATTATACCTAACAGCTAGCAGTCCTGATATCATGTTTGCCACATGCCTTTGTACTAGGTTACAAGTGAACCCTAAAGAATCTCACCTTATTTTCTTAAAAAGAATTTTGAGATATATAAAGAGTTATCCTAATCTAGGACTCTGGTATCCTGTAGATTCAGAGTTTGAGTTAACTGGATACTCAGATGCTGACTATGATGGATGTAGAGTCGATAGGAAGAGTACCTCTGGAACTTACCAGTTCCTGGGTATGAGACTTGACTCCTGGTTTTGTAAAAAGCAAACATATGTGTCTACATCAACTGCAGAAGCAGAATACATGGCTGCTGGCAGTTGCTGTTCACAAATGTTATGGATACAAAACCAACTCCTAGACTATGGTGTCAACTTAAATAATTCAACATTATTTTGTGATAATACAAGTGCTATTGCTATATCACTGAATCCAGTTCACCATAGTAGGACTAAACATATTGATATAAGACATCATTTCATTAGAGATAGTGTAGACAAAAAGAAAATTAACCTAATCCATATTCCTACTGATTTATAGAGAGCAGATATTTTCACCAAACCCTTGGATGAGAAAAATCATCTGTTCTTTATAAATCAACTGGGAATGATCAATGGAGAAGAGTTAAATTAGTTTCTGTCTGCATTCGATGAATTTTCCAGAGTTCGTCGAACTCCGTTCGACGAATTAGGGAAAGTTTGGGAGATGCTTGTCGAACGAAAATCGACGAATTCTCTGTGTGTGGAAACAACTTTCGTCGACCGGAGATCGACAAACTTTGCTTCAGAAGATATTTAGTCGAACGGAGTTCGACGAACTGTTTTCGATTCTTCTGGATGAGATCGACGAATTATTTATCGATAATTTATTTCGTCGACCTCAGTTCGAAGAACTATTTCTTTTTCGTGGAACGGAGATTGTCGATTCATATTCTGGAAATTCTTATATCTAGGTTTTCTTCGACCTCCATCCTGCGCTTTCTGTTCTCTTGCTCTTGATCGCCGTTTTCTCTGTCTCTCTTGCAGGTCATCAATGGCGATTCTAGCGAGCACCTTGGCTGCCATGAAATTCGATACCGGTTTTGACATGGATTTTGATTCATTCTAGCATTCTGACCTAATATTTCTCTACATTCTGGAACTACTAGAAGAACTTGGTCTCAAGGACTTTATGACCAGAAGAATTTGAAAGTCCACCTAGTGTCAACTATGTTCACCTATGGGGGGGGGGAATAGGTGACGTGCAGCGCTTTTGCGGAATTTAAATTGTACCTGCACACGAAAATAAAACAACACAGCACAACAGAGTACACAAGCTATTTATAGTGGTTCCCCGACTTGGGTACATCCACTTTCCCCCTTCTACCTATCTCCCAACAAGGGACGACTCGGTCACTTCTCCAACGGGATTGAAATCCAATCCCTGCACTTTCGGAAGGAGCCCTTCCACACGTAGGAGTCAACACTCCCACAAAACGGGTTGCACCCAACCCTTACAACTAGGAACCAACGTTCATTTACAACAAAAGTAAAATAGAATGTACAAGAAATACAAACTATGTGTGGAGACTACGGTGTCCCTCTTCGTTGACGACGTGATCTTGAAGTCTATAAAGAGTCCACAACCTTGGTCTCTCTTGGAGAGGATCTCCCCGGAACCGGCGGCGGCAAGAAGGGCGGCGGCTAGGTTCACGGGATCGGCGGCGACGACGATGTGCGGCTGCTGTTCTTTAGAGATCCAAACTTCGTAGCGAAGCTAGCTAGGTCTACCAACGGTCACACGAGGATCGGTCGTCTCGATCGATTCGGACGGGGAAGTTTTTCCCGATCAACAAATCGAGAGACAAGGGATCTCTGGATAGACGCGTGAGACACTAAGCTTGGCTAAGCTTCTGTCGCCGGAGATCGGGAAGAAACGCGATCAACAGCGGCGACCAACTAGCGCGAGCGGCGACGGAGGCGGCGGAGCAGTTTCGCGATTTTAGGGTTAGATCGTGCTCGGCTCCTGTTCTGTCTGTGTATTCCGTTCAAAATACCCGTATATATATACTGTAGACGCTTTCAAAATGATCATTGTGGGACCCATAAGAAGAATCCCTAAATCCCGGTCCAGAATATTGACAGCGGCAGAATCTGGTTCAGGAGCTTCCAGAGAAGTCGCTAAGTAAAAATCGGCGAGAATCGCAGGTGATTCTCGACGAATCGGCGAGAATCAGTTAGTGATTCTCGACGATTCGTTGAGAATCACTAGTGATTCTCGCCGAATCACTTGTTGATTCTCAACGAAAGTTACTTGATATTCATGATCTGCTCAGTGATGGGTTCGGCGAGAATCACTAGTGATTCTCGCCGAATCTTACTTGGCACCGTTTTGAGGCAGCCGGAAAGAGTCGGCGAGAATCACTAATGATTCTCGATTCTCACTAGTGATTCTCGCCGAATCGGCGAGAATCACTTGGTGATTCTCGTCGAATTATACTTAGACGAATTTTCGTCTTTCCACCCATGATGTGCTCCTTGACCCATCCTTGCTCCTTGTCTTCTCTTGCATAAACACGACCCTGTACTTGAAAGTAAGTGCACTCCAATAGAGAGAGTACACGTAGGACAACACACTGATCTGCTCAACGATGGATTACGTCGTGCAGACCCATGTATATTGACCTACTGCACCCTGACATTGGTGTGCACTTAGCGTGGAATAACTGCAAGCACAACTTGAAATAATTTGTCAAAAATATTGCCTATTTACCTTAGCTTGATCAGGGGCTTCTTCAAATCAGGTACATTGTGGATACAATACCCAACAATCTCCCCCTATTTGAAGAAGCCTAAACCCTACAAGCTAAGGTGAATAAAGCATATAGGAATCAAAATCATAAACCTGAAATTGAGTTGAGTGAGTTATTCATTACCAATACCAATTTCTTGGGAGCAAGCTTGGAGCCACCTTAGCCTTAGCCTTAGCCGAGAGGGTAATCTCCCCCTTTTCGGCTTCTACAAATCGGGATCTGTAGCATTTGACCCCTTGCTCCCCCTCAGTTCTTGCGCCTGTGCTCAACTTGAGTACCTGCAGAGGCTCCCTCTAGATGCATGATCCTGGAGCTTCAGTAGTCTTCATTCCTCATAATTTAGCATTCCCAATTCAGTTTTGAAGAGACTGAACTTGGCTTCGTCTAAGGGCTTTGTGAATATATCTGCAATCTGCTTGTCCGTGGGGACATAACAGAGAGAAATGTCCTTGTTCTCCACGTGCTCTCGAATAAAGTGGTAGCGCACTTCAATATGCTTCGTTCTACTGTGCGAGACCGGATTGTTGGCAATGACAATTGCACTGGAGGAGTCGCAGTACATTGGTATTTCCTTGAACTGAAGGTCGTAGTCGGCTAACTGGTTTCTGATCCATAGGAGTTGTGCGCAACAGCTTCCTGCCGAGATGTACTCAGACTCTGCTGTGGAGGTTGCAACACAATTCTGTTTCTTGCTGTTCCATGAGATAAGCCTCCTGCCGAGGAATTGACACGTCCCGGAGGTGCTTTTCCTGTCATCCCTACTCCCTGCAAAATCAGCATCTGAAAAGCCTATTAGATCGACATCATTGTTTCTCTGGTACCACAAGCCAAGATTAGGAGTACCTTTAAGGTATCTCAGAATTCACTTTGCAGCGACATAGTGAGATTCCTTAGTGTTCACCTGATATCGGGCATAGACACATGTGGAGACATAATATCCGGTCTACTGGCAGTAAGGTAGAGCAGGTATCCAATGATGCTTCTGTATTTGGTTTCATCGAAAGGTTTACCTTTCTCATCCTTATCCAGAGACATAGTGGATCCCATTGGAGTCCGCATAGAGGTTGCATTCTCCATACCGAATTTCTTAAGGAGTTCATTTGTGAACTTCGTCTGAGAGATGAAGATTCCATCCTCAGACTGTTTCACTTGAAGTCCCAAGAAATACTTGAGCTCTCCCATACTGCTCATTTCAAACTTTCCTTGCATAAGTTTAGAAAACTTTTTGCTAAGATTGTTGTCCGTTGAGCCGAATATTATGTCATCGACATAGATTTGCACCAGCAAAATCTTGCCTTTGACTTCCCTGAGAAACAATGTTTTATCTATTTTACCTCTAGAGAACTTGTTCTCAAGAAGAAAACTAGATAAAGTCTCATACCAAGCCCGTGGAGCTTGTTTTAACCCATATAAAGCTTTATTAAGAAAATAGACATGATTGGGAAAAGTAGGATCGACAAAACCTGGGGGTTGAGCGACGTATACTTCCTCTTTCAGGTCTCCGTTTAGGAATGCTGATTTCACATCCATTTGATAAACTGTGAATCCTTTGTGCGAAGCATACGCCAGGAACAATCTGATTGCCTCGAGCCTTGCTACTGGTGCGAAGGTCTGGTCGAAGTCAATCCCCTCCTCCTGTCTGTAACCTTGAGCCACCAGCCTTGCCTTGTTCTTTATGATGACACCATGTTCATCCAGCTTGTTTCTGAATATCCACTTGGTGCCAATCACATTCTTCTTGTATGGTCTGGGAACTAGCGTCCAAACGTTGCAACGTTCGAATTGATGTAGTTCATCTTGCATGGCCAGAATCCATGTCGCATCCTTGTTCGCCTCGTCGAACTTCTTTGGCTCAACCTGTGACAGGAAGCTAAGATGCAATACTTCGTTAATAGTACCTCTTCGAGTTCTGACACCGACACGAGGATCTCCGATGATCTGATCTCTAGGATGATCCCTCACGTGTCGGAGCTCTAGAAGTCTGGCGTCTGGAGCTTCGACTACTTCTTGGGCTTCTCCTTCTTCTAAGAGATTTGTTCCATTTTGGTCTTCAACATTTTCAGATGACGTGGAGATGGAAACTTTGACGTACTTAGGAGTGTCATCTTTAGCGGTCTCATCCAGACTCAGCTGTTCAAGTCGTGCACCTGCATCTTCAAGAATTCCACTGGAAGAATTGCTGTTAAGCAAACTTCCTTCATCAAATACAACATTTATTGATTCTTCTACCACTAGGGTTTTCTTATTGAAGATCCTATATGCGCGACTGTGGGAACTATAGCCCATGAATATGCCTTCGAAGCATTTTTCACCAAATTTAGTACGCGTGTACTTCCCATTATTCAGTACATAGCATCTGCAACCAAAAATCCTCAAGTAGGACATGATTGGTTTCCTGCCTTTCAGTAGCTCATAAGGCATCTTACGATGATGCTTGTTGATCAATGCTCGGTTTTGTACATGACAAGCTGTATTGACAGCCTCTGCCCAGAAGTATTCCGGGAGAGAAGCGTCTTTCAACATTGTCGTGCAGGCTTCAATGAGAGTTCTATTTCTCCTCTCCGCAACTCCATTTTGCTGAGGAGTGCGCGGGGAGGAAAACTCATGAAATATACCTTGTTCTTCACAAAATTCTGTCATAACACCAGATTCGAATTCTGTTCCATGGTCACTTCTGATTTTTACCACTGAGCAGTTAAATTCGTTCTGAACCTGCTTGACAAAACTAGTGAAGATGTCAAACGTATCTGACTTTCGTTTCAAAAAGAACACCCATGTAAACCGAGAATGATCATCAACTATCACTAGCGTATAGGACTTGCCTCCCAAGCTATGAACTTGCATTGGACCAAACAAGTCCATATGTAAAAGGTGAAGACATCGGGAAGAGTCTTTGTCTGCAATGCTCTTAAAGGTAGCCCGAGTCTGTTTGCCCATCTGGCATGCAGGACAGGGGCTATCTTTGATGCACTTGATACTGGGAGCATCCCTTACTAATTTCTTAGAAAACAGCATACTAATTGTCTTGAAATTAATATGTGCCAATCTCTTGTGCCATTGTTCACAAAGAGATGCACTGCCTGTTGCCACAAGGCATACGGGGGTAGATGAATCTAAACTGAGAAAATCTAAGCAGAAGATATTTCTGCTCCTAATGCCTGATAATACCGTCTCAGAAGAGGTACGTGAAATTATCAGACATTTATCCTTGCAGAACTTAACGTCATAACCTTTGTCACATAACTGACTTACACGGATCAGGTTATGGTTTAACCCTTCAACATAAGCCACGTCGGTGATAGAGATTATACCGTTGGAAATCATACCGTAACCTCTGGTGACTCCTCGATCTGACCCTCCAAAGATGACTTTGGGTCCATTCTCGACTGGAGTGTAATCACGCAGCAGGCTTCTTGTCCCAGTCATATGCCGGGAGCATCCACTGTCCAAATACCAGATCGGCGTTTTGGTGGCCTTTGGACATTCCTGCAAAACAAAATTAATTTGCCTTAGGAACCCAATCGAACTTGGGTCCTAGATTCCTGGTTAGCACACTCCCCCTCGGTTGGTTAACCCTACGAGTGGTCGGCCTCGCATTGCTAACATGGGGAGTCTCGTAATACCTTGGATTAAACCAACAATCCACGACAAAGTGACCGACTTTGCCACAGCACCAACAGTCGAATCTGTTGTACCTCTTCCTAGGCTCCTGCCTTACCCTGGGAACGGTGGGTACAGCTGGGGCCTTGGATCTGGAGGTGGAGGCCTCATGGTGACAGCAGTCACATGACTTCGTCACCTTCTGTATAACAGGCTTGGCTTTTGGTGCCTGCTTTCCATTATGGCCGCTAGAGAATTGACCATAATTTCCCATGTGGATTTCCTCATAAGGTGCCTTGAATGCACTCTCACCGAAGTTCCGGGGAAAGGTCCAACCATCATATCGGCTCTTTGGCTTTGCAACCGAGGGCCGGAAGTGATGACCAAATGTTGATTCAAAGTCATGTTGGTTGCAAGGAAAGCTAGGCTTTCTGAACGCAACAGGACTAAGAGGAGCCTTGCCCTTTTCATCAGCAGAGGCCTTCTTGGCGGCCTTATTCTTCCTCTGGTTCCTGTTTCTCCTGGATGAGGAACCAGATACCCCTACATGCCCCAAGCCAGCTCCTTTGGCCTGAGCAGAGAAGGTATCAACGACTAGAAGAACTATTTTTGGCATAGAGAAGCTCTTGACGATCTTCCTTTTTGCCGCAAGTTGTTCTTCCAACTTGTCGACTTCCTCCTGCTTAAGATCAAGGAGCTTCAAAGACTCTGAATGCTTTGAAGTCAGGTCAAGGTGCTCCTGTCGGAGAGAAATCAAGCTAGTGACCTCTTCCCTTAGTGATACACACTCACCCTTAAGGAATTTCACTTCCTTCTTCTCAGCCTTCAGTCTCTTACGGCACTCCTCGAAAGTGTTGAGCAGAAGCTCATATTTCTCGAGGAGCTCCGCTTCACAGGTCGAAGGGCTATCCTCAGGTTCATCATCCTGAGACTCAGGGTCAGAGTCGGAGTCGGAGAGAGGAGTGTGAGCTTTTACCTTCCCAGTAAATGGGGGGCATTCTCCTTCTGAGTCGGAGGGACCCACCAGCCCGAAGTAGGCTTCCTCATCATCACTTGAGTCTGAGGAATCAGACTCACTCAGTGTCTTTGGCCTTTTGGCGATGTAGCTCCGCTCTTTCTTCTTATCTCTCGAAGATTTGTGCTCCTCTTCTTTCCCTTTTTCTCTCTCGCCTTGATAGCAGTCGGCCACGACGTGTCCTGGCTTATTGCATCCAAAGCAAATAATGTCAGAGGAGCGATGTTTGTTCGATCTAGAAGCATACCTGTCAGAAGAATAATTTTTCTTCTGATGCCTGGAGGAGGAGCCGTCTCTCTTTCTTTGATTCCTCATCTTGAGGAACTTCTTGAAATCTCGAGTGATGAGGGAGAAATCCTCCTCCGACAGCTCTGAGCTGGAGGAGCATGGCTCGGAGTCCTCCTCCTCATCCTTTTTCCTAGCACGGTATGAAACCGCACCCTTGCCTTTTCTGGAGTGACTGGCTTTTAGAGCCACAGTCTTTTCTTTGGCTGCAGCCTTCTCTGCTTCTTCTTCTGCTTTCCTGGTGTTCAGCTGAAGCTCATAGGACATCAGCTTCCCAAACAGGATTTGCGGGTCTGTTTCAGCTAGTCTGCCAAACTCTCGGATGGCGCAGATCTTTGTGTCCCATTCCTTAGTAAGGGACCTAAGGATTTTATCATTGAGTTCACCATTGGTGAACACTCTTCCGTATCCTTTGAGGGCGTTGACAATCTTGAGGAAGTTCTCGTAGGTGACTCCGATCTCTTCCTTAGGCCCTTGTCTGAAGGCCTCATATTTCTGGTTCAGGAGGGATCTCCGATCATCCCTCACTTCATCCGTGCCCTCCATTAGGATGATCAGGCACTGCCAGATCTCCTGTTCTGTCCTGCAGTTGCTGAAGTTTTGCATCATTGAGTCATCAACCGCGCTGACTAGAATGTTTCGCGCCTTCTTGTCAAGTCCTACTAGCACCATCTCGTCCTTGTCCATTTCAGAAAGTTTCTTTGGCACTTTCTGGGTAGGATCAATGGTGGATGCCTTAGTGGGGACATAAGGTCCCTCCTCCATGATCATGAAGAGACGAGGATCAACTGCTTCCATGTAGAACCTGATCCTTTCCTTCCAGATAGGAAAGTTGATCCTGGTGCACACTGGGATCTTGCCTGTGTACTTGAGCCCGTCCATAGTAGATGTTTGTCTTCTTCTTGACACTAGGAGCAGGATTCAACTCAAGGTGTTAACCTTTTTGATGAGCAACCTCGCTTTGATACCACTTGAAAGTCCACCTAGTGTCAACTATGTTCACCTATGGGGGGGGGAATAGGTGACGTGCAGCGCTTTTGTGGAATTTAAATTGTACCTGCACACGAAAATAAAACAACACAGCACAACAGAGTACACAAGCTATTTATAGTGGTTCCCCGACTTGGGTACATCCACTTTCCCCCTTCGACCTATCTCCCAACAAGGGACGACTCGGTCACTTCTCCAACGGATTGAAATCCAATCCCTGCACTATCGGAAGGAGCCCTTCCACACGTAGGAGTCAACACTCCCACAAACCGGGTTGCACCCAACCCTTACAACTAGGAACCAACGTTCCTTTACAACAAAAGTAAAATAGAATGTACAAGAAATACAAACTACGTGTGGAGACTACGATGTCCCTCTTCGTTGACGACGTGATCTTGAAGTCTACAAAGAGTCCACAACCTTGGTCTCTCTTGGAGAGGATCTCCCCGGAACCGGCGGCGGCAAGAAGGGCGGCGGCTAGGTTCACGGGATCGGCGGCGACGACGATGTGCGGCTGCTGTTCTTTAGAGATCCAAACTTCGTAGCGAAGCTAGCTAGGTCTACCAACGGTCACACGAGGATCGGTCGTCTCGATCGATTCGGACGGGGAAGTTTTTCCCGATCAACAAATCGAGAGACAAGGGATCTCTGGATAGACGCGTGAGACACTAAGCTTGGCTAAGCTTCTGTCGCCGGAGATCGGGAAGAAACGCCATCAACAGCGGCGACCAACTAGCCCGAGCGGCGACGGAGGCGGCGGAGCAGTTTCGCGATTTTAGGGTTCAATCGTGCTCGGCTCCTTTTTTGTCTGTGTATTCCGTTCAAAATACCCGTATATATATACTGTAGACGCTTTCAAAATGACCGTTGTGGGACCCACAAGAAGAATCCCTAAATCCCGGTCCAAAACATTGACAGCGGCAGAATCTGGTTCAGGAGCTTCCAAAGAAGTCGCTAAGTAAAAATCGGCGAGAATCGCAGGTGATTCTCGACGAATCGGCGAGAATCAGTTAGTGATTCTCGACGATTCGTCGAGAATCACTAGTGATTCTCGCCGAATCACTTGTTGATTCTCAACGAAAGTTACTTGGTATTCATGATCTGCTCAGCGATGGGTTCGGCGAGAATCACTAGTGATTCTCGCGAATCTTACTTGGCACCGTTTTGAGGCAGCCGAAAGAGTCGGCGAGAATCACTAATGATTCTCGACGATTCGGCGAGAATCACTAGTGATTCTCGCCGAATCGGCGAGAATCACTTGGTGATTCTCGTCGAATTATACTTAGACAAATTTTCGTCTTTCCACCCATGATGTGCTCCTTGACCCATCCTTGCTCCTTGTCTTCTCTTGCATAAACACGACCCTGTACTTGAAAGTAAGTGCACTCCAATAGAGAGAGTACACGTAGGCCAACACACTGATCTGCTCAACGAGGGATTACGTCGTGCAGACCAGTGTATATTGACCTACTGCACCCTGACATTGGTGTGCACTTAGCGTGGAATAACTGCAAGCACAACTTGAAATAATTTGTCAAAAACATTGCCTATTTACCTTAGCTTGATCAGGGGCTTCTTCAAATCAGGTACGTTGTGGATACAATACCCAACAGAATTAAACTACATGCCACTGAGATTAGAGAATGGGTATACAGTTCTTCTATTTCTGAGGAAAATGTATTGACAGGAAATATCAGGAGTAATGTTGTTTCGTTATCTCCCGCCGTTCTTTCTGAAAGTTTTGGGTTGGTAATTGGAGAAGACGATTTGGATGTAGATTTTGATGAGTTTAGTTAAATGCTGAATCTGATGGGGTTTACTGGGACTAACCCTAACAAGTTGTTAAAGAAATAACTCTCTGCCGCCTACCAGTTCTTGACGGACATTGTGGGAAAAGTACTGATGGTGTAACGCCCCGAAACTCAAAGGAGCAAAGGGGGACGTTTTGGGCCAGTTTGGGTTCTGGCAGCAGGCACACGGCCTGGGACATGGGCGTGTCCCAGGGCGTGTCGTGCCTGTGTCGACACTGAGACGGGAAGTAGACACTTTGGTCTCGACATTGTGTCGAGACTGGGCACACGGCCTGCGACACGGGCGTGTCGCAGGGCGTGTCGACCCGTGTCGACACTTAGCCGCGAAGTCGACACTATGCTTGCGACGAGGTGTCGAGACATGGCACACGGCCTGCGACACGGGCGTATCGCAGGGCGTGTCGACCCGTGTCGACACTCATCCTGGGAAGTCGACACTTTGGTGTCGACAATGTGTCGAGACAAAGCACACGGCCTAGGACACGGGCGTGTCCAAGGCCGTGTCGATAGGTCGACGATCTTCGCTCGACAAAGTGTCGAGTGTCGAGACCGTGTACACGACCTGAGGTCCAGGCGTGTCGAGGTGACACGGGCAAGGACACGAGCGTGTCCTAGAACCCGTGCAGTGCTCGGGTTGATTTTGGGGAAAAATGATGGGGTATACGGCCGGCCACACGACCGTGTCAGGTGGAACACGGGCGTGGCAGCTCGAACACGGGCCTGTTCGATACCCGTGTGAGGTTCCAGGTGATTCGATTTTGACGGCGAATGAGGCACACGGCCCTGGACACGGGCGTGTGCCAGGCCGTGTTCGGTCCAGATTGGGCATTTCAGCCCCGAATCGAAGCCGTTCATTTCTTTAACTGAAGATCCAATGGCTGGGGGTTGTTCCTGAAGGGATATACCCGTGAATAGACTTGGAAAGCCCTTACTTTTCTTAACTTCTCATCTTTCTAAAACCTTAGAGAGAGAGGAGAGCAAAGGGAGGAAGAAGGAGCTAGATCCCGCCATTGGAGGAGCTTCGAAGCTCCGAATCGCGAGCTTACTCCGGATCCACGGAGGCAAAGCTAGTGCGGTGCTTTTCATCCGATTACTTTTCAATGGCGCCAAAGAGGAATGCTAGGGTAACGATCCTCATCTTGAGCATGAGTAGCTCTCTTTCTTTGCATAGGAAGCCCGCTCTCGCGAGTTTGCGGAGAGTTGGAGGCGTTCCTTCGGGTAGATATGTGAAGTTCCCGTTGTTTAGAGTCCGTAAGCGAGAATGGACATAGGCATGATGTGTGAAGCCTACCCGGACATGTTGGTCTGGATCGGTGATGTTGCATTGCATAATGCCGGAGAAGACTCCATGCTATTGGTTGTTTTTCGGGTTTTCTACGCGGTAGATTGCAGCAGGGAACCTTGGGGAGTAGCCCAAAGGTGCACCCGAAAAACTGGGCGGATACGAGATCTTGCCAACTTGGTGGCCTGAGAGCCAGCTTGAACATAATCAGATTATGTGAAATGTGATGGAAATGGGACTCGGGAAAAGTTTGACCTGCGCATATGGTTTAAATTACCGTTGCGGGCGCATATGGTTTAAATTACCGTTGCGTTGTGAGCACGGGTTAGATGGAACCGTACCCGTTCTATGTCGTTCGGATTAGAGCCGTTGGCATAGATGAGAGTCTTCGACGGTCTATGGTTTTAATTACCGTGACCCATGCCGGGAAGACAAACTGCTCATTGTTTGGCCGTCCAAAGGGGATGGCGGTGAGTCGGCAGACTTAGACTGCGTTCACCGAGAATGTGCCCTGAGTGCACGGGGTGTGTGGCCGTTGAGCCTCCGCCTGTGATGAAATGGCTATATATATATTGCTCGCTTATGCTAATGAAATGCAGGGAAGGAGCATCGCCGCCCCGAGTTGGGGGAGGGATCGTTAAAATTTGGTCAGCATTGCTGACCGTTGCCTTGTTTTGCCACCGTGCGGTGGTTTGTTGCTTGCAAGTGCTGCTGGACCAAGTGGTCAATAGAGGGCTAAAGCCCGAATGCGAAGCCGGCCCTTGAAGGCCTAAGTTGGAAGTGTTTACTGCTTTATTCATGTGTGACCGGCCTGCGTGCCGTGGTTTGTAAAACATGTAATTGGAAGTGAAACATTTTGTAAGGCCTTAAGGCCTATTTTGGGTATTTTGTATAACATTCCTATTTCATATTAGTGGACATTCGTGCTTAATGCTGGGTTCTTTGCTACAACTTTTATAAACTGCTTCCGCTAGAATGCTCTGTGTAGGACGTTGAGATTGGTTGGATGGTTTCCATAAGTAACCACCCGGTCTGTCTGTGGCATACGACGTCGGGCCCCGGCCGGACCTACTGCTATATGCTATGTGACGGATAGGGGGTGTTACAATTTGGTATCAGACTACTGGTTTTGGTCTGGCTTAAGGGAATTCGTGGCCGAATTCTTTTTAAGGGGTGGTGAGCACATTGTGTGCGTCATCGTAATAACAGTAAAACGAACCCATGAATGTCCACTTAGGAATGAAAATACTCGTGTTTGAGGAACCTGCGTGTTCCTATAATTGCTGTTCGCAATTTTATTTGGTCGCTTAACGGTGTTTTGTACCACTATAGGTGACCGGAAGCGGTGCTGGACAGCTAGAATGTCCGGTTTCTGAGGGGCATAGTGCACCCGGTGAGGTGTTTGAGCCTCCTCTGTCGTATGAAATCGTTAGAAGGATCGTAGAAGCGGTGTTCGCTGTGATGGGTGCACAGCTTGGAGGAAATGTACAACCCTGCTCCCCTGTTGTGGCTTCAACGCCGGTGGGCGTGATGCAGCAGATGACCTTTGGTAGACCATTGGGGCAGCAGCTGAATATGCATTTAGTGCAGGGAGCGCACACAGTTGAGGAATATTTGCAAGCATTTCTTCTGATAAGTCGCTACCCATGCTTCGAGTTGGATAACGAACAAGCTACAGTCGGTAGATTTTATAATGGCCTGCGTGCCGAGTTACGAGTTCTACTGCTAGGACCAAAGTTATTGGGATTCCGAGCCTTGGTGGAATCAGCTAGATCTTTGGAGGCAGATCTGAGGAAGACCCTCCTGATGCCAGCGACCATGGTATCGAACTATACAAACCCCATAAGAGCTGCATCTGGCAGAATGCTGGAGAAAGGGGCTATGAAATCGACTAGTAAAGCTACTTACACTTGTCATACTTGTGGAAAGAAAGGGCACTTTGCCCGAGACTGTTGGAATGGTGCTCGGAAGGGTAAGAAAGCTATGTCAGGAGCAGTCAAGGATGTTAGTGCAAAGGAAACGACATTCAAAGTGCCGAACACCTCAAAGTCTGTATATCGTAAATGGTATAAGAAGCATAGGACTTCGGGTTCAGCTCCTTCTAGTGCTTCTGGGGCGACTACGGGTCAGACCCCGGGCACATGTTTCAACTGTGGGGAGCCGGGGCATTATGCTCGTGAGTGCCTAAAGCCCTGGAGGAAGCACGCCATCGTGACAACAGGTATGGTTTAAAGATAGTTTTGCCTTAAACACTTGTCGCCCTTGTGCATGTTAGCTTAGAACTATTTGTGCTAAGCTTTGTTGCGACTTTACTTTATCTGCGAGAGCACCGTTCGTTTAGGGAGCTTCGCATTCCTTTATTAGGAATTATATTGTGCATCGGAGTACCTCGTTCGATGGTAAAAGACAAATTGGATGTGTTATAGTCCAATGGTGCTCATTGTGCGCGGGTAGACGTTGTTGTGCTTAGTTTTGGATTGGGAATCAGGAGTTCGATTTGCAAGCGTCGTTACTTCCGTTGGTGGAGTTCGACGTTATATTTGGTATGGACTGGCTCTCGGAGCAGCAAGCCAATATAGATGCGGTAGCAAGGAAGTCAAGCTGGGAGCAAGTCGTGAGATGACCTTTACGGGCTCGAAGAGGTCGAGCAAGACGTTGGCGTCTGCTCTTCAGGTGGTGAAGGCGGTTCGTGCCGGAGCAGAACTGTTCTTTACACTAGTGGAGGTTGCAAAGCCGAAGCCCACATTGGATTGTATTTCAGTGGTATCGAAATACCCTGATGTGTTCCCTAGAGATCTTCCTGGAGCCCCGCCTCGACAGGAGATAGATTTCATGTTTGAGCTAGTACCAGGTGCAAAGCCTGTGTCACGCTCTCCATATCGGCTAGCGCCTAAGGAAATGGCGGAGCTTAAGGTGCAACTTCTAAAAGTTGTTGGAGCAAGGGTATGTGCGTCCAAGTCCTTCGCCTTGGAGCGCACCGACCCTCTTTAGTAAGAAGAAGGACGGAAGCTTGAGGCTATGTATTAATTATCGGGAGCTCGACAAGTTGACGTCAAAGAACAAGTACCCAATCCCAAGGATCGATGATCTTTGTGATCAGTTGGTCGGGCCAACGGCGTACTCTAAAGTAGTTAAGGGAGAGTGATATCCCTAAGATAACGTTCAGTATAGGATACGGACGCTACGAGTTTAGGGTCATGCCGTTTGGGCTGACTAATGCGCCGTCAGTGTTCATGGATTTGATGAACAGGACTTTCAGGGAGTACTTGGACCATTTTGTGATCGTCTTCATCGACGATATTTTGGTGTACTCGCAAAGTGAGGAAGATCACTTCATGCATCTTCATTTGGTGTTGGAGACGCTAAGGAGAAATCAGTTGTATGCCAAGTTCTCGAAGTGCGAGTTTTGGCTATCCTCAGTGGCGTTCCTCGGGCATATAGTGAGTGGAGAGGGTATTGCTGTGGATTCGACGAAGATTGTTGCGATACGGGAGTGGCCTGAGCTTGCTACTGTAGCGGAAGTCCGGAGTTTTCTGGGGCTTGCCGGCTATTATAGGCGCTTCGTAGAGAACTTCTCGCGGATAGCGTTACCTCTCACTACTTTGACGAGGAAGGAGCATAAGTTTGTTTGGACGCCGGAGTGCGCGCGAGCTTTTGAGGAGTTGAAGTGTCGGTTGACCACAGCGCCTGTGCTGAGTTCGCCATGTGGGACCGAAGGCTATGAGATTTATAGCGATGCTTCGGGCAGCGGTTTGGGTTGCGTGCTACTGCAACACGGTAGTGTAATAGCCTATGGCTCGAGACAGCTAAAAGTGCATGAGAGGAACTATCCGGTCCATGACTTGGAGTTAGCAGCCGTGATTTTTGCCTTGAAGCTGTGGAGACACTACTTGTACGGTGTGAAGATTGATATCTACACCGATCACAAGAGCCTGAAGTATCTTATTGATCAGAAGGATCTGAATATGCGGCAGCGTAGGTGGATGGAATTCCTGGGGGACTATACGTTCAAGATCCACTACGTGCCTGGAAAAGGGAATGAGGTTGCGGACGCGCTGAGTCGCCGAGCCCCAGCTCAAGCCAATTGGCTATCGGTGTATGATGAGCGGTTGGTGCGGGAGTTGGAGGCGTTGGAGATTGTTTGTGTTGATAGACAATCAAGTGCTGAAGCAGTTCTGAATTGGACTGAAGTCCAATATGACCTGGCTGATCGTATTCGACAGGCTTTGGATATGGATGCTCATATGAAGCAGTTCATGGTAGAGGCTCTGGATGGGTCAAATTCCCAATTCGTCGTGGAGGACGGGTTGCTTTGGAAAGACGGTCGTTTGTGCGTCCCTAGTGTGGGCAATTTGCGGGTGGAGTTGTTGTACGAGGCACATCATACCAAGTACTCGATTCACCCGGGGAGCACGAAGATGTACCGTGATGTGAAGAAACTGTTTTGGTGGCCGGGTTTGAAAAAGGATGTGGCGCTCTACGTAGCGAAGTGCCAAACTTGTGCCTTGGTAAAGGCGGAGTGCCAAAAGCCGGGAGGATTTCTTAAGTCCTTGCCTATTCCGGAGTGGAAATTTGACGACATCTCTATGGACTTTGTGCACGGTTTGCCAAGGTCGCAGAAGGGAAACGGCGCCATTTGGGTGG
This sequence comes from Platanthera guangdongensis, assembly GCA_039583875.1. Classification (NCBI taxonomy): domain Eukaryota; kingdom Viridiplantae; phylum Streptophyta; class Magnoliopsida; order Asparagales; family Orchidaceae; genus Platanthera; species Platanthera guangdongensis. The sequence goes on along the minus strand of CM077148.1, from coordinate 127,087,455 downwards.
TCGTTGATCGATTAACGAAGGTGTTGCATTTTATTCCGCATAGGAAGGATGATCCGGTGGATAAGTTGGCAAAGCTTTATGTGGATAACATTGTACGGCTTCATGGTGTGCCCCGCAGCATCGTGAGTGACCGAGATGGGCGGTTCACATCCAATGATTGGAGGCTTGTGCAGAAAATGTTGGGAACAAAGCTGAAATTTAGCACAGCCTTCCATCTGCAAACGGATGGGCAGACCGAGAGGGTCAATAGAACCATGGAAGACATGCTTCGCATGTGTGTCTTGGATTTTGGAAAGCAATGGGAAGACCACCTTTATTTGGTGGAGTTCGCATACAACAATAGCTACCAAGAGAGTATTCAGATGGCGCCTTTCGAGGCCCTATATGGTAAAAAATGTCGCACACCGTTGTCTTGGTTAGAAACGGGTGAGTCAAGGTTGTATAAGCGATCGGAAGTGGAGGATGCTACTTCTTTGGTGAGAACCATTCAGGAGAGTTTGCTTATCGCTCAGGACCGGCAAGCAAAGTACTATATTGCCAAGCACAGGAACGTGGAGTTCGTTGTGGGCGATTATGTATACTTAAAGATCAAGCCGTTCAAGGGTGTCTCGCGGGTGCGGCGATTGAAAAAGCTAAGCCCGAGATACCTTGGACCGTTTGAGGTTCTGGAGCGAGTTGGTGAAGCGGCCTATCGGTTGAAGCTTTCAGTGGAGCTTAGTGGTTTACATGATGTATTCCACATTTCGGTGCTTCGGAAGGCGGTGCAAGAGCCTACGCAAGTGATCGCGGTGGATTAAGTGCTGGTGGATAGTGGGCTAACAACAAAGGTCAAGCCCGTACGGATTGAGGACTCGGAGGTCAAGCGGCTACGCAATAAAGAGATCAGGATGGTCAAGGTCCGGTGGGACAATTGCGGGCGTGAGGAGCTCTCTTGGGAGCGAGAGCAGACTATGCTTGACGAGTATCCGGAGTTGTTCCGCTCAGGTACAAATTTTGGTTTTGTACATGTCTTTCCTTTATGTAATTTCGTGGACGAAATTCTTTTAAGAGGGGGAGAGTTGTAACGCCCCGAAACTCAAAGGAGCAAAGGGGGACGTTTTGGGCCAGTTTGGGTTCTGGCAGCAGACACACGGCCGGGGACACGGGCGTGTCCCAGGGCGTGTCGAGCCTGTGTCGACACTGAGACGGGAAGTCGACACTTTGGTCTCGACATTGTGTCGAGACTGTGCACACGGCCTGCGACACGGGCATGTCGCAGGGCGTGTCGACCCGTGTCGACACTTAGCCGTAAAGTCGACACTCTGCTTGCGACGAGGTGTCGAGACATGGCACACGGCCTGCGACACGGGCGTGTCGCAGGGCGTGTCGACCCGTGTCGACCCGTGTCGACACTCGTCCCGGGAAGTCAACATTTTGGTGTCGACAATGTGTTGAGACAAGGCACACGGCCTAGGACATGGGCGTGTGCAAGGCCGTGTCGATAGGTCGACGATCTTCGCTCGACGAAGTGTCGAGTGTCGAGACCGTGTACACGGCCTGGGGTCCAGGCGTGTCGAGGTGACACGGGCAAGGACACGGGCGTGTCCTAGAACCCGTGCAGTGCTCGGGTTGATTTTGGGGAAAAATGATGGGGTACACGGCCGGCCACACGACCGTGTCAGGTGGAACACGGGCGTGGCAGCTCGAACACGGGCGTGTTCGATACCCGTGTGAGGTTCCAGGTGATTCGATTTTGACGGCGAATGAGGCACACGGCCCTGGACATGGGCGTGTGCCAGGCCGTGTTCGGTCCAGATTGGGCATTTCAGCCCCGAATCGAAGCCGTTCATTTCTTTAACTGAAGATCCAACGACTGGGGGTTGTTCCTGAAGGGATATACTCGTGAATGGACTTGGAAAACCCTTACTTTTCTTAACTTCTCATCTTTCTAAAACCTTAGAGAGAGAGGAGAGCCAAGGGAGGAGAAGGAGCTAGATCCCGCCATTGGAGGAGCTTCGAAGCTCCGAATCGCGAGCCGACTCCGGATCCACAGAGGCAAAGCTAGTGCGGTGCTTTTCATCCGATTACTTTTCAATGGCGCCAAAGAGGAACGCTAGGGTAACGATCCTCATCTTGAGCATGAGTAGCTCTCTTTCTTTGCATAGGAAGCCCGCTCTCGCGAGTTTGCGGAGAGTTGGAGGCGTTCCTTCGGGTAGATATGTGAAGTCCCCGTTGTTTAGAGTCCGTAAGCGAGAACGGACATAGGCATGATGTGTGAAGCCTACCCGGACATGTTGGTCTGGATCGGTGATGTTGCATTGCATAATGCCGGAGAAGACTCCGTGCTATTGGTTGTTTTTCGGGTTTTCTACGCGGTAGATTGCAGCAGGGAACCTTGGGGACTAACCCAAAGGTGCACCCGGAAAACTGGGCGGATACGAGATCTTGCCAACTTGGTGGCCTGAGAGCCAGCTTGAACATAATTAGATTATGTGAAATGTGATGGAAATGGGACTCAGGAGAAGTTTGACCTGCGCATATGGTTTAAATTACCGTTGCGGGCGCATATGGTTTAAATTACCGTTGCGTTGTGAGCACGGGTTAGATGGAACCGTACCCGTTCTATGTCGTTCGGATTAGAGCCGTTGGCATAGATGAGAGTCTTCGGCGGTCTATGGTTTTAATTACTGTGACCCATGCCGGGAAGACAAAATGCTCATTGTTTGGCCGTCCAAAGGGGATGGCGGTGAGTCGGCAGGCTTAGACTGCGTTCACCGAGAATGTGCCCTGAGTGCACGGGGTGTGTGGCCGTTGAGCCTCCGCCTGTGATGAAATGGCTATATATATTGCTCGCTTATGCTAATGAAATGCAGGGAAGGAGCATCGCCGCCCCGAGTTGGGGGCGGGATCGTTATAATTTGGTCAGCATTGCTGACCGTTGCCTTGTTTTGCCACCGTGCGGTGGTTTGTTGCTTGCAGGTGCTGCTGGACCAAGCGGTCAATAGTGGGCTAAAGCCCGAATGCGAAGCCGGCCCTTGAAGGCCTAAGTTGGAAGTGTTTACTGCTTTATTCATGTGTGACCGGCCTGCGTGCCGTGGTTTGTAAAACATGTAATTGGAAGTGAAACATTTTGTAAGGCCTTAAGGCCTATTTTGGGTATTTTGTATAACATTCCTATTTCGTATTAGTGGACATTCGTGCTTTAATGCTGGGTTCTTTGCTACAACTTTTATAAACTGCTTCCGCTAGAATGCTCTGTGTAGGACGTTGAGATTGGTTGGATGGTTTCCATAAGTAACCACCCGGTCTGTCTGTGGCATACGACGTCGGGCCCCGGCCGGACCTACTGCTATATGCTATGTGACGGATAGGGGGTGTTACAGATGGGCAAGCACTCCGCGCATGACTACATCACAAGACATCAATTCCTTGTCATGTGCGTAGTGGTCAACAAGAGACAAGTTGGTTGAGGCCAGATCTTCTTTGAGTTAATCAAGAAGAAGAACAGTAAGAAAGAGGTTTGCTTTGGAAGAATCCTGGGGATTTTCCTTCAAGCGAAAGCAGGTGAATATATGGTCTCCCCGACCATCTTCATCAATGCCAGCAAACGCCTCAAATGCGCTTTGTTTGGTAGATGGGAGAGGACGATCTCCAAGCCATCCAAGGATTCCTCCTCTTCCATCTCCGCTTCTGAGAGCACAAGGGCTGTGAAGGCCACTCCCCACCCTACAGAGGAGGCTATCCCATCTCCACACCCTCTTCCTGCAACCCATCTTCCATCTCCTCCAACACCCCAATCACAACAACATTCTCATGTCCCTACTCCTCCTCCATCTCCACCTCTTTATATCACTGATAGTCCATCTACCCCCCTTCAAGAGAATCCACACCAAACTCCTGCAGCATCACCTACTCCACCTCATCTATCTAACATTCCACATTTTCATATACCATCCCCTTCTCCACCTCCACTAGACATCACCATAACAGATGCAATTCCACCTCTATCCCCTCCATCTGTTCCCCTTCCTTCATCTACTTCTCTACCTTCAACAACTCCCTCTCCATATTTGGACTCCTCCACTGTATCTACAATCTTATCCCTGCTCACTCCTCTCATCAAATCCCTAATCACAGAGGCCATTACACCTCTTGTGAATTCTGTTAATTCTTTATCTGCCAAGTTTCTCTCCTCTCTACTGCCCCCTCTTCATTCAGGGGCCTGGCTCCAGGTTCTCCTGAACCCAGGTAGGGGGAGATGCTCTGTGATGAAGCAGCAGCAGATGCAGATACAGAAGCAGCAGCAGTAGCAGATACAGCAGCAGTTCCTCCTGCAGAAATTTTGCTAGTATTTGATTCAGATGTGATTGAATTGATTCATTTTATGGATACTGACATTGACTTAGATGAGTCAGTTCTAGAGCAAATAAAATCTATTGGTGATTTTCATTTAAATCCCACATTTAATTTGATTATTTTGTTGAGAAATTTTGATACTGTATATATGCAGTCTCTTCAAGAAGACTTCACTAAGCCACAGTTGGCTATTGTGCCCTATACATCTCCAATAAGTCCAGCAGTTGCTAAGCAACTCAGTGACAGTTTTGCAATTCCTGTTGTTGCTCCAACCTCTGCAGTTCTTCCAGAAGCTGTCTCAGTTCCAGAAGATGTCTCAGCACCAATTTTTGTTATGGATGACTCACCAATGACTGATCTGGATGAGTTAATCTTGGCTAATATTGAAGATGAAAATAAGGCAGCAGCTGAAAGCTCTGTCCCAATTGCTTCTGATTCCTGTACAGTTTCTTCTTCCACTCCTGCTGAAACTCCAGTTGTTGAAAATTCAACTTCTGCCCCTGCTACAGCAAAGGCTGTTATTGATGATAAAGCTTTAAAAGCATTGGATGCTTTATATGATAACCCTCAGGGTTCTGACAGTGAAGATGAAGATGATGATGATGATGATGATTCAGATGAAGAAGCTTCAAAGAAAAAGAAGAAAATGCTGTCAAAGAAAAGGAAGGCTCCTCCTCCAGCTCCTAAGCCTAATCCAACTGCTGACACTCCCTACTACATTCTGCATAATGTTACTCCTTATAAGGAATGCCTGCATGGATGTGGTTATCAAAGAACCAGCAAAAGGAAAGGAAAAGAAGTAGGAGATATTCTCCTCCTCCAGTCCACATATATAGAAAGGATCCACCTCCTCCTCCTCCTCCAGCAGCTGGTGCCACTGGCTCTAGCTCTCAGATATCTGCCCCCATGCAAACCTATCAGAGACATCAAGGGAGATCCTCTGGAAGCAGTCAGCAAGGCCATCATTCCTCAGGAAATCAACAACAACAGCATCAGCAGCAACATCAACATATATTAAAGAACAGAAAGCTGACAGTCCTAAAAGACCTTACTCTCCTCCTATTCCATTTGAAGATCTTGAAACAGCCAACACTGCAAGAATGGCCAGGTTCTAGGAACTTATTGGTCTGTCCCTGATTAATAAAGCTAAAGCTGAAGGTAAAGACATTTCAGGTTTTACAATAATGTCTAAGTATAGAAAAGAAGAACTAAAAAGGTTTGACAAAGGCAACAAACTCGTCAATGTTGATGATTACATGAAGCTCCATCCTGAAGCAGTTGTCCCCAGAGCTACATCACTGAAGATCAATGGGGCAGCTGACATGACAATGACTCAGACAGAGGCTTTAAATCCAAACAGAGAAATTTTCTTCAAAAAGCCAGGAGAGAAGACAAAAGAAGACAAGTCTATGCAGAAAAAGGAGAACAAGTAATCTTTATTTTGTTTCAATATCCTTCTGCATTTGTTTAAACAAAGCCTATGTATATATATCTGCTGCATGTGTTAGTAATTCTCTGCCAGATATATTTCTTTTTCCTACTTTGTTTATCTGCTTTGAGTCTCTTAGTGACCTCACCAAATAGGGGGAGATTGTTGGTTCCCTAGTTGATTTGGGCTAGTTTCACTAGCTTAGGATGTGACCCAACATGTATGGCCAGGGTCAAATTTTATGTCCTAGAGTCTAGGCCAAGTCCTTAGAGTCAACATCAAATGGACCAGCTATCAACAAGACTATCAGAGACTCAAGACTTAGAAGATTTCCAAACTAAGTAAAATGAGTTCGACGTTCGTCGAACTCAGGTCGACGAATGGTGTTCTGAGCTCTACGATCTTGAGACATTTCTCTATGCTGAGCTCGACGATCCTTGTTCTCAGTTTGACGAAAATTGGGACTCTTCAACTCTAGATTTTTTCTAAGCCCAACTTCAAGCTTTGTTCGACGAACAAGATTCTTAGCTCGACGAACTTGGACCTCAAGTTCAAAACTTCTCAGGTCGACGAAGTCAACTTCTCAGGTCGACGAATTCAGTACTCTACTCGACGATTTCTGGTCTACGATTTGAATCCTTCTCAGTTAGAGACTTCTCAGATTCTAAGTCCACAATCAATCATTCTTCGGTCGACGATTTTGGATCTCAGCTCGACGAATGAAGATTGTCAGTTCGACGAATATTGTAGCAGAATTGACAAGATTCCCTTGAAGACAAATTGCTATTGTCTGGTCGACGAACTCATCAGCTCAAGCTCGACGAACTGTGAACTCAGCTCGACGATTCCTATTTTTCGTTCGACGATTCCAGACTAGGTCTTCTCCAGTTTTCCGTCCCTTTTCTTGACGATGATTCCTGAGTAATTAATGCTCAATCTTCTCGGAATGTTACCGTTGGAACGAGCATTGATCATGGATTATTTCATGCTATTTTTCCATGGGACAGTTAGGGAAATCATTGATTGCCGCTTCCTTCCCAGGCCGACTGCATTTACTGCTCTAGGTTTCAAATTTCGAATGTTCTTCAGTCAGTCTTTAGTCAGTAAACAAAAAGAAGAAAAGATTAAGCAGTGATACAGACACACAGACACGGACAGACATTGCACAGAAGAACAATCTTACAGAATCAAAAAATTCTTTTCTGCAATCAGCCTAAACTAGAGAACATCAAGAAGAATAAGAACATTCAATCACTATTAAGAGTCTTCTTCCTTCAATCCTACAGGAAAACTTCAGAAGGACAACAATCTCTATCTGTCAAAAAAGTTCTGAAGCAGTCTCTAGTCAAGGCACTCAAGTTTTGAAGACCTATCACCCTGAAGCAGTGCTCCAGTATTCCTGATCCATTCAAGATCTCAGGGGGAGGAATCTGCTGAAATCAATCCACAAGTCTTCTCAGTTGTTATTGAGAAAGAGAAGACACCATCACCCTTTTTCCATCTTCTGTACAGGGTTTTAATTCCCTTCAAAATTATTTCTGGTTGCAAGTCTCCTACCAAAAGACTTGAGGTTTTGATTTTTGAGCACCTGAATAAAAGCTCATTGGTGTCAGGCACCTGATAAAAAACATGATTGGATTCCTACCAGGGTGGTAGAAGAGTGGATGTACCCAGGTTGGGGAACCACAATAAATTTCTTGTGTCATCTGGTTGCCCTTTTTCTTTTGTTTTGGCTGTGATCTATGATTTATTAGGATTGCTGTGCTTATTATTTTACTTGCTAATCTGTTCACTTAGGATTACAGCAAAAGTTGTAAAAAGATTTTGGTAGAGAGCACAATACTCTATTCACCCCCCTCTTGAGTATTTCAGATCTAACCTGCACTTTCAATACTGTTTCTCGACACAGCTTCTGTAGAATGTGTCGACACTAATTCTGTGTGTTGACACAATCACTTCTTCTCTTTAACTTAGTTGAAACTCTACTGTGTGTCGACACCAGTCCTGTGTGTCGACACATTTGATGTCGAGAAAGTCTTCTGTGTGTCGACACTGTCTCTGTGTGTCGACACAGTTGATATCGACAAAGCTTTTCTGTATGTCGACACTGCCTCTGGGTGTCGACACAGTCGATGTCGACTAAGCTTGTCTGTGTGTCGACACTACCTCTGGGTGTCGACACAGTTGATGTCGACTAAGATTCTCTGTGTGTCGACACTGCCTCTTGGTGTCGACACAGTTGATGTCGACTAAGCTTCTCTATGTGTCGACACTGTCTCTTGGTGTCGACATAGTTTCTTCAGGTGTCGACACAGTCTTTCCAAGTGTTGACACAATTAACTCCAAGTGTCGACACAGCTTTTCTCCAGTGTCGACACAAGCCTTCGTAAGTGCTGACACAGCTTCTTCTGGTGTTGACATATGGACTTAGAAACTTTTTCCTGCATTCTTGCATTTTCTTAACCTGCACATATAAACTCAAAACAACATCAAATACACCAGAATGCATATCATTGAGTAAGGTGAGGCTTCTTCAAATCTGGTACACATTTTCTAATGTACCCAGTATATCAGCAAATCCGCTGAGACAAAACCGCTGAGACAGGAGTTGGTCTCAGTAAAACTGTTGAGATAGGAGTTGGTCTCAGCAAAACCGCTAAGACAGGAGTTGGTCTCAGCATAACCACTGAGGTATGTGTTTGTCTCAACTGAAACAAGAAAATGCTAAGACAAGATAAGCAAAAAATGGTTAAGGCAAAAAGCATTGAGTGGAGGTTGCTCACTCAACACTGTCGACGCCTAGTGGAGACATAATCTTGTCTAAGGAACTTGGCATTGAGTGATGCTCACACACTCAACGCCAAGCAACAGATAGCTGATAAAGCAAGTTGGCGTTGAGTGAAGCTGAATCACTCAATGCCTAGGAACAGATTTATATTCTAAGTGTTTTGGCACTGAGTGAAGGTTACTCACTCAACACCATGAGACAGTAAAACTGTCTAAGTGTTTTGGCGTTGAGTGATGCTTACTCACTCAACACCTATGCTAATGATGTTTGATTTTTTGCTAAGTCCACAGCCGATGATGTCAGTAAGTCAACAAGTCAACATAATTCAAATTAGTGTCGGGATGGCTATAATACGCAACAAATATTCCGCAGACCTACTGTACAGCAGTTGGCGTTAAAGCAAGTTGCTATAGACCATTAATTATGTGGGGCCCACTGCTCAAAGAGACATTGGGTCAAAGATCAATAAAAGAAAAGAGACGTACAGAGGAAATGATACTTTTGAGGGAGAAAGAAATCAAGTTAGTTTTTCTTTTCCGCCATTGTTATGGAGCTGAAGAACAGGAAGCTCAAGTCTATAATATAGAGAGCAAGTTAGCTGTTGGTATCAAGACCTTCAACAACAAGATAGTTGGTGCCTTTCTCACCTACACCAGTAAGCTAGTTCAGAGTATTTTCTCTGAGGGAAAAGGTAGCAGCCAAGGGTCGACCCTTGCTGCAGCTTCTTTACAATTCCAGCAATACAAGCACCAGAAGATCTTTAATCTGGAAGTTGTGAAGAGAAGAAAGCTTCAAGAAGCTAAAGGAAGACTCAGGGGACTATCCCTCAGAAGTCAAAGCTAGGGCTGAATCACCTCAGCCTAGGAAAAAGAAGAGGCAGATCTATCCTAGTCTGCAAAGTTAGAGCTGAGATTTTCTCAGCTCAGGTAGCAGCTGTTAGCTGCAGTAACTTCACTGACCAGAAGAAAAATCTCTAGTATTGTGAAGAAGTGGTTAGGGCTGAGCTTCAGTCTCAGTTCAGGAAGTAGCAGAACTTTGCTCTGCAAGTAATTTCTAGCACAAGTAATTACTTTTTTCTGTGCAAGTAGTTTAGACTAAGTATATCTTAGTTCAGTGAAGGTAGACTTAGGAAATAATTTCATGTAGTCATTGTTGGGCTGAGTCTATCTTAGTCAAGAAGCTTGACACAGAGAAATATCTATCGTGTCAATAATTTCCATCAACCCACCTTGATCCTGTAGGATTTAGTTTACCTAAATCTGAGTTATAGGTGACTATTCAGTCACTGAGCTGTAGGTACCCTGCTGGGGTACTAAGGTAGGATCCAATTGTGGATCTGAGCTGTAGGGCTTAATTTCCTGAGGTAGGAGAGTGCTGCTCTCTGAGTGTAGGGCCTTTAGCCTGAGGTAGGTGACAACTGTGTCACTGAGTTGTAGGCCTTGGAGGAGGCTATGCTGTAGGTACCTGGTTGGGGTACTGAGTTGTAGGAGTGCTGCATCACTCTAAGAGTAGGGCTTTGTGCGTGAAGTTGTAGGGCTGAAAAGCCTGAGCTGTAGGCCTTAAAGATAAGGCTGAGGTAGGTGGCTTGTGGGTCACTAAGTGTAGGAGCACTGTAGAGCTCTGAGGTGGGATCCTGTAACGCCCCGAAACTTAGAGGAGCAAAGGGGGATGTTTTGGGCCAGTTTAAGTTCTGGCTGCAGGCACACGGCCTGGGACACGGGCGTGTCCCAGGGCGTGTCAAGCCTGTGTCGACACTAAGGCGTGAAGTCGACACTTTAGTCTCGACATTGTGTCGAGACTGGGCACACGGCCTGCGACACGGGCGTGTCGCAGGGCGTGTCGACCCGTGTCGACACTTAGCCGTGAAGTCGACACAGTGCTTCGACGTTGTGTCGAGACACGGCACACGGCCTGCGACACGGGCGTGTCGCAGGGCGTGTCAACCCGTGTCGACACTCGTCCCGCGAAGTCGACACTTTGGTGTCGACAATGTGTCGAGACATGGCACACGGCCTGCGACACGGGCGTGTCGCAGGGCGTGTCGACCCGTGTCGACACTTAAGCCGCGAAGTATCGAGACCATGTACACGGCCTGGAGCCCAGGCGTGTCAAGGTGACACGGGCAAGGACACGGGCGTGTCCTAGAACCCGTGCAGTGCTCGGGTTGAAAACGGGGAAAAATCATGGGGTACACGGCCGGCTACACGGCCGTGTCAGGTGGAACACGGGCGTGTCAGCTCGAACACGGGCGTGTTCGATACCCATGTGAGGTTCCAGGTGATCCGATTTTGACGGCGAATGAGGCACACGGCCCTGGACACGGGCGTGTGCCAGGCCGTGTTCGGTCCAGATTGGGCATTTCAGTCCCGAATCAAAGCCGTTCATTTCTTTGACTGAAGATCCAACGGCTGGGGGTTGTTCCTGAAGGGATATACCCGGGTTTTGACTTAGAAAACCCTCACTTTTTCCACTTATCCTCTTTCTAAATCCTTGGAGAAAGGAGAGCTAAGGCAAGAAGAAGAAGAGCTAGATCCGCCATTGGAGGAGCTTCGGAGCTCCGAATCGCAAGCCGACTCCGGATCCACGGAGGCAACGCAAGTGCGGTGATTTCCATCCGATTACTTTTCAATGGCGCCAAAGAGGACCGCAAGGGTAACGATCCTCAACTTGAGCATGAGTCGCTCTCTTTCTTTACATAGGAAGCCCGCTCTCGCGAGTTTGCGGAGAGTTGGAGGCGTTCCTTCGGGTAGATATGTGAAGTCCCCGTTGTTTAGAGTCCGTATGCGAGAACGGACATAGGCATGATGTGTGAAGCCTACCCGGACATGTTAGTCTGGATCGGTGATGTTGCATTGCATAAGGCCGGAGAAGACTCCGTGCTATTGGTTGTTTTTCGGGTTTTCTACGTGGTAGATTGCAGCAGGGAGCCTTGGGGACTAACCCAAAGGTGCACCCGGAAAACTGGGCGGATACGAGATCTTGCCAACTTGGTGGCTTGAAAGCCAACTTGAACATAACCGGGTTATGTGACATGTGATGGAAATGGGACTCGGGAGAAGTTTGACCTGCGCATATGGTTTAAATTACCGTTGCGGGCGCATATGGTTTAAATTACCGTTGCGTTGTGAGCACGGGTTAGATGGAACCGTACCCACTCTATGTCGTTCGGATTAGGGCCGTTGGCATAGATGAGGGTCTTCGGCGGTCTATGGTTTTAATTACCGTGACCCATGCCAGGAAGACAAACTGCTTTTGATTGGCCGTCCAAGTGGGGATGGTGGTGAGTCGGCAGACTTAGACTGCGTTCACCAAGAATGTGCCCTGAGTGCACGGGGTGTGTGGCCATTGAGCCTCCGCCTGTGATGAAATGGCTATATTTACATTGCTCGCTTATGCTAATGAAATGCAGGAAAGGAGCATCGCCGCCCCGAGTTGGGGGCGGGATTGTTATAATTTGGTCAGCATTGCTGACCGTTGCCTTGTTTTGCCACCGTGCGGTGGTTTGTTGCTTGCAGGTGCAGCTGGACCAAGCGGTCAATAGCGGGCTAAAGCCCTTTTTGCGAAGCCGGCCCTCGAAGGCCCGAATGGAAATGTTTAATGCTTTATTCATGTATGACCGGCCTGCGTGCCGTGGTTTGTAAATCATGTAACAGTCAAGTGAAACATTTTGTAAGGCCTTAAGGCTTGTTTTGAGTATTTTGTAATAACATTCCTATTTTCGTATTAGTGGACATTCATGTTTGTTGCTGGGTTTTTGTTTTGCAACTCTTAAACTGCTTCCGCTAGAATGCTCTGTGTAGGACGTTGAGATTGGTTGAATGGTTTCCATAAGTAACCACCCGGTCTGTGTGTGGCATATGGCGTCGGGCCCCGGCCGGACCTACTGCTATATGCTATGCGACAGATAGGGGGTGTTACAGATCTACTTTGGTTGGATCTGATTCGTGGGCGTAAGGGCTGTCCTCCGTAATAACAGCCTGAGTGTATAGATCAACATCCTGAGGTAGGTGGTCTACTGACCACTGATGTGGTGCTTAGGTGTTTTGTAGGCTGAGAAGTAACTCTTGGAGGAGACTTGGAGCAGTGCACCGTGGGATTCCTGTAGTGTAAGCTCTTATTGGTGGGAGCGGTGTTAGGCCGGATTTTGTGCCTGGAAAACAAGTTAGTTGGTATAGGTGAGCCGAGGAGAGTGGAAAGTGGATGTACAATAGTGCCAATGGGGAACCACTATAAATCACTGTGTGTTTTTCTGTGGTTGGGAACCCCATTTTTTTTCTTATTTACAGGTGTTAAGGACAAACACTAGATCAGCCTAAGTTGAAAGATAAAGAGAAAATAACAATACATTATAAAGAAAGCAGAAGATAGTCTGCACTTAAGAGACAAATAACCTATTCACCCCCCTCTAGGTGATTTAGCTATCCTTGAAACATAGACTTTCAAGTGGTATGAGAGGAGCGTTACTCAAAAAGGACCTGAATAGTCTGAGTACATCAAAGGATATCTAAAAAGGTTATGCTGCATTGGATGGGTTTAAAGGAGCGAGACCATGAAGGGAGGTGATGAGCTCATTACTGTCGGGGCCGATGACGCAGGGTTTTTAAGTTTCCAGCAAGGAGAACTATGTGACATGGAAAGAAAGGATCAAACAGATCATGGAAGCCAGTGATGCTAGAGTCTTGGCTTCAATTCAAGAGGACTTCGGGTCCAGCTCCTTCATTACTACATGAGGGACTCTACATCAGATGCAAGCATCATGCCCGTTTTTCAAAGAGTTGGATGCGGACGTCCTAAGTCCTGAGAGGAGGAAATCAACTTGGCATTTATGGATAAGAGGGCACAACACATCTTGGTATGTGCCATAAATGCTTCCACCATCCAGATGCTTGTCCGGCCCACTGCAAGACAGCCAAAGAGATATGGTATTAAACAAGCTGGCTACATGTGACAGGGTACAGTTTAATTTATAGGCAAGTCAGTCCTTCTAACAGTGCTTGTAGAGTATGCAATGAAGAGCCTTACCACTACTTGGGCTAGGATTACTGCTGCTGCTAAAGATGCGGCACGAGCACTCTGTTGCAGTACGGGAGCTTCACACTCCTTCTTGTCAATCTTCTAGATGCTAGAATGGAGATCAGGGCCCCTTTGTCACAATCAGAAAGTGATTCAGAGGTGGATGATGAAGGAGAATATGACTGCAGTTGTTATGGAATAATTGTCATGACAGAAGAAGAAGAATCCAGCTAGGATCAACCTGGTCTAGATCAGGTACAATATCTGTCAAGTTCTTCTTATTACTCTGGACATGTGACTAGTCCAGATTCTGGTACATCCTCATCCAGGGATGAAGATGACACTGAATCTAAGGTATATGTCAATCAATTGATTAACAAGTATGGTAAAATCTTGGATGCTTTCAGAAGAAGAAAGAAGTTGGCCAAGATGTAGGCTGAGGAGATTATCTCTCTTCAGCTAGTTGCTACCCAGCAGTCTAAGACAACATCCCTGCTGGATCAGAAAATGAGGGAAGTCAGACAACTGAAGCTCAACTCAATCATCCATATTGAGACGATAAGGAATATGGATAAGATCATTTTGTATCTTGAAGAGAAACTCTTAAAGGAGAGAAGGGTTGTGGCTGAATTCAGCAAGCTTAAAGTTGTGTTGCCCTTGATAGAGTCCTTCTCCTCTCAAAAGGGTAAGGAGTTGGTAGTCAAGAGAAGCATAAGAGTTGATCTTTCCAAAGGGAAAGGCAAAGCTCATGTTGTGCCACAGTCAACCTATTCACAAGGTAATCCTCCCTTGTAACTGGTATGACCAAGGCTGCATGCATGGTCACTGGGAAAATGTGAATTCTTCTTGTAAGGGTACAAGAGTATCTTCCAATGGAAGAATAAAGGGTAGGGGAATGAGTGCCTTTAAGGCTCCCCATGAAAAAGTATAAATGGCCTATGCTGGACCATTTATATTTGGTGCCTCAGCACCAACTCACAAGGGAAAGGCAGTGGCTTTCACTCAAGTCCATCCAGCAAGGACTCAAACCAAGGGTCAATCTTCCAGTAAGTCTAACTTGGATTATTCTGATTATATAAACAGCTTGTATTTGGAAAAGAAGGCAGTTGTGAATACCATTCATGGAAATCAAAGAAAGCCTGCTGGAAGAATGACCTTCAGTCAGATCCTTGCTGAAAGGAACATGAAGAAAGTTGTTTCTTATCTTCCTTCTGCTAAGTCAGCAGTTAATCACACTCCAAAGCCTTCTCAAAAAATAAGATATAATATCCATGAGTGTTGGTGTTGTGGCAAGGTGGGGCATTTTGCCCTAGATTGCTGGCACAATCCGTCTATGTCTAGAGCAAGAGTTAGCCTACATGTTTGAAATTATGCAGGTAGGCAAGTTCAGATTTCAGGCTAACAGGAACATTGGACCCAATACCTATTGGGGTCCTAAGGTAAGATAATTTTGTTTTGCAGGTTTGTTCAAGTGCCCATCCCCTATGTGGCACTTGGACAGAAGATGTGCCAGAACTTGGACTTGAACAAGAAAGTCATCTTATGGTTTATACCCTAGTGAGGGAAGGACCTAAGATCAATAGTTGGTAATGGATATTGAACATCTAGGATATTCCTCTTATTGCACAAGAGGAAGAGAATGTTGAGTGAAATCCTGAAGAAGGACAAGTGCACACTCATGGTTGAAGGCCAGCTGGATCCAGCCAGCAGGAATGTCTGATTGGACAAAGTCTTGATGCCACACCAGCAAATCTGGGAAGGAGCACATATTGCTCAGATGAAAAGTTTTTCAAATGGTATCAAAGCACAAGTAGCTCCTCTGTGAGTAGCAAGGAAGAGGCACACTGCTCAGCTGATGAAACTCATGGACAAACAGTCAAGTGGTATCATCACCTGATATGATGACTGACAGTCATAAGGACAAGATCTATGCAAATGCTGATGGGAAGCTTGTTCAATCAAGGTTACTGGACAAGCTTGAATCTTACCCAAAGTTTCCCAGCACATACTAGATCAGCATTACTGCTGAGGATCAGCTTGGTCCCATGGACATTGCAGAAGCTGAGAGGGAAACTACCCAAGTGAAGGCTCCTGCCGGAAGAAGGAAAGCCAATCAGTTTACTAGAATAGCTGGATTATTCTAGCTTTTGTTAATACAAGTCAGCTCATTCCTATTGGAATAGCAGTGTAAAGAAGGACTTGGTATTAGAATGAAAGGATGATTCATGGGAAGATCACTCAAGGCTCAAGTGATCTTAAAGTCTAGCAGCTGCAGGAGAACACTTAGCCTTATGAGAAGAGAAAGCTAAGATCTGCACAAATGGTATTAGTTGCAATCAGCTAGGGGGAGAAAAGAGTCAAAACAGACCAGCTCCTCCCTGTCTATTCAGAAACTAAGAAGGGATTGATCAAGTCTGGTACTCATTGGGCTGAACACCTCTTGTACTGCAAATCTGAAAGTTGAAGCCTAGGGCTAGTTTGTTACTAAAGACTTTCAAGTGGTATCTGAAAAAAGATCTGGCTCAGCAAAAAGGGACTGTACAAGGTGCAAAGAAATTTCTGTGCCCAATGGCTGTATATCCAATATCAGCTCCATGGAAGATTAGGTTTGATGTAATGTCGAACTTTAAAGATCATCAAGTGGTATCCAAGACTGGCATAAACTTGAATGACAACCAGAAATATGACAAAGGATGCCTCAATTGAGGGGGAGCTAGCAGCTGCTGCAGTAGATCAACTGTCAATACAACTGATCAGTTTGTCTTAAGAACAATGCACATACCACGGGGGAGAATATGAGAAGAGAGGCAGCCAACAGCCAGCTCAAGTTCAAGTGGATCCATGGCTCATTCAAGTAGAACTATGTTAGCAGCTAGTTAAAATGTTGCAGTGTTGTGTTGTATTATTGTATCAACATAGAAGGTATGACTCCTAATCTTGTAGACTGATAACTAGGATGATTTCCTTAGTAGTATCAACATAGGACTTTGTCTAGGGTCATGAGATAATCTCTCCCATGATATTTTCTACTCAATCAATAGATATACCTATTGAAGAAGACAGAAAGGGGGAGATATGTGGCAATACATAATGGGCAATGAATCTAGTGGTGCTCCACTAGAAGTGTTAAGTGGTATAAAGGAGAGTTCATATTACTTGAGAAATTGCTCAACTAGTATGAGGGTGCATTGACTTAACTTATTAAGTCAATACAATTAATTTGAGCACATTATATAAATATAGCATAATCTTACAGTTGTAGCATATTATAAACTACAGCTGCATGAATTTAGAAGCATATTATGTTAATTCCTCTTAGTGTTGCAGGGTGTTCTGCCTTCTTCAAATAGGGGGAGATTGTTGGATCCATTGCCCATAATGTTCCCAAGATTGGATTTGGAGAGGCATCTCCAGCAACACTAAGAGCATAGTTGTATTTGATGTTGTTTAAGCTCATCATGTGCAAGATGTTCCATGGAACAAGTCAAGACAGGTTATCTAAGTGATGTGATAAGTGGTCACAAAGTGAAGATGCTGGAAAGACAGGTTGTCTAAGTGATGTGACAAGTGGTCATAAAGTAAAGATGCTGAAAAGGCAGGAAGTAGCCTAAGTGGTTAGGTCAGGTAAGCTCTTACGTATGTTGTGGGCTGACAGAATTCTGTCTAAGTCCACAGGAATTGAGTGATGAAGACACACTCAACGCCATACAACAAAGGTTGTAAGTCGAACTCAGTTCAGAAATTCATCGAACTGCGTTTAGAGTTCGTCCAGCTGAGCATACCATTCGTCGAGCTAAGTTCACAATTTGAGACTCTGAGTTTGTCGAACTGAATTCAGAGAATTCATCGAACTGAGTTCAGAGTTTGTCAAGTTAAGCAAACCACTCATCGAGCCAAGTTTAGAGTTTGAGACTCTGAGTTCATCGAACTCAGTTTAGAGAATTTGTCGAACTAAGTTTAGAGTTCGTCGAGCTGAGCTCGCCAGTCGTCGAACTCAGTTCAGTTAGTTGAACTAAATTGTAGAAAGTTTTTTTAAGGCAAAAAGCGTTGAGTGATGAAGACACACTCAACGCTCTCAACGCCAGAGAAGCAGGAAGACTTTGCCTAAGGCAAAAGCATCGAGACAGCTGAGAAGCTCAAAGCAAAAGCGCTGAGACAACTGAGACAGCTGAGAAGATCAAGGTAAAAGCGCAGAGAGAAATGTTGGTCTCAACAAATCCGCTGAGACAGAACCGCTGAGAAAGGAGTTGGTCTCAGTAAAACTGCTGAGACAGGAGTTTGTCTCAACAAAATCACTGATATAGGAGTTGGTCTTAGAATAACCGTTGAGATAAGTGTTTGTCTCAGCTGAGAACAAGAAAACGCTGAGACAAGATAAGCATAAAAATGGATAAGGCAAAAAGAATTGAGTGGAGGTTGCTTAATCAATGCTATCGACGACTAGTGGAGATAAAATCTTGTCTAAGGAGTTTGTTGTTGAGTGATGCTCACACACTCAACGCCAAGCAACAAATAGCTGATAAAGCAAGTTGGCATTGAGTGAAGCTAAATCACTAAACGCCTAGGAACAGATTTATATTTTAAGTGTTTTGGCATTGAGTGAAGGTTACTCACTCAACGCCATGAGATAGTAAAACTGTCTAGGTGTTTTGACATTGAGTGATGCTTACTCACTCAACGCCTATGCTAATGATGTTTGATTTTTGGCTAAGTCTACAGATGATGATGTCACCAAGTCATTATAATTCAAATTAGTGGCGGGATGGCTACAGTATGCGACAAATATTGCCACAGACCTACTGTACAGCAGTTGGCGTTAAAGCAAGTTACTACAGACCATTAATTATATGGGGCCCACTGCTCAAAGAGCCGTTGGGTCAAAGATCAATAAAAGAAAAGAGGTGTACAGAGGAAATGATACTTTTGAGGGAAAAAGAAATCAAGTTAGTTCTTCTTCACCGCCATTGCTGTGGAGCTGAAGAACAGGAAGCTCAAGTCTACAATACAGAGAGCAAGTTAGTTGTTGGTATCAAGAACTTCAACAGCAAGATAGCTGGTGCCTTTCGCACCTGCACTAGCAAGCTACTTCAGAGTATTTTCTCTAAGGGAAAAGGTAGTAGCCAATGGCCGACCCTTGCTGCAGGATCTTCATAGTTCCAGCAACACAAGCACCTTAAGATCTTTAATCTGGAAGCTGTGAAGAGAAGAAAGCTTGAAGAAGCTGAAGGAAGACTCAGGTGACTATTCCTTAGAAGTCAAAGCTAGGGATGAATCACCTTAGCCTAGGAAAGAAGAAGAGACAGAGCTATCCTAGTCTGCAAAGTTAGAGCTGAGTTTTTCTCAGCTCAGGTAGCAGTTGTTAGCTGCATTATCTTCACTGACCAGAAGAAAAACCCCTGGTGCTGTGAAGAAGTGGTTAGAGCTAAGCTTCAGTCTCAGTTCAGGAAGTAGCAGAACTTTGCTCTGCAAGTAACTTCCAGCACAAGTAATTACTTGTTGCTGTGGAAGTAGTTTGGGCTAAGTATATCTTAGTTCAGTGAAGGTAGACTCAGGAAATAATTTCCTATAGTCATTGTTGGGCTGAGTCTATCTCAATCAAGAAGATTAACACAGAGAAATATCTCTCATGTCAAGAATTTCCATCAACCCACGTTCATCCTATTGGATTCAGTTTACCTGAATCTGAGTTGTAGGTGACTATTCAGTCACTGAGCTGTAGGTACCCTGCTAGGGTACTGAGGTAGGATCCAAGTGTGGATCTGAGCTATAGGGCTTAATTGCCTGAGGTAGGAGAGTGATTCTCTCTGAGTGAAGGGCATTTGGCCTGAGGTAGGTGACAAGTGTGTCACTGAGTTGTAGGCCTTGGAGGAGGTTGAGCTGTAGGTACCTGGTTGGGATACTGAGTTGTAGGAGTGCTGCATCACTCTGAGAGTAGGGCTTTGTGCCTGAATTTGTAGGGCAGAAAAGCCTGAGCTGTAGGCCTTAGAGATAAGGCTGAGGTTGGTGGCTTGCGGGTCACTGAGTGTAGGAGTACTGCAGAGCTTTGAGGTGGGATCCTTTGTCAATCTGAGGTAGGGATGTCATCCCAGCCTTAGTGTAGGGCTCAACAGCCTGAGGTCGATGGTCAACTGACCACTAAGTGTAAGCCTTTGTGGCTGACAAGTGATTCTTGGAGTAGACTGGGAAATCCTGTGGGATCTATGGTGTAATCTCTTAGGAGCAATTTGGAGGATTTTGTGCCTTGTCCAAAAAGTTAGTTGGATAGGTGGGTGGGAAAGTGGATATACCCAATTGGGGAACCACTATAAATCACTGCGTGTTTTTCTGTGATTGTTTTTCTTTTATTATTTACAGGTGTTAAGGACAAGCTCTAGATCACCCTAAGATGAAAGATAAAATAAAACAACAATACATTATAATGACAGCCGAACATAACTCTTCGGCCAGCCACCGGTCGCTACCACCGGTCCAATCAGCTAGTGAGAGCCTGACGACGGGTGTTGAGCATCAGCCGGATGTACCTCTTCGGCCAGCCATCAAGCACTACCACCAGCCCAATCAGCTAGTGAGAGCCTGACGACAGGTGTTGAGCATCAACTAGAAGTTCCTTTTGGCCAACAACCGGGCGCTACCATCGGCCCAATCAGCTAGATGGGAGCCAGATGATGGGTGTTGAGCATCATCCAGACTTTCCTTTTTGGACAGCCATCAAGCACTACCACCGAACCAATTAGCTAGATGAGAGCCCGACGACGGGTGTTAAGCATCAACTAGACATTACTCATTGGCCAGCGACCAGGCGCTACCATTGTCCAAATCAGCTAGATGAGAGCCTGACAACGGGTGTTGAGCATCAACCAGACTTTCCACTTTAGCCAGCCACCTGGCGCTACCACCAGCCCAATCAGCTGGATGAGAGCCTGACAGCGGGTGCTGAGCGTCAACTAGACTTTCCTCCTTGGCCAGCCACTGGGTGCTACCACCGACCTAACAGGTAGATGAGAGCCTGACGGCCGGTGTTGAGCATCAACCAGACATTCCTCTTCGGCCAGCCACTGGGTGCTACCACCGACCCAATCAGGTGGTGAGAGCCTGGCGACGAGTTTTGAGTATCAACCAGACATTCCTTTTGTCCAACCACCGGGCGCTACCATTGGCCCAATCAGCTAGATGAGAGCCTGACATCGGTTGTTGAGCATCAGCCAGACTTTCCTCTTTGGCCATCCACTAAGCACTACCACCGGCCTAATCAGCTAGATGAGAGCCTGACGATGGGTGTTGAGCATTAACCGGACATTCCTTTTATACAACCACCGGGCGCTATCACCGGCCTAATCAGCTAGATGAGATCCTGATAACGGGCATTGAGCATCAACTTGGCATATCTCTTTGGCCAGCCACAATCCATGTTTCCCCTGTTAAGCAAATAAACCTTCAATGAGAAGTAAGAATGTAAAAGGAAATTGGCTTATTATTTTGATGGGTAGAAGAGCCTCAAGTCATCGCCGCTTCAGGCATGACTGAGGGGATCCCCTTCCATATTTTGGAGATCATAACCCCCGACTTCAGCACCACTTTGATTATATAGGGGCCCTCCCAGTTATGATTTAACTTGCTAACGGCGCCGACCTTCCGGCAGCGTCATCCTTCTTCAAGACTAGGTCCCCCTTTGTGAATTGATTGATCCTGATGTGCTTTTCGAAGTACTTGGCCATCCGCCGCTTGACCTACTCTTGCCGAATAGCTGACAAGTCACGCACCTCCTCCACCATGTCTAGTGAGAGCCACAACTCATCTTCATTCTCAGCCCTCCACACTTCTCTGTCTTCCCATGCCTCCATTATCTATGGTGTCTGGACCTCGAGATCTATCCGGGGCACAACTTCGCAGACGTGAGAGAGCTTGAAGGTGGTCTCTCTTGTGGCTGTGTTGGGCGTGGTCCTCATGGCCCAGATGACTGAAGGGAGCTGCTCCACCCAGCTCCCCTTCAGATTCTCCACCTTCTTTCTTAATAAGTTTATAATTATCTTGTTTGCCTCCTCTACCTTCCCCTTACTCTTAGGGTGGTGAATGCGAACCAAAGATCAATACTGAGCTGATCACAAAAGCTGATGAACTCAGTACTGGAAAATTGTGGCCCATTGTCTGTGATAATGGCCTAAGGCAACCCATGCCTGCAAATGATCTCCCCCCATATGAAGTTCCTAATCACATGGGAGGTCACCTTGGCTAGCGCCTTTACCTCCAACCACTTAGAAAAATAATTGATCATTACCAACAAGAACCTCCTCTTCCCACAGGCTTGGGGGAAGGGTCCCACGAGATTTATTCCCTAGATAGCAAAGGGCCAAGGCGCAGTGATGCTCCTGAGTCTCTAGGCTGGTAGTATTTGGAGAGAGGCGATTAGCTGACACTTTCAACACTTCTTTGTGAACTCGATGTCATCCCGACCTGTGGTCAGCCAGAAGTACACATGCCTCACAATACTCCTCTCCAGGGTCTTGATTCATGAGTGACTCCCGCATTCCTCAGAGTGATCTTCCTCCAAGATTCTAGGGACTTCCTTTTCAGCCACACAGCGTGCTAGGAGCCCCGAGAGAGTCTTTCGATACAGCTTTCCATATCGCATCAGGTAGTATGCCGACTTATACTTGAAGCGCTTGTTATCCAGGCCTTTTAGGAATTCTCCTATGGAAAAGAAGGTTATGAAGGGGTCCATCTAGGAGGGACACCGGTCCACTTCCATCTACTCCCCCTCTTCAATGGAAGGGCAGAAGAGGTCAGTAAGAGTTTCCCCCGTACGTGGTACGAAATTGGCCAGCTGGTCCACCTGCTCATTTTTCTCATGACACATGTTTGATGGAAAATGTTTGAAATATGTCGATGATCCCCTTCACCATTGCCAGGTACAGTTGGAGAGTTGGCTTCCTTGCCTCAAACTCACCTTTGATCTGGGAGGACACCACCATGGATTCTGTTAGCACCTCCACGTCCTACACTCCCAACTCACTGGCTAACCGAAGTCCTGTAATCACTGCATCATACTCCACTTGATTGTTTGTGATGGGAAAATAAATAACCATGGTTTGCTCAATATTTGTCCCCTGCGGACTCTCCAAGCTCACCCCTACCCCCAAGGAGTGCCTCCCCGATACGCCATCCACCTTCACCCTCCCAGGAGCTGGATGAGTGAGCTCGACCCCCGCTACCTCGACCCCATAGTCGTCCATCGCCCGGGCATTGATTAAGAGGCGAGGGATAAAATAAATGTAAAACTCGCTCAACTCTATTGACTACTTCGCTAGCCTCCCGGAGTGCTCCATCCCCTTAAAGATGTTGTGGAAGGGATGATCGATCACCACCCGGATAGAGTGTGCCTGGAAATATGGATGGAGCCTCCGGGCCGAGATGACTCGGGCAAAATCCTTTTCTCCAAGATAGGGTACCGAAGCTCTGCCTTCCTCAGGACCCTACCCACATAGTAGATCAGTAGCTGCTTCTTACCCTCTTCCCGGACCAGGACAGAGCTCAAGGCCTCGACCCCAACCCCAAGATACAGAGATAGGTCTTCCCCTTCCTTCGGTCCTTGGAGCAGAGGATCATGGGTCAGCTTCCTCTTCAAGGCTTGGAAGGCTCCCTCACACTCCTCTGACCAATCGAATTTTTGGCCCCCTCTCAACTCTTTGTAGAAAGGTGAGCACTTCTCTCCAGCCCGAGAGTGGAAGCTACTTAGCCCTGCCAGCTTCCCTATCAGGCGCTGGACCTTTTTGGCATTCTGAGATGACCCCAACTCCATGATGGCCCTTACCTTACTGGGTTGGGCTCCACTCCTGTGGGAGTAAGGAGATGGCCTAGGAACTTTCCCCTGCTCGCTCCAAAGACACACTTCAAGTGGTTCAACCTCATTTTATATTTCCATAGGGTGCCGAAGGTCTCTTCTAGGTCCTGGAGGTGAGAGTCAACATCCCGACTCTTTATCACGAGATCATCCACATAAACGTCCAAGTTCCTCCCCTTCTGCTATCGGAAAACCCGATGATGTTGAAATTTGTGAAGTGGAAGTGGTTGACGGGACAGGCTGGGCGGCCTGGGCGGACAGCTTTGGCGGACTAGGCGGACTGGGCGGACTGTGATGTGCGGCCTGGTGGAAGGTCTAGTGAAAAGCCGGCTGTCTTCTGAGCGGGTTGTTTGCATGAAGTCCGCAGACTATGCGGCCTGTTATTTGCGGATAGGACGTTTGCTGATTGGTTTTGCCAAGGAGCGGCCTGAGCGGATAGAGGCTTGCGGACTGGTGCTTTGCTCAGTGGCCGTGGTGAAAGCTTATGCTGATAGGAGGTTTGGCTCGTGTCCGCGGTGTGGGCTATTGCAGACTGGGCTTAGAGCTTGGCTGAGGCCTTATCGAGCTCTGGTGGTACAGTAGGTGCTTTGCTGTGGAGGTCATTGGCGGACTTGTTTTGGAGTCCGGGAGATGGTTGCTGCGTTGGGCAGGAGTGCGAGTAGCTTGCGGACTGCTGGCGATCTGTGCTTCGGTGTTTGGCGGACGGGAGTTTATGTCCGCCATGCTCGCATTGGCCTTTGATGGTTTTGGACTTGGTCACACTCTGTGCCAAGACCATGGTGTCTGCCGTATCCGCCAAGTCCACTGTGACCGGGCAGACTGTTGCTATCTGCCTTTGGTCGTGGACTTGTGGCGGATTGAGGCTTGAGTCTTGCGGACTGCCTCGGGTTGTGCGGACAGCCATTGAAGGGGGTTGCTGTCCTGCAGTGGTCGGAAGCTTTGCGGGCTGTTGCCTTGTCCGCATAGCTTGGGCGGACTGGAGAGGGTCTGCCAATGTTGCCTTGCTCCTAGCGGTTTTCCTTGGTATCCGGCTAAGTCCTTGCAGACTCGGCGGACGGTGTTTTGCTATCGCGCGGGCTAGGGCGGTATCGCTATCTCTAGGGCGGTGACCACACTCCTCACCTCGCCTATAAATAGGATCCCCCTAGCACATCTACAGTAACTTAAGTGAACAGTAAGTTGGGTTGGGCAAGGAGCTGCGGTCTCAGTTTGTCTGTCTGCGCGGATTGATTCAGTGCTGACGTTTGCTGTGTGCAGGTTGCGTGGGTAGCTTCAAGGAGCCAGGAGTTTGGCTTTGACTTCAGTCAAGTACTTGGAAGTAGTGCGGTCTCTGCGGATTTAGCAGGAGGTCGCTCTGTGGCTTGTCATATCTGTTTCATCTTTGCCAGCTTCAATAACCTGTGCGCCGGCTTCAGGCGGGTAGGGGGTGTTCCTCAGTTCAGCTTCAGTAGGAGACGAATAACAGTGTGTCCACGCGGCCTCGCGGCTTCGGCGGACTCCGTGGCTATTCGGCGGATTGCAGCTTAAGTTCGGGCGATCTCAGCGGACTCGGCGACCTCTGTGACCTCGGCGGTCTCGGCGGACTCCGGTGCTGTCCGCCCTGCTTGGTTTTTGATGCTTTCTGTTTATAACTGTTATACTAGCGAAATCATGTCTCGCTATGTATGCCTCGTGTTGTAAAGAAGTGAATGAATAAAAGATCTGCTTGTGCTTCCATTATTTGTTGGGATTAACCTTTGTTCCTTAGTTTTCCGCTGGTTCAACGTGAGAACTGGGTAGTGAAAGATATTGTACCTAATCACCTAGAGGCGTGGGGTGAATAGGTGACTTAAATCTTTTTAACTTTTTAGGTAGAATTCAGATTATTTCACAGAGTTATAACTACTTGTTCACAGCAATCAATCAACAATCACAGAATATCACATACACACAGTGAACACACAGGTTTATAGTGGTTCCCCAAGGTTTGGGTACATCACTTTCCCCCTTCGCCTATCTAGTAGTGTACTAGATTCTGCCAAACTCCTCCACTATCTCAGATCCTCAGATCTTACACCCAGAACCCCAAAACAGGTTCCTACAGCTCAGGCCCAAGGCCCTACAACTCAGTCTTCTCCAAAGACCTACACTCAGCTTCTTCACAAAGCCTACACTCAGCCACAACAGGCCTACACTCAGCCACAACAGGCCTACACTCAGAGATAAGAATCCCCTACACTCAGGCACACAGGCCCTACCACTCAGCCTTTATAATTACAGGCTTACAACTCAGATCCCTAAGGATCCTACAAGAAATATAAAATACAAAGTGTATATACCTACAACTCTGAATAGAGAGATGAGTTGATAGGTTCTTGATGAGTTCTTGAAAGAACTCTGCTGAGAACAATCTCACTTGGCTTTTCTTCAAAGCTTCTTGAATGTAGAACACAATAGGATTGATTCTCTGCAGCTGATCTTCAATCACTGCAACTTAAGATTCAGCACTAAGTCTGAATCCTTCTTCACAGGCTGGTTCCAACGGCTGTCTTCTTGGATGGAGCTCTATCTCTCCAACTTCTTAGATCTTCACTTGATTCTTCAATGAATAGCTAGATCTTCTTTTCTTTCTCAATCACTTGATCATCTATATGAATCATCATTTTCTGTTGACAGTGAAAGCCTATTTATAGGCCTTCTTCATAGTGACCGGCTGATCCGGTTCCTAACAGCTTTCTGACAACTCTGACAGGTGCAGTAGACCGGGTGGACTGGCAGCTGTCAAGTCATCCAGTCAGTTCTTGAAATAACTATAACTGTCTGAAAGTGTCAAGACAATCTGTCTTTAAGTGTCGACACTTGTAGACTAAGTGTCGACACAAGTTGACTAAGTGTCGATACTAGCCTCCAAGGTATCAACACAACTCCTTGTGTTGTAGAATTTATATCTCGACACTGCTTCTTCATCATGTGTCGACACTGATATTCTGTGTCGACACAACTTCTTGTTCTTCAGCACTTAGTTGAATTCTTATAAGTGTCGACACAACTCCTTTGTGTTGACACATCTTCATGTGTTGAACTTGTTCAGTGCGACACATCTTCTTGGTGTCGACACATGCCTTCTGTGTTGATACTTGCTGAGTGTCGACACAGCTTCTTGTGTCGACACATTCTTCTTTTGTTAAGGCTTTGACTGAGTGTCGACACATCTCCTTTGTGTCGACACTTGTACTTAGAATTTTTTGTTGCTTTGCTGAGTGTCGACACAACATCCTAGTATCGACACTTTCTTCATGTGTTGAGTCTTCTGCTGTGTGTCGACACATTCTTTATTGTGTCGACACATTCTTCATGAGTTGAGTCTTCTGCTGAGTGTCGACACATTCTTTATTATGTCGACACTTATACTTAGACTCTGCTGACTTTTGCTGAGTGTCGACACAGCCTCCAAGTGTCTACACTTTCTGATGTAGACACAGTTCCTCTAGGTGTCGACACTGCTGTTAAGTGTCGACACAGCTTCACTGGACTTTTCTTCATTGAGTGTCGACACAGACTTCATGTGTCGACACTTTCTGTCTGGTGTCGACTCTACATCCCTGGTGTCGACACAATTACTCCAAGTGTCGACACTGCTTGCCTGGGTGTCGACACAAGTCTTCTTAAGTGTCGACACTTTGCTCCTGGGTGTCGACACATGAACTTAGAAAACTTTTCATCTTTCCCTGAAAATACTTAACCTGCACAAGGCAACTCAAAATACATCAAATATATTTTGATGTATATCATTGAGTAGGGTGAGGCTTCTTCAAATCAGGTACATTTAAACCAATGTACCCAACAGGTAGTGCCGAAGATATTAATTTGGTGTTTGGGCTACCTTGCTGACAACGTTGAGAAAATTTTAACAGATGATGGCGACGAGGTCCTGTCATGTGCTCGTGATGCTCGTGACTGTTTGACTATTGGCCACGAAGTCCCGTCACTGGTTCATGATGACGTTGCTGATGCTCCCGTTGATCTCCGCGACATAAAGTTTGATGATTGTGACGGTCGTTACCGCAAGCTTGAAAATGGGATTTTTCCGCGACATCCATCGCCAATGCCGTGCCAAATCTCCGCTACATGTTATGCAAGGTATCTACCGTTATCCTCATATAAAAATATATGATTCTAAAATATATATTTATAATTATATATTTTTAAGCACTTTTATTTCTTAGCATTTTATTTCGTACTATTGTTATTTCAATTTAATGTTTGAGATGGGCTGCTTATAACCATCTAGTTCTAGTTTATTTTTGAATGGTGGAGATGAAGTGGTGTATCATATATATAGACTTGCTTGGGTAATGAAAAGGTATATTGAATGAGAAAAAGAAAACCCTAATTCTAATTTTAGAATCCCCCCTCTTGCTCTCATCCTCCTTGGTCGTCGCCCCCTCCCCGTCCCCCTCCCCTTGGCTACTTCGGCCGCCCCTCCCTTCCCCTACTCCTTGGCAACATTCGGCCGCCCCTCCCTTCCCCTCCTCCTTGGCACTATTCTTCCACCACCTTTCTTCTCTCCTCCTTGACACCTTTCGACCACCCTTGTCTCCCTCCCCTGTCCTTCCCTCTTGAAGAAAACCAAGGAACTCTCCGTTATCTATTCCCTGGATCTCCTCTGGTGACCCCGAAGAAAGCGGCGTGCGTCTTCTCCTTCCGGTGCGGCTCCGTGGAATTTCGTGGAAGTGGATCCTTCCACCTTCATTGTGTGATTCCTCCACTCATCCTTGTGGATGAATTTGAAGATCTATTGCTTGGGATTTGGTAACGAAAATCTCTACTCTTGTGTGATCCCCTTCTTAATTAATTGGAGGTTGTAAGACATCGACTTTTAAGCGCGGCTTTTGAATCAGTCATCTTTAAAATATGATTTTTTTTGTTTATGTTCTTTAATTTCTATAATCGAATCCGGATCGGATGGATCCTTTTTGCTTGATCAAAATATTGTCAAATAGCCCTTATTAGATCTCTAAATGATTGACGATCCTAAATGTTATATTCAGATTTTGGGAGTGAACATGACTAATTTTGGATCATGCTTTTAGTCAACTTCTTCTCGGATTGTGGTTGTGAATGTTGCGTAATGAACGACAAATATTGGAGCGGCTAGGATTCATATTTTAGGTGTTGTGAGTGTTGTGGTATTGATTGATTAAACAATACTATCACACGTTAAATTAATCCCTTGTGTTAAAAGAACTTCAATCTAGAACTAAATCATTTGATTGGAACCCATTATACGACCGCTAAATGTTTGTATTATTGCCCAACCCTTGAGAGCGTTATAATTATTCTAATGAAATTGGTAGCCTACATAATTTTGGTATCAGAGGAAGGTTGTTGTTGATTTCTTAATCGGCACTATCCTTCGTTCATTCGGTAGGCTAATTTTGTCAAAAGAAAAAAAAAATTATTTTGTCAAAATATTTCAGCAAAAACAGAATTCAGCAAGCATTAAAAAAATTCCTACAATAACAATTTTTTTTTCTGGTCTGCCAATAGCGGCCTAAAATTCTCAATTTTTTCGAAATCAGAAAAATAAAAATTCTGCATGTTCTATCTTCCTATATTAGTAAGAAATTTAAAAAAAATATTTTACTTTGGTCCTATATTCAGATGTAAAAAAAGAGTTCATTATAAACTTTATTCTGGCCAGTACAATTTTGCCTACAAAAACTATTTTTTCCTCTTGCATGCATATTAGGCCCGGGAAGATTATACTCTACCGTCCACGCCAAGTATTGCCTATGACGTTAACGTTTCCCGATTAAAATCTTCTGGTTCCCTGACGAATGTGAGGAATCCAGTTCATTCTCCTATAATAGATGAGATTAAGGTTTTGCTTGTGCAACTAACGACTAACCAAGCGGCACCACCACCCCCTAGCAACCCCACCATCATCTGGACCGTCGCACTGAGCGAGAGGTTGACTTTTCTAGGTTGTCTATGAACATTGCGCCCACCTACGATGGATTGGGAGGTCCTCAGAACTTCCTTAATTGGGTTGTTGGGATAGAACACTATTTCAAGTGTCTGTGTGTGGGACCTCCACAAGGTCCCAGTGGCGAGCAAGCAATTAGTGGGTCGAGCGCAGATCTTCTGGTTCAGCGAGGAGAGATGTTTTGGGTCCCCTATAGGTTGGTCGATCATGAAGAGCCTTCTCACCCATCAGTACGCTCCTGCATGGATGTTCGATGAAGTGGCTACATTACGCCCGGGCATAGACCTGCATCTGATGATAGGAGTGAACTTAGCCCTCAAGTTAGATCCTTTCCCCAGACTGGTAGAGCTACACGTTGTGTACCACCATCCGCCGTTAGGGAAAGGGAGCATTTTAGATCCATTGTTCGAGACTCCATGGTTGTTACTGCTAGGAGTGCCATGAGCCCGCGGGGTGAGAGTGTTCCGAGCAGTGAGGGTTACCCCACGATGATTACTCACGATACTGAGCCCACCGCTGAGGGAGATGTCGACATGATTGATGAGATTAGCGATGTTGAGGAGTTCGGTTACCCAGTGACATGGAAGAGGAGCTCTCCTCTGAAGTGCCACCCTATATGATTAACCGACCCATCCTCGACCATATTTCTGGTCTGGCACCCATAGTAGTTGAGGAGTCTCCAGATGATTCTGAGTTAGATGAAAAATCTATTGAGTTGGGAGAATTACCTAGCGAGGGAAGGATATTCTTGGAAGTTTTGAGTGGTATTATTCCAGAAGATTTTTCTTTGATGATAAATCCATTAGGTGACAGTCAATCTGACTTTGATCTTCCTCCAAATCTGACTTTTCTGATCCTCCTTCCTGATCATGTAACTCGACTAGATGACTTTGTTGGACACAGATTTGTTATAACTAGTCCGAGCTATTTGGTGTTACCTGTGTTAGTAGCCCCTCCGTTGGACATGTCTCATAGGATATGTATTAATGAGTTACAATTCGTGTTCGGTATTGTCATAACTTTTTGTAGTTCTGTATCTTCCAAAATTCCTATGATTGATCAATTCTCTGATTATACTTCTACGATGAGGTCGTCTATTGTGCCCTTCTGATTTTGTGACGGGTGTACCTCTTGCTTTATGTCCGTTAAACTTTAAATATAAATTAAATCAATTAAACCAATTTTCACCACCTTATTCTCAACCATGTCACGATATCTATGCACCCAATCTTGTGTCCATAGCTATCCAATGTGAGTTGTGTCATTTGCATGCCGGCTTACTCTCGAGAGTACCCAACTTACAAGTTGACAGTACAATTTTAGAGCATTCATCTCCCGACCTGTTCCTTACCGACCCCATCTTGAACATAACATGTAGGAGAGTTGTCACGTACCTAATTTATATTGAAACTGGAGACATTACGATTTTTTGGATTTTAAGAATGATTGGGGTGTTTCACCCATTTTTAACGTCCCGAATTTTATGTCATATGCTTTTCCTCCTCCAGAGTGGTTTTCTTTGTCGTTTCTTCCTCCCACAACTTGTTCTCGTAGGTTGGGGAGTGAGGTTATTGCCGTATCTATCTTCCACTGGGATTCCATGGTACTTGCATTGGTTGGTAAGACAAAAGTCATTTTTCTTTCTGTCACATTTTTGTCAATTTTCTTGGAAACCATGGTTCTTTTGGTGATGCCTCACGGGTTACTCTCGGTTGTTACTTGGGAGCTCGTCCTTCTATATTTGGAGGTTACCTTATTCCACCTCTCTCTCCCAGGCCACTCATCGGTGATGAGTGATTTTGAGTGGGGGAGGATTGATGGAGATGAGGTCTCGTCATGTGCTCGTGATGCTCGTGAATGTTTGACTATGGGCGGCGAAGTCTCGCCACTGGTTCATGATGACGTTGCTGATGCGGACGTTGATCTCCACCACAAAGAGTTTGATGATTGTGACAGTTATTGCCGCAACCTTGAAGATGAGATTTTACCACAACATCCATCGCTAATGCCGTGCCTAATCTCCGCTATATGTTATGCACGCCGTCCACCGTTACCCTCATATAAAAATATATGATTATAAATTATATTTTTATAATTATATATTTTCAAGCATTTTATTTCATATTATTGTTATTTCAATTTATTGTTTGAGATGGGCTGCTTATAACAATCTAGTTCTAGTTTATTTATGAATGGTGGAGATGGAGTGGTGTATCCTATATATAGACTTGCTTGAGTAATGAAAATGTAGATTGAGTGAGAAAAAGAAAACCCTAATCTAATTTTAGAATTCCCCCTCTTGCGCTCCTCCTCCTTGGCCGCCGACCCCTCTCCCTCCCCTTGGCTAGTTCGGTCGCCCCCTCCCTTCCCCTCCTCCTTGGGAACATTCGGCTGCCCCCTCCCTTCCCCTCCTTCTTGGCACTATTCAGCCACCACCTTTCTTCTCTCCTCCTTGACACCTTTCGGCCACCCTTCTCTTCCTCCCACGTCCTTCCCTCTTGAAGAAAAACAAGGAACTCCCCCTTATCTCTTCCGTGGATCTCCTCCAGTGACTCCGAAGAAAGCGGCGTGCATATTATCCTTCCGGTGCGGCTCCGTTGAATTTTGTAGAAGTGGATCCTTCCACCTTCGTTGTGTGTTTCCTCCACTCTTCCTTGTGGACGAATTTGAAGCTCTATTGCTTGGGATTGGGTAACAAAAATCTCTACTCTTGTGTGACCCCCTTCTTAATTAATTGGAGGTTATGAGACATCGACTTTTATTCGCGGCTTTTGAATCCTTTATTTTTAAAATCTGATCTTGTTGTTTATGTTCTTCAATTTCTTTAATCGAATCCGGATCGGGTGGATCCTTTTCGCTTGTTACAAATATTGGCAAATAACCCTTATTAGATCTCTAAAGGATTGGCGATCCTAAATGTTATATTCAGATTTTGGGAGCAAACAAGACTAATTTTGGATCATGCTTTTAGTCAAGTTCTTCTAGGATTATGGTTGGGAACGTTGCGTAATGAACGACAAATATTGGAGCGGCTATGATTCACAATTTTAGGTGTTGAGAGTGTTGTGGTAATGATTGATTAAACAAGACTATCGCGCGTTAAATTATTCCCTTGTGTTAAAATAACTTCAATTTAGAACTAAATCATTTTATTGGAACCCATTATACGGCAGCTACGTGTTTCTGTTATTGTCCAACTCTTGAGAGCGTCATAATTATTCTAATGAAATTGGTGGCCCACATCACCCGATCCATCATCCTTTAATACGTTGCCCCTATATTTTTTAGCCCAAGGGCATCATTTTATAGCAGTAGCACCCATCCTCGGTGATGTTAGAGACATCTTTTATGTCGGCAGGTGCATCCTGATTTGATGGTAACCTGAAAAACCATCTAAGAAACTCATTAGAGAGAAACCGACGGCTGAGTCAACCAGCGCTTCGATTCGAGGCAAGGTGTTACAATCCTTAGGGCATTACTTATTCAAAATAGGGAAATCTACACACATCCTCCAGCGTCCGTCTTCTTTTTAACAATTACAACATTGGAGACCCAGCCCAGATACTGGATCTCTGAAACCAATCTGACCTTGAGGAGCTTACCCACCTCCTCCCGGATGGGCTCAGCCAGCTTGTCCGCGGTAGATCTCTTCTTTTGTCGGATGGGGCGGGCCACCGAATCCAGGTTGAGGTGATGGTATGCAACATCTACATCAATCCCCAGCATGTCCGTCGTGCTCCAGGCAAAGATGCTGATGTTCTTTTGGATGCACTCCAACATCCTCCCCCGGTCCTCCGGGCTTAGCCCCCACTGGCATGCACCTTCTCCACTTTTTCCCAGGTGAGAACTTCCATCTCCACTACCTCCTCTGCTTCCTCCATCTAGGACTGTTCTCCCCACTTGCCCACGACCCCCTCACCTGGGAAAAGAACCTCCTCCTCAACCTCCTCCACGGCCATCATGTCGGCATGCTCCTCTCGCACTTCCTCTGCCACCTCTATACGGGTGCGAACCTCATCCTCCTCCACCTCCATCTCCTCAGATCCTCCCATGGACACTTGGCAAGACAGATCCTCCATCCTCCTCTCCATCTCCTCGCATCCTCTTTGCCAGGAGATGGAGCTCGACGAAAAATGAAAGCTCAGTTCGATGAACTTAGAGCTTAGTTTGATGAAATCAGAGCTCAGCTCGACGGAATGTGAAAGATTAGTTTGACGAACTTAGAGCTCAGTTCGATGAACTCAGAGCTCAGCTTGACGAAAAGTGAAAGCTCAGTTCGACGAACTTAGAGCTCAGTTCGACAAAAGCAGAGCTCAGCTCGACGAAAGTAAAAGCTATCAACAGATTTGGACTTAGCCAAATTTTCTGAGCCTTGGCATTGAGAGAGTAAGCTACACTCAATGCCAAACTACTTAACAAAACTTCCCTATTATCAGGCATTGAGTGAGTAAGCTACACTCAATGCTTTTGCTCCATGGCATTGAGTGAGTAAGCTACACTCAATGCTTTGCTACTTAGACAGATTTTTCTGTCATTGCGTTGAGTGAGTAAGGTGCACTTAATGCTAGTGGACTTAGTTAAAATTTTTCCTAGCTTTTGTGTGGAGGTGACAAGCACAACAACACTCAACGCTAAAAGCTATATGGCGTTGATTGAGTAGACCACACTCGACATCTGTGGACTTAGCCACATTTTCAGCCTATTTCTCTAGGCTTTGACTGACTCAGCCTGACTCACAGCTTTTTTGCTGTATGGCGTTGAGTGAGTAGACTACACTCAATGCTTGTATACTTAGCCATATTTTTGGCTATCTATCAGTTAGGCTGAGATAGACTCAACGCTATTTGTTATATGGCGTTGAGTGAGCTGTCCTCACTCAACGCCTATGGACTTAGGAAAATTTCTAGCTAGATAATATTTAATCTTTACCTCTGGCATTGAGTGAGCTTGCTCCACTCAACGCCTGCGGACTTAGTAGATTTTTGTTATGTCCAGTAACCAATTGTTGTGTCCACTTGTCTAATCAATGTGATATGGACTAACATACACTCATGACCTTAAATACACATCAAATACAGTTGATGTGTATGATATTGACCTATTTGACTTCTCACAAATTAGGGACATTGGGAACAATGGACCCAACAGTTATGCTGAGATAAGAAACCAGCTTTGTCGACAATCAGGACTAGTGTCAGCACATGTTACACAAGTTATATCGAGACAAGAAGCTTGCAGTATCGACACACTTGATTGATGTCGCCATCCCTATAAGCGAAGTGTTGACACCTAGGACTTGTGTCGATAGATTCTAAGTATAGAAGTGTCAACACCTTCATGCAGAATCTTTCAAGACAGAAATTCTTCCAAGTCCAAAACTTGAAGCCTGAAGTTCTGACAACTGTCAGGACTGTCAGATGTCTGTGGATTAATTGGGGCAGCCGATCACTTTTGCTAAAGCCTTTATAAGAAGGCCAACACAATATAAACAGAAGTGCAATAATTCTTCTTCTCATCTAAGTCTGTCAGAAAAATTTTAACAGAATTCTGAAGTTGGAGAGGAGGCAGATCGTGGATCAACTTCAGTCATCTCCAGCCAAGAATCAACCCTACCTTCTCCTTCAAGAGGCTTTGAAAAAGGTAAGAAGGGTTGAACCTTTTCTTCACAACCAAGAATAAGGAATAAGATTTCACATCAAGATCTGATCAAGAAGAAGTCACCAGTCTCTTTCTTTCTGAGTGATATTTCAAAACACAAATTCCTTCTATTTTAATAATTTTTGTTGAAGTTGGTGACCGGGCGGTCGGCGGTCTGTCTTGGCGGGTTAGAGACCGCGCAATCTGGCGGTTTCCCTTTAGCAGGTTGGTTGCTGTGCTGTTGCTATTTGCTAGCTGGGCAGTCTGGCGGTTTGTCTCAGCCAGCTTGGACACCGGACGGTACATGCGGTCTATCCTGGCGATCTCTCTTTCTCTCTGGTGGTAGCCATGCGGTTAGCCCTTCTGTCTAACCGCGCGACTTATGCGGTTTGTTCTGTATAGTCCGCTTTGTCCTATAAATTTTTAGTCCCACATCTCTTATTTGTATTCTCTCATCTCTCCTCCATTCTATATAAGGGAGGGCATACCTTTGTAATAGATATCTTTTTGGATAATAAAACTTTGAATTATTCAAAATTCTGGCTTGTTTTTTGCTACCTTAACATGGTATTAGAGGACTCGATTTTCTCCTCCTGATTCTGTGCGCCCTCTCTGCAATCGCGACCTGTTCGCGCGGCTTGCTTTTTCTTCTCGCGGCCTGTCCTCGTGGCTTGTTTCTTCTGCCTACTTGCGCCCTGTTCGCGCGGCTTCTTCTCTCCTTATCGTTGCCCTTTGTGTGCACGACCTCTTTGTTTCTCTTTCTTCTTGCTACGCCCTGTTTGCCTCTCAGCGGACTTTTCTCTGTTCGCGTGGTGTCTCTTTCTTCTCTTTGCGCGGGCTGATTTCTACCGCTCGACTTCTTTCCCTCTGCTTGCTTCTGCGGCTTGGTCGTGGTTTTTCTGACCGCTGGTATCTATCATCGTGACCGCTGCAGATCTCTTTCTCCTAACCACTGCGCTTTCTCTCTGTTCGTGCGGGTTCTTCCTTGTTTCGGCGGCCTCTCTGCCTTTCTTCCTTTAGCCGCTCCTGCCTGTTAGTCGCCGCGACCTCCTGTTAAGTCGCGCAGCTTGTGCTTCCCTCTTCTTTCCCTTTGCCTTGCCCTGCACCTTGGTCGTGGCCCTTCTTGCCGCTGGTGTGCTGTCACCGTGACCGATGCAGTTTTTTTCCTCCCTTCATGGCTTTCATATCCTCCTCAAAGCCGTTCGCCTCGGTGGTCACATCTTCTCGTAGTGCCCACGTTGTTACTCAAGGAAAATGGCTGATCGACACCGGTGCTACAAATCATATGACCCGCACTCTCCAGTGTTTTTCCCTCCTAGAAACACATGATCGGTTGCCCCCGGTTATTCTCGCTGACGGTTCTTCATCATCAGTCCATGGGACAGGGATAGTTCATGTCACTCCGTCTCTTCACTTGGCGGATACTCTATACGTGCCCAAGTTCCCGTGCAACTTATTATCTGTTACCTCTCTATGCAAGCAATTACAATGTTCCGTCACATTTACTTCTACTTCTTGCTCTTTTCAGGATCCGGACTCCCAACGGACGATTACTACTGGGACTGAGAGTGGCGGCTTATACTTCCTGGACAACATTTCTGCTTTCTCCACCTTCTCCTCCACATCCACAGATATTCTCCAATGGCATCTCCGCCTTGGTCATGCTCCTCCACGTCTTCTTCGTCAACTTCTGCCCCAACTTCCTCCACACAGTCCTTCGCTCAACTGTGAGGCCTGTCAGCTTGGCAAGCATCACCGCTCCTCCTTCCCTCCAAAGCACGTTCGTGGATCTACCCGTCCGTTTGATCTCATCCACTCCGATATTTGGGGTCCTTCTCCTACTCTTACCATTGGTCGAGGTAGTTCATATTTTGTCACGTTCATTGATGATTTCTCTCGCTGTACGTGGGTGTATCTGTTAAAAGATCGCTCCGAATTATTCTCTGTATGGACGTCCTTCTATCTCATGATCAAAACTCAGTTTAATGTTTCTATCAAAGTTTTTTGATCTGATAATGCCAAAGAATATATCAGTCATGACTTTTCTACATTCTGCATGCAAAATGGGATTATTCATCAAACTAGTTGTGTCTATACTTCACAACAGAATGGTGTGGCAGAACGCAAAAACCGTCACCTTCTCGATGTCGCTCGCACCTTGATGACCCAGATGCATGTTCCTCGCTCCTATTGGGGCTATGCTGTTCTCCTTGCCTGCTACCTTATCAATCGCATTCCCTCCACGGTTCTCCACGGAAAAACCCCATTCTCCATTCTGTATCCGGGTAAGGAGCCGTTTCCTCTCCCTCTCCAAATCTTTGGATGCACTGCATTTGTGCATACCCCTTCGGCCGCCAGTGATAAGCTCTCCCATCGCTCCACCAAATGTGTCTTTTTGGGGTACTCCACCACTCAGAAAGGCTATTGTTGCTTTGATCTCGTCCTTCGTAAGCAGTTCATCTCTGCTGACGTCACCTTCGTCGAGAATACCTTCTACTTCTCGGATGACTCCTCTCCTCTTCTCCCAGCTTCTGATTCTCCTATCATTCCCTCGTCTCCTACTACAATCTCCACCCCTACATCGTCTCCACCCACTCCTCTTTCTCCGCCACCGTCTCCCTCATCTCCGCCACCATCTCCTTCATCTCCGCCGCCATCGCTCTCTACTCCCGGGCCAGCTTTCTCTGCCACGGATGCTCCGGATGCCGAGGGACCCACTGACCTGGATCTTCCTATAGCTCTTCACAAAGGGGTGTGGATGTGTACCCTACACCCCCTTGCTGCTGTTGTTTCATATGATTATCTTACCCCTTCTCGCAGGGCATTTGCACTGGATATCTCTGTCACTGCCACACCCCGCTCCTACCAGGAGGCCCTTGCTATTCCTCATTGGAAGCTGGCCATGGATGAGGAAATGACGACCCTAACTGAGCGGGGTACATGGACTCTTGTTCCTCCTCTCTTCGGTAATGATGTTGTTGGCTGTCGCTGGGTCTTTGTGGTCAAATTTGGCCCAAACGGCACTGTGGATCGGTATAAGGCTCGCCTTGTTGCTAAGGGCTTTACTCAGACCTATGGGGTTGATTACTTTGAAACCTTCTCCCCCATGGCTCGTCTCAGCACTATCCGTGTCCTTCTCTCTGTGGCGGTAAATAGGGATTGGCTGATTTCCCAACTGGATGTCAAGAATGCCTTCCTTTATGGTGATCTTCAGGAGGCCGTCTACATGGAGCAACCTCCTGGGTATGTTGCTCAGGGGGAGACACGAGTATGCCGGCTGAAGAAGACAATCTATGGTCTCAAGCAGAGCCCTCGAGCTTGGTTTGACAAGTTCAGCGGCATCGTGGCTGCCGTTGGCTTTGCGCGAAGCTATACCGATCACTCTCTATTTATTCGCAAAAACCCTTTGGGGCCGGTTGTTCTTGTTGTGTACGTCGATGATATTCTTCTCACTAGCGATGACCAGGACGGGGTAGCCCTGACAAAGCAACATCTTCGTCAACATCTGATCACAAAAGATATGGGCTCTCCAAAGTACTTTCTGGGGATCGAAATCTCTCGGAAGCCCGACTCCTTAGTTCTCTCTCAGCGTAAGTATGCCCTTGATCTTTTAAACGAGGCAGGATTGACTGGAGCAAAACCTGCCCGATGCCACATGGCAACTGGAGAAGACAAAATCTGGACAGATGATTCGCCTCCTCTTTCAGATAGTTCGCGGTACAGGCGTTTGGTTGGCAAGCTCATATATCTCACAGTGACCAGGCCATACATTTCCTATGCTGTGGGCAAGATGAGACAATTCATGCAAGCACTTAGGGAGTGCCATCTACATTCCGCCTTGCGGATCTTGGAGTATGTCAAAGCAGCGCCTGAGAAAGGATTACTTTTTCAGAAGAATGGTCTTCTGAGGGTTGAAGCATACTCAGATGCAAGTTATGCTGATGACA
Organism: Platanthera guangdongensis; assembly: GCA_039583875.1. Taxonomy (NCBI): domain Eukaryota; kingdom Viridiplantae; phylum Streptophyta; class Magnoliopsida; order Asparagales; family Orchidaceae; genus Platanthera; species Platanthera guangdongensis. The sequence continues at coordinate 127,048,500 of CM077148.1, read as the reverse complement.
AAGGGGATCGCAAGTCAACCTCAGGTTTTTGCACCTTTGTTGGGGGAAATCTGGTGAGCTGGAAGAGCAAGAAGCAGTCTGTTGTCTCCAGGTCTAGTGTAGAAGCTGAGTATCGCAGTATGACGTCGACCACTTGTGAGTTAAAATGGCTGCGGGCTCTCATGCTAGATTTAGGAGAGGTCTACAACCATCCTCTACCTATGTTCTGTGATAACAAGGCTGCCATATACATCTCCAAAAAATCCGGTCTTCCATGAAAGAACAAAGCACATTGAGTTCGACTGTCATTTCATTCGTGAAGAGATCTTAAAGGAATAAATTTGCACTCCCTTTGTCACTTCTGATAAAGAGCTGGCTGATATCTTCACCAAGCCAGTTTCCGCCTCATTTTTTCATATTTGTGACAAGCTGGGCATGATCGATATATATGCTCCAGCTTGAGGGGGAGTGTTGAAGTTGGTGACCGGGCGGTCTGGCGGTCTATCTTGGCGGGTTGGAGACCGCGCGGTCTGGCGGTTTCCCTTCAGCAGGTTGGTTGCTGTGCTGTTGCTGTTTGCTAGCCGGGCGGTCTGGCGGTTTGTCTCAGCCAGCTTGGAGATCGGACGGTACAGGCGGTCTACCCTGGCGATCTCTCTTTCTCTCTGGTGGTAGCCGTGCGGTTAGCCCTTCTGTCTAACCGCGCGGCTTGTGTGGTTTGTTCTGTATAGTCCGCTTAGTCCTGTAAATTTTTAGTCTCACATCTCTTATTTGTATTCTCTCATCTCTCCTCCATTCTATATAAGGGAGGGCATACCTTTGTAATAGATATCTTTTTGGATAATAAAACTTTGAATTATTCAAAATTCTGGCTTTTGTTTGCTACTTTAACAATTTTGTAAGATCAATTAATAGATCTGGGGTGTGGGAGGTTGTTTCCTCTGAGTTGTAAGCATAAATTATAAAGATTAAGATAGAGCTGTTATCCTGAGGTAGGAGAAGGGGAAATTTTTCTTAGGTGTAGGAACTGGAAGGTTTTGAGATTGTAGGGCAAGGGTTTGCCTAAGGAGTAGGAGTGGAGGTACACTTTGAGGTAGGGTTTTTGAAGAGGAACCTGAGTTATTGGATCTTGAAGATCTGCGATAGGACATTGCTTTATCTGAGTTGTAGGAGCCAGCTGTACTCTGAGGGGTAAGATCTGAGGAGCTATGGAAAAATAAGGAGGAGTTTGGCCGAATCTGGTTCATTAGTAGATAGGCGAAGGGGGAAAGTGAATGTACCATAAATTGGGGAACCACTATAAAACTATTATGTTTTATGTTGTGCTGTGATTTATGTTGTGATGTGTGTTGTGTTTGTTAAATTTGATATGTGCTATTTTTGGTAGATCAACTATGCTCTTGAATACTGTTGTTGGATTAATAAACACACTAAGAAATTTTTGTGACTTAATTAGCCAAGATTTAAATTGGACCTATTCACCCCCCTCTAGGTCACTCTCTATCCTAAACAAATACTTTGAAATTGGTATCAGAGGGAGGTTGACAGAAAAGGCATAGCAACCTAGTGAGAATACTAAGGATTAACAAAGATTAAATCATGGCTCAAAGAGAAAACCATTCCATCAAACTCCTAGTCTGCTCTAAAGAAAACTATGGGATTTGGAAAGAAATGGTTAGACTCTTCATGGAGGCTGCAGATCCAAGAATATACACCACAGTATTGGAAGGACCTTTGATAACTATGAAAGTGTTAATTCTTGATGCCAACATAAGTACACCTAAGACCTACATGGAAATGGACAAGGATGAGATAATTCTAGCACCTATGGGAAAGAGGGCTCAGAACATAATTGTTAGTGTTATAGATGACTCCACATTCCATAACTTGATTCATTGCAAAACATCCAAAGAAATGTGGGAATCATTGATTTTATATATAGATGGTACTGATGAGATTAGAGATGGCATAAAATTTCTATTAAACCAGCAGTATGGAGCCTTTAGGCAAGATAAGAAAGACATAGTGGTTGAGAGCTTTGAGAATTTTTTCTGAATAGTGAACAACCTAAAAACATATGCTATGAGCTTCACCAATTATGAACTCAATGACAAGTTCTTGAGGTCCCTGAATAAGGAATGGGACATCAAGATTTGTGCTATTAGAGAAATGGGCAACTTAGCCATTATAAACCCTCAGACTCTATTTGACAAGCTACTGTCTCATTAGCTACAACTAAATCTCAGGAAGTCTGAAGAAGACTCAGCAAGAGCACTCAACAGAGAAAAGTCTATGGCCCTAAAGGCTGGGACATCCAGAAAAGTCAGGGAGAAATCTGATCCCTCAGAAATATAGGATGTAGTCTCAGAATGCACAGAATTGTCTTCATCAGGAGGGGACATGACTGAAGAAGAACTATCACACTTCTCAAGACAATTCAAGAAGATGTTGAGGAGAATAAGGTAGGGTAGCTGGAAGGGTCTAGCTAGAGACTCTTCTCATAAGAAGATTGATGCAGGCGCGGCGTCACACCGGGACTGCACCCTGCCTGGCATCACACCAGCCCAGAGTACCCAACATGGAGTCACACCATGTGGGCTTTAATCAAGGCATGCGGCCCATACACCCCAACCCTTCTCCGGGCACAACCATATGCACACGGTAGGTTGTTGAGGCCAGGTTTTGATCCCCTGACCTCCTTGATAAAGAGCTTTCAGGCAAGCTCTCATCAACCAACTGATCCGCGGTTCAGTTGGTTGATGAGAGCTTTCCTGAAAGCTCTTTATCAAGGAGGTCAGGGGATCGAAACCTGGCCTCAACAACCTACCGTGCGCCTGTGGTTGGGCCCGGGGAAGGGTTGGGGTGTATGGGCCGCGTGACCTGATTAAAGCCCACATGGTGTGACTCCATGTTGGGTACTCTGGGCTGGTGTGACGCCAGGCAGGGTGCAGTCCCGGTGTGACGCCACGTCTGCATCATAAAAGTTCACTTTTATGATGCAGTGACCCAGAGCCGACCCGCTCTATCGACCAGGCCTCGAACCTGGCCAAGCCAGAGGCCCACGTCTGGCGGCCCACTGCCGGACCCACCACGGAGTCACACCTTGGCGTCCCTTTTATCAGGCCTGTGGGCTGTACACCCCAACCCATCTCCGGGCCCAACCACAGGCGCACGATAGGTTGTTGAGGCCAGGTTTCGATCCCCTGACCTCCTTGATAAAGAGCTTTCAGGCAAGCTCTCATCAACCAACCGAACTTTGACTCGGATTCTGAGGGAAACTCTCCCCGTATTCCCCCTCGAGAACCCCGCCCAGAGCGAGGATTTGATATCACGAGGGCCATCAAGATAAATGCCCCCACCTATGATGGCATGGGAGATCCCCAGATCTTCCTCCATTGGGCTATAGACATGGAGTGCTATTTCGAATGGCACAACCTCACGGACCCTCAAAAGGTTCAAGTTGCCAGGATGAAATTAACGGGACATGCCAAAACATATTGGCTGAATGAAGAATGTAGGTAAGGAGCTAGACACGGGGTCCCACTCATTGAATGGGCTGTGATGAAGAACCTGCTGACCGATCAGTACGTTCCCGCGTACCATCGGACGCAGATGTTCGATGAGCTTGCCACCCTTCGGCAAGGCTCAATGTCTGTTGCTGAATATATGGGAGAACTTAAGGACCGTATGGTACGATGTGACCTTCGAGAGCTCCCCGAAGTCACTTTATCTATATTTCGAAAGGGACTTCACCCCGACATTCAGTGAAAACTCTTGTGTTACGGTCATACGGACTTGAATATGACTTTCAATGCCGCCTTGGACATTGAAAAGCACCTAGCATCTAAGGCTCACTCCCGTTATTCTAGTACGAAGAATAAGTCCACCCCTGGGGCATCTTCTTCCACATACCCTGATAAGGGAAAGTTCAAATCTACCGAGTCGAATTCAATCGTGATCACCGCTAGGAACTCCAAGAACCCTGCGAGTGAGCGTGTTCCTATCGGGAAGGTTAGCAAGGCTAACACCACTTGTTACTCTTGCGGCATTCAAGGCCACTATGCCTACGAATGCCCAACAAAGACAAAAACACTAGCCTTATTAGAGCCAACTACCGACCCTGACGATTACGTATACGAGGCCGCAGAGGAGAGTGACCCCGAAGGAGTCCCTAGTGACTTAGAGGACGATCACCCCCTTATGGTGATGCGTTGTATCTTGACCACTCCGCGTCCATTAGATGATTGGAAGAGGACGAGCATATTTTCTCTGATTTTTAAGAGTGGCGAGAAGCTTTGCAAGCTGATTATTGATAGTGGTAGCTGCATGAATGTCGTATCTGAGAACGTCGTTGCACGTATGTCCTTGGTCACGGAACCGCACCCGACCCCATATCAGGTCGCTTGGATCAACAAGCTCTCTATACCCGTTACCAAACGATGCCTGGTCCCACTCTCATTCAAATCCTACATTGATGAGGTGTGGTGTGATGTCCTTCCGATGGACGCTTGTCATGTGTTGTTAGTCCGCCCTTGGCTATACGACCGTGATGTTACACATTTTGGTAGAGACAACACTTATGAATTCAAATTCAATGGCAAAACCATCACTTTGAGGCCGACCATCGCAAAGGAGCCCGTAGTCTTGGCTAAGGACACAACTATTCCGGTAGAACGAAAAACATTGAATCTAGTTGGTAGGAAAGAGTTTGAGAGGGATCCGTTCTTTGATGGAATCATGTATGCGCTAGTCCTCTTAAGTGCGAAGCCCGATTCTAGCATTTTGGATGAGTTACCTAGTGAGTTATGGGTACTGTTGGAGGAGTATAGGGACGTGTACCCGGATGAGTTGCCACCCACGTTACCCCCGCTTAGGAATATCCAGCATGCGATAGATCTCATCCCGGGGTCTTCCTTGCCAAATCAGCCCCATTACCGACTCCACCCCGCAGCTCACCTGGAGTTGCAGTCTCAGATAGAGGGCTTGCTCGCGAAAGGTTTTATTAGGACTAGTATGAGTCCATGTGCTGTACCAGCCCTACTTGCCCCCAAGAAGGATGGTACATGGAGGATGTGCATTGATAGCCGGGCTATCAACAAAATCACCATCAAGTATAGGTTCCCCATTCCCTGCCTAGATGATTTGTTGGATGTCTTGTCTGGAGCCACTATATTCTCCAAATTAGATCTTCGGAGTGGCTATCACCAGATTAGGATACGAGAGGGCGATGAGTGGAAGACAGCGTTTAAGTCGAAGGATGGTCTGTACGAATGGCTTGTGATGCCCTTTGGGTTGTCCAATGCCCCTAGTACCTTCTCCCGAATGATGACACATGTCTTATAGCCATTCATGGGAAAGTTCGTTGTCGTCTACTTTGACGATATTCTGATTTATAGCACATCTCCCACATGAGAGTGATCCTTTCCACCCTGCGGAAGGAGATGTTATTTCTCAATCTTAAGAAATGCACTTTCTATGTCTCGGAGGTAGAGTTCTTAGGCTATATAGTCGACTCTGAGGGTATTCGAGTCGATCCGGGCAAGGTTCAGATCATTAAGGACTGGCCCGTGCCAACCACCGTACATGAGGTGCGTATTTTCCATGGGTTAGCCACGTTTTATCGTCGTTTTATACGAGACTTCAGTAGTATTATGGCGCCTATCACAGACTGTATGAAGAAGGGAGAGTTTACGTGGATGAAGTCCGCCACCCATGCTTTTGAACGAATAAAGGAGCTTATGACTGAGGCACCTGTCTTACGTCTACCTACCTTTGCTAAAGTCTTTGAGCTCACATGTCATGCGTCTTGGGTAGGGATTGGAGGTTTCTTGAGCCAGGAGTGCCATCCCGTTAGTTATTTTAACGAGAAGTTGTCCGGCCCTAAGCTGAACTATTCTAATTACGATAGGGAATTTTATGCTGTAGTCCGATGTCTACACCATTGGAGGCACTATCTCCTCTCCAAGGAGTTTGTGATCCTCTCTGATCATGAGGCTTTACGTTTCATCAACGGACAGCATAAGATCAGTCCATGACACGCTAAGTCGGTAGATTTCTTACAAGGTTACATGTTTAATCTCAAGCACCTTTAGGGAGCTGATAACCGAGTCGCAGAGGCCCTTAGTCGTCTTAATCCTTTACTCACCTCGATGGAAGTACATGTTGTAGGATTTGAGCAGATTAAGGATGAGTACGCCACGTGTCCTGACTTCCAGGACTTCTATCTTTCTGCCCAGGATAGCTCCCCCACGACGATATCTGTCTACGTCATCAAGGACGGTTACCTGTTTAGGAACGGGAAACTATGTATTCCACAGTCATCGTTACGACTACATATCATATGGGAGTTGCATAGAGGAGGGTTGAGTGGCCACTTCGGTAGAGATAAGACCATTACGTTAGTCTAGGACAAATTCTATTGGCCAAAACTTAAGGTTATGGTGGGACAGGTAGTGAGTAGCTGCCGCACGTGCCAGGTTTCTAAGGGTAGTAAAACCAACGTAGGATTATATACGCCCTTGCCTATTCCCTCCATACCTTGGGTAGACGTTAGTATGGATTTTGTATTAGGCCTCCCCATTACCCTACGCCGTCACGACTCAACTTTTGTAGTTGTGGATAGGTTTTCAAAGATGGCTTATTTCATCCCGTGCAGTAGGACGAATGATGCGTCTCACGTCGCTAAACTTTATTTTAAAGAAGTCGTTAGTCACCGTGGAGTGCCAAAGACCATAGTATCGAATAGGGACGTAAAATTCACTAGTTATTTTTGGAAGACTCTTTGGATATTAATGAGAACGAAATTATTGTTTTTCTCTGCCTATCATCCCCAAACTGATGGGCAGACGGAAGTGGTTAATCGGAGCTTAGGAAATTTATTACGATGCCTTGTGAGTGATCACAAGAGCACTTGGGATCTTCTCCTTCCCCATGCCCAGTTAGCCTATAATAATTCCAAGAATAGGTCTACGGGTCTGTCTCCGAATGAGATTGTCCACGGGTATAAGGCTCCTGTGCCGCTTGACTTGGTGCCGTTGCCCCCAACGTACAAGGCAAGTCAGTTTGCACAATACTTCGCCTAGCACATCCATGATTTACATGCACGTATACGGGCCACCTTGACTACGCAATACGACTCTTATCAAGCGCATGCTAATTTACATAGGAGAGTATCAGACTTCAAAATTGGCGATCTAGTTTTAGTCCGTTTGGTTCACGAACGCTTGCCAACTGGCACCGTTAAAAAGTTAGCACCAAAGCGCGCCGGCCCTTTTTGGATTATTAAGAAGTTAGGTGACAACGCTTTCGTTTTGGACTTGCCTGCTGATTGGGGTATCTCCCCCATTTTTAATGTTTCGGATTTAACGATGTTTGTGTCACCACCACAAGAGTTGATTTCTTTGTCGTCTTCTTCTCCCACTGAAAATTCTCATGGGTTGTGGAGTGGTAGTACGGATGATCTCTCTCTTTCGGTTCCCACAGGTATATCATCGGATGGTAAGTTGCCTTCTTTCCTGCCTACTGCTAATATGTTCCCCAGGTTTCCACGGACGTTTTCCACTCCAGAGATGATACTTGATGCTGAGCCTGTTACCACTGCTGATGGCGACACCCACCGCTTTCTCATCTGTTGGCGTGATTGGCCCCCTTCGGATGACTCTTGGGTACTCAAGACGGAGCTGCAGAGTTTGGATGCCGCTCTCCTTTACCGCTATCGCTTGGACCACGCAACGGAGACGCGTGCATTTGAGCGGGGGAGGATTGATGGCGTGCCCCCTCCTCCACCATTTGAAGACGATGCTGACGATGCTGATGATGATTCGGTTGATAAGGCAATACAACTCAAGGATGTGCGGCGACACGATGACGCTAACGGAAGGCTACGCTACAACCTCCGCCCACGGCGTGCTACCGCCACCGCAACACATTAGCATTATTTATTTCCTTCTTGCACTCTATTTTATATTTGGAATATAAAATTATCCTATGTTTAAGTGATAATTTTATATTCATTGCATGTTTTATTATTTTTAATTTTGAACATTTTTCATGTTGGTGTGCCTTTAGCCATTCGGATGGATGAGATTACATCTCCATCATGAAGGGCTAAGGCTTGTTTGTAACTCCTATATAAGGAGGCTTTGTTATGAGATCATTAGAAAGAATTGAAAACCTAATCTCCTTTGAGAAATTTCGGCCAAGAGGAGCCTTCTCCTAGCCGCCGCCCCCTAGCTTGTGGTGTGAAGCCGCCGCCCCCTTGCTCCCTCCATCTGTTCGGTGCGACTCCGGCGCGACTTCCTTCAGTGCGACTCCTTGGAAGAAGGTTGCAAACCATTCGGTGTGATGCCGGTGGATCCGTGGAGAGAGTGATTCTCCCACAGTTATCTTCTGTGAAAGCTTTCCGGTTGGGTAATCTCTTCCCCCTCCCTTGTGTGATTTCTTCTCTTTAGTTGTGGTGGTTTTTCGCAAATCGTTTTCTCCGGATCGTTAATTTAATCGCTGCAAGTTTTGAATCGAAATAGCCGTTGCAAGGCTTTTTATTTCCGGATCGGGTGGATCCTATTTGCCTGAGCGGATCTTGGCCTATAGCCTTGGTCTTGTTCTCAAAAAGGAGTGGCAACCTTTGTGTTTTCTTGGGGAATATTCCGACTCAAATTTCCGATCGTTGTTTTCGAGTCGACCATTCCTCCTTTGTTGTTTGTGCTGCATTTTGTGACGAGGAACTATTGTGGGCGATAGGTGCTGTGTAGGTACGGTAGATCTACGACGTGTAGAGTGGAGATAGAGCGTTAGATCCGTGGAGATCTCCGATCCAACATCCCTACATCAAAAATAGATCACTCAGAGAAACCCAGGAAAAAGAAATCTGGGGATAGGTTTGGTTCTTCACAGAATAAACACATTAAAACTAATCTTGTTTGTTATTGCTGTAACAGGCAAGGGCATGTAATTGCTGATTGCCTAAAAAAGGAAGGAGAAAAAGTATGAAAATTGGAAGACTGGATAGCACAAGAAGTTTGAAAAAAGCCTATTGGCCAAGAAGCAGTCCACTCTTTCAGGCGGTTAGACAGATTCATCTAAACCAGAAGAGGTGGAGACTATTTTGGGATTTATAGCCATTGAGGAGCTCAACAATAGAAGAAGAACCACATTGTAAGCCAGTGATAATGAAGACTGTATAGATCAAGGGCTGATGACCCTAGCAGAAGAAGAAGAACAGGACTGTTCAAATTTTTCCAAGGTAAAACCTCTAACTACTAGTCTTGCCTCAGGCTCTAGATCAGCATCAGAGATTGAATTTTGTTCACACTCTTCTAATAGTAGTGAACATGGTTCATATTCTGAAGTATATTTCAACACACTCATCAACAGATATGGAAAGTTGTTGAAGGCCTTCATTACAAGAAAAGAGCTAGTTAAGGAACAAGACAAAAAACTAGAGTCTCTAAGAGTAGTAACTTTACAGTTGGAGAGTGTCAACATTAAGTTGTACCTTCAAAAACTGAACCTCATAGACTTAACCAATAAAATAAGTAGTCAGACTGAGACTATTGCAGAATAAGCCAAGACTGTCAAGGACCTGGAAGCAAAGCTTCTTCAGGAAAGGCAGCTCATGAAATAGTTCTCAAGACCTAAGTCTGCGCTACCTATTATAGATACATTTTCTGTACCATTTAGAAGTGGTGTAGGATATGTTGAGGATAATAAGATCAATAAGAAAACTGAGCCTAAGGGTAAAACCCCAATGGTTCCAACTAACCAACCAGCTAAGCATATGTCTTCGAACGGATGCAAGGAATCATGTGTTCCTGGACACATGAGTTCTGAGTGCACCACCAGCAAGGTTAATAATGAGCCTTGCTGGAAAGGACAAAAATCTAATGGCTATAAGGCCCACAGACCACCACAAGGAGTGATCAATCCAAGGAGCCATGGAATTCATGGATATGGTCTCATTGCACAGCACTTAAACCTGAATGGTAAGGGTGTCAATATTGCACCTCTACCATAGAATCTGAATATCAACTCTAAGTTGCCTAGAAGTACAACTTCAAAGGTGCATCCTAATAGAAGATATAACAGATTTGAATGTTGGTGTTGTGAGAAGGTTGGACATTTTTCCCTAGATTGTTGGTATAATCCAATAACACCCTCATTTAAGTCACAGACTCAACTGTTCAGAAAGCCAACTGTGCTTCACACAGCTAAATCTAACAGGAACCAAGGCCCCAAAACTATTTGGGTGCCTAAGGTTAATTAACTCTATGATTGTAGGTGGATCCAAGTACCACGGAAATGCCAATATGGTACTTGCATAATTTCTGTTCCAGGCACATGAACTGGAATAATAAGTCTGCTAAGGGACTATACTTCAGTAAAGGATGGAGGAAAAGTAATCTTTGGAGGTTTAGAAAAAGGACACACCAAGGGATATGGTAACATTTCTAATAGTCTAGTGACCATCACAAAAGTGGCTTATGTGGTATGATTGAACCACAATATGATAAGCATAAGTCATCTTTGTGATATAGGTATTGAAATCATATTCCACAATGATAAGTGTCTGATAAGGAATGCAAGTGATCAAGAGATTATCTTGTCAAGCACTGCGAGTGGCAATATTTATTGTTTAAATTTCTTAAGTATAAATGAGGATTCTCCTATATGCCTAGTAGCAAGTGAGAAAGACTCTTTCTGTGTGCAATGGCATAAGAGGCTAGCTTACTTCAATTATAGAGCTATGAGCAGGTTGTCTTCTAAGGACTTAGTTAGAAATAGACCCCAACTAAAATGCTCCAAAGAAGGCATGTGTTCAGCATGTCAAAAGTGCAAACAGGAAAAATTATCCTTAAGAGCATTCAGTCCAAAGACACTAAGAGGTGTCTGTACTTTGTTCATATGGATCTATTTTGTCCTATGCAGATTCTTAGTTAAGGAAGGAAGTCTTACACCTATGTGATTATAGATGATCAATCTAGATTTGCTTAGGTATTCTTCCTAAAGAGAAAGTCTGAAACTCTAGAGATTTTTGCTAATTTTGTCAAATAAATTCAAAATGAAAAGGGTTGATCTGTGGTCAAGTTCAGAAGTGACCATGGAATAGAGTTTCAATCTGAAAAGATGATAAATTTCTATAAAGAACTCGGGGTCCTTCAGGAATTCTCCTCTCCTAGATCTCCCCAACAAAATGGGGTTGCTGAGAGGAAAACTAGAACTCTCATTGAGGCTGCTAGAACTATGCTAAGTGATACATCTCTCCCAGAATATTTCTGGGCCAAGGTTGTAAACACTGTTTGTTATATTCAGAATGGAGCCTTGATCACCAAAAGTCACAACAAGACTCCCTATGAACTAATGAAAGGCAAAAAACCAAGTCTGTCATATTTCAAAATCTTTGGAAGTAAGTGTTATGTCTTAGACAATGGGAAGACTAATCTAACTAAATTTTTAGAAAAGTCCTATAAAGGTATATTTGTAGGATATAGTAATCATAACAAGTCATATAGGATCTTCAACGTGAAACATCAAGTGGTAGAAGAATCAATTAATGTTATTTATGATGAAACTTCTATCTCACATAATATACTATCTAACAATTATCCTCTAAGACATGTAGACTCTAAGATGGGAACATTAAATATAGGAGATTCATCTGATAAAGAATTAGAGGCTATAAATAATATAATTGTTCCTATAGAAGACACATTCACAGCCTAGGAGGAGTAAGAGATTCATCCTCCTCTACCTGAAGAACTAAGTAATGGTAGGAATTTGGCTGTAGCTGTTAAACACCTTATAGATCATCTTATTGATCAAATAATAGGTGATGCTAGGATAGGAGTTACTACTAGGAGTAGACATCATAATATGGTCCTGTTCTCTAGAAATCTCTCTCAGATCTAACCTAAGAAGTATGAAGAAGCCAATTCAGACCACAATTTGATTATGGAAATGCAAGAAGAGCTTAATCAATTTGAGAGATGTAAGGTCTGGTGTCTAGTTCCTAAACCTATAAATCATAATGTCATAGGAACTAAGTGGATATATAGGAATAAATTACATTAGAATGGAGTCATAGTTAAAAATAAGGCAAGAATTGTGGAAATGGGTATACACAAGAGGAAGGAATAGACTTTGACCAAACATTTGCACCTGTAGTTAGGCTAGAAGCCATTAGATTATTTTTAGCACATGCAGCTTATAAAAGCTATAAAGTCTACCATATGGATGTTAAATCTGCATTCCTAAATGGTACTTTTAATGAACAGGTCTATGTAAAATAGCCACCAGGTTTTGTAGATCCTAAACTCAGCTCTTATGTCTACAGATTACATAAAGCATTATGTGGGTTAAAATAGGAACCTAGAGCCTAGTTTGAGAACCTGTCTACCTTTCTCATAGAGAACAAATTCTCTAGGAGAAGATAGATAAAACACTATTCCTAAGGGACATCAAAAGTTCAAGCATCCTAGTCCAAATTTATATAGATGACTTCATTTTTGGTTCTACTAATGAGCTGCTATGTAGAAAATTTATCAAGCTTATGCATGGCAAGTTTGAAATAAGCAGCATGGGTGAGCTGAAGTTCTTCTTGGGATTCCAAGTTAGACAATCTGAAAATGGTATATCCATCTCTTAATCTAAGTTCACAAAGGAGTTGATTAAGAAGTATGGTATGAAAAATTCTTCTACCATGAGAACCTCAATGGGTTTCTCAGTGTCACTACATAAGGATGAATCTGGTAAACCAGTGGATGCATCCTTGTATAGAGGCATCATTGGATCCCTGCTTTACTTGACAGTTAGTAGAACAGATATCTTGTTTTAAACATGTGTCTGTGCTAGGTACCAAGCATGCCCTAAAGAGTCTCATTATATTGCTGCTAAAACAATACTGAGATATCTAAAAGGCACACCCAATCTTGGGCTTTGGTATCCTAGGATTGGTGATTTTGATCTAACTGGATACACAGATGTAGATTTTGCAGGATGTAAAGAGGGCAGAAAGAGTACATTAGGAACTTGTTAATTTCCGTGGAGAAGACTCATCAGTTGGAGCAGCAAGAAGCAAACAAGTATAGTTATTTCAACAACTGAGTCTGAATATATATCAGCTGGGAGCTGCTGTTCACAGTTACTGTGGATTCAGCATCAACTCCTGGACTATAATGTATAGCTAAGTAAATTAGTTATGTATTTTGATTTTACTAGTGCAATCTCAATTGCTAATAATCATGTTTCTCGCAGCAGAACCAAATACATAGAAATCAGATATCACTTTCTTAAAGAATATGTTGAAAAGGGAAATATCTGTTTACATTATACACCAACTGAAAATCAAATTGCTGACATATTCACAAAATCCTTAGATGAAAACAAGTTCAATTTCTTCAAGTTTGGACTAGAAATGTTAAACATAGAATAACCATTTTCATTGTTACTTAAAAATAAATATATAAAAAAAAACCTATTCAACTTGTATAAGTTAAGTAACAAAGTAAGACACCAGAAAATATCATTAAAAAGGTCAAATATCATTAGTTAGACAATTCAGAATACTAAATTTTGACTAATTCAAAAAAAAATGTGTTTTGACACCTGTGAATTTGTCGAGACAGTTGCGAAAGTGTCGAGACACCAGGAAGTGTGTCTACACTATATGCAGTAATGTGTCAAGACACAGGAAAGTGTGTCAACACTGCATAACTGCAAAGTGTCGAGACACTAAAGTAAGTGTCTAGACATAAGGGTGTCGAGACCATAAGGTTTGTGTCGAGAGACATGATCCTTATGTCGACTTGTGTCGACTCATCTCGATAGAACTACTCCCTGTGTCGACACTTGGTGTTTACCTAAAAATTTAGAAAAGTCTAAATGCAGCGTGACCTTTCATCTTCGGGAATATTTAACTATAAAAGGGGTAAGAGAGTAGAAGTTGACTATGCTTTCTTGATTTCTTGATCTTTTGACTACTGAGTGTCGAGACCTAGAACTTATTTAGTCAGCACATCTCTTTCTCAAAATTCTCCATTCCAATGGCTCCCAATGCTGATGACAACATCTTTGAAGGGTATGAGCTTGTGCGTAATGGATTCATCTCAGTGCAAGAAGAAATAAGGAATGTTATTGACCTAATCACTAAAGCTGGACTAGAATATCTTCTTTCAAAATCGACAAACATCTGGAAAAGAGAAGTTTCAGATTTCTTCTCTAATGCCAAACTGGATTGAAACTTAGCAAAAATTAAGTCTACGGTGAATGGAGCTAAGATTAAACTCACAACCAAGAGGTTAGCAAGGATATTTCATATTCCTAGAATCGATCTGGAAGATAACATGGACTCCACAAGGAATGCAGAAGCATTGGTGTGGTGTGGATTGGCTCCAATCACTAAGATTGGAAGTACCTTAAATAGGAAGGGTATGAATACCCAAGGCAAATTTCTATTGGAAGTAGTAGGAAAGGTGCTTCTATGCAAGACAGGGGCACATGACAGGATCTAGCATTTATGTTTTAACTAATGACCAGAATAATTTTCAAACTCATGACTAACTGGAGCCGAGTTGTCTTTGATAAAATAGTAGAGAGTATCAAGAAGCCTAATATGGACAGGATTCTGAGTCTATACTTAGTTCATATCATTCCAAACAGCCTCAATATTAAGCTTGGATCAAAGATAAACCACATGAGAAGGATGGACATGAGGATTTTAGCAAGATGAGACCGAGTATTGACAAGGGAGATACCTGTAGTTGGGATGAAGAAGGAGAAATGGAAGAAGGCTGTATTTGTGGATGAAGATTCTTCCAGTAATTCTAGAGAACAAGAAAGTTCCATCTCAGATAAAAATGTTGATGGAAAACAAGAGAACTTTCCAAGGACCTCACCTAGAACAGGTGATTAGGTGCAGGGGGAGAATATATAAGAGAGGGATCAAATTGAGGGGGAGAACCTCCATGATCTGCTAGAAATTGAAATGGATACAGTAAATACAATAATAATGGAAGTTGTATAAGAGCTAGAACAAACAAAGGTTCCTGAAAAGGAAATGCCTGACAGATAGATGGAGGATGAAATCCCCAAGGAGCCTGAAGAAGAAGTACTTCTGGATACAAATATACATATCCAAGGGGAGATGACTGAACTTCCAAAGGACCTTGTTCCAGATGCTGTAGCTTAGCAAGATGAGATCAACCTGGATGCCACCAACATTGGTGTAGAAGCTTCAAGGATTGAGAGGGAGTTGGCCCCAAATACTGAAAAGCCCAAGAGATAAAATCTGTTGAAGAGGTAAATTCATCTAAATCTAAGGAGGAAGAAGCCTCTCAGATAAAGAAGAGGAAATTATCTGAACTTAAAAAGAGAAGTGAAAGTTAAAAGAAGACTATTCTGTCTGGCAAAACTCCAGCTCCTGCTGTGGATTCAAGCTTAATTCTAGTTCAACTACAGATTATGCTTGAACAATAAAGGACTCAACTTGAGAAGTATGCAGATGAAATAAATAAGGAACTGCAGTTTCAACTGGCTTAGGACATTAAGTTTATTAGATTTGAAGTGAATATTCTAAAGACAGATATGGCTAATTTCTTCCAGAGAGGAGCTCATGCTGTGGTATACCTTGCTAAAGTGCGAGAGGAGTCCAAAAAGACTGAAGATGAAATAGCAGTAAAAAAGTCTATATCCTTGAGAATCAAAGAATAATAGATGAGAACATGGATGCAATGAATAATTAAACACTGGTCAAGATGATTGAATATGTTGGGTACATTGGAAAATGTATACCAAATTTGGAGAAGCCTCACCTAACTCAATGATATGCATCAAGTTGTATTTGATGTTGTGTTGAGTTATCATGTGCAGGTTAAGTAAATGGAAGAAAAATTTTCTAAGTACAAGTGTCGACTCTTGGGAATGGCTGTGTCGACACCAAGGGCAAGATTGTGTCGACCCCTAGAATTTGTGTCGACACACAGAAACTCTGTCAACAATGCTGTGTCGACGCCAAGGGCCAAATTATGTCGACACCCAGAATTTATGTCGACACACAGAGAAGCTGTCGACACATTCCAGAATTTGTCGACAACTACTGTGTCGATACACAGAACTTGTGTCGACACACACCAGAATTCTATCGACACCAACTTTGTCAAGACAAGTAGTGATTGTGTCGACACACAGGACTTTTGTCGACACATTCCACAGAAGCTGTATCGAAAGTAAATGTAAAGTTGTGTCAACATCATAGAGACTTGTGTCGACACATGGACTATGTGTGTCAACACGTGAAGTATTCACTCGACATTCTCTGTTGCTGAGTCAAAGTCCAATGAAGGTTGAAGGAATACAACTAGAGACTTGACTGCTGTCATTACTGACATTGCTGTCACATCTATCATAGGTGTCAGAAGACCGTTTGGAACCAGAACAGCCGGTAACCATGGATGAATCCTATATATAGATATGCTCTCTCAACAATTGAAAACAGCTAATCAATCATCAATTGTGAAGAAGTGATCGTAAACACGATCAGTGAATAAAGAATAATCTCTAAAGGATTGAGAATCTAGAAGAAGAGAAAGAAGAAATAGTCAACAGATTGTAGAGAGAGAAAATCAAGAAGGAGAGAAGTCCTCATTGAGTGAAGGCAGATCCTGAACAGTCTGCCAGAATAATTCAGATCAATTCTGAAGAAGAATTCAGATTAATTTCTGAAGGAAGCTGATTGAAGATCAACTCCAACACAAAGAAGACCAACCTTACTTTGTTCAGATTCAAGAAGCTTTGAAGAAGCTAAGACATGTTGATCCTTAAGTAATCAGTTCTATCAGGAACTGATCAAGAAGCCTTCAACAAATTCTCTCTCCATCTGGTTGAAGATATTGTTATCTTTTCATCAATAACTTTTGTAGGATCTGTAATAGATCTGAGTGTAGGAGATTTATTTCTCTGAGTTGTAGGCCTAAAATATAAAGGCTGAGTTAGGGCTGAGTGCCTGAGGTAGGGGAATCTGTTCCTTGAGTTGTAGGCCTGTAAAAGAGGCTGATGTAGGGGTTTTTCCTGAGTTGTAGGAGTGGGGTATCACTCTGAGTTGTAGGCCTGTGAAAGAGGCTGAGGTAGGGCTTGTGCCTGAGTTGTAGGAGCGTGGATTCACTCTGAGTTGTAGGAACCATTCTTGGTTCTGAGCTGTAAGATCTGCAAATCTGAGAAGAAAGAAGGAAGTTGGGCCGAATCTAGTACACTACTAGATAGGCGAAGGGGGAAAGTGGATATACCCATCATTTGGGGAACCTATATAAACCTAGTGTACAATCTGTGGAATGCTGTGTATATGTGAATGTTGTACTGTGATATCTGCTTAATTAATTGCTAAACTAGATAGATTAGTCTGCCTAAGTTAGAAAAAGATTTTAACCTATTCACCCCCCCACCCCCTCTAGGAGTTTAGGACATCTTGAAACCAATTCTTTCAAGTAGTATCAGAGGGAGGTTACTCAAAGAATAGACTTAACAGTCTGAGTATATCTCCAAGGCAGAAATCTATTAGGCAAAATGGGTTCCATTGAGAATCATAAGGAGTTTGGTTCCATGAATTTACCTATATGCAGGAAAGAGATTTTTGGTATATGGAAAGAAAGAGTTAGACTGTTTATGGAAGCTTCAGATCCAAGAATCTATATGACAGTCAAAGAAGGGTCATTCATCCAAATGAAAGTCTCAGTTCTTCATGCAAATCTCAGGACACCAAAGGAGTATTCTGAAATGATAAAGGATGAGATCATCTTGTCTACTATGGATAAGAGAGAACAAAATATAATAGTCAGTGCTATAGATGATTCAACATTCCAAAATTTGATTCACTACAAGACCTCCAAAGAAGTGTGGGACACCCTGATTGTCTATATGGAGGGTTCAAAAGAAGTGAGAGAAGACAGAAAGTCTATGCTGAATCAGGAGTATGAAAGTTTTAGACAATCTAAAACAGACAGCATAAATGAATGTTACAAGAAGTTCTTCAGAATAGTCAATAAATTGATGTCATATAGAAGAGTATTCAGCACATATAAGTTAAATGATAAGTTTCTGAGATCATTAACTAAGAACTGGGACACCAAGATATGTGCCATTAGGGAAGTGGCCATACTAGCAGAAATTTCACCTCCTACATTATTTGGCAAACTGCTTTCATATGAGATGCAACTGATGGCCAGAAATGAGGAGGAGAAAAGTAATAAATTTGATTACATAGATAAGTCAGTGGCTTTCAAGACTGAAGCCATAAGCAAGGACTGGAGGATGTCTCCATCTCCTCCTAGGAAAGCTGCAGAAGTACTTTCAGAAAGTTCTGACAGTCACACATCAGATAGTCCAAATTCTGATGAAGACTTAGCTGCTTTCTCAAGAGAATTTCAATGGTTCTTGAAGAAGAAACAGTGGAGATCCAAGCCATCCTCCTCACAATCCACGGATGATTACTATCAGAAAAATAAATCCTCTAGGAAGGAGAGGTATGGCTCTAAACCTAGTAAATTATCTTCAACTAAGATTGTTTGCTATTGTTGCAACAGGCCTGGACATGTGGTAGCCGATTGTCCTGACAAAAGAAAAGAATCTAATTACAAGAAGAAACTAAAAAATAAGGGTAAGAAGGAGAAATCCTTTGTTGCTAAGAAGCAAAAAAGCTGGTCAGATTCTTCATCATCAGATTCTGAGGCTGAAGCTGAAGCTGAAGCATACATAGGACTGTGTGCAACTGAAGAGGATGCAGAAGAGACTAAGTTCTTGAAATTACTGGACTCAGTAAATGGAATTGAAGAACATTGTTGTAAAGGGCTGATGGCCTTGACAGAAGAAGATCAGTGCCAGGATCAACCTGGTCCTAGTAAGGTAAGCAATTTCTTCAATAGTTTCTGATTACTATACTGGATCAGAATCAGAAGCATCTGAATCAAGAGATGTGGATGAATCTGAATCTGAAGGAGATGTTCATCAACTTATTGATGAATATGGTGATCTGCTGCAAGAACTTAAGAAAAGTAGAATCCTTAACAATGCACAAACCAAGGAAATTGCTGCTCTTAAGCTGGCTGCATTAGATTCAAAAAATGTTGGATCTAAAGATGAATGAAGTAGCCAAACTGAAAAATATAACTGTTATTCAGATGGGTACTATTACATTCAAGAATGATCAAATCAAAAGTCTGGAAGTCAAACTTCAGAGGGAAAAGGATCTGGTGGATAAATTATTTAAGCCAAAATCAGTCTTACCCTTAATTGATGACTTTATTCCCAAAAAGGGTAAGACATGATTGAGCTTTAAGGGAAATGCAAGGGCTGCCAATTCCAAAAGAAAAGGCAAAGCCCCAGTACAGCCATTAGCCTTCAAACCCCCCATTTCCTTCAAAAAAGTGAGGCAGCCGACTAATAGATATGATCATGATATCATACATGGTTATGGTAAGCCTGATATTCTGATTGACAAGGGTGTAGCTCCAGCACTCAAGCAAAAAACCACTGTACCAACAATGTTAAGACAGCTGACAGCAATGCTGTTAAAACTGTACCTAAAAAGAGGTATAATAGATATGAGTGCTGGTGCTGTGGTAAGATAGGGCATTATGCCAAGGATTGCTGGCACAACACCAGTGTCAGGAAGAATGCCAGCTTACCTGTGAGGAAGGTTGCTGGTAAGAATATCAAGTTTCAATCTAACTTGAACCTAGAACCCAATAAACATTAGGGTTCTAAGGTAAATTAATTTTATTTGCTGCAGGTGGGTACAAGTTGCCATAACCCTATATGGTACTTGGACAGTGGATGTTCCAGGCACATGACTGGAACAATAAGAATGTTAAAGGACTATACTCCCATAGAGAGTGGACCCAAAGTGATCTTTGGTGGATCAGAAAAAGGGGTCATAAAAGGGTTTGGTAACATTTCTACTAGTTCTATAACAATCACTCAAGTGACTTATGTAAAATGTTTGAAACATAACTTGATAAGCATAAGTCAGCTGAGTGATCTTGGGTATGACACTTCATTTATTAAGAATGGGTGTCAGATTAAAAGGACAAGTGATCAGAAGGTGATCTTGTCTAGTTATAGAAAAGGGAATGTTTATTGTTTAAATTTTGATTATGAAAACATGAACTCTCCTGTATGTTTAGTTACAGATGAGAAAGCATCTCAGTGTGTCCAATGGCACAAGAGGCTAGCTCATCTGAACTATAAGACTATAGGCCAACTCTATAGTTTAGAGTTAGTGAGGAATGGTCCTCAGTTTAAGTGCATAAAAGAGGGTATATGTTCAGCTTGTCAAAAAAGCAAGCAGACCAAATCCTCTTTTCATAGTCTTGATACCAAAGACTCTGTGAGGTGTTTGTACCTCTTGCATATGGATCTATTTGGTCCTATCCCAGTTCATAGTCTAGGTAGGAAAGTCTATACTTTTGTGGTAGTAGATGACTATTCTGGATTTACATGGGTTTTCTTTTTGAGGCAGAAATCTGAAACCCCTACTGTCTTTCATAACATTGTTAAACAAATTCAGAATGAACTTAACAATTCAGTGGTCAAAATCAGAAGTGACCATGGAACTGAATTTCAGTCTGAGTGTATGATAAGGTTTTGTGAAGAACTAGGGATTCATCAGGAATTCTTCTCACCTAGAACAGCTCAGCAAAATGGAATTGCTGAAAGAAAGAATAGGACTCTTATTGAGGCTGGTAGAACTCTACTAAGTGACACTTCACTCCCAAAATATTTCTAGGCTGAGGTAGTAAATACTGCTTGTCATGTTCTCAATAGAGCATCCATAACTAAGAGCCATAGAAATACACCATATGAGATAATGAGGGGCAGAAAACTAAACATATCCTTCTTTAGGATCTTTGGTAGCAGGTGTTATGTGCTTAACACTGGAAAGTCTCACCTAACTAAGTTTGCTGTCAAATCCCAAGATGGGATATTTGTTGGGTACAACAATAACAGTAAGGTATATATGGTCTACAACTTGACTACACAAGTTGTAGAAGAATATGTTCATGTAGTGTTTGATGAATCTGAGCTAATTAACTGTGAGTTATCTAGCAATTCTTGTAGCTCAATAGGTTTAAAAGAAAAGTTGGACCCTCTGACCATTAATGAAGACCAAACTGCAAGGAAGGATGTGGAAAATGATGGTTGCTGTCCAGGGAGAGTACAAGGTCCACAAGCTGACATTGAAGACAATGAAGTTCAGCATGGTGGAGAAATTGAAGAAGCTCAAATTGCTGATAGAATGCCTCCAGCAATAAGGAATCTAAAGTATCATCCAGTACACCAAATTATTGGTGATCCAAGATATGGTGTGCAAACCAGAAGCAAACACATGAACACAGTGCTTTGTTCAAGTTTCCTATCATAGATGGAACCAAAGAGATTTGAAGAAGCCATACAAGACTCCAACTTGATTGATGCAATGCAGGAGGAGCTGAATCAATTCAAAAGGTGTAAAGTATGGGAGCTAGTCCAAAACCCAAGGATCATAATATTATTGAGACTAAGTGGATCGACATAAACAAACTAGATGAAAATGGAATCATAGTGAAGAACAAAGCAAGACTGGTTGCCAAAGGTTATAGAAAGGAAGAGGGCATTGACTTTGATCAGACAATTGCCCCAATGGCAAGGTTGGAAGCAATAAGGCTATTCCTTGCCTTTGCTTCTTTCCAAGGGTTCGAAGTATACCAAATGGATGTCAAGTCAGCATTGTTAAATGGTAATTTGAAAGAAGAAGTCTATGTTGAGCAGCCCTCAGGTCTTGTTGATCCACTTTATCCTGATTATGTTTATAGGCTTAAGAAAGCCTTATATGGTTTGAAACAAGCCCATAGGGCTTGGTATGAAACATTGTTTACCTTTCTCATTGAGAATAAATTTTCAAGGGGGAAAATAGACAAGACTCTATTCCTTAGGGAGTCAAAGTGCAAGATGATCCTAGTCCAGATTTATGTTGATGACATAATCTTTGGATATACAGAAAACAACCTTTGTAGGAAGTTTGCAAAACATATGCAAGGGAAGTTTGAGATGAGCAGTATGGGTGAGCTGAAATTCTTCTTGGGACTTCAAGTAAGACAGACTGATGATGGCTTGTCCATATCACAGTCTAAGTTCACCAAGGAGTTAATTAAGAAATATGGTATGGAGTCATCCACCACCATGAGAACTCCAATGGGGACAAGTATGCCTTTAGGCAAAGATGATGCAGGAAAACCTGTAGATGAGTCTTTGTATAGAGGGATAATTGGCTCCCTTCTATACTTAACTGCTAGTAGACCAGACATTATGTATGCTACATGTGTCTGTGATAGGTACCAAGCAAGCCCTAAAGAATCTCATTATACTGCAGTTAAAAGAGTTTTGAGATATCTTAAGGGCACACTTAATCTTGGTCTTTGGTACCCTAAGAATAGAGACTTTCTATTCACTGGTTTTTCAGATGCGGACTTTGCAGGTTGCAAAGAAGATAGAAAGACCATCACTGGCACATTTTAGTTTCTAGGTGGTAGATTGGTGTCATGGAGTAGTAAGAAGCAGACAAGTGTGGCAATTTCCACTGCAGAGTCTGAGTATGTTGCTGCAGGCAGCTGCTGTGCTCAGCTTTTATGGATTCAACATCAACTTGAAGACTATGGTCTCACGGTAAGTAGAACTCCACTATTTTGTGATTCTACAAGTGCTATTTCTATTGCTAAAATTCCTGTATCACATAGCAGAACAAAACATATAGAAATAAGATTTCACTTCATTAGAGAGTATGTTGAAAAAGAAAATATTTGTTGGAATTTGTCAACACAAATAATCAAATTGCTGACATGTTTACTAAACCACTAGATGAAATTAAATTCAATTATTTCAAAATTGAATTAGGCATGTTAAACCTAGAGTAACTTGGTAAATCTGACTAAGTAATTCAATGTCGACATATAGTAGTTAATGTCGACATAAAAGGAAATCTGTGTCGGCATATAGTAGTTTGTGTTGACACATAAGGATAGTTGTGTCGACATAACAAAATAGTGGTGAAATAGTGGTGTCGACACTCAGAGTTTGGTGTCGACACATAGACGTTCTATCATTTAGATAGTAATGTCGACACATACAATCATCTGTGTCGACACGTAGATATTAGAGTCGACTATTAAGAAGTCTGTGTCGACACATCGCAAACTGTGTCGACACATAGTGTTGTCTGACTCTGTCGAGACATTAGAAGTCTGTATCGACACAATCTCTATAGTGTCGACACATTAAGTGTTTATTACCCTGCCTTTTGACCTTCTGTGTTGACAAACATATAAATAGGTCACAGAACAACTTTGTCGACTACGCTCTCAACATTTTCGAGACCAAATCTTTGAGTCGACAAACCTTCATCTCTCTTCTCCTCAAATTTCTTGTCACCAATGGTGCCAAAATTGGAGAACAACATCAACAAAGGCTATGAATTGGTTAGCAATGCTTTTGCGAGTGCTGCGACTGAGATCAGAGATGTGATAACCCTAATCAAAGAAAGTGGTTTAGAATATCTAGTTTTAGAACCTACCAAGATCTGGAAGATGGAGGTTCTTGAATTCTATACCACAGCACCCTGGATTCAACTGGATTGAAGATTAGGTCATCAATTCAAGGAAGCAAGGTGAAACTTACCCAGAAGCGTCTGAGGAAGACACTACAATTGCCCAGGACTCAGGAAGATGATGAAGTCACATCTTTAATGACAAAAGAAGCTCTTTAATTGTGTGGACTGGATCCCACCATTAAGATTGAATCATCAATGCAGAGAAAGGGGATGAACTCCCAAGGAAAGTTTCTTTCAGAGATTATGGGAAAAGTAATTCTCTGCAAACCAGGAGGACATGATAGGATCTCAGCCTATATGTTCAGCTTAATGACCAGAGTTATTTTCAGAGTAAAAACTAATTGGTCTGCAGTGATCTTTGAAAAGATCAAGCAAGTTTGAAGAAACCTAATCTAGGAAGAATACTGAGTCTGTATTTGGCAATGAATATTCTTGAAGTGATGAACCACTCAACAGGATCTAGGATAAACCATATGAGAAGGATGGATATGAAAATACTATCTAGGTGGGAAAGAGTTCTGACAAAGGATGCTTCTACACCACAGAAACAACCACAACTGAAAAAGAATTAGACAACCCCTAAGAAACCTTAATCTTCTAGTGATTCAGAAGAACAAGTGATCTTCAGTTCAGATGAAGAACAACAAGAATCTGCAAGGAAATCATCTGCCCCTCAGAATGTAGATGATAGTCAGATGCAGGGGGAGCATATTCTAGAAAGCACCATCCAACTGAATCAAGTTCAGGATGTGCCTCATCTAGGGGGAGCAAATGAGCTTTCTCCAGGTCACCAAGAGGCCTTGCCTCCAGAAGTTGCTCATGAGAAAGAGCAAGCTTCCTTAGAGAGTGAAACAGCCACTCAAACTATTCTTGAGGTAATAAATGATATTAATCAAAGTACACTAGATATTGAGCCAGATACACTAATTGTGCTTCTAACTGATGTTGAACAGACACGCATGACAACATCCCTGCACAGGATATAACAATACATGATACATCTGCATTAGATGATGCTCCATTAACTGTATAAGATATAGATGTTCTTCTAGTTCAACAGCAATAGGAATTCACTCTTGAGGAATTGTTTCCTGACTTACAAGAAGTAAGGACTGAGGAAGAGGTGCCAAGGACTGAGGGGGAGGAGCCAAGGACTAAGGGGAGTTGCCAAGGACTAACAAGGAGCTGCCCTCTAGTCCAAAGGACACAGTGAACCTTGAAAGTTCTTTTGAATCTGATGATGGAGAAGCACTCAGAGAAAAGAAGAGAAAACTGATGGTTTACAGGAAGAAAAGCTCAAGCTATAAGAAAGCTTTACAGACTGCCTCACAACCCTCAGCTCCAGCAGTTGACTTCAGTTCACTGTTGGTTGCTCTATAAGTTAAATTGGATGAGCAAAGACAAGCACTTAAAAAATATGTGGATGAAAGCCATAAGGAACTTCAGTTTACTTTGGATCAAGATATAAAATCAATCAGATTTGAAGTAAACTAGAATAAGAAAGAGATGACAGACTGCTTCCATAAAGGAGGTAATGTTGTAGTTTATCTGGCCAAGCAGCAACAAGAGGCCAGGACTCAAATTGATGACATAGTAGTTAAGCAAGGATATGTTCTGGAAAATCAGCTCAGGATGAATGATAATCTTACTGAATCACATAATGTGATTGTTACTGAGTTAAAGAGTACTGCAACTACATTAACTGACGAAAAGGCTAAAGAGAAGTCTGAGTTTGATCAATAACTTCAAGAACAATTGGCTGCTGTTTAAACAGCTATACAAGCCTCATAGAAACTCCTCTCTGATCAGAATGCTAGCTCAGAGCATGCTAAATGGATAACAATATTGTTAGAGCAACTATTGGATATCCTCCCTTGTGTGATGATGATAATACAGCTGAGTCAGGCATTCAAGCTGCAGGAATTGAAGGGGGTCAGTAGGAGGTTGCTCAAATCATATACCCCCCTTCTAACTTTGAGGGAATTCAACAACTGGTTCACCAGATGTATAGCCCTCCAGAGGCTACTAAGAATGTTATAATTGAGAAAGTGGAAATGTCAGAGGCAGCATTGAAAAAAGAGCAAGAAGCTCAACTCTCAAAGAAAAGGTTTAGAGAGCAGGCTGAACTGAAGCCTGATTTTCAAAGATGGAGTCCCACCTCCAGAAATATAATACTCACTGCCTGGCAAGCTGTCAAAGACAAAATGCATGATAGAGGCAAGTGGTATTTAAACTTGAGTGGAACAAATATCTGCAGAGACAAGATGCTAACATCTGAAAGAAATTGTACCCTATCACCTAGAGGGGGGGGGGGGTGAATAGGTGACCTTATCTTTTTATAATTTTAGGCATATTATATCACAAATTTATAAATAATTCTTCACAGCAATTCAGCACAGCAATCACAGAATCACACACACAAAGTACACACCGTTTTATAGTGGTTGCCCAAGGTCTGGGTACATCCACTTTCCCCCTTCGCCTATCTAGTAGTGTACTAGATTCGGACAAACTCCTCCACTATTCCTCAGATCCTCAGATCTTACACTCAGAATCCAAACCAGGTTCCTACAGCTCAGAGTGATCCCACTCCTACAACTCAGGCTCAACAGCCCTACCACTCAATCTTCACAAAGACCTACACTCAGCCACAAGGCCTACACTCAGAGAAATGATTCTCCTACACTTAGGCACACAGGCCCTACCACTCAGCCTTTATAATTACAGGCTTACAACTCAGATCCCTAAGGATCCGACAAGAAATTAAGAATACAATGTATATACCTACAACTCAGAATAAGAGAGAGAGTTGACAGGTTTCTTGATGAGTTATTGAAAGAACTCTGTTGAGATCAACCTCTCTTGGCTTTCTTCAAAGCTTCTTGAATGTAGAACACAATAGGGTTGAGTCTCTCTGCAGCTGATCTTCAATCACTGCAACTTAAGTTTCAGATCTCAATCTGAAACCTTCTTCACAGCCTGGTTCAATAGCTGTCTTCTTGGAAGGAGCTCTCTCTCTCCAACTACTTAGATTTTCACTTGACTTGATTCTTCAATGAAGTGCTTGATCTTCTTCTCAATCTTCTTTGATGTGTTAATCAATCAATTTCTGTTGACAGAATAAGCCTATATATAGGTCTTCTTTATGGTGACCGGCTGATCCGGTTCCTAACAACTTTCTGACATCTCTGACAGTTGCAGTAGACCGGTTGGAATGACAGCTGTCATGTCATCCAGTCACTTCTTGAATTTTCTGTAACTGTCTGAAAGTGTCGAGACAGTTTGTCTTTAAGTGTCGACACTGGTAGACTAAGTGTCGACACAAGTAGACTAAGTGTCGACGCCTTCATGGTGTCGACACAACTTCTTGTGTTGTAGAATTTACTTCTCGACACTGCTACTTCAACATGTGTCGACACTGATATTGTGTGTCGACACAACTCCTTGTTCTTTAGTATTTAGTTGAATTCTGCTAAGTGTCGACACACCTTCTTTGTGTCGACACATCTTCTTGTGTTGAACTTTTCAGTGTCGACACATATTCTTGGTGTCGACACATGCCTTCTGTGTTGATACTTACTGAGTGTCGACACAGCTCCTTGTGTCGACACATTCTTCTTGTGTTGAGACTTTGGCTGAGTGTCGACACATCTCCTTTGTGTCGACACTTGTACTTAGAATTTGTTGAACTTTGCTGAGTGTCGACACAGCCTCCAAGTGTCGACACTTTCTGATGTCGACAAAGTTTCTCTGGGTGTCGACACTGCATTTAAGTGTCGACACTGCTTCTCTGGACATTTCTTCATTGAGTGTCGACACAGCCTGTATGTGTCGACACTTTCCTTCTGGTGTCGACTCTGCATTCCTGGTGTCGACACAATTACTCCAAGTGTCGACACTGCTTCTCTGGGTGTCGACGCAAGTCTTCTTAAGTGTCGATACTTTTCTTCTAGGTGTCGACACATGGACTTAGAAACTTTTCAGCTTTCCCTGCAAATACTTAACCTGCACAAGTAACTCAAAATACATCAAATACATTTTGATGTATATCATTGAGTAGGGTGAGGCTTCTTCAAATCAGGTACATTTGTTCCAATATACCAACAATCTCACCCTATTTGGAGAAGTCAAACCTTAGTCAATGATATACACCATATATAACAAAATCACAGTATGATGTAAAACAAGATTATATAACAGGGTAAGTACATAAACATGTATTAATCAAAACATGTATACACAGATATCTCAGAACAATTAATGTAATAGAATTAGCACATATCACATTATTCTAACAACTTTATCATATTCATTATTCAAAAGTTTACAGAAAGTTTTAATACAAGTGATTACAACTGGTAAACTTTAAGAAAAATTCTAGCCTATTGCTGCTCTGTTTCCTTGATAACTATGCCCTTTCCAGACTGTATCTTTGCTTGTACTGGGGCTTCAGTGTCTTCATCAGCAGCAGGCTTCTTTCCCTTAAGATCCTTCTTTTCTGGTCTTCAACTTTGATCTTTTGTCTTTCAAAGTAATTATATGGCTTTGGAAAGTACTTGCTAAGCTCCTGGGCAGTAAGAGGTAGCTTTCCCATCTTAGCCTTTCTTCTATATTGCACAATTGCCTCTTGCCTGGTCTCATGCTTCCTCCACTCCAGTTCAGAATACCACTTGTTTCTATCCTGGATATTGTCCTGGCAGCCTTCCATGCAGTCAAGATAATATTCCTGGAAGTGGGGCTCCATTGTTCAAAGTCATGCCTCAATTCAGCTTGCTCCCTGAATCTCTTCTTAGATAATTAGGCTTCTTGTTCTTTCTGCAAGGCTTCTTGTTCTTTCAGTATAGCCTCAGGCACTGGCTGAACTACTTTTTCTATGATGACCTTCTGATTTCCCTCAGGTGGGCTATACATTGACTGTATATCTGCATGTATCATATCAAAATCTGGTGGAGGATATATTACTTGAGCAACTTCAGCTGGGTCCCCTCCAAGATATGTAGGATTAATTCCAGACTCTGCAACATTATCATCATCACATAATGGAGGATATCCAAGGGTGGCTCTGATGGAATTTGAAATCCACTTTGCATGATCAGAGCCGGCTTTGACTAACACCCTCTCCCCTTTATGACTTCTCTAACAATGTGATCCCTCAGATCATCTTTCTGAAATCTTATTGTGCATCCAAATAGTTTACTCCATCCTTAAAGAAAGGTTTCAACCTTGGAGTCTGTCAGTTATAGCCTTTTGAGAGTCTGCAATAGCAATTTTACAACAGTTAGGCTTTCTTGCAGTTGTTTGTCAAAAGTTTCTTTGGCATTTGCACTTTCTGCAGACTGTGCAGTGGCTATATTCTTTATCTCAGTTACTATGGCATTATGTGAAGCTGTTAAATTATCATTCATCCTTAGCTGATTCTCCAGAACATAGCCTTGCTTCACTTCAAGTTCATCCACTTGAGCTTTGATCTTCTCTTGATGAGTTGCTAGATAGACTACTGCATTTCCTCCCTTTATGAAAGCAGTCAGTCATCTCTTTCTTATTCAGATTTATCTCAAATCTGATGGACTTAATATCTTGTGCAAGATCAAATTGTAGAGATTTATTCCCTTCATCTACATAACTTTTCTATTGCTTGCCTTTGCTCATCCATCTTTTTTGTAAAGCAACCATCAGAGAACTAAAATCTGTAGATGGGGCTAGCTATGGTGCAGGCTGTGGTGCTATTGTTTGTAAAGCCTTCTTATATGTCTGGCTCCTTCTCTTAAAGACTTGAAATTTTCTTTTCTTGGCTCTTACAGCCTCTTCATCCTCTGATGCAGATGTGCTAGCAATATTGTTGGAACACCCTATTACTAATTTGGGTCAGGATCACTATGTCTCTAGGAACCTTTGCTTGACCTCCTGTATAGCTTAAAAGGTCAATTAGAATTGAGTCTAAGGGTTAGAAGTCTAGGATTGGAAGCTGCCCTGAAGACCAAGTTTTTCTGTCTGGAGACAAGTCTGATCGTCGAGCTCAGCACGACGATTCGTCGAACTCCGATCGACGATCGTCTAGCTCAACTTCGACAGATCGTCGAACTCCATTCGACGATCGCTGAGCTCAACTTCATAATATCGTCGAACTCCATTCGACGATCAGTGAGCTCAGTTCGACGATTTGACTCTGCTTTGGATCTTTATCTCTGAGCTCAGTTCGACGATCTTTGAGCTCAGATCGACGTTATTTTGCTGCTTAAGATTTCCTGATCGCTGAGCTCAGCTCGACGATAGCAGAGCTCAGTTCGACGATTTCAGATAACTTCCAGAAATTCAAATTCAAATCAGTTAAGAGTTATTCTGCAATTAATTCAGAGATTTGCTAGCCGTTTACATTCAATTCTGGACCAAGTTTCAAGGGATTTTTCAAGGAATAATTCTGTGGACTTTCCTTCAGAAGAGATTATGCAATTAAGGATGCAATCAATGCAGACCAACGACTATCCTTGACAGAGAATGATATTCTATTCTGTACTAGAGAATAAAAGACATGATTTTTGAATCTCTAAAAGATAGAACACACACAATACAGATTACAGAAAAATACTCAAAAATCTTCTGTCAAAAAGAATTCTGAAGAACACTCATCCAAGGAGATCAAGTTTTCAAATCTTCAGATCTCTTGTAGTTTTTCAAAGTGTTCAAGGCCAACATCATTCCAAGACTCCAGACACTCAACATTTCAGCTATTGCTGAAATCATCCATTGCTGGAGTTCAATATTTGAAGGCCTATCACCCTCATGCAAAGCTTTTCTTCCTGAAGATTTCAAGGATTCAGGGGGAGCTTTGACATCAATCCACTTAGTCTTCTCAGCTGTTTGAGAAAGAGAAGACTGCCATCACTCTCTCACCCCCACTCTGTAAAGGGTTTTTCAAACTCCCTTCAAAAGTTTGAACTTGGTTTTTGAGAACCTTGTCAAAAGCTCATTGGTGGCAAGACACCTGATCAAAAATCTGCTTTGGTTTTTGAGCACCTTATCAAAAGCTCATGGTGCCCAGGACACCTGATCAACTCATCCTGCAGTGGATTCCTACCTAGGGTGGTAGAAGAGTGGATGTACCCAAGTTTGGGAACCACTATATTTCCTTGTGTCTTCTGGTTCTGCATGCTTCCTTTTTATTTCTGCCTTGATTGTCTGTGCTTAGTTTTGGTTAGCTTAGTATTGTGATTAGATTTATTTTTGCTTCCCTGCTGACACTGATTACAACAATTGTTGTAAAAGCTTGTAAAAATTACTAAAGCACCATATACTCTATTCACCCCCCCCTCTAGAGTATATCAGATCTAGTTGCACTTTCAATTGGTATCAGAGCTAGGTTGGTTAAAACATACCATATCTGATTGGTTGTATAGGCTAACACCTGAACCCCAAGATCCCAAACTAGATGTTTTTCTTTGTATTTTATTATTAGTTTTTGTTTGCATAAATCATGGCCCAAAACAAAGATTATGCTAGAACCAGACCTCCAGTGTGCAATCTTTCCAAGTTTGCACTTTGGAAAGCAAGGATTAGACTTTACATGAATTCTATTGACGAAGATATTTTTAATTCTGTTTTGACAGTGTGTCCAAGACCCCCAGAGAGCACAAGTACAAATGCTGTTCCACCTCCATCAGGAACAGATGCTGACATCAAAAAATGGAAAGTAGATGATGCCAAGGCTATGAACATCCTAGCCCAGACAATGTCAGATGACATATTTCAAAAGGTAGCTGAATGCAATTCAGCCAAGGAGATTTGGGACAAGCTCTCAGAAATAGTCTCAGGCTCAGCTGATGAGAGAAAGGACAGAAGACCCATCTCATCTCCCAATATGAGAACTTCAAGAAGGGAGAGACTGAGTCAGTGGGAGACATGTACAACAGATTGAGTCTAATTGTTAGTGAACTAAGGACATTGGACAAAGAGATTTCTCTGACAGAACTTAATGACAAGATCCTAATGTGCTTCCCCAGCACTTGGGATCAAAAATCTGGCCAATTAAGGATGCCAGAAGTCTGAATGAAATCACCACTGAAGCCTTGTTGGGTAAGCTCAAATCTTATGAGCTACTTATCAAGAATAGAGAGGAAGAACAGAAGGCTGCTTCACCAGCCACAAGGAAAGAGAAGACCATAGCCTTTAAGGTAACTGAGGATCTGCCTGAAGATAAGAGCACAGGCAATGATGAACTACTCAGCTTGTTGGCCAAAAGATTCTACACAAGATGACCAGAAAGGACTTCAGAAGAAGATCATACAAGGAGCAGGACAAGCCAAGTATGACAAGTCCATTAGCAACAATAAAGACATTATCAGCTTTGGTTGCAGGAAACCAGGGCACATAGTTCCTGACTGTCCAGAGAACAAGACCAAGGACAGAAGGGACAGAAAAGAAAGAAGAGAAGGAGAAAGACTCCAAAAGGAATGGAAGTGGCAAACCTTCTTCAAGCAAAATAAGCAAACAAGAAAAGGGTTTGTTGCTGAATCCTGGTAGTGAGACAGAAGAGGAGTCAGAAGCCTCTTCTAGCTCAAGTGATGATGAGGATGATGCAGAGGAAAAGGAGTTCTGCATGATGGCAATCAATACCTCACAGCACACCCTCAGAGGAGGAGGAGTCAGAGTCAGACTCAGAGACTCAACTGAAGAAGAGCAGGTAATTAGTCTTTGTATTTAGTTCAGAAGATTTTAACATCTGATTTAAAGCACTGTGTTTAGACCTGCTAACTGAGAAAGAGAAATCTCTCTCAGAAATCAATTATCTGAAACACAAGTCTTAAAGTCAGAAAACCTCAAACTCTCTCAGGAGTTGGAGAACTATAGGGAACAGATAGCTACACTGAAAAGTGAGCTCTCTGAGGCCAAGAAGCTTGAAGAATCCCTTAATGGGGAGAAGCATCAAGCTGATGGACATCACAAGCACAGTGAACTCTAGATTTAACAGTACACTGGGCTTAGGTGCCTCATCAGCCAACTATTATTCTAACAACTCCCATCAAGTTTATTTCTGAAAGGGAAGGGACGTTGT